>OZ012740.1:595135928-596335928 GCA_963859935.3 Lathyrus sativus | reverse complement strand
CTATGGTCCTTACCATTCAGCATACTTCTCGAAGAGGCGAGCGCTTGTGCCAGGTTAACTGAACCTTAGGATCGGAGATCATCACGTAGAAGGGGTGGGTACAAATCAAGATTTGAGCCAAATATCCTTTGTTTCACGAACCGTGAATCCGACCACGATACAACCCTCAAAAGACCTAATTGAGGTAGGGTTAGTCCGAAGCGCATTACGATAAGGTTGAGTAACCTGACTCCTTCTTGACTTGCTAGTCATATCTTTATTGTATTTTTCACTGACCACGTAAGCACTACGTTTGAACTTCGGTTCCCTCGTCACTCACAATTATCATTGCATGTAAATGAGTGACAGCTCAAATTTTTTCAAAATCTGCATAACCACTGCATTAAGATTACCATTCGTAGACAGACGATTCTAATTGCAGGTTAGTAGTTGGCATGAAAGAAATTCCAGCAGGAATAATCAAGCAGGACTAAGTAATTCAGCAATCTGAACCAGAATGGTGAATGTTGTGAAGCCTTGTGAATCAGGGGCATTATCTTCCGGTAAGTTCAGTATCAGTCAGTCTGAGGACAAGTCCCGAAGCTTCAGTTGAGCAGGGGCAGTGTTGTTTGGGAAGCAGTTGATCAGAAGTGAATCTTCTCGAGAGCCAATCAGGGGCAGCTATTCAGAGCATTGAGATTTGAAAGCAGATGCTTCCAGTGGATAATCAGACCAAGTTAAGTCGCTAGAACGCTCATTCAGGGGCAAGTCAGTTCAGAAATGATGAAACCATTCAGGGTAATAGGCGTCTAATGGAGATTGAATTCTGTTGTCATACAGATACCGGGGCAAGTATTCTCGAAGTATTCTCGTAGCAAGCTGTTCAGAGCAAGTATTCCCAAGAGATAGATTGGGGCGAGTTGATTGTACTGGGGCAAGTTTTGCAAGCCAGTCTTTTTATCCCCAGCTGAGTGTATTGGGGCAAGTTGTTCAAACCAGCCTGTTTATCCCCAGCCGGAGTTGAGTATCGGGAATCATGACATTACCCTTACCAAGAACCTGAACCTTTCAAATAAAGAAGGTCTTGTTGTCGTTGGATCATTATCCTACAGTTTAAACCTGTTGCGTGTCAGTAACCAGTCGTTTCCAAAGTCCAGTTCTCGCCTGGCAAATCGGTAACCAGTTCTCGTCTGGCCCACCCTTCCGTAAGCAGCAGTTCCCGTCCTGATGCAGTTTATCGTAAGCAGCAGTTCCCGTCCTGATGCAGTTTATTGTAAGCAGCAGTTCCCGTCCTGGTGCAGTTTATTGTAAGCAGCAGTTCCCGTCCTGGTGCAGTTTATTGGTAACCAATTCTCGTTTGGTCACCGTTTCTTCAAGAGTTGTATCAGTTCTCGTCTGGTACATGTCTTCGCGTAACCAGTTCTCGCCTGGTCATCGTGTGTTTTAACCCGAGTGTTATACCAGTTCTCGCCTGGTGTACGTTAGCTTTCAGCCAGTTCTCGCCTGGTTGTCTATACCTCAGCCTGATGGTCAAAAACACAAAAAACCAAATCAATTTTCTAACCCATTTTCCTATCAGTTCTCGCCTGGTAGTCTACCTTTGAATGCTAGCTCTCGTCTAGTATTCCCATATTTCCACTGTGTACATAGTCCATGTTTATTCTAAACCAGAAAAACAAAAAACCCTAAAGGTATCTGACACAGTATTTCCCAATGACCCGCCTGTTGTCATGTTCCCCGATACGAAGCTCGACAGATACCAGCGCTCCGATTAATGTTTGGATTCCTTGTGGATGTTGTTAAATCAGAATTGCCACTCTTCAGCAGATGAAGGTTGCTTATTATCCCCGGAAGAGTCGAGATTGTATTGTACCCCGTATCAGAGTAGGATCAGGAGTATCTTCAGCAGATTAAGATTGATATCCTTGATAGTAAGGGCATTTCCAGCAGTGTGCCGCGCGCAATCAATCTCAGTTTGGGTCGATCCCCACAGAGTACAATCAGTTGCCAATGGTTTGAAGAAAGCATCCCCGAGCAGAGTTGTCTTTCTTTCCCCAGTGAAGTCGCCAAGCAGGGTTGCCTTTTCATTTCTCCAGCAGAACGGTTATCCCCAGCGGATTTGATTTCCCGTTTCCAGCATTTATTTTGCTGAGACAATTCTGTGACTTCAGTTCATCCCCAGTAGAGTTGACGTTATCTTCGGCATTTATTTTGCCAAGTGGTTTTCAGACCTGGTGTTCTCTGGCAGCTCGAGCCTGCATTAACATTTGCATGTATCGTTAGATTTGCATCTATCAAACATATAGTATATCCATGCCGTCTGGGCATCGCATTTTCAAACAGAACGCATAGCATTTGCATATAGGGCATTGCATCATTATCCAGCATACGCATGTCGAAACATGGACCAGGATGGTTACCTATTGGATTTCGAATTTGTTCACCTGCAGAGTTGTTCGGTTAAGCTTCTCGTCTTCCCCAGCAGAGTGATTCTTCATATTTGGTTGCTACGTCAGCATCGGAAAAAAACAACAACAACGGAGATTGACATATATCAAGCTTTTCAGAAGCTGCCGCCTTCGTCAAGTTCGCAGTGAACTGTGAGTTGACCAGATTTGATCCCCTGAGAGAGATGGGAATCAAGTCGTTTGCTTTTCTGAAGCATTATTTCAATACTTGTGGCGTTACACAGGTGTTGAAAAGGAGAAGAAAATTTATCAGAAAATTGACCAGTTGTTGTCGTTACAACCAAACTTCAGTCTATTGGAAGCTTTTCCTCAAGCAGTGTTGCAGTATATTCTTGCGGTTGGCAAATTTCAGGGTTTCATTTGTATTCAACCGTCATCTACCTTGAATGTTTGAAGGCTGAGCGCTCTTCACCCATTCAGGTCGAAGTCGCTTGAATAGGGGCAGCTGTTGCACCCCAAAATTTGACCAACCGGGTCTCGTATCTGGCTCGATGTTTCGACGCATAATCGCATTCGCATCTGCATATTGCATACAGTGCATTTTTCATTTGTTTTGATTTTATCAGGGATCACAGCTCTCGTCTCGTGTTTCAGGTGCTTTTGATTGGTAGAATCGATTTTTGGGATATTTCGGTGCCCGTTTATTTTTACCGATTATTTTTGTGTCGTTCGGTGCTTATTTTGTTCCTCTGGGAATTATCGTGATTTTTCTGGATTTTATAGGATTTTTTAGGGTTTAAATAGATTTTAAATTCATTTTTAGGATTTAATAGGATTTTAAATAGATTTTAATATTTTTAAATAATATAGAATAGTTTTGTTAATAGAAATTAATTGTTTTTAATTTTAGATATAGAATAATATAGATTTCTCATTTTTAAATAGAGTTTTCTTTTATAGAAATAATAAATGAATAGATTTTTCATAAATAGATTTTTCATTTTTAGAATATTATTAGCTTTTAATAGTCTTGATATTTTTTTAAAATCATCTTTTAGAATAATAGAGTTAAATAGATTTTATTTTAGATATAGCATTTTTCTTTTATTAATAGTGGAATTTAATTAGAGGTTTATTAGAATTTTTTAGGTTTAATTGAGGTTAGTTAATTACTTAGGATTATATGTTAATCATTTTTTTCCATTAACTTTGTTGTCCAGATTTTTTTTGGTCCATATGCATTTTTTCGCAGGCCCAGTAACCAGCCAAGGCCCAATTGGTTTTTTTTTGTTGTTCAGTATGAGTCCAGCAATTGTCCAAGAAATTGCCAGAATAATCCAGTTCGTTCCAGCATCTTCCAGCTTTTTCCAGTTCATCCCAGCACCTTCTAGAATGTGCCAGCGAGCTCTCAGTGCTTTAAAAGCTGGTAGCCACGTGTTGGCTCAGGGACGGCCCCACCTTGCTTCATCACACACTGCCACGCCATCCCTCCGCCTTCTCTCACCAGGCCACGCGTGGGACACGCGTCTCACATGCGTGAGCCCTGTCCACTATCTCCCCACGTGGCGACCACCCAACACTTCACCGTGAAATCCCACCGGCCGGCCTGCATGGCCGGCGGCCACCGCGCCGTTGCCGGAAAACCCTACATCCCCAGAATCCGGCCACATTCATCCTCTCCATCTCCCACCTCCCTAATCTTCATCTTCCTCCTCCCGGTGGCCACCATGAACCTCCACCTCCGATCAAGCTACATCACTCTCAACTCAGAAAATCCCAAAACAAACTTCATCGTGCACTCATCCTTTCCAGTTTCCGATCAACAACCTCCATCAACACGCCGAGTTCTCCAGAGATCCAACCGTTCAAACTTCAAGATCCAACGCTCAACCAATTTCCAGATTCATCATCACCACTGCCTTCAATCGTTCAACAACACAAGGGAAGCCTTCATAGTGTTCGTCATCTTCATGAAGATCCCACAAAAACCTTCATCATGTTCGTCAGCTCCTTCAATGAATTTCCAGAAAGTTCATCAACAATGGTCAAGAACACCACCACGATCTTTCATCCAAGATCTTCAAACCCGTCACAAACTTCATCCAGACATGGATCTCTAGAAGAAACCTTCGACGATCATCACCGTTCCCAGATAATCATCGACGACCTCAAGGATTTTATGCATCGTTCTTCATCGTTTTCGTTCAGGAAACCCCCAGATCCAAGATCACCTTCAACGTTCTTCAATGGAAGATCCAGAAGATCTTCACCAGAACACTTTCCAGAAGCACGCATGAACATGAATCAGGAAGGTTGTGTGAAGTAAATCAAGATGGGAAATGAGATGAAGGTCGAGTTTGAGGCTGAGAGAAGGATTGGGAGATGAAGAAGTCAGAAAGATTGACGGCGGCGGAGGGAGAGGAGAGAAGATTAGGGTTTCAGAAACTCAGAGTGACTGGAGAGAGGAAGAAGGAGAGAAGGGTCATGGGCCTCAGGCCCAATCATTTTTTGACACACACATCACGTTTTTTTCTGAGGAGAGTGGGCTGGGCCCAACGAAATCAAGTGCTAACACACCCCCAGATTGCTCATACACCCCCCCTGCGTGTGGACTGAGTTGTTTTTTTGGGCTGGGCCCAATTCAGTTACAGTTTTTATCTTATTTTCTGTAACTCCCCTTGTAATAGTTGTAAACCCCCCCCCCCCCCCTGTTCTCTCTTGTTTTTTTATTTTTGTTTAGAATAAAAGAAATATATTTGAGAAAAGAAAAAACAAATAGAAAAGAATATTTGGAAAAATAGAAAAAGAAAAGAAAAAGAAATATATTTGAGAAGAGAAAAAAAAACAAATAGAAAAGAATATTATGAAAATTGTGAAAAAGAAAATAGAAAAGAAATATAGAAAAAACATTTGAAAAATATATTGAAAAACATATTGAAAAATATGGAAAAATAGAGAAAAATATTTTGAAAAAAGGGAAAAATATGTTGAAAGGAAAAGAAGAAAAAAGGAAAAAAATATTAAAGTGTCAATTTAATATTTTTTTAAGTGCATTTTCTTTTAGGGATATTTTCATAGATTTTATTTTCCGATTTTAGGATAGTTTAGAGGCCCATTTGTTAGGGGGCTCTTTCCGTTCGATTTTTCAGGATAGAATAGGATAGTGTTTCCTAGGAGATTTATTTCAGTATTCAACCCATTGTAATCATTTTTCAGAGATTAATAAAACGAGATTTGAGCTGTGGTCCGATAGTAGCCGAACTACAGCTGCTCTGATTCTTCGTACCAGACGAAGATATGTAGGCATAGGATGCGATATCCTAGCGAGCACACTAACGACTAACTTCCGTTCTCTCGCTGTTGTGCGATCGAGACTTTCCCGTTGACGATTAATTGTAACCCTTTTTCTCTCTTGCCCGAGTGCATTTGAGACCAAGCCATAGTTTTGCCCATAGGTTCCCGACCCTGTGAAGCCAGTTGTTTTTCTCACTGCTGTGTGAGAATGTTTGTTTAGCCGTAGTTAGTCTGAACTACGTAAAGCTCTGATCTTCCATCCAGTGGAAGTACGTAGGCACAAGACGCGAGGTCTTGGCGAGCCAATTTTCCTGTAGTCCCGAACTACGTTGACTCTGACTTTCTCTCTCGAGAATACGTAGGCATAGAGTGCGACGCTCTATCGAGTCAATTCCCTTCCGTTTAGATTTAGCAGCCGTAGATAGATTGTTTTGCATCCATTAGACAACCCAAGCAAGCGTGGATCCCGTCGAGTACGACAGACGTGAGGGGTGCTAATACCTTCCCCTTGCGTAACCGACTCCCGAACCCAGGCTATGGTTGCGATGACCATACCTTTCCCCGTTTTTTGCGAGGTTTACTTCGAGCGTTTCCTTTCCCGCTCTGAGGGATAAATAACGCACGGTGGCGACTCTTCTGTCAACCGGCGCCGATTTTCGCAGTAGCGACAGTGGCTTGACGTAGTCTGAGTCAAAACCAAGTTTTATCCTTGTCACGGGCGTGACAAGGTCTTCACGCTCGTTATTTGATGATTTCAAGTGTCACGGTCGTGACTGCTTCCTCACGGTCGTGATGGCCCAAAGTAAGGTGTCACGGTCGTGACACCCTTGTAACGACCGTGGCCGTAACAAATTATGCAGACTTTTTGCAGGCTTCTGTCTTGCTTCATTTCTTGTGGTTTCTTTCGTTCTTTTCTTCTTAATTCATGATTCGGCCTCACATAACGATGTACCTGCAAAATAGTAAGAAAAACTCGAGAAATCGAGCGTCAAAACGGTGAATGCGCGATAAAACGTCAATGAAATCTAGCGATATAATCGATGCGTTTTCTCGTCATCATACGTCAACTATGCCCTCATTAGTCTCGACATATTGAAAGGATGATAACTTGCTTACTAGCAAATCCTCTTCACCACGGACAATAACCAATTGATCGGCATACATGAATTTGAGCTTCTGATGCAATGTGGAGGTAACTGACCCAGCGGCATGTATCAAGGGTCTACCCAATGAGAAACTATAGGCAGGATTAATATCCATCACTTGAAAAGTAATGGTAAACAAATGTGGTCTGATATAAATGGGCAAATTCACTTTACCGATAACTTGCCTTCGTGAACCATCGAAGGCTCTGACAATCAAAGCGCTAGACATCATCTTGCTCCCCTCTACCAGTAATTGACTCAACGTACCCTTAGGCATCACGTTGAGGGAAGAACCATTATCCACTAGGACACGAGATAGCAAGGCATCCATGCAAGTCACTGATATATGTAAGGCTTTATTGTGTGCGGTTCCTTCAGGAGGAAACTCTGATTCGTTGAAACCCAAATACCGACTTGCAATTATATTAGCAACCGCGTCATCAAATTGATCCACATGAATGTCATGCATTACATGGGCAACATTCAATACTTTCAACAAAGCCAATCTGTGAGCGGGCAAGCTCATAAGCAAGGACAAGATCGAAATCTTTGAGGGAGTCTGCCCCAGCTGATCCACGATCTTAAAATCACTCTTCTTGATTAGCTTAAGAAATTCTTGACTTTCATCAGTGCTGACCTCTTTACCTTTTTTAATATCTACAGACGGAGTGACTGATACTAATGCAGATGTAGATGCCCCTTGTTGCACAACAGGGGTTGTTAAAACATCCTTCACTTTGGGAGAGACAAAAACTAGCACTTACACAGGCTTAGATGTGATCTTTGGGGCAAACATTCGTCCACTATGAGTCATGCCTCCAACAACAATTATATTCACTATCTCAGACTCAAAAAATTATATTTCTCGGTCCCCAGAATACACAGTGGAATCATACCTCCAAGGCATCTCTTTTGAACTCTGATAAAGGAACGACTTGGGCATATAAACACTAATAGACTTAATTTTCTTCTTAGGAGCTTCCACAAGAACCTTCCTATATATGATTGTGAATGGCTCAATGGTAGCTACCTACTCCACAAACTTGGATCTGGCAAATTGGACAACACCTCAATTCAACAGGATCTGAGCACAATAGTTTAAACTTCGACATTGATTAAGATTAGCATCACAAATCTGGAACTTTCCATGAACACCTTTCAATAACCTGTCGCTTTCGCAAAAATAAGGTGCCGGCACAACAGAAGAGTCGCCACCTTTTGTTATTTATCCCTCGGAGCGGGAAAGGAAACGATCGGAAAAACCTAACGAAGAAAAGGGTATAAGACAAGGTCATCGCAACCATTGTCTGGGTTCGGGAGTCGGTTACGCAAGGGGAAGGTATTAGCACCCCTCACGTCCATCTTACTCGATGGGATCCACGCTTGTTGGTTTGTCTACGGGTGAAAACAATCTATCTACGGCTGCTAAATCTAAACCGAAAGAAACTGACTCGATAGAGCGTCACACTCTATGCCTACGTATTCTCATCAGAGAATGAGAAATCAGAGTCAACGTAGTTCGGGAAACTACGGGGAAGTTTGCTCGGCAAGACGTCGCGTCTTGGGCCTACGTATTCTCATCAGAGAAATCAGAGCATGACGTAGTTCAGGCTAACTACAGCTAGACAAGGGTGTTCTTGGTCACACGGCGGTGAGAGATTAAGTTGACGATACTAGCGTACGCATTCTAGCAGTTAGGTGGACACTGCTCGACCATTGGAGACTTAGGCGTACCTGTTTACGGTAGAACGGACATAGTATGTCGGGTTTCGAGGTATGGGAACCTACGAGAACTAGAACTACGGTCTGGTCTCAAATGCACTCGGGCAAGAGAAAAGGATAACGTCAGTTGTCAGCGGGAAAGTCTCGATCGCACAGTAGCGAGGAGAACAAAAGGTTAGTTGTTAGTGTGCTCGCTAGGATATCGCATCCTATGCCTACATACTCTCGTCAGAGAAAATCAGAGTAGCTGTAGTTCAGCTTACAGCTAAAACGGGGACCACAACACAAATCTCATTTTATTAATATTCGGAAAGTTACAATGATAAACTCCTAAAAAATCATATCCATCTATCATGAAAAATCCAATGAAAAATAGTCCCCTAACAAGTGGACCTTTAATTCTACTTCTAAAAAGGCGTAAAAGAAACTCCTAAAAGAAAATATATCCTAAAAAAGAAAATATTAAAATACTATATATTTTTTTACATCACTATGTTTTCCATCTTTTCTATTTTTATATTACATATTCTTTTTCTTAAAAAAAACTAAACAAATGAATATAAAAGAAAATAAAAAAGAAAAACAAAAGGGGTGCGCTGCAACAGGAGGGGTATACAGCCAGCAGAAAATAAAAGAAACTGGGGTCCGGCCCACTAAGAAGTTCAGAAAAACAAAAACAGGGGCCAGGGGGTGAATAGCAAACCGGGGGGTGTGATTAGCGAAGGATGGGCCCAGCCCAATCAGACCACACAACAACAAAAAACGGAGGGTGAATGAAGAAAAACGGAGGGGTATGCGTCCGAAGAAAGCAATGGGCCACGACCCAATCCACACAGCCCTCTCACCTTGCCCATTACTCAGAATACCAACCAGAAACCCTAACACCTTCTTTCCCCTAATCACTGTTCATCCAACTGCGCCGCTCCAACCTCCCTTTCCCAAACTCTCTCTTCGTCTCCCTCAATCTCTCTGAGGTCAAACACTTCTCAAAAGCCTGTACAAGCAAACACTCACGGAATCTTCTACAGCTAAACCAGACGACGAAGATGAGGATCCTGAAGGTTCTCTGAAGCTCTTGGCGGAGACAAACCTTGACGAACTGCAGATCTTGAAGGAGACGATGAACATTGACGAACCTTCAAATTGCGTTGATGGAGGATCTTGAACTGCTCGTCGTGTCCGATTTGGCATCACTTGAAGGTCTCTCGCGTTTGGATCTTGAGGATCTGGAAAACAGACGGACAGAGCACGAAAATTCTTGAAGCAAGGATGAACGTCTATGAAGGTTCTGGAAATTGGAAGATGATGAATCTTGGAGTTGTAATGAAGATCTGGAACAATCTATGATGGTCAATGATGAACACCGGTTGAAGGTTGATGAAGACTTGCATGTTCCTGAAGAACGATGAAGATCTTGATGAAGGTTCATGAATATTGATGAAGATCTTGCAGGTTTTGGAAAACTCTATGAAGATCAAGATGAAGGTGGACGAATGTTCTTCGTTGATGAGTTCTGGATGAAGAACGAGGGTTTTTTGGAGATCCATTGCAGGTTGTTGATGAAGATCATCCGCGTTCTGGAAAACTCATGAAGCACAAGGATGAAGAACATTGGATATTTCTGGAAAAAGTTTGTTGAAGATTCATGGCGGCGGTTGAATTTTCCGGTGAGACTGGGTGAAGGTTGGATGAACGAGATGGATGAAGAAGATGAAGGTCCATCATGGAATCTCAGATTTCCGTCGAAAAACGGCTTCCGGCGAGTGGTTATGGCGGTCGGAAATAGTTAGAAGGTGGCCGGCGCGGCGGTTGCATGGCCGGCGGCGGGGTCTTCGGTTAGGGATGAGAGTGGGACAAGTGTCATCGCTGCATGCAGGGTGAGATGGGAATGAGACGCGTGGAGGTTGGGAAGAGAGATGGAGTGCCACGTGGGGTGGCATGCAGAGGGAGGTGGTGGATTGTATGGGCGAAACGTGGCAATGAAGTGGAAGGCTGAGAAAAGCACACGCGTGGGGCTTATATAGAGGACACGTGGACTGGACGGTTGTGGGCCTCCAAAGCTGACAAATGGCCCACCGAAATTGGACTTTGATTAATAACTAATTAATACTGATTAAAGACTTAAAACCTAATTAAAAATCCCCATTAATGCTAAACGAAAAAATTAAAACAGTAATTAAATCCTAAATGAAAATTAAAACTATTCTAACCTAATTAAATCTAATAAGACCCTAATTAACATCTAAACAAATGATTAAAATCTAATTAAACTCTATTAAATCCTAATTAAATCTAAAAAAGAGGATTAACCTAAAAAGGTCTATTAAACCTATTAACTTCTATTAATTCTACTTATTTCTAAATAAATAAGAATAGAAAAAAAACTCTATTAATTTCTATTTTAAAAATACATAGTAAAAGAAATACCCTATTAAAAATCATTTTAAAAACTACTTAAACTCTAAAAAAATATGATTTATTCTTAAAAGAAAATAGAACTAAAATCTATTATCTAAAAATGATTAAAGAAATTCCTAAAAAAAGAAATTAAACTAAACTATTTAAAAACAATTAATATCTATTAAAAAATCTATCTAACACCTAGAAAAATCAATTAAATCCATAAAAATCTAGAAAATAAGGGGAAAAATCTAAAAATACCGAGAAAGCCGATTAAATCGATTAGCGAACCATATCGAAATAAACGGTAAAAACCTGGACACAGAGATGTCCTCAAAACAACAGCGAGAGCTGAAAACACCGGGACGAGCACCGATTCTCAAAATACGTCCTCGTATTGGCCTGAAATGCCTGAAGCGCGATCAGAGGGCCGTAATCCTGATAAAGTCAATCTGACTAGAAAAAATGCAATGTACGCAGTATGCAAATGCGAAATGAAATGAGTCGAAACATGAGCCAAATTGCTATAAGTAGTTGGTCAAATTTTGGGGTGCAACAGCTGCCCCTATTCAAACGGCTTGGACCTGAAGGGTTGAAGAGCGAACAACTTTCAAACATTCAAAGGTAGAAGACGATTGAATACCAAAGAACCCGGAAATTTGCCAACTACACAAGTACACGGTACTCTGATGGGAACAAATCTTCGGAAACTGAAATAGCTGCACGACAACTAGCTGGAGAAATACTGATCTGAACCTCCGTCAGGATGATTCTCTGATTCATCTGATATCATCGCGTCCTCAAATCATCGAGGGATCACTGGTTACACGGTAACAGGCGATCTGGCACCACACAGGTAAACGATACTCTGGTCGGTAGGAACATCTTCAAAACTGAGCATAACAGTTGCACGACAACTCTACTGGGGAATTGGTCACGCGGTAACCGGGGAAAGGTCTGATTTCAAATCTCCGTCAGGATGATCATCTGATTTTGCTGTAGATATCCGTCCTCAATTCATCTAGGGGTCGCTGGTCACTCGGTAACCGGCAATACATGGTCAATCATGCCGTCAGGCATTCTGCGTCACAGCAAAAGAATTCCTCGGGACTCGTCAGGTCATTAGGAACTTTTGACAATCAAGCTACTCATGCCATCAGGCGTTCAAAGACATTTTCGGGCGTCAGCCGGAATTCGTCAGTAGGTCGAGGATAGAATTCTTGGTCAATCATGAACCAAATAAGGATATGCAATCTTTTGCCATCAGGCACTCTGCATCAGCTGAGAGAATTGCTTCATTAATACAATTGGACTTCATCAGCAAGTCTTCAAGGGAAGTTTCAACTTTGCTATTCAGAAACCTGCTGGGGATGACGCATCTCCGATGGGTATTCTGGAGAACTATCAAGTAACTCTGCTTCGGGGATCCAGAAATCATTCTGGATGAATCAACTCTGCTGAGGACTTCAAGAATCATCTTGGAGACATAACTCCGTCGGGGACTTCAAGAATCATCTTGAACCGATAGCTATGCTGGAGGTTTCAAGAATCATCCTGAGCAAGCACTCTGCCGGGGCCTCTAAGTATCAACTTGAGCAACCAACTTTGGCGACTGCACTGGGGATCTTAAGAATCATCTTAAGCAAACGACCTCGCTGGGGAATTCAAGAATCATCTTGAGCAGGAGACTTCGCTGGGGACTTCAAGAATCATCTTGATCAAACCATTCTGCGGAGGAACACCTGCGAAACAAGAACGGTGGCGACCTGGCTCATGTTTCGTATGCATATGCTTTGACAATGACGTAATGCTCCACACGGTGGAAACGCTACGCGTTTTCAAGGTAAATGCTATGCAATCATGCAAAATGCTATGGCCCCGTCAGCAAAATAAATGCTGAAGGGAAAAGCCTCTTGTCAAGGAGAAAGAACCACCAATCTCAATTGGACTCTGCCTGGGGAAATGAACTTCAGTCGAATGCTGCAGGGGAATAAAGCTCTACGAGAACCTGAACCTGCTCATCTGGGTATTCAAACCACAACTGCTGAGGAAGACGATGTCAATCGCAGAAATAAACTACGCGGCCTTCGCGACTAAAGTTTCCTGGAGAACGACTCCGATGGGGAAATACAACATCAGTTGTTCAACACTCTACTGGGGAGCACCAATCATGGCTTCGACGGCTTCCAAGGACTCGGCTCTCTTGGGGATCTGCAAACTCGGCTGGGGAAGAAGGAATCATCCTGCTTGCTAGGGAGAGTACGACTCTGCGGGGAATCTCAATTCCGATGGAGACTTCAGTCTGGCACTATCAACTGCTACACACTTCAGTGAATGACTCAACTGAGGAGATGACGTTCCTTCAGGATACCTCTGGTTGGGGGAGAGAATCTTCTCTGCTTGGGGAGACATATCAATGCTCACGATCCCGTGTTCAGACTCTACGGGGAGAGGCTTCTGAACTCTATCGGGGATATCAATCCTGATCTGCTGAGGGTAATCTTGCATACGCCTTACGGAGACTGACCCTTCTGGGTAACACCTGCTGGACTATCAAGTCTGATGAGGAATACCTGTGTATCAACACTGCTGAGGATATCAATCCTTAGCTACTCATTGTACAACTCTGATGGAGATGTACCGATCCTATCAAGGAAACACCTCTGGCGGCTGCGGAAGATAACAATCGATCACTGAAATTGAATCTCACTTCACTGAGGAAAACAACCCTGAATGGTCTTTTCTGAACACCCTAAGTCCTTATAGGGTACGCAGCATCTGCTGAGAAATAACTCTTCTCTGTCTGACACTAAAATCCACTCGTCCGGAGGTTACTCAGTGAGAGAATCTACGTCGACCTCTGCTTGAGGAATGAGTCAATGACCTGGACTCGGAGGGGAAAGGAGTCAAACTCGGACTCTGTGGGGATACAACATTACATCAGTCCCACTGCTGGGGAAATAAACCCAAATCTGCCGGTCAGGGAAAGCTTCAGTCTCAACCCACTTAGGAAAGTAGCACATCAGGCTAATCAACGTTCAATGCTTGGGATGGCCATACTCTGTCGGGAATATCCATCTCACCCTGCTGAGGATAATCTTGATCCTACTATGATAAGGGATAAGTGCCATCTCAACTTGCTGCAATCTCAAACTGCTCAGGGGAAACAATCTTAAACTGTACGTCTTGGCTGAGAAAATAATCCTGATTCAACACATCAACACAGGGAATACAGAATACCAATCATGGAGTTGGGATCAATCGAGCCTTGTGTCGGGGAATGTGACAACATACGAGTCTCTAGGAATCATCGTGTCAGGTACAACTAGGCTTTTTTCTGGTTTAGGGATAGGTTTATGGTTACCAACAAAAGTGGATTTAAAAGGGACATACTAGACGAGAACTAGCATTCAAGGTGGACTATCAGACGAGAACTGATAGAAAAATATGTTAGGTTGTCAGACGAGAACTGATTTACGGGTTTTGGATATCAGACGGGAATTGATTTCTGGTTTGCCAGACGAGAACTGGGCTTTAAAACTGTGTTAGCCAGACGAGAACTGGTTGAACAAAAGGTTACAAAAAGGTGACCAGACAGGGCTGGTTTCTGGTTTGGATTTCAGACGAGAACTGATCTCCTGCTTTCCAGACGAGAACTGGACTTTGAAACAATTCGGTTACAAGGTTCAGCCAAGTAACAGGTTAGGCTGCAAGATGACAATCCAATGACAGCAAGGCTTCTTCAGAAGGTTCAGGTTTTTGGTAGGGTAATGACACGATTCCCCGACACTCAACTCTTACTAGGGTGAGCAAACTCATTTGAACAACTTGCCGCAGTGCAATTCAACTTTCCCCAATCCGACTCTTGGGAAAATTCATTCTGAACAGAAACAGCTGGCAACGAGACAATCTTCAGATGGCTTGCCCCAACATCTGTACAACGGAAGGATTCATCCTCAATTAACCAACTCTCATCATGGCTGGTTTCAGTATACTTCTGAAGTAGCTTGCCCTGAACGAGCGTTGAGCGACTCAACATGCCCTGATTGAACACTGGAGGGATCTGCCATCAAATCACAGGAGTTCTGGATAGCTGCCCCTGATTGGGTCTCGAGAAGATCAACTTCTGATCAACTGCTTCTCGAACAAGCTGTTCCATAATCAACCGACGCTTCGGGAACTGTCCTCAGGCTGACTGATTCCAAACTCACTGGAAGTCAATGCCCCAGATTCACAGGGCTTCACAGTATACCATTCTGATCCAGACTACTAACGATTCAGTCTTGATTGATTATTCCCTGTTGGAATTCCTTCATATCAACTACTGACCTGCAATTAAAATTGTCTATTCACGAATGGTAATTTTAATGCAGTGTTCATGCAGATTTTGAAAAAATGTACCGTCACTCATTTACGTGTCATGCTAGTGAGTGACGAACGAACTAAAGAGTTCGAACGTAGTGCTGATTCAATCAGTGAAAAAAAATACAACAAGGATATGATTAGCAAATCATGTAGGAGTCAGGTTACTCAACCTTATCGTAATGCGCTTTCAGAATAAACCCTGCCTCAATTAGGTCTTTTAAGGGTTGTATCGTGGTCAGGTTCACGATTTGTGAAACAAAGAATATTTGGCTCAAATTATGATTTGTACCCACCCCTTCTACGTGATGATCTCCGATCCTAAAGTTCAGTTAACTTGGCTCGAGCGCTCGCCTCTTCGAGAGGTATGTTGAATATTGGGACCGACTGGTTAAAGAATTCACCAGGTGTTCGGAGTGACAGTTACTCCTTTTTCATTTCCGATGTCTGTATCTACACGACTTTGTCCTTGTTTGAGGATTTTTCTTTTTATATCCTTTCTATTTCATTCTTTTGATTCCCTAATTTTTTCCTGGACTGACTCTTTAGAGTTCTTTTCGATTTTTCTTTTGAAGTCCAGCGGGATGCCCTGCTTTTTGCCTAAGTATTTGCTTTCCAGCTATTCTTTTCTTTTTACTTAGCGGGCTTTCTTATTCTTTCTTTTTTTTCTTCGAAACAAGTCGTGCGACACTGGCTGTCTGGATTCATCCGAGAGGTTTATAACTGTCTCACTCCTGATTGGTGAGGTTTAACGATTGTGGTTGATGAGGTACGACCTCTGGGGAGGAATACGATGTGATTGGTCCTCGAAAGACAACACTCCTCTATAATACTTGAACGCTCGATCAAGCTAACTGACGACTACCCTGCCCCGGGTTAAGATGTGAGGGTTTACAAGTCCGAAAGAAAAACTCCTACTTCTCGGCTCGAAGTGGTTAACAAGGGGTTCTCTTCCTTATCTCTCCGGTGTTTAGGGGATTTGAAACAATGCCTGTACATCATAGGCAAGGTTTTATCCGAAAGCATACGATCATCGGTTATGAGTATTCAGTTTCGTCATCCTCCCTCCAATCTTTGCTAATCATAGTTATAAAGTGGAGTGAATAAAATGCAAGTGTCAGTGCAATGCAGTAAATGAGTGACAACGACATGATTAATTCAGAAAAATGCATAGTCACTTTATTAATATAACCATTCGAAACAAACAATGTTTAACAGCAAGTAGTAACTAACAGAAAGGAAACTACAAATGCAAATGATAAAAAGTCCGAGGACTGCCAATGCTGAGGACGTCTGCCTGTCTGGACCACTGGCCTCTGGAAATAAACCCTCTGAATCTACGAGCTCATACAGCTGAGAGGTTGTCACGCACAACCAAAACTCCCTCGGGAAAGGAAATGCACCCTTTGTCGATTAATTGTTGCACTTTTGCCTGAAAAGCTTTGCAATCTTCAGTTGAATGCCCCGGAGATCCACCATGGTAACCACACTGAGCATGGGGGTTGTACCCAGGAGGGTAAGGCTCTGGCACGGGCTTAAGAGCTTTAGGTTCCACCAAAGAATTCTGAATCAAATGTGGCAGAATCTGGCTATACGGCACAGGCACTGGATGAGAAGGAGCATTCCTTTGTTCCAAGTTGTTACGAGGTTGGTTCTGATTCTGACGCTGATTCTGATAACCTCGGCCACAGGCTCGTGGATTTGCAAGAGGAGTGACATAAGGTTCCCGATGTGGTGCCATAGGCACAATTGTCTGTCCAGAATAACGAGACACAGAAGATACTGACCGCTGAGAAGACAGAGAACCAACATATTTCACCGATTCATCTCGAGGATACCCAACATCATTCATGATTGCATTGACCACAACTCCTTCTTCAGTTTGAAAGCTATAGAGAGATTCTGTTTCACTAGCCTGACCGCCCGAAACATTCTGGATTCTTCCAATCTTTACACCATACTCGATGCGCTCTCCTGCCCTTACCAATTCAGAGAAATTTGGCGCATTTCCAAGCATTCTTTCGAAGTACGGGCTCTGCAAGGAGTTTACGAACATGCCTTTTAACTCTCGGTCTAGAAGCGGTGGTTGTACTCTAGCAGCAAATTCTCTCCATCTCTGAACATACTTTCTGAAAGGTTCATTGTTCCCTTGAGACAATTCTTGCAGCTGCATGCGACTAGGAGCTTCATCAAGATTGTAGTCATACTGTTTCAGAAAAGCATTGGCTATATCCACCCATGATCGGATCTGATCACTCTCTAACTGCATATACCAACTCAGAGGTGCCCCAGTCAGACTATCTTGAAAGCAATGAATCATCAGCTTGTCGTTGTGTACAAATGAAGTCATTCTTCGGCAGAACATCACCAAATGTTGCTTCGGGCAGCTATCTCCTTTGTACTTTTCAAACCTCGGCATTCTGAACTTCAGAGGTAACACTAGGCCAGGAACCAGACACATGTCTGCAGCACTAGGGTTAACAGCGTCTTTACCTTTCAAGGCTTTGAATCTTTCATCAAATGCACGAAACCTTCTAGCGTACACGGGAGCTAATGGGTCTTCAGTCTTTGCTATCGGGACCTCTCTTCGGGACTTTGGCACAGGGAAGGCAACACCCTGGTAGTCGGAGATATCAACAGAAGGAGAACGTTCACTTCGGACAACAAATTGCTCATGTAGACCTCGGTCTTCAACAGAAGGTTGTACAAGCTGAGCTGCAGTAAGGTTGTTCACTTGCGGAAAGTCTTCGTCATGCATAGATCCATACAAAGGATTGGACGTCACAGTGAAACCTGACAAGGTATCAACAAACTGGAAGCTGCTCTCTGACATAGCTACCAACAACTTTCAACTGACTTCACTGCTTGATCCTGCTCAATCTGCTTCAACCCCTTGGTCGTCTTCAACACTCACCTTCAGAATCAAAACAACGGCTGGATAAGAGCTCTGAATAGCTGGAGCATGACATGCAATATGATGCAGGAATGTTCATGCAAATGCAATGCAAGATGCAGCGAACACGGGATCACAACCCCCACAAAGCTCTGATTGCTGCTGCGCTGCTGACGGGATAAGTCTGCTCTGACGAGAGAAAACCAAGATATCGGGTAGGCTGGAAGTCAAGTTCCCTGCAAAAACCCTCCCACTCACGGGTATGGACCTAAATTGACACAAGTTCGGCATCCTATGCGTTCATCAGCGTCACAGACTTTCAAGAGGGGTGATACGATACCCAGAAGGTGTGGCATCACCAGCTCAT
Organism: Lathyrus sativus; assembly: GCA_963859935.3. Taxonomy (NCBI): domain Eukaryota; kingdom Viridiplantae; phylum Streptophyta; class Magnoliopsida; order Fabales; family Fabaceae; genus Lathyrus; species Lathyrus sativus. The sequence continues at coordinate 596,317,358 of OZ012740.1, read as the reverse complement.
GAAGCGGCCTCACTTAGCTGAATCATAAATGATCGGTCCCCAGAGTCGACAATCCACCAAACCAGCAACCGTCTCAACCCAAAGGGTTGAAAGAGAAGCCAACCGGGAGAACCTCGTCTGAGCGTGGATTTCATGAGACACTAGCACCTTCCAAGCAAGTGCGCGCCCACTAATTTCCACAACTAATTCTATGGTGCACTCAAGCCTGGGTCTGGCTTCTCACTCATCAGAGCTCCCATCCTACAACAGCACAATAGCAACAGATAATAATAAAGCCCGGGAAATGTAAATACATCAGTAATATACAACATAAAAGAAAACACCCACAGACACGCAAACAAGCGCTAGGATTGACTCTCTTAAGGGACGTTGGATCCCAAATGCATGAGGAACCGGAGAACCAGAGATTCTGGGTTCGATCCCCAGCAGAGTCGCCAGCTGTCGCTTTCGCGAAAATAAGGTGTCGGCACAACAGAAGATTCGCCACCTTTCGTTATTTATCCCTCGGAGCGGGAAAGGAAACGATCGGAAAAACCTAACGAAGAAAAGGGTATAAGACAAGGTCATCACAACCATTGTCTGGGTTCGGGAGTCGGTTACGCAAGGGGAAGGTATTAGCACCCCTCACGTCCATCGTACTCGATGGGATCCACGCTTGTTGGTTTGTCTACGGGTGAAAACAATCTATCTACGGCTGCTAAATATAAACGGAAAGAAACTGACTCGATAGAGCGTTGCACTCTATGCCTACGTATTCTCATCAGAGAATGAGAAATCAGAGTCAACGTAGTTCGGGAAACTACGGGGAAGTTTGCTCGGCAAGACGTCGCGTCTTGGGCTTACGTATTCTCATCAGAGAAATCAGAGTATGACGTAGTTCAGGCTAACTACGGCTAGACAAGGGTGTTCTCGGTCACACGGGGGTGAGAGATTAAGTTGACGATACTAGCGTACGCATTCTAGCAGTTAGGTGGACACTGCTCGACCATTGGAGACTTAGGCGTACCTGTTTGCGGTAGAACGAACGTAGTATGTCGGGTTTCGAGGTATGGGAACCTACGGGAACTAGAACTACGGTCTGGACTCAAATGCACTTGGGCAAGAGAAAAGGATAACGTCAGTTGTCAGCGGGAAAGTCTCGATCGCACAACAGCGAGGAGAACAAAAGGTTAGTTGTTAGTGTGCTCGCTAGGATATCGCATCCTATGCCTACATACTCTCGTCAGAGAAAATCAGAGCAGCTGTAGTTTAGCTTACAGCTAAAACGGGGACCACAGCACAAATCTCATTTTATTAATATTCGGAAAGTTACAATGATAAACTCCTAAAAAATCATATCCATCTATCATGAAAAATCCAATGAAAAATAGTCCCCTAACAAGTGGACCTTTAATTCTAATTCTAAAAAGGCGTAAAAGAAACTCCTAAAAGAAAATATATCCTAAAAAGGAAAATATTAAAATACTATATATTTTTTTATATCACTATGTTTTCCATCTTTTCTATTTTTATATTACATATTCTTTTTCTTTAAAAAAAAACTAAACAAATGAATATAAAAGAAAATAAAAAAGAAAAACAAAAGGGGTGCGCTGCAACAGGAGGGGTATACAGCCAGCAGAAAATAAAAGAAACTGGGGTCCGACCCACTAAGAAGTTCAGAAAAACAAAAACAGGGGCCAGGGGGGTGAATAGCAAACCGGGGGGTGTGATTAGCGAAGGATGGGCCCAGCCCAATCAGACCACACAACAACAAAAAACGGAGGGTGAATGAAGAAAAACGGAGGGGTATGCGTCCGAAGAAAGCAATGGGCCACGGCCCAATCCACACAGCCCTCTCACCTTGCCCATTACTCAGAATACCAACCAGAAACCCTAACACCTTCTTTCCCCTAATCACTGTTCATCCAACTGTGCCGCTCCAACCTCCCTTCCCCAAACTCTCTCTTCGTCTCCCTCAATCTCTCTGAGGTCAAACACTTCTCAAAAGCCTGTACAAGCAAACACTCACGGAATCTTCTACAGCTAAACCAGACGACGAAGATGAGGATCCTGAAGGTTCTCTGAAGCTCTCGGCGGAGACAAACCTTGACGAACTGCAGATCTTGAAGGAGACGATAAACATTGACGAACCTTCAGATTGCGTTGATGGGGGATCTTGAACTGCTCGTCGTGTCCGATTTGGCATCACTTGAAGGTCTCTCGCGTTTGGATCTTGAGGATCTGGAAAACAAACGGACAGAGCACGAAAATTCTTGAAGCAAGGATGAACGTCTATGAAGGTTCTGGAAATTGGAAGATGATGAATCTTGGAGTTGTAACAAAGATCTGGAACAATCTATGATGGTAAATGATGAACACCGGTTGAAGGTTGATGAAGACTTGCATGTTCCTGAAGAACGATGAAGATCTTGATGAAGGTTCACGAATATCGATGAAGATCTTGCAGATTCTGGAAAACTCTATGAAGATCAAGATGAAGGTGGACGAATGTTCTTCGTTGATGAGTTCTGGATGAAGAACGAGGGTTTTCTGGAGATCCATTGCAGGTTGTTGATGAAGATCATCCGCGTTCTGGAAAACTCATGAAGCACAAGGATGAAGAACATTGAATATTTCTGGAAAAAGTTTGTTGAAGATTCATGGCGGCGGTTGAATTTTCCGGTGACTCTGGGTGAAGGTTGGATGAACGAGATGGATGAAGAAGATGAAGGTCCATCATGGAATCTCAGATTTCCGGCGAAAAACGGATTCCGGCGAGTGGTTATGGCGGTCGGAAATAGTTAGAAGGTGGCCGGCGTGGCGGTTGCATGGCCAGCGGCGGGGTCTCCGGTGAGGGATGAGAGTGGGACAAGTGTCATCGCTGCATGCAGGGTGAGATGGGAATGAGACGCGTGGAGGCTGGGAAGAGAGAGGGAGTGCCACGTGGGGTGGCATGCAGAGGGAGGTGGTGGATTGTGTGGGCGAAACGTGGCAATGAAGTGGAAGGCTGAGAAAAGCACACGCGTGGGGCTTATATAGAGGACACGTGGACTGGACGGTTGTGGGCCTCCAAAGCTGACAAATGGCCCACCGAAATTGGACTTTGATTAATAACTAATTAATACTGATTAAAGACTTAAAACCTAATTAAAAATCCCCATTAATGCTAAACGAAAAAATTAAAACAGTAATTAAATCCTAAATGAAAATTAAAACTATTCTAACCTAATTAAATCTAATAAGACCCTAATTAATATCTAAACAAATGATTAAAATCTAATTAAACTCTATTAAATCCTAATTAAATCTAAAAAAGAGGATTAACCTAAAAAACTCTATTAAACCTATTAACTTCTATTAATTCTACTTATTTCTAAACAAATAAGAATATAAAAAAACTCTATTAATTTCTATTTTAAAAATACCTAGTAAAAGAAATACCCTATTAAAAATCATTTTAAAAACTACTTAAACTCTAAAAAAATATGATTTATTCTTAAAAGAAAATAGAACTAAAATCTATTATCTAAAAATGATTAAAGAAATTCCTAAAAAAAGAAATTAAACTAAACTATTTAAAAACAATTAATATCTATTAAAAAATCTATCTAACACCTAGAAAAATCAATTAAATCCATAAAAATCTAGAAAATAAGGGGAAAATTTTAAAAATACCGAGGAAGCCGATTAAATCGATTAGCGAACCATATCGAAATAAATGGTAAAAACCTGGACACCGAGATGTCCTCAAAACAACAGCGAGAGCTGAAAACACCGGGACGAGCACCGATTCTCAAAATACGTCCTCGTATTGGCCTGAAATGCCTGAAGCGCGATCAGAGGGCCGTAATCCCGATAAAGTCAATCTGACTGGAAAAAATGCAATGTACGCAGTATGTAAATGCGAAATGAAATGAGTCGAAACATGAGCCAAATTGCGATAAGTAGTTGGTCAAATTTTGGGGTGCAACATAACCCATGTTCATTCACCTTCTTGATCATAATAGTAATCAGAGTTTTCACTTTGTCGACATCTTTGATAAACTCAACCCTTTGATTGTCTTCGAACATGTTAACCCCCGGTCTACCATGAGTAGGAAAAAGCTTAGTCTGTACATTGGGACACTCTTCAGCAAATGTCAGGGTTTTCTGATTGATAAGCTCTTGAACTTTGGTCTTGAAAACAATGCAATCTTCTGTAGCATGTCCTATGTACCTAGAATGGTAAGCACATGATGCATTCAGATTATGCTTTGGACCATAAAGAGGAATTGCAGGTGTGATCTCTTTTAGAATGATTGCCCCTTGATGGACCAGATAAGGAAACTGTTCTGTGTACGGCACGGGAATTTTATTAAAATTCGGACGCTTGCGGTTGTTCTGATTGTTGTTGTTCCGTCTGTTCTGATATTGTTGATTTCTATTGTTCTCCTAAGATTGTTGACGTTGTGGTTGTTGTTAATTTTGAGGATTATGAACTTGTTGTTGTGGATGATACTGATATGGCGGTTGTTGATACTGGGCAGCAGTGACATAAGGATATGAGTAATACGACATGGGAGCCATAGCAGCCTGATACTGAGGAGAGGCTTTTTCCATCACGACATTCACCTCGTCTTTCTTCTTCTTTGAATGACTGCTCTGAGGTTTCTTGTTGGTTGGTTGTTGAATAGCGGTACCAGCAATCCTGCCAATTTTCAAACCATTTTCAATTCTTTCACCAATAGTCACGATATCATTAGAGTTTGAGGATGAATTGCCCACCATTTTCTCATATTACATCCCTTATAATGTTCCCATAAAGATGTCAACCAACTATGAGTCAAAGAGAGCAGGTCGCACTCGAGAGGCCATTTCACGCCACCTCTGTGCATATTCTTTGAGGACGGCTCAACCCTTTGTACTTTGGCAACTCAAGAATCTTGAACTTCTGTGGCAGCACAACATTAGGAACCAAAAGTAGAAAAACCTTTAATAGATCTGATCCTCTCATCTAACAGTCTATAGTCTGCAGGTCTGTTATGATCAACAAATTTGACAAGAGTCTGTGGATCAGGAAGTTGTGACGCAGCCAGAGCAGGCACTTGAGGAGAAGCAAACTGAGATGGATACACCAACCCAGAATTAACCATCTGACCATAATTTTGACCCATCTGAATACCATACGAATAACCAGAAGGAAGTACCACAACAACTGAGGATGCTCCAGGTTAAGGCATTCTAGAATGAACATTCTAAACAACAGTTTGAGCAGATTGAGATATAATCGGAACATGAGTAGGAGGGCCTACATACACATGCTCATACTCTTCAGGGGTCTCAACATCAGTTGGCACAGGAGTCTGGCGAGTCTGTACTTGAGGAATGTCATGATCATCATTGTTCACCATAGAAGGTGGAAGCGGAGTAGGAATTCCCCATGGGTAAGCAACAAAATTCCCATTAGGCATGGGCATGGCAAAAGAAGGATAAGGCACATAGGCGCCACCTTGGCAATATAAGGAGTGAAATTTAGGGGCATCCCCCATGAATAGGCAACAGGAATGCTACTTGGAACGGTCTGAGAGCTTGGTGGATTAACAATAGGTTGAATCACAGTCTCAACTGGTGGTTCAACAACGACGGTGGAAGAAGTAACAACATGAGTGACAACAATTACATCAATAGTGGTTGCAATAACAGCAACAGCAACAATGATGTCCTTTTGAGCACGAAGGAACTCCATGATAACATCCATGTTAGTTTGTAACTAAACCATCCTACCTTGAAATTGCGCCAAGGTTTCCTTGTAGGCAGTATTCTATTGTTCATAATCAGTCATGATCTTAGACTTGCTTGATCGAGTGAAATAGCGATGTCGAGTCGTTGTCTTACTACAAGGTGGAGATGGATGGTGTAAGCAATTTGTTTTCTAGATGATGTACGTGCATATGTGTGTATGAGTGCATGCAAAAATTAATTTTTAGTGCATCTGCAAAAACTAATTGGACAAGATGAAATGGCATGCAACCATGGATCAAGAAGTTAGCACAATCTGAATAATCTGGATGATCTGCATATAGTTCTATGTAAGTGCAAAGGCCTGACGTGTATGAGAGAACAAACGGTATGAAGAGTCTTGGTTTCTTGCAGAAAAGACCAATATCCCCATTACAGGTGGATTATAGTCTTGAATAAAGGACATCCTAAAGGTAGTTAGCTTCTCAAGCACTAAGGTCGAGAAATAATAATACGTTCACCATTTCTGGTTAAGGATTATTACCCCTCGATGAATGCCTCCAATGAATTCCCCCAAAAGATCTCTAAAGTCATAAGCTCTTTATGGGAATACCATGTCATTTGCATAAGACACGCAGAACATAATGTATCAAAAGAAAACCTCGTCTGAGTGTGAGTCTTATGTCAACTAAACGTGACAAGACGCTACGCAAACCACACAATTATCCACTCTAATCCTGTGTATGTACTCAAGCCTGGGTAGTGGGCTTATTTATCAAGTAACATCAACCCATCCCAACAACAACAGAAAATATAGCAGATATCTAGAGTATGCAGCATATAAATATTTAAAGTAGTAAAAAAATAAAGTAAATAACATAAAGATAAAGCAAGTAAAGCATAAAGATAAACACCCAAACAAGCAAGAAAAACAAATAAAACTAGGCGAGACCCCAACTTGCAAGAGAAAGGACTCCCCATCAGAGTCTCCAGTTAAATAAAGGTTCCTACTGGTCCTCAGCTTCTCGGGCTCTCAGGTCGAAAAGCAATAATATGTTCACCATTATTGGTTTGACATTATTACCACTCAAGGAGGCTTCCATATATTTCCAAAGAATGGTCTCCAGAGTCATAAGCCCTCAAGGAAAGCACCCTGTCATCTGCATAAGACACGCAAGACAAAATTTCTCTCAAGAAAACCTCGTCTGAATGTGGCCTCAGAATGTTCCAAAGCTATAATTAATCACATCCCAGCAGAGTCCCCAACTAAAGTTAGCGGGATTATACCTGAGTGAATCACGCACTCAAAAATACAAAAGAGTCACCACCGAACTTTATTTAGTCCCAAAGGATAGGGAAAATATTGATAAAACCCAAGGAAAATAGAAACGGGTAAAGGGGGTAGATTATGCAAAGGGAAGGTACTAGCACTTCACACATCCGTTGCAAACAAATGAACAAAGGCTCAAGTTTTATTAATAGAATGGTAGTCCGCAAATAGCGTGACTCCATGGATAATTACAAAGTAGGAAATGATAAATAAAGGAAAATACTACATTGAAATATAATGACCACTATTCTCCCAAACAACTTTGAATTCCACTATGCTCAAAACTTCTACCGAGAATGATGAGAATTAGAATCCTTGATGGGAAGTATTGCTTCAAGTAATTAGTCTGGCCTGGCGTAGTTACTTGCCATAATCCCTAACTTTTGCCTAGATTTCTCTTTAGAGTTTTCAATCTACCGGGATGGTTAATTTCTGTTTATGTCTCTAAATTTTTCCTGGACCGCCCTTTCGGGTTTTCAGTCCACCAAGACGCTCATTTTTGCCTAAGCCGCCCTTTCGGGTTTTCAACTTAGCGAGTTGTTCTTTTATTTTTTAGGCGAAGTATTTCTTGATTGCAAAGACATTCACAGGATGAGGGAGCTCCTCACCATCCATAGTTGTAATAGTTAATGCACCGCCAGAGAAGGCTTTCTTAATAACATATGGGCATTCATAATTAGGAGTCCACTTGCCCCTAGAATCAATGTTGAAAGACAAGATCTTTTTGAGCACGAGGTCGCCTTCTCTGAATAACCGAGGTCGAACCTCCTTATTAAATGTATTCATCATTCTTTTTTTATATAACTAACCATGACACAAAGTCGTCATCCTCTTCTCTTCAATCAAGTTCAACTGATCATATCTGGTCTAACACCATTCAGCCTCAGACAACTTAGCTTCTATCAAGACTCGCATTGATGTGATCTCAACCTCTATGTGGAGCACTGCTTCCATGCCATACACAAGTGTGAAAGGGGTTGGCCCTGTTGAAGTGCAGACAGATGTACAATACCCATGCAAAGCAAAAGGGAACATCCCATGCCAATCTTTATATGTCACAACAGTCTTCTAGCAAATCTTCTTAATATTCTTATTTACAGCTTCAACAACCCCATTCATCTTAGGTCTGTAAGGAGAAGAATTATGATGTTAAATCTTGAATAGTCATAAAGATATTTCATCAACTTATTATTCAAGTTCGACCCATTATCAGTAATGAACTAACTCAGAACACCATATCGGCAAATAGTCTGATTCTTGATAAACCTAACCACAACCTGCTTAGTCACATTAGCATAAGATGCTGCTTCAACCCACTTGGTGAAGTAATCAATAGTCACCAGAATGAAAAAATGTCCGTTTGAAGCTTTGGGCTCAATCATGTCAATTCCCCACATAGAGAAAGACCATGGAGATTAAATAACATTGTGAAGCGTCGGAGGCACGTGAATTTTATCAACATAAATATGACACTTATGGGACTTCTTCATATATTTACAATAATCATATTCCATTGTCAACCAATAATAATCTTCTCTTAACATCTTTTAAGCCATTGCATGTCCATTGGTGTGAGTACCAAAGGATCCTTCATGAATTTATTGCATTAACATGTATACTTTGTGTCTATCCATGCATATGAGCAAGACCATGTCAAAGTTTCTCTTATACAACACATCTTCGTTCAGAAAGAAATTGCCAACCAATCTTCTCAAAGTTTTCTTATCTTTGTTAGATCCCCCATGTGGGTACTCCTAACTTTGGATGAAACATTTAATATAATGATACCACTTCTTATCCTCTGTGACTTCTTATGCTACAAACACATATGCAGGTCTATCAAGGCATATAACATTGATCTTAGGTGTGTTATTCCAATGATTCTCTTTAAACATAGAAGACAAAGTAGCTAAAGCATCTGCCATTTGGTTCTCCTTATGAGGTATATGATGAAGCTCAAATTTGTTAAATAAATCTAAAAACCTCCTTGCATAATCTTTGTAAGGAATCAAACCAGGCTAATGAGTCTCCCATTTTCCTATTATCTGATTAACCACCAGGGCTTAATCTCCATACACATCAAGGAATTTAATTTTTAAATCAATGGCTTCTTCAAGACCCACTATACAAGCTTCGTATTCTGCCATGTTGTTCGTACAATCAAACTTCAATATTGCAGTGAAAGGGATATGAGAACCCTGAGGAGTAATAGTGATTGTCCCAATTCCATTACCATAGGCATTAACAATTCCATCAAACACTAAACCCCATCGGGATTCTGGATCTAGTCCTTCTTAGGGCAATGGTTCATCACAATCTTTGGCTTTTAAATACATAACATCTTCATCAGGGAAGTCAAACTTGATGCATTAATAATCATCAATTGGCTGATGATCCAGATGATCATCCAAAATACTTCCTTTAATTGCTTTCTATGTATAGTACTCAATATCATATTCAGATGACAACATTTGCCAACGCGCAATCCTTCCAGTCAAAGTAGGATTTTAAAAAATGTACTTGATTGGATCCATTTTAGATATCAACCAAGTGGTATGATTTATCATATACTAGTATAGACGTTTAGCAGCCTAAGCCAAATCACAAAAGGTTTTTTCAATCATAGAGTATCGAGACTCACAGTCTGTGAAATTCTTACTCAGATAATAGATGGCATACTCTTTCTTACAAGTTTCATCTAGTTGTCCAAGAACACAACCCACATACTCTTCCAATATAATTAAATACATGATCAGAGGTCTTCTTTCCACTATAGGAGACAAAATAGAAGGTTCAAGCAGAAACTCTTTAGTGTTATCAAAAGCTTTCTGACATTCCTTTGTACAAACACTACTTTGGTCTTTATGGAAAAGCTTGAAGATTGGCCCATAAGTGGCAGTCATGTGAGATATAAACCTGAAAATGTAATCCAAACACCTAAGGAATCGACTGACTTGATTTTTTATCTTGGGTGCAGGCATCTCTTGAATAGCTTTGACTTTATTAGGGTCTACCGCAATATCTTTTTGGCTAACAATGAAACCCAAAAGCTTTCTTGAACGGACACCAAAAGTACATTTGTTAGGATTCAAGTGGACTTTAAACTTTCTCAAATGGTGAAACATATTCAACAAATACTCAACATGATCTTCTTCAGTCTTTGACTTAGCAATCATATCATCAACATATACTTATATCTCTTTGTGCATCATATCATGGAAAAGAGTAGTCATGACTCTCTGGTACGTTGCACCAACATTTTTCAAACCGAAAGACATCGCTCTATAACATAATGTTCCCCATGGTGTAATAAACATTGTCTTTTACATATCCTCGAGTGCCATTTTAATTTGACTTTAATCGGAAAAACTATCTATAAAGGAGAAGATATTGAACTTAGTTATATTATCTACCAACACATCAAAATGTGGCAATGGAAATTCATCTTTTGGGCTAGCTTTATTCAAATCTCTGTAATAAACACACATTCGGACTTTACCATAATTTTTTGGAATAGGCACAATATTGGCCACCCATTGAGGATATTAAATGGTAACAAGGAAACCTACATCAATCTGCTTTTGAACCTCCTCTTTTATTTTGACAGCCATATCAGGGTGAGTTCTTCTCAACTTCTGCTTAACTGGAGGATATTCTGGCTTTAAAGGAAATCTATGCTCCACAATATATGTATCAAGACCTAGAATATCCTAGTAAGACCAAGAAAACATATCCACATATTCTTTAAGAAGCTCTACCATTCTCTTCTTAACATCTGGACTAAGAAGTGCCCCAATCTTGACCTCTTTCTTGTCCTCTTCAGAACCCAAATTGATCACTTCTACTGGATTTTTATAAGGCTGAATGGTTTTCTCCTCATGCTCAAGCAACCGAGAAATCTCATCAGGAATTTCCTCAATACTCTCTTCTTCCACTTCATACACATGGAGTTCAATGTTGGGAGAGGGCATAGGATCATTGTTTTTAATGGGTTTGTCATGAATCAATCTGCACAATGATATATGCTTGATTTTAGGAAACAGATAAATGCACAAGTATTATGCAGATATTGAAATTATTTTTTATTATCTTTTGGTTTTTTAGGTTACCATTTTCCAAAAAAAGAAAAAAGCAAAAACTCATATGGATAAACAAAATAACATTTTATTCATGATCTTAAAATCTGAAACAAAGCCCACACATAGTCACTTTCACCTTGGGCATAATGAAAGGATTTTTTGAAGACAACAAAAAAACAAATTACTTTGAAATGTGCATAACAGAAGGAACATCAACAACAATCCAGTTTTTGAAAATCACTTCATTCGTCACAAAGTCTGGTGAGTCTTGCTCTAGATCATCTTCAGTAATGGCATCAACTTCTGGAGAAGTAGGTTAGATGAAACCTCCACTACAGAAATTCTCTTGAATTGGGTGAATAACTACCTCTTGCTTAAGATCTTTTGCAGACTTAGGAGAAAACCTGAGACTGGCATGTTACTTGTTTTTAGGAAGATTCATAACTTGTCCCCAACCAACAGTTGGACCATGCTGAACTACTCGTTATACATCCTTCAAGCAAGAGATGGATGTCCCATTATTCTTAACAACATTATCAACAATAGAAAGATCTTGGAGTGGAGTTCCAATAGCTTCACCAACATCAATATAAGAAAAAGACGAGAGATGACTCACCAACATCGCTTGCTCACCACCCACTACTACCAACTTTCCATTTTTCACAAACTTTAACTTTTAATGGAGGGTTGAAGTAACTTCCACAACTTCATGGATCCAAGGACGACCTAACAAGCAACTATAAGCAGGATGGATATCTATCACTTGGAATGTAATCTGAAAAAATTGAGTACCTATCTTCATGGGGAGATCAACTTCCCTATGATAATCTTTCTAGATCCATTAAAAGCCTTGACAACAACTCCATTATACCACATTGGAGTACCTTGATAAGAAAGCCTAGATAAAGTAAACTCGGGCATCACGTTCAAAGAGGAACCATTATCCACCAAAGCAAGATAAAGCATCAGCTTGATAGTTCATTGAGATATATAAAGCCATGTTAGGATTTTTACCTTCCTCGGGCAACTCTTCATCACTAAAACTCAGATTATTGCATGTGGTTATATTACCAACAATACCATCAAATTGGTCAATAGTAACATCATAGTCTACAAAAGTTTGATCCAATACCCTCCTCAAAGCATCCTTATGAACTTCAGAATTCATCAGCAATGATAGAACAAAGATTTTAGATGGAGTTTGAAGGAGTTGATCAACAACCTTATACTCACTCTTCCTGATCAGTTTGAACACTTCATCAGTATCAGAATTCTGGATGGAGTGTGAAGGAGTTGATCAACAATGTTAACAACGGAAGAGAGAGATGGAATAAGAACTTCCTTAGCATCCTTAATCATGGTAGCATTGTATCTATAAGGTACAACCTTATCATAATTGTAAGGTGTAGGACCGAGCAAACATATAACCAAAGGAGAGATAGATGATTTCTGACTATTGTAAGTAATTTCCACCGATTTAGGCATATGAAAATAAGGAACCACAAATTCCACTTCATGATCAACATCAGCCCTTGCTCTAGTAACATAAAGAAGTCTCTGATCCAACATCTCTTGAAGATCTCTCTTCACAACAGAACATCCACGAGGACTCCTTGAACAAATTCTACAAGAAGCATGATCATGTTCATAATAATTAAGCCTACACAAACTGATATGTATATCAACCAAATATCCTCTAACCATATTAATATCAAAGATACGGTAATCCCCAGGGAAACCATCCACCATATTCACAATAGCACCCCATGCTTGGTCCACATATTAGCTTGGACATTGGGTCTAAGATCTTTGAAGGATAGAATACTAATTCAAATAAACCTTTGAACTTCAATCTTTAGCGCAAAACAATTCTCAATATCATGACCAGGTGCCCCTTAATGGTAAGCACAAAAATTATTAGACTTGTAACACCAAAGGAATCTCAACAGCAGGCTGATAACCTTTAGCCACAAAATTCAGAGGCATGCCTCAAGGAAAATTATTCGGCATCTGATGTTGTGGAGCACTAGCTGGAGCCACAAAAATAAAAGTTGATATGATCTCAGAAATCACAATCGCTTGAGGCTGAGTCTGATTTGAGGAGAATGAGGAGGATGATGAGATTGATTCTGGACAGCAACTAGAGATTCAACCAAAGCATTCAGTCTTTCCATTCCAGCTCTCAGGGTAATCACCTCTTCACGAAGTTCTCTGTTCTCTTGTTCAAGATGATCCATCTTCCTCTAATAGTTAACTCGAGTATTATACGGGTGAGACAACTTGTCTTCTATGAAGACCAAGAGAAAGGAAATATCATAAAAATATTTCATTAACAATAAAAATATTTTATTAGTTTTCAAGGAACTTTAAGATATCAAGCAATTGCAAATATCATAATGAAATAACACTTTTGAAATACTGAAAATTCACATTTCATTAACAATTGAAAGGATTACAATTTGAAGTACAAGTTCAAAAGATCCTAAATACAAGAGGAAATATCTAGGTCCTAAGGAACCATATCTGAAGATGATCCAACTTCATGCTGATACTTCCTCCTAAGCCTCTTGATCTCTCTCTCATAAGCATTCTTCATAATAGCTTTCTCTAACATAAGTTGATCTACAATGCCTTTCTAAGCACCTGAAGTAGAAAGATGAATACTTTAAGATGGTGAAATTCTATAGGAGAATAAATCTTTTTGCTCCCTCTGCCTCTTCACAGCATGTTACTCAATCAACTCTATTAAATCGTCCTTTTCTTTTAGTTGCTTCTGCAATTCTATCTTCTCAAGATTTGAAGCATGGAACTTGCCTTCCCAAGCATCCCTCTTTTGCTTCATCTTGGCTAAAGCTTCTTGAAGTTATTCCATGTTTTCAATGGGAATGGTGGGTAGTTTGGAGACCACTAGAGACATTGGATTCTCATAAGCATATGGCATCTTGAGCTCCCTTGCTCTCTCCTTCACGCAATGAGTATACGGCTCCAAAGCTACACAGTTCTGCTTTCCAAGTTCACCCTTCCCCTTTCTATGGATATTGTGCCAAGCATGTCCCATCCTCTTCTTCAAACCTTGAGTATCGTTCCCTTCTTGGAAAAATAAACCCTCCAACAAGATGCTATTAGGTTTTTCTTTCAAGACATACCTAAATTGACGTTTTGCTAAAATTGGATTGTAGTTGATTCCACCTTGTGTACCAAAAAGAGGTACATTAGAGAACTCCTCACAACTATCAATAATCTTAACATTATCATATATAAAAGAATACCAAGTGACTTCGGAATCGGTAAGGGACATGATCCTTTGAGACCACCTCAAACAACTCTTGTTTTCCTTGAAGATAGGAGATTGTGGCAATTGTAAAATAAACCGCTTGTACAGTAGAGGTACATAACATACAATAGTTCCATTACTCTTGAAAGTCCTATAATGGATAGTGAAATAAGTATCTCTAAGAAAAGTTGGAATATGATTCCCAATCAAGAAGATCTGAATAGAATTAACATCAATAAAGTTGTCAATGTTAGAGAATACGGCCAATCCATAAATTAGTAAGGCTAAAATAGCTTCAAAAGTCGCCATACTACCAGCACTAGCAAAAGAAGAAGCTTTCTCCATCAAGAATTTTGAAGTCAACCCTCGAATACCTCCTTTGACAATAAGATTGGTATCTACATCAAATTTCCTTAGGTAAATAGTTGCTGTAATGACTTGTGATTTAGGAACCTCCTCTAAACCACTGAAAGGAACCTTATCAAAAACTGGCACACCTATAAGATAGGCATACTCTTCCAAGGTAGGCATAAGCTGATAACCTAAAAATATGAAACACCGGTAGACAGGATCATAAAACTGGACTAGAGTATTAAGAATTCCATCTTCAAAATTGGTGAATAAAATAGCTAATAGTCTTCCATAGTGATATTTGAAATCCACAAGATCAACAAATAAGGTTGCTAACTTTCTCAATTCTTATAGATGAGGAGCTCTGAAACTAAACTTCTGAGCGTTCCTCCTTCCAATATCCATAATCACAATGCCTGCGATGTTTTCAAAGGGAAACTCTACGTTCCTTAAAAACTAAGTGAAATAGGATGTTCATGAATGCATGAGTGCATGATTATGCAACAATCACAAACAAGATTATAAACAAGGTTCAAAGGTTCGACGTCACAAGCATGGAGTCAAGGGTAAGAACCACCCACATGGTATGTACTAAGGGTAAATCACATGTACAATAAGGTTCTACAAAGTTCCCAGAGTCGTGATTCCATCTTTCGGATATTACCGAATTAAAAGACTACTCGTCAGGCAATAATATTCTCAAGAGAAACTCTTTTGAGTGTAGTATCGCGTAACAACTAATCCAAGTCTACACCTGAATAGTCACCGCACTACGTCCTAAAAGGCCAAGATGGGTTAAAGGGTTCTAAGGTTGTCATCTTCTCAGGCTCTCAGGTCGAAATTAAAATGCCTTCACAACTCACTTGTTCAACATTATTACCCTAAATGAGACCTTCACTGAGTTAGGGATCTCACGCCAGCTTATTAAATATTAACTCCACTTAATCCAAACATGACTATACCACCATCATATCTCAAGTGCACTCAAGTCCGGGTATAGGACTTATCTCACCACTCATAGATTACCATGCACCAAAAACTAAAAAAAAAAACAACAGATAAAAATAAAACACAAATAAACAAGTTAGGCTTAACCCAAATGGGACTACTCCCCGGCAGAGTCTCCACTTTACTGTAGCAATGAAAAATAGGAGATTAAGCTATTGATTAACTTATCTCACAAAAGCAAGAGTCTCCACCAATCTTTTTGTTTCCAAAGAAATGGGAAAAGAACGAATAAAACCCATAAAACTAATAAAACAAAGAGATAAGGGTACAGGGGTTGGTTATGCAAAGGGAAGGTATTAGCACCTAAAACATCTATAGTATTCTATAGGGACCTGTTGAAAATCTGCGTTTGGCTTAAACAATGTGTTGTTTGCAAAAGATTGAGTAGATGAGAAGAGAAATATTTTTTAAGATTTTTTTGTTTGACAAGACTTCCTGAGCCTCGTGCCTACTGTAATACCCTTATTTTTACCCCTAAGACCCCACATGTCATTTTCATCACATCCCACAAACAAGATTGCAAGCTTTGATTCTCTTGCCTTCCTTTGCAGGTTTGTTCTTAAGAGATCATCGAGCACCTTTGTTTTCTTGTTTGTTTGATATTTGTTTATGTTTATGTTTACGAACCATTGATTAAAATCCAAAAAAATGTTTATGTTTCCTTTATTAACTTCTTCAGGAATATTTTAGAGCAAAGTTATCAAATATCAGACCCTCAGCTTGAATGAGTTTCATCTGAACAAAGTCGAAGTTGATCTGCAACCATTTCAAAATCATCTCATCAAAATTTGATTGACTTTTATTCAAGAGACTCCAAGGTTCATGTGTTTATTTCCATGTCTTCTTTGACAAGAAAAATAATCGAGTCAGAGCCAAGACAATACATCAAAAAGGAAAATTTTCACCATTTTTGCCTGTGGTAATCGATTACCAATTTAGGGTAATTGATTATCTTGTGCGAATTTTGTGAAAATTGGGCAAATTCAAATTCTGCAGCATTTTTGGCACCAAATTCAAATATTGCAAGATAATAATATTCTAGATCACTTCATTTTAATTCTCCTACCTCATCATAATTAATTCCCACCATACACCTTCACTAAACACCACTTGATCATTAGTTTCCCTCCAAATTCAAATTCTAAGCCTAATTTTGATTCCAAACCAAACTCCAATCCACCAAATTTTCCAATCCTAAATCATATAAATAGAGGCCTCATTTCTCTCATTTCATAAGCTTTTGATAGCCAAAATCACCTTGTCAAATTCCTTCTTGACTCAATTTTCTCCAATTACCAAATTCACCAAATATCTTTCTTCCTTTGAAAGTTAGTTAGTTCATCATTAGAACTTACTAATCCTTAAGCTAAATCTTCATCCATTCACTTTTTCATCATCAATTCTAGTAGATCAAAGCTTTGAAGTGTGGTTTGTGGAGCTGATTTGAAGAATTTCCAGATTTGGAGTGGTAATTTCTTGATCCACCATTGTTGTTCTTGATACATCTTCCACAATGTGATCTATTGTTGATTCTTGTTGCTTGATCTTTGGATCTTGCGAATTGTGTTCTACTGGTGTTGATTGTTGTTATTTTACTTGAATTTTCATGCTCAATTGCATCCTTGATCATGAGGTATTTGAAGAAATTATTGATCAAGTTTCTACATATTTTCATACTGATTTGTTATTGTTTTAGCAGTGGTAATCAATTACCTCTTGGTGGTAATCAATTACCCAGTGTTGATTTTTCCTTTTGGCTCTGCTTTGAGACTGCTTTGGTTCTTTCTTCTTCTTCTTCCATTTCCTTTTGATTGTTTCCTTGGAATTCACTTTTAAAGGTCCTTTTCCTCTTTAAATTCATTGGACTTAGGGTGTAGATGAAGTTGGATAAACGTTCACTAATTCAAATCTATCTTTAAAGTGAATTATTCAATTTATTTTAGGTGATTTGAGTTAATGATAAGTTTAGTGCTTTAATTCACCAAGATGAGTGGATGAACTTAAAGACAGAATGACCTTGAACTTGTAATCCAATTTGGCATTCTCTTTCTGTTGCACCCCAAAATTTGCTCAACCTTTTTCTTAACTTGGTTTATGTTTCATTTCATTTCATTTTTGTTCTAGCATTTGCATTGCATAGCATATTTCATTTTACATGGGATCAAGAGGTTGTGCATAGCAAGAGATTTCTTCTTAGAGCATTGATCCTAAGCAAGGGTTGTTACTCAATCTTGATTGGTCATCAGGGCATCTTGAAGTGGTCAATGTCTTGTGAAAGGATAGATGGATGTGTGTGGATCAGCTCCTAACTTGGAGGCCAACTGAAGAGCATCAAGGTATTGTGAATGCATGATTATGGGTATAAGATGTTGAAAGAACTTATTGAGTTCCTTGAGGGCCATTTGGAGCTCACTCATGTTGGTGTGTGAAGTGGAACAAGCCCCAGTCAAAAGTGTGGCATCTACGGTTTTCATCTGGTAAACACTCAGTTAACTGTGAAATTGAAGGAGGTTGAAACTTAATTCAAAGTCTCTATGGTCATGGTATGTTATGTTGAGATGTCTAATACATCATTTCAAGATTAATTCATCAAGGATCAAGAGTGTGAGAAGTTACTAAATTAGGCTTCTCAGGGTAAAATCCCTTATTTAGTGCTTGACTTCAAGACCACCTACCTCAAAATACAAGTCTCATCTCAACTTTTGGCTAACATGGAACTTGTAGAGCATGTTCTTAGATTTCTTTTGAGTACTAGAAGTATTTGATTGGATTTATAGAACTCAAGTTATGATCCAGACAAGTTACAGGTCATCAGAGGGATGTGATTTTGGTCAACAAAAGTCAACCAACTTCCAAGACATTTTTGACATAGAAGGATGTTTCTTTGCAACTTTTGGCCAACATGGAACATGTAGAGCATGATCTTAGCTTTCCAAAATGTACTAGAACTCTTTCATCTGATTTGTAGAACTCAAGTTATGAGGGTTACAAGTCAGGGGTATTTTGGGAAAGTAAGATTACAGGTCATAAAATTATAGGTCCATTTCACCAACTTGCACACTTCAAATGGAAATCTTTTCAACATGAAACTTGCTCCAAATAGGTTCAATTGCATCAATAAATCACTTCTTGTCATGGTTGGAGCTTGGATTGAAGATTGGTTGATTGAATTTTTCATAAAGAAGGCTTGAAATGAGAAATTGAGGTTTTAAGGATTTTGAGCTTTCTCAAGGCAAATTTGTGCATTTTCTGAGTGCAAATAATGTTCCAAAGACATTGCCATTTTCACATTGTAAATTTGGGGTCTCTAAATTGGCCATTTTCATGGTTTCTTCCTCTTGAAGTAACAAGTTGGAAATCAACCATAAGATCAAAAGTAAGGTCTAATTATTGGCCCTTTGATCAGCTTAAGTCATTTGGGGCTGATTTGAATCAAAATCCAATCTGGTGCAGTGGAAAATACACGTATGGCAATTTGAAAAAGTGTGGAAAAATGAATTTGTGAATTGGGCTTTGGGACTTGAATTGGAGCACCATTTTCATCCAAACCCAACATATAAAACACAAGGAAACTTCCTAGACCTAGAGAGCTCGTTTTGGTGGTGGTTTTTCTGAAATAGAAAGTTGAAAAAGAGAGCACAAGTGAGAAATCGTTTTTGGATCTACACACAATTTCAAGCCAAATTGAGTTGATCAAGAGCTTCCTCAAGGCATTTGGAAGGTTTCTGGGTGGTTTGTTCAGAGTTTAAGCTCAAGACAAGACCCAATGGAGGTGCTCCACTAGGTAAATTTGAAATCACTATATCTCTCATTTTAAGCCTTGATTCTGCACCATTTTTGCATTCTTGAGACATAAAACAATGTAGATCGTTAATGGATAAAATGAACTGGCATTTGGTGTGTTTTCAGTGTGATGCATTTTTCTTGTTGTTTGAATTTTGGCTCATTCTTGAGCTTCTAGAGCATATGAGATATGGATTTAAACTCCTTGTGAGTTGTAGAACATTTCTGGGCAAGTTTGGTTGATTTTCGTGGACTTTGATGTTTTGAGTAGTGAGCTTGTTGTTTGCGATTTGCTTTTATCTTGAGGTTTTAGACTAAACTAAGGATGGATTTGGATTCCCCTTGATCCGTAGATGAGTTTTCATATAAACTTCATTGGATTTGGTGGGTATAACGTTTGATGTGATTCTGTTCACTATTCACGGTGGCCGGAAACTTGGGGAAGATGACCGGAGCTGTTTCCGGGCACCACCTGCGTGTCTCCCTTTCCATAGGTTGAAGATGATACTTGGACCGTTTGATTTGTTTGACTTTTGTTTGTGTCCGTGTGAATAAGAAACACGTTGGTACGTGTTTGATCGTGTAGCACCATAACATGTTTGAAATCTCATAAATTCGTTGGCACCAACTAGACTGTTTGATCATCATACCTTTTGATCAATGCCCACAGGCTATTGGTTTACCGTGAGCACTCTGTTGACCAACAAACACAATCTGTTTGTTTTTTTTCTGAATTTTGGCATGTGCCTGGGCCCAGTGCTTTTTGCACCCACCCTCTTGAGCCCATTTAACCTTTTGAACTGCATTTATTACTATTTGCGCCGTGTGTTCTTTTATTTGTTTTTTTTTATTTTGTTTTATTTCTGTTTGCCATTTAATCATTTAAAAATAGCTCCAAATATCATAAAATTCCACAAAAATACTTTTAAGACACTTTAATGTGTTAAATATTTTTTTGATATTTTTATTTTCATTTTTTATTTATTTTTGAATTATAATGGAATTAAATGTTTGGAGTTGTTTTTAAATTGATTTTATTTGCTCCTTTTGTGTTCTTGCTTTATTTGTGGACCAATCTTTTTCTCCAATGATTGGGACCTTTTTCTCGTGTGAATGATGAATTAGAGGGTCTTATAGGATGATTTTGGCCTTGGTTTATTGCATTTTTGTTTGACTTTTGATGCTTGCCTTTTGACCCTCGATTTTCCCATTTCAAAGTGGTACATCTTGAATCCAATTTTCTTTTGATGGTGCTTTGAGGGGATATGGACATTGTGCCTTTGGCTTCTGTTTTCTAACTTGTGTGGTTTTCTTGTGCATTTTATTTGGGTTTTGTTGATCCTTTTTCCTAATTTTGAGATGACTTGCAAGTCAAGTCATCTCCAAGGGAGGTTCCTACACACATATTGACCTAGTTTGACTTGGATATGACACATTTGGATCCTTTGATCTTGCAATGCCTTGTAATTCATATTGTTAACATGTTAAGGAAGTTTTTGGTTCAATTTTAGGTCATGAAACTTCTTTTTGCTTGTTCATTTGTGTTCATCTTTTGAATCTTTTGATTAGGGTTTCTATGTGGAGCTTTCTTGCCTTTCCTTTGTGCATATGCTTGCTTTCTCTTGTGGTATGTTTGCTTTTGCATTTGCGCACTCTCTTCTCATCCTCTATTCTGTCCCATGACTTTGGAATGATTATTTAAGGTTGCTTGGTCCCTCCTTAGGAGGAACTTGAAGCTTACCTAAAGTAATGAATCCATGAGGACTTTTTCTCATTATTTTGGTTACTTGTTTTTTATGCATCTTTCTCCCTTTTCTCTTTGCATCTTCATATGCATGCTTGGTTGAGATGAGCTTGTGGTGGCTACTGCCCCGCACATGATTTCCTCCCACTTTCATTCTATGTGCTCTTACTTGTGCATTTGTGTTTGCATCCTTCATTTGCATTGTTTCCTTTATTGTTTCTTCTTCTTCTTCTTTTGTCTTCCTTCCCTTAGGATTTCTAACCTCTCTTGTTCAAGAGAGGTTATGATAGACATTAGGGTTCTAACCATGCATGATAACATTAGGTAGAGATTTCCCTTTTGTAATCCCAACTTTAGGTGCACTTTGCATGACAACTTTTAGGGTTCTGTCTAGTCCCCCTCTAGTTTGTCCCTTTCTCTTCTCATCTTCAAACAACTTCAATCCATTTAATAAAGATAATGAATGTTATGCCATGAGCCTTATACTTGGGAAATGGTGATTGAGTGGTTACCTCTCAATTGCCTAGAGTGTTTAGTATACGTCCTTAGGACGATATGCGACGCATTCGATCCTAGGTTTTAGACTTTGTTACAACATACATTATGAACACTCAATAATTCAAAACACTTCTTCTTAAAAAACACAAAAACACTTCAAACTTTTTTATCCTTCGAGATCTTAATCAGGAAAATATTTTTCATAAACAAGAGTGTTGTTAACTTTCAGTCCTATCGCAAACGGTAACGCCTAAGTCTCCAATGGTCGAGCTGCATACACCAACTACTAGAACTGTTTGTTAACCCTACTCGGGTAAAACTTTTGAACAGCGTGTGTTCTCGTAAGCCCGAACTACGTTTGCTCTGATCTTTCATACCAGATGAAAGTACGTAGGCACAAGACGCGACGTCTTGGCGATCAACCTCCCCCCTTCACCCGTAGTTAGGCGAACTACGTTGACTCTGACTTTCTCATTGCACGAGGGAGTACGTAGGCACAGAGCGGTGATGCTCTGTCGAGTCAGTCCTTTTTCTTTTTTCTTTTGTCCATAAGCCTTTAGTGTAGATAGTTTACACACCGTTTTAGATAGATAACACATGCGTGGATCCCGTCGAGTACGACGGACGTGAGGGGTGCTCATACCTTCCCCTTGCGTAACAGATTCCCGAACCTCGGACTTGGTTGCGATGACCTCGTCATTTCCCGTTTTTCGTCAGGTTTTTTCCGATCGTTTCCTTTCCCCTCTTTGGGATAAATAACGATAGGTGGCGACTCTGTTAGTCATTGCCGACCTCTTTTTTTTCCGCAGTAGCGACAACTGGCGACTCTGCCAGGGACATGAATATCCCCTATGCGAGTCAATCCTAGCGCTTGTGTGTTTTCTTTTAGGTGTGTGTATATATGTGCTTTATCTTTATTTACTTCCGTATTTTACTTTCCGCATTGTATCATACTTGCTGTGCTGTGGGGAGAGAAGTTCCATTGAGTGATAAGCCGGACCTGGGCTTGAGTACAAACCTAGTATTAGTTGTGGAGACTAGTGGGTGGACCTATTTACTTAGCAGACACAGTTCCCTACAAAATTCACACTCAGACGAGATTCTCTTTGACGATTTCCTTTCCGATCCTTAGGATCTGACTGGAATTTGGATTTGAGGGTTGTCGACTCTGGGGACCGATCATTTGGGATTCAGCTAAGTGAGGCCTCTTCGAGAGATGATGATGCCAAACCAGAAATGGTGAACGTGTCATCATTTCCCGAAAGTCTGTGACACTGATGAACGCATAGGATGTCGAACCTTGTCAGTGGATAGGTCTATACCTGTGAGTGAGTGGGTTATGCAGGAAACTTTGACCTCCAGACTACCCCGTTCTTGACAGTGTGAACCTGTGTTCATGGTACAAAGGGGTTCTTATGTCAGTGATTTGTCAGTACTCAGGCGAAGTGCTGGTTCTTCTCAAGCTACAGCACAACAAGCTTGATCCTCTGTCGCATTTGCATTTGCATTTACATTTTCATTTGCATCTCTTCATTAACATGTATTTGTGATTGCAGGTGTATATTTCCCTCCTGATTCTAGTGGTTATGTTCTTCGTTCTTGACATGGAGCCCTTGAAAAGGACAGTTGCTTACAGGTTTCCTACCCCAGACGTCAGTTCTTTGAGGCGTCTGATTGCTATGGCTGAAGCGAATGTGATGGAACAGTTTAGACAAGATTATGGGAGATTGGCCAGATGTGTCTGCAAACCCTCCTCCTTTGAGATCAGTGGTGTATACACTCTCTTGCAGTTTTACGACGCCAAGTTGAGATGCTTCGTCTTTTCGAATTTTGTTCTGGCGCCTACTTTGGAAGAGTATTATGATATGTTGGGGGTACCTATCCGTGATCAGATGCCTTTTATCCACACAGATGCGGAGCCTGATCTGGCTGTGCTCGCTGCTATATTACATTTGGACGCTACAGAGTTAAAGGGGAAGCTAGTTGAGAGGAAAGGAACTTATGGTTTTTTGTTACCGTTTCTTGTTGAGAAAGCTCAAAAGTTCGCTAAGAATGGCTGTTGGATTGTGTTTAGTGCTATTCTGGCACTTTGCATTTATGGCATTGTTTTGTTTCCGAATCTGCCCGACTTTATAGACGTGGATGCTTTTTACCTGCTAGCCTCAGGGAACCCGGTCCCTACACTCTTAGGAGATGTTTATCATTCTGTGCACCACAAGAATGAAAACCGAAGGGGGAAGAACATCTCATGTTGTGTTCCTTTGCTTTATAGATGGATGATGAGCCACATGCCTAAGACAGGTCAGTTTGTGAGCAATGTTGCTACCTCATAGTGGTCGGAGAGGATGATGGGCCTGACTGCTAAGGATATTATCTGGTTTGATAGAGACATGCTTGGCACATACATTATTTATGGTTGTGGCGGATTTCCTAACGTACCCCTGGTCAGAAGGAAAGGGTGCGTCAACTATAACCCTTCTCTGTTGGTACGACAGTTCGGATATGCTATCAAGGACGCTCCAAAAGAAGAAGAGATACAGGAACCCCTGTATCTCACGGGTTTTTTAGAGGGTGATGATTTGATCAGACTTGAGCGCGCTTGGCGAAGTGTCCATAGGAGAGGCAAAGCACTATTAGGGAAGAGCAACAGTCAGGCCTATGACCCATATGTGGCTTGGATTCATGAGAGAGCCCAAAGTTCTTGATGCCATATCCTCCAGTGGAGCCTGCTTGCCCTCCTGTGATTGAGGAGCCTACTACAGTGGACATCCAAAGGTATAATCAGGTATGTCACAAAAAGGAAGAGTTGCAGAAGACAAACGAAGAGTTGAAAAATGAGATTGCTCAACTCAGAAGTGAGAGGGTTGAAGCAAAGTATGCTCTGAAAAAGCAAACTGAGTTGGTGAACAAGCTGGGAACATACTTGACTAAGGAGATGAGCGATAGAGAGCGGTTTGGTTTAGATATAAATGTTGTTAGTAGTGTGCTTGCTACTAAAAAGCAAGAATTGAACAAAGCCTATTTGCGGATTTCCAAGTTTGAGGCTCAATGGAATGCTGCCATGTCTACCAGCAAGTAGCGTGAAGACAAGTTGAAGGCGCATATCATCAAACAGAAGGCCCAACTCAAAGCTAAAGATGAGGAGATCTCAAAGGAAGCTGCACTCAGAAGACATAGTGACTGCAAACTATACGAAGCCCTTGCAACCTTGGAGGAGCATAGAGAGGAAGCTAGTGCTAAGAGGCGTAGACTTGAGGAGGTTGTTGGGAAGGAGGACTCGGTCGAGGATCTTCAGTCTGCTATCAGTCAGCAGGAGTTGCTCATACGTGGTTTGCTCGCTAGGCCAAACCATCTGGATACACAGGCGTTGCTGAAGGATTTCCAGTCTCGCCACCCAGTTTGATTTGTTTCTTTATATTATGTAGCGTAGACTTTTGTTTGGACCATCATCAGACCTGTTGGTTGAGGTCCTTTGCTGATTGTACTCATTTGATGTTTATACTTTGCTTGTGGGCTTATGTTTGTATATATGAGGAGTTTTTTTTTCTTCTATGCTTGCCTGTGGGGTTCTCCATCGTCTTGGTTGTTATCCCGAAACTAGAATCATGGGGGAAATTTCCTTGTATTCATATATACATATTTGTATTTTAGCATGTTTTTCGCATTTGCAGGTGCATCGGAACTGTTAACCTTATCTTGCTTCTTGTGCTACTAGTGTTTCAGGATTGCAGATCAGATAACTCACCGCTACGGTACTAGAGGAAACCAGAAAAGGCTGATGGATCAGATGCAGGTAGAAATGCAAGAGATGAGATATCGTTTGGCGCAGATGATGGAGGTCATGCAAGGGGTTGTTAGTGGCCATGCGCAACTTCAGACTTTAGTACAACCTCTGATGGCGCGAGTTGATAATGATGGGGTGTTACACGGTGGGGTTGCTACTAACCCTCCTCGTGTAGAGACCCCTCGTGCAAACAATTTTATACCAACTTTAGTCATCCCTACTGCTGGAGGGGATGACCACACTGCTGGTGCTTGAAATACAGCAGGTTTTAATCATGCTGGTTTTGCTAATGGGGGTAATGGTAATGGAGACGACTTTGGCCTCGACACCACAGGTGTTGTGCATGGTAGCATGGACCACACTTGGAATGAGGATAGGCAGGAGGATTTGTTCTCGCCAAGAATTATAACTGTTGAAATACCTTCTGAGTCTGATAGAAGATTTAAGATGATCGAAGAGAAGATGAGATCTCTTGAATGTCAAAATTCTATGGGGCTGGATATGTCTAATCTGGGGCTGATCCCAGGCTTGAGAGTGCCTCATAAATTCAAAGTGCCTAACTTCGATAAGTACAAAGGCACTACTTGCCTGAGGGTTCACCTGCGCTCGTACTATAGAAAGATATCTGCGTACTCGGACGATGAAAAACTCTGGATGCACTTTTTCCAGGATAGCCTGTCTGGTCCCTCTTTGGAGTGGTACATGGGGTTGGAGCCCACTAACGTCCGTAGCTGGAAAGAACTAGCTAAAGCTTTTGTAAGGCATTATCAGTACAACAGTGACCTTGCACCAAATAGAGTCCAACTGCAGAATCTTTCCTAAAGAAATAAGGAATGCTTTAAAGAATACGCCCAGAGATGGCAAGAGCTTGCTGCTAGAGTGCAGCCTCCCATGGTGGAGCGCGAACTCATCGACATGTTTGTTGCTACTTTACCAGGAGTGTACTATGAAAAACTGATTAGCAGTGTGTCGGGAAGTTTTTCAGACTTGATAATCACCGATGAAAGGGTGGAAAACGACATCAAGCTCGGAAAGATTCAGGCGAGTGAAGTACCCTCATCTGGAGGAGGAGGAAGGAAGGTA
The DNA here is from genome assembly GCA_963859935.3 of Lathyrus sativus. NCBI lineage: Eukaryota > Viridiplantae > Streptophyta > Magnoliopsida > Fabales > Fabaceae > Lathyrus > Lathyrus sativus. The sequence continues at coordinate 596,290,724 of OZ012740.1, read as the reverse complement.
TTTGGGAACAAGAAGCGTGAAGATGACGTTAGCTCAGTAACAATTTTCAGAGGAAGAGGTAGGGGTCGGCCACATAACCAATATCGCCAACAGCAAGTTGCCAGTGTCACTATTCTTGTGCTGAATCTGGTGACAGATGTTGATGAACTAAAAACACCCTTAAGCTTTGTGAAGGCCAGGTTATTAAAAGGGGGTGTCTTCCCTGGATGTGCTGAGGATTGTGTTGAATGTTTTGTTGATCCTGAGAGAGGATGTGGATTGTTGAGAAGTTGTGTTCAGGAAATGATGAACGACGGAGTTTTACAATTTGACCGATCTATTGGAAGAGAATCTGAGGATTTGGTAGCTGAAGAAAAGGATGAGATTGCGACAATCTCCATCCCGTACAAGACTGTCACTATTTATGCACCGAAGCCACCAACGATCACTATCACCAAAGCAGGACCTGTTCCTTATGAAAGCACCAAAGCCGTCCCATGGAACTATGGGGCCGAGGTGTATTGTAATGGTGAGAAGATAGATTTGAAAAGTTTTCCTGTGGAGTCAGCAAAGAATGTTGTGGGAGCAGGAGCAATCACCCGAAGCGGCAGGGTCTTGGCATCGCCCAAAGTGGTGGCTGAAAAAGCAGATAAGGGGAAAGGTAAGATGGTAATTGAAGAAACTTTCCAGTCTGGTGAAAAAGAATCTTTGGAGAATAAGGTGGAGGAAGTCATGAGGCTGATACGCAAAAGCGACTACAAGATAGTCGAGCACTTACAGCAGACACCTTCCAAAATTTCAATATTATCGCTGTTGTTGAGTTTCGAAGCTCACAGGAATGCATTGATGAAAGTATTGAGTACCGCTTTTGTGCCTCAGGAAATATCAGTGAATCAGCTTGAAGGGGTCGTTGGGCATGTAAACGCGGGAAATGGCCTTGGATTTACAGATCTAGACTTAACGCCAAGGGGCAGAAACCACAATTGTGCGCTGCACATTTCTGTTGAATGTAGAGGAGTGGTTATGTCTCATGTCCTTGTTGACACAGGGTCATCTTTGAATGTGCTGCCGAAGAAGGCACTTATGAATCTAGATACTAGGGGCATCACCTGTACACCAAGTGACTTGGTTGTACGTGCTTTCGACGGTACTCGGAGGTCTGTCTTCGGTGAGCTGAATTTGCCTATTCAATTGGGCCCAGAAGTTTTTGACGTTGTATTTTATATCATGGACATTCAGCCTACTTATAGTTGTTTGTTAGGCAGACCATGGATCCACTCGGCTGGGGCTGTTACATCGACTCTGCATCAGAAGCTGAAATACATGGTTGGTGGCAGTGTCGTGACAGTATGTGGAGAAGAGGACATCATGGTTAGTCACCTGTCTTCTTTCAAGTATGTAGAGGTAGATGGGGAAATTCATGAGACCCTGTGTCAAGCGTTTGAAACCGTTCAGTTGAAGGATAAGGTGCCAGTGGTGAGAAAAGAGCCTGAGGTGGCTATGTCTTCTTTCAAAGAAGCGCAGGCTGTGGTGCAAGCTGGTTCAACCCAAGGATGGGGGCAGGTGATTAATATACCTCAAAAGCAAGAAAAGTTCGGTCTGGGGTACCACCCATCGTCTTCATAAAGCACGCCGAAGTTCAAGGGGCCGATCACGTTTTACTAGCGGGGGTGTTTTCTTTGAGAGGATTAATGCCATTTCTGATGATGAAGCTGGAGACAGTGACTGCGATATGGATGCCTGGATCAAGCCATGCATTCCAGAACAACGTCTATGCAACTGGTCCATTGAGGAATTTGTCCAAGTGACCAATGAACAATAATGCTTTGTTTTTCAATTATTGTACGACCCTATGTTCTACCCGGAGCATAGTGGTTTGTTATTTCAGGGCTTGTCTTGTTTATGTTTGAATATTGTTTCATCGATTAATCAAAGGGCGGTTTTCCATTCAAATTTTGAGATCTCTGTTTTTCTTGTTTTATTTGTTAACATTAAAATGGCAATGTGTTTGTTTACATATCATTTGAAGCACTTAACCATTTTCATTGCAGGTCTCATATCATTGCAGATGACACCGACCAAGAATCTTCTATGACTCGCTTCAACTTTGATAACCCGGTATTTCAAGCTGAAGAAGAGATTGATGAGGATGAAGACTTGCCCGAAGAGTTAGCTAGACTCTTGAGACAAGAAGAAAAGGTCATTCTGCCTCATGAAGAAGAGATTGAAGTCGTCAACTTGGGTTCTGAAGAGGTTGTCAGAAATGTCAGAATAGGGGCTGCATTGCATGAGGATATCAAGAAAAGGTTGATAGAGATGCTTTGAGAGTACAATGACATCTTTGCTTGGTCTTACGAGGATATTCCCGGACTTGACACTGACGTTGTGGTTCATCGATTACCACTTCGGGAAGAATGTCCACCCGTCAAGCAGAAGCTTAGAAGGACGAGACCAGACATGGCTGTAAAAATCAAAGAAGAAGTTCAAAAGCAGTTGGACGTTGGATTTTTAGCCGTGAAAACTTACCCTCCATGGGTCGCCAACATTGTACCTGTACCTAAGAAGGACGGTAAGGTACGGATGTGCGTTGATTATAGAGAGTTGAATAGGGCGAGCCCAAAGGATGATTTCCCGCTCCCCCACATTGACATATTGGTCGACAATACGGCTCAATTCTCGGTGTTTTCCTTCATGGATGGCTTCTCCGGGTATAATTAGATAAAAATGGCACCGGAAGACATGGAGAAAATAACATTCATTACACCGTGGGGAACATTTTTCTATACGGTGATGTCGTTTGTGTTGAAAAAATGCAGGGGCAACTTATCAGCAGGCAATGGTGACTTTGTTTCATGATATGATTCATCATGAGATCGAGGTCTATGTTGATGACATGATTGCGAAGTCCCAGACGGAGGAAGAATATCTGGTCAACTTATTGAAGCTGTTTGAGAGGTTGAGGAAGTTCAAATTAAAGTTGAATCCAAATAAGTGCACGTTCGGAGTTCGGTCCGGAAAGTTATTGGGGTTTATCGTCAACAGAAAGGGAATCGAGGTAGATCCTGCAAAAATAAGAGCTATTCAAGAAATGTCAGCGCCGAAGACTAAAATAGAAGTTCATGGCTTTTTAGGGAGGTTGAACTACATCGCTCGGTTCATATCTCATCTAACAGCCACGTGTGAACCAATGTTTAAACTGTTAAAGAAAGATCAGGCGGTTGTCTGGAACGAAAATTGCCAAAGAGCATTCGACAAAATAAAACAGTATTTGCAGGAGCCTCCGATACTAATACCCTCAGTTGCTGGAAGGCCATTAATCATGTATTTAACGGTTCTTGAGAATAGTATGGGTTGTGTTCTCGGTCAACACGATGAGACAGGGAGAAAAGAGCATGTGATTTATTACCTGAGTAAAAAGTTCACAGATTGTGAGTCCCGTTTCTCGATGCTTGAAAAAACGTGTTGCGCACTCGCTTGGGCGGCTAAACGTTTAAGATAGCATGCTCAATCATACAACCACGCTAATTTCGAAGATGGACCCGACTAAATATATCTTTGAAAAGCAGGCACTTTCTGGAAGGATTTCCACATGGCAAATGGTACTGACAGAGTACGACATCCAGTACGTTTCCTAGAAAGCCATTAAAGGGAGTGTTTTGTCAGAATACCTTGCTAAACAACCAATTGATGATTACCAACCAATGAGATTTGAATTTCCTGACGAGGACATTATGTACTTGAAAGCAAAATATTGTAATGAGCCATTACCCACTGAAGGGCCGCAAAGGGGTTCTCAATGGCAGATGATATTCGATGGCGCAGTTAATTCATATGGTAGTGAAATTGGGGCAATTATCACAACTCCTCATGGAACTCATATCCCCTTCACTGCCAGATTAACTTTTCCTTGTACCAACAATGAGGCCGAGTACGAAGCATGTATCATGGGTTTGGAAGAAGCTATTGATCTAAGGATCAAATATCTCGATGTATATGGCGATTCAGCGTTAGTTGTTAATCAGATCGAAGGAGAATGGGAAACTCGTCACTCCAACCTGATCCCTTACAAGGATTACGCAAGAAGACTGTTACCATTTTTCGATCATATAGACTTCCACCATGTGCCAAGAGCGGAGAATCAAATGGCAGACGCTTTGGCTACACTGTCTTCATTGTACAAGGTCAATTTTTGGAATGAAGCACCAAGGATTGTTATCTCAAGCCTCGACAGACCCGCTTTCATATTTGCTATTGAGGAAGCTTCCAATGGTAAACTGTGGTTCCATGACATCCAGAATTTCCTTAAGAACCAAGAGTATCCATTAGGCGCATTGACCCAGGATAAGAAAACTCTTAGGAGATTGTCTGGAAACTTCTACCTCAACCCAGATGGTGTGTTGTATAGAAGGAATCATGATCTGGTGCTACTCAGGTGCGTGGACAAAAAAGAAGCGAGCTTGCTTATGGAAGAAGTCCACATGCCGACGGACATGCCATGACGCGGAAGATATTATGAGCTGGTTATTTTTGGCTAACAATGGAGTCAGATTGTTTCAAATTCGCGAAGAGATGCCATAAATGCCAGATTTATGCTGATAAGATTCATGTGCCGCCGTGCCCGTTGAATGTAATGTCATCCCCTTGGCCGTTCTCCATGTGGGGCATTGATATGATTGGAAAGATCGAGCCCACTGCTTCTAACGGACATCATTTTATCCTAGTAGCTATCGATTACTTCACCAAGTGGGTAGAGGCGGCCTCGTATGCTAATGTGATCAAACAAGTAGTAGCAAGATTCATAAAGAAGGACATCATCTGCAGATATGGAATTCCCGAGCCAATCATTACTGACAATGGTTCAAATCTGAACAATAAGATGATGAAGGAGTTATGCCAGAACTTCAAGATTGAACATCACAACTCATCTCCCTATTGGCCGAAGATGAATGGTGTTGTTGAAGCAGCCAACAAGAACATCAAAAATATAGTGCAAAAGATGGTTGTTACTTACAAAGATTGGCATGAAATGTTACCTTTCGCCTTGCACGGTTATCGTACAATGGTACGCACATCAACCGGGGCAACTCCTTTCTCACTAGTGTACGGTATGGAAGTTATCCTACCGCTAGAGGTTGAGATTCCTTCTTTGAGGGTTTTGGTTGACGTAAAGCTTGATGAGGAAAAATGGATCAAGAACATATTGAATCAACTAAGTCTTATGGATGAAAAGAGGCTAGCAGCAATTGCATATGGTCGTTTGTACCAGAGCCGAATGAAGAAAGCTTATAATAAGAAGGTGCGCCCTCGAAGCTTTCAGACGGGCGATCTTGTGCTAAAAAAGATTCTCCCACCACAGTCAGATCACAGGGGCAAATGGACTCCCAACTACGAAGGTCCATTCGTTGTACGAAAGGTTTTCTCTGGAGGAGCCTTAGTATTATCCACCATGGACGGTGAGGATTTTGCATCCCCTGTGAACGCAGACGCAGTTAAAAACTACTTTGCTTAAAAGAGACCCGTTGGACACAAAAAGAAAAGTCCAGGCAAAGATGGGGCATCCCGGTGAACCATAAAAAAGGAAAAGAGGTTCGGGCAAAAATTAGGGATAAAAATGAAAAGATTGTAAACCCGCAAAGTCGAAAACCTGAAAAGGCGGCTTTGGCAAAAATGGGTATCCCGGTGAATCGAAAACCCGAAAGGGCAGTTCAGGCAAAAGTTAGGGATTGAAAAGCAAATGACTGCGGTCTGTGTATGAACTTCATTGCTTAGTGGATTGGGAGAACCTGAGGGCCGTTTATCTGAATAAATCTCTTCTAAAGGCGAAGCGTCGGGAAAGCGTCAGGGTCAAGCGAGTCATAGAGGAATCAGCTCATGGTGTTTGTCTGTGCCACATTGCCGAAATTGCTGTACTTTTTGTTTAAAATGTACACTTTTGTATTTGCTTTTATGCTTACTTGTAGTTTTCCGCAGCTTCCTCTTTTCAGGAGTTGCATCTGTTGTAAAACTTTGCCTATTCACAGGCCGATTATCAATAAACATATACTATTAAGTACTTGTCTGTGCACTTTGTTCTTATGCTTTTACTATTTTGTTTGCGAAAAACGGTCGATGTTTTTGATGAACTTGCATACATAAACTTGCAGGCTTTGGCCAATAATTGCTAAAACTTTGATATTAATTGAACAATGTCACCGACAATGACCAAGATAGTCTTGTTGTATAGGATGTCTTATCTGTTTGTCTTTTGCAGGGTTGTTACCCTTGGGGCAAGGTTTATGAATATGGATGAATTCATCTGTTCCCCAAACAGTGTGGTTCTCCAGCAGTTGAGGTTTCATCTCTATCCCAGTAGACCTATGTGCAGTGAGTTAGCATGACCCTAGAAGTTTGCCAGTGCGCTTTTAATCCTCCGCAGAGTACGGGTATGTGCTCATTCCCCAGCAAGTCGAGATTCGGGCGTATCCTCATAGAGTAGGTGCCAAGCTTTCCCCAGCAGTGGCCTGGTACTTTTCCCTCTCTTTCAGGTTTGATGGTAGGAACTCAGTTCCTAGTAGTGTAGACCGAAGCCTCTGGCAGTTAGGTCTTTGTTCCCCAAGGGAGTTGTATTTTGGAAGGCCGTTCAGGGCATTTTTGTTCTCCCTCAGGTAAGTTAGGCTGTTTAGCCTGGATGTTTTAAGTACTCAGTGAGTTGTCAGTTACTCATAAAGTAGGTATTCCAGAGAGTCAGCCCGGACTCTTTCCTCAGCAAGTGGTGATCTGCATCCTAGGTTGAGTTTAGATTTCCTATTCATGTATGAACCTTATTTCCAGTGGATAAGGCTGTCAAGGCCTTTTCATTTCGGTGTAAGTCCAATCGTTATTGGCATGGGTAACTCGTTCCCTGCAGGGTTGTTTGATGTTCTTGACAGGATGGTTTCTGTTTCCTTAGCATTTATGATGCTGTTTCAGTTCCGTTGCATCTGCATGTGTGCATAGCATCTACCTAAACGCGTAGCATTTCCATTTTGTATGGAGCATTACGCCATTTTCAAACATATGCATGTGAAACATAAGCCAGGTTGTTATCTCTTTGTTTCAGGTGCATCTCGCAGATGATTAGTATCTTTGCCCGTGTAGTGGTTAGACCCCAATTCATAATATTTCCCTAGTGGAGTTTCTCCGTGATTGTTATCAGTGGATGATCTTAACTTCATGTGTGGTTGCTCGCTTTTATTTAGCGAAGGTCTGGCAGTAATGTCAGAAGTTTCTGAGGAATATGGTTGTCTGACGGCGATGTTGGAGGCTTATCAGATTTATGTTGGTCTAGCGGCGATGTCAGAGGTTCATTATTACTATGGTTGTCTGGCGGCGATGTCAGAATTATTTATCCCCACAGGTACTTGGCGGCGATGTTAGGGTGTTTCTCAGAATTATGGTTAGCTGGCGGCGAGGTCAGATTGTTTTATCAGGTTGAAGTTAGCTGGCGGTGATGTCAGGTGTTTATTAGTTGACGGCGATGTCAGGGTTCTCTTACTAGATTTATGTGGTTTCTGGCGGCGATGTCATATGTTATGGTTTTCTAGCGGCGATGTTTGATGTTTGTTTCTGGTGGCGATGTCGGGTGGGTTTTGTTTTACCAGCGGCTATGTTGGATGCTTGTTCTGGCGGTGATGTCAGGCAATTTTGGTTTCTCAGCAGCGATGTTGAATGGTTTATTGCTGGCGGCGATGTCAGGTATCTCTGGTTTTCCAGCGGCGATGTTGGAAGTTTGTTTCTGACGGCGATGTCAAATGATATGTGTTGTTACTGGCGGCGATGTCAGGTGCCTTTTGGTGTTTCCAGCGGCGATGTTGGATATTATGTGTGTTACTGACGACAATGTCAGATATCATTGGTTTCCCAACGGCGATGTTGGAGGTTTGTTATTGACGATGATGTCAGATGATATTGTTTTCCCAGCGGCGATGTTGGATGTTTGTTACTGGCGACGATGTCAGGTAATTTTGTTTCTCCAGCGACGATGTTGGATGTTTATTTCTGACGACGATGTCAGGTGTTGGATGTGTACTGGCGGCGATGTCAGGTAATTTTGGTTTTCCCAGCAGCGATGTTGGATGTTTGTTACTGGCGACGATGTCAGGAGATTTAGTTTACCAGCGACGATGTTGGATGTGTATTTTTGGCGGCGATGTCAGATGATATAGTTTACCAACGACGATGTTGGATATGGTTTCTGGCAGCGATGTCAGATGTTCTGGTTATTGACAGCGATGTCAATGGTTTAATCAACTTTGTGATGGTCAGACAGCGATGTCAGACGCTTTATTTTGACTGACGGCGAGGTCAGGTGATTTACCGATTGAGTTTTCTTGGAGTGACTGGCGGTGATGTCAGAGAATTGTATTTTGGGATTCTGTACTTGCTTTATTAACAGAGGTCTAACGGCGATGTTAGCCATTCTGTCGACTTGAAGTAGAAGTTTGACGGCAATGTCAACTGTTATTATAGACTTAATGTCTATGACTGACGGCGAGGTCAGGGGCCTGACGGCGATGTCAGAAGAATTTAATGTAGATAAGTGACGGCGAGGTCATATGCTTTTCAGACTGTGCGTCATTATTGTTTTTTCAGACTGGTTTTCCCCAAGCAGAGTTACTCGTTAAGTTTCTCTTTTCCCCAGTGGAAAGTGTTTGTAATCAGAGCCGTTACCCTAGGAGGGTTTGCAGTTTTATTCCTGCGGTTGGCAAATTTTCGGGTTCTTTGGTATTCAACCGTCTTTTATCTTGATTGCATGAAAGCCATTCTCTTTTCATTTATTCTGGTCCAAGTCGTTTGAAAAGGGGCAGCTGTTGCACCCCAAAATTTGCTCAACCTTTTTCTTAACTTGGTTTATGTTTCATTTCATTTCATTTATGTTCTAGCATTTGCATTGCATAGCATATTTCATTTTACAGGGGTTCAAGAGGTTGTGCATAGCAAGAGAGTTTTTCTTAGAGCATTGAGCCTAAGAAAGGGTTGTTACTCAAGCTTGATTGGTCATCAGGGCATCTTGAAGTGGTCAATGTCTTGTGAAAGGATAGATGGATGTGTGTGGGTCAGCTCCTAACTTGGAGGCCAACTGAAGAGCATCAAGGGATTGTGAATGCATGATTATGGGTATAAGATGTTGAGAGAGCTTATTGAGTGCCTTGAGGGCCATTTGTAGCTCACACAAGTTGGTGTGTGAAGTGGAACAAGTCCCAGTCAAAAGTGTGGCATCTAGGGTTTTCATCTGTTAAACACTTAGTTAACTGTGAAATTGAAGGAGGTTGAAACTCAATTCAAAGTCTCTATGGTCATGGGATGTTGTGTTGAGAGGTCTAGTACATCATTTCAAGAATAATTCATCAAGGATCAAGAGTGTGAGAAGTTACTAAATTAGGGTTCTCGGGGTAAAATCCCCTATTTAGTGCTTGACTTCAAGACCACCTACCTCAAGATACAAGTCTCATCTCAACTTTTGGACAACATGGAACTTGTAGAGCATGTTCTTATCTTTATTTTGAGTACTAGAAGTCTTTGATTGGATTTATAGAACTCAAGTTATGATCCAGACAAGTTACAGGTCATCAAAGGGATGTGATTTTGGTCAAAAAAAGTCAACAACTTCCAAGCCATTTTTGACCTAGAAGGATGTTTCTCATCAACGTTTGGACAACATGGAACTTGTAGATCATGATCTTAGCTTTTCAAAATGTACTAGAAGTCTTTCATCTGATTTGTAGACCTCAGGTTATGAGGGTTACAAGTCAGGGGTATTTTGGGAAAGTAAGATTACAGGTCATAAAATTATAGGTCCATTTCACCAACTTGCACACTTCAAATGGAAATCTTTTCAACACGAAACTTGCTCCAAATAGGGTCATTTGCATCAGTAAACCACTTCTTGTCATGGTTGGAGCTTGGATTGAAGATTGGTTGATTGAATTTTTCATAAAGAAGGCTTGAAATGAGAAATTGAGGTTTTAAGGATTTTGAGCGTTCTCAAGGCAAATTTGTGCATTTTCTGAGTGCAAATAATGTTCCAAAGACATTGCCATTTTCACATTGGAAAATAAGGGTCTCTAAATTGGCCATTTTCATGGTTTCTTCCTCTTGAAGTAACAAGTTGGAAATCAACCATAAGATCAAAAGCAAGGTATAATTCTTGGCCCTTTGATCAGCTCAAGTCATTTGGGGCTGATTTGAATCAAAATCCAAGCTGGTGCAGTGGAAAATACACGTATGTCAATTTGAAAAAGTGTGGAAAAATGAATTTATGAATTGGGCTTTGGGACTTGAATTGGAGCACCATTTTCATCCAAACCCAACATATAAAACACAAGGAAACTTCCTAGACCTAGAGAGCTCGTTTTGGTGGTGGTTTTGCTGAAATAGAAAGTTGAAAAAGAGAGCACAAGTGAGAAATTGTTTTTGGATCTACACAAAATTTCAAGCCAAATTGAGTTGATCAAGAGCTTCCTCAAGGCATTTGGAAGGTTTCTGGGTGGTTTGTTCAGAGTTTCAGCTCAAGACAAGACCCAGTGGAGGTGCTCCACTAGGTAAATTTGAAATCACTATATCTCTCATTTTAAGCCTTGATTCTGCACCATTTTTGCATTCTTGAGACATAGAAACAATGTAGATCGTTAATGGGTAAAAGGAACTGGCATTTGGTGTGTTTTCAGTGCGATGCATTTTTCTTGTTGTTTTAATTTTGTCTCATTCTTGAGCTTCTAAAGCAAATGGGATGTGGCTTTAAACTCCTTGTGAATTGTAGAACATTTCTGGGCAAGTTTGGTTGATTTTCGTGGACTTTGATGTTTTGAGTAGTGAGCTTGTTGTTTGCGATTTGCTTTTATCTTGAGGTTTTAGACTAAACCAAGGATGGATTTGGATTCCCCTTGATCCGTAGATGAGTTTTCATATAAACTTCATTGGATTTGGTGGGTATAGCGTTTGATGTGATTTTGTTCACTATTCACGGTGCCAGAAACTTGGGGAAGATGATCGGAGTTGTTTCCGGCCACCACCTGCGTGTCTCCCTTTCCATAGGTTGAAGATGATACCTGGACCGTTTGATTTGTTTGACTTTTGTTTATGTCCGTGTGATTAAGAAACATGTTGGTACGTGTTTGACCGTGTAGCACCATAGCATGTTTGAAATCTCATTAATTCGTTGGCACCAGCTAGACCGTTTGATCATCATACCTTTTGATCAATGCTCCCAGGCTATTGGTTTACCGTGAATACTCTGTTGACCAACACACACAGTCTGTTTGTTTTTTTCTTCTGAATTTTGGCATGCACCTGGTTCCAGTGCTTTTGACACCCCCCTCTTGAGCCCATTTAACCTTTTGAACTGCATTTATTACTATTTGCACCGTGTGTTCTTTTATTTGTTTTTTTATTTTTTTATTTTGTTTTATTTCTATTTTGCTTTTAGTCATTTAAAAATAGCTCCAAATATCATAAAATTCCACAAAAATACTTTTAAGACACTTTAATGTGTTAAATATTTTTTTGATATTTTTATTTTCATTTTTGATTTATTTTTGAATTAAAATGGAATTAAATGCTTGGAGTTGTTTTTAAATTGATTTTATTCGCTCCTTTTGTGTTCTTGCTTTGTTTGTGGACCAATCTTTTTCTCCAATGATTGAGACCTTTTTCTCATGTGAATGATGAATTGGAGGGTCTTATAGGATGATTTTGGCCTTGGTTTATTGCATTTTTGTTTGACTTTTGATGCTTGCCTTTTGACCCTCGATCCCATTTCAAAGTGGTACATCTTGAATCCAATTTTCTTTTGATGGTGCTTTGAGGGGATATGGACCTTGTGCCTTTGGCTTCTGTTTACCAACTTGTGTGGTTGTCTTGTGCATTTTATTTGGGTTTTGTTGAGTCTTTTGCCTAATTTTGAGATGACTTGCAAGTCAAGTCATCTCCAAGGGAGGTTCCTACATACATCTTGACCTAGTTTGACTTGGATATGACACTTTTGGATCCTTTGAGCTTGCAATGCCTTGTAATTCATGTTGGTAACATGTTAAGGATGTTTTTGGTTCAATTTTAGGTCATGACACTTCTTTTTGCTTGTTCATTTGTGTTCATCTTTTGAATCTTTTGATTAGGGTTTCTATGTGGAGCTTTCTTGCCTTTCCTTTGTGCATATGCTTGCTTTCTCTTGTGGTATGTTTGCTTTTGCATTTGTGCACTCTCTTCTAATCCTCCATTCTGTCCCATGACTTTGGAATGATTATTTAAGGTTGCTTGGTCCCTCCTTAGGAGGAACTTGAAGCTTACCTAAAGTAATGAATCCATGAGGACTTTTTCTCATTGTTTTTGTTACTTGTTTTTGATGCATCTTTCTCCCTTTTCTCTTGGCATCTTCATATGCATGCTTGGTTGAGATGAGCTTGTGGTGGCTACTGCCCGCACATGATTTCCTCCCACTTTCATTCTATGTGTTCTTACTTGTGCATTTGTGTCTGCATCCTTCATTTGCATTCTTTCCTTTATTGTTTCCTCTTCTTCTTTTGTCTTCCTTCCCTTAGGATTTCTAACCTCTCTTGTTCAAGAGAGGTTATGATAGACATTAGGGTTCTAACCATACATGATAACATTAGGTAGAGATAACTTAGGTGCACTTTGCATGACAACTTTTAGGGTTTGGTCTAGTCCCCCTCTAGTTTGTCCCTTTCTCTTCTCATCTTCAAACAACTTCAATCCACTTAATAAAGATAATGAATGTTGTGCCATGAGCCTTATACTTGGGAAATGGTGATTGAGTGGTTACCTCTCAATTGCCTAGAGTGTTTAGTATACGTCCTTAGGACGATATGCGGCGCATTCGATCCTAGGTTTTAGACTTTGTTACAACATACATTATGAACACTCAATAATTCAAAACACTTCTTCTTAAAAAACACAAAAACACTTCAAAATTTTTTATCCTTCGGGATCTTAATTAGGAATTTTTTTTTCATAAACAAAAGTGTTGTTAACTTTCAGTCATATCGCAAACGGTAACGCCTAAGTCTCCAATGGTCGAGCTGCATACACCAACTGCTAGAACTGTTTGTTAACCCTACCCAGGTAAAACTTTTGAATAGCCTGTGTTCTCGTAAGCCCGAACTACATTTGCTCTGATCTTTCATACCAGATGAAAGTACGTAGGCACAAGACGCGACGTCTTGGCGAGCAACCTCCCCCCCTTCACCCGTAGTTAGGCGAACTACGTTGACTCTGACTTTCCCATTGCACGAGGGAGTACGTAGGCACAGAGTGGCGATGCTTTGCCGAGTCAGTCCTTTTTCTTTTTTCTTTTGTCCATAAGCCTTTAGCGTAGATTGTTTACACACCCTTTTAGATAGACAACACATGCGTGGATCCCGTCGAGTACGACGGACGTGAGGGGTGCTCATACCTTCCCCTTGTGTAACCGACTCCTGAACCTAGGACTTGGTTGCGATGACCTCGTCTTTTCCCGTTTTTCGTCAGGTTTTTTCCGATCGTTTCCTTTCCCCTCTTTGGGATAAATAACGATAGATGGTGACTCTGTTAGTCATTACCGGCCTTTTTTTTTGCAGTAGCGACAACTTCCTCTTCTCTTTTTTATTTTGATTAATGAAAATCTTCTATGTCGTTTGAACTGATTTCAAGTTCTTGATGAAGATGAGATCATTACCTATCTTCTTTTCATGTGGTATTGCTTTTGGAGAGTGATCTACATATCACTTTTCTAGCATGCATTAGCACTAACATTGTTATTAACAGGCCTCAGATAGTCGTGGTTTTTACATAAACTCAATTACTATTGCTTAACATAGCGCTAAATTGTCTCGTAATCGACAAGTGATCATTCGTGGCTTAAACTTATGTTTGAAAGTCCAACTATGGTTGATTATTTGTCTTAGGTTCATCACCTATGAAACTTGTTGTTAGGAGGCTTTCATTTTATCAATCCTCTAATAATTTTTCATCAACTTTAGCTTAAGTGCATGAGTTAACCATCATTGATAATTTGCTCTAACAACTAATCACTAACTCAATAACGATATCATTGTACTAATTTTGTTAATGTTCCTTCTTGCTCCCTATATCTCTTTTATTCTTATACTCCATTATTATCATCTCATATCATATTATTGTTTATGCTTCTGTTATTTTTTTTGTCCGTTGGACACATGTTTATGTTTTCGCTCTTTTCTTTTGTGCAATTGGACCATATCTTGTTTAAAACACTAATAAAGGATTAAACATCTAAAAAACTTGGCGCTCTTAACTTTTTGGTTATGCTCTTGGACTATTCTTAAACCTTGGACTTCTTGGCCTATTCTTGGACCCTTGGACTTAGAATTAGGACTGTTTCCCTATGCTTGGAGTATTATGGATCTTTGCCTTTATTTGGCTTACTTTTAGGATTATGCTTCAAGATGAATGGAATTCTTATTTGGCTTGCTATGTGTCGCTACTGCGAAAAGAGGTGCCGACAATGACAGAAGAGTCGCCACCATTCGTTATTTATCCCAAAAGAGGGAAAGGAAACGATCAAAGAAAACCTAACGAAAACGGGAGAAGACAGGTCATCGCAACCATATCTTGGGTTCGGGAGTTGTAACACCCCTTTTCTACCCAAACGGATAATTAAGAAAATCAGAGTGCATCAATTAGAGATGTTACATTTTAAACTTAAAATACAAACATACACCTACTTAAAATCATTTAATAACATACATAGCACAACTTCGGATGAACCGACAACAATAACCTGCTTAGCATTTTAATTATAAGACAATCTGTTAGTCTGCAGCGGAATGTAATAAACTTCCAAACAACTCATAACAAGCCAAAACAAAGGCAAGAAAGGTTTTGCATCTAAACCCCATTAAAAATTCAGCAAGTAATAATCTTGCATAGATTCACGAAAACAACTAGTTTCAACCATAAAAGTCAGCACTACCAATTCATCGGTTTAGTGCGTCCAACCAACATTTGGCACTTAACAGAAGCAACCAATTTAATGAAAAGTACTTAATAAAATTCAGCAACAAGGTAATTAATTAAAAGCAATAAAATTAATCGTTCATCCCCCCAAGAGTGCTACGTATCAGAGCGACCGACGACACCTTAAACAAAACGACACTTCATTCCGGATTACTTGTAAGTTACCACCAATGGAGGTAACATACAACGTAAAAGGGTGAGATATTAAAACTATAACATAAGGCATAATAAAAGTCATGTCAGAGTCAAATTACAACATTATAATCTTCGCAGCTTTCCAAATATTATCGACAATAAACTGTAAAGGAATTCATTATTCATGTCCACAACAACTAGCAAGAAAATTCAACAACTCATCATTACTTGCAAACAACATAATGACGCAATACTATGCGACTCAACTATGCATATGCATGTGGTACCAATTTGGAGTAGAACTCCACAACCAATTCATTTGCCATTATAGGCCGCCAATAGAGGCACAACCAACGCCAATACAGGCACAACCAACGCCAATACAAGCCAACCAAAATGATATGCCATGAAATGCATCTATTATGGACTACAACACAACAACAACAACTACGCAACAAGGCATTAAGCCTACAACCAAATTTTCCATAACAGAAGCATCACAGTTTCATAAGAATCATGAAATCACAATTTTTCAACCTGATCATGTAAGAAAACAATGACAACATCATTTCAACACTTGAGAAATAGCGCGTATTGGCACCATTTCCAAAACCCCTGCATATCAGCAATCTCGAAATATTTTCACAAAGGCGGAACTACAACCTTTATCTGCTCAATTAATTATAGATTTTCGATAAAGCTTCGTTAATTATGGGACGACTAATCGTATTGCTTAAGGGACAACTACACAGTTTAACACCAAAACTAAATGACGGATAACACTTTGCAGACACAGACAAGTGTTGTCCCTAATATCTATCAACCCACGGAGACTAATCCTATAATTCAATTTTGTTCATTAAATCGATCATACCCATGATTAGAGAATTGAACCCCACCCTTACCTTTGAATTGAGGACAACTCTAAACTCCCGGTTCCGGTTTTCTCTCCGGTGACTCCTCTGCAACGATCTTGAAATTTCTCCGATGGTTACTTTCCTCTGCTCCCTATTTTTTTCCACAGCCACATTCTTTTTCCTTTTTGGTTTATGCTTTCCCAACGAGAGATAATTGAGGGCGAGAGAATTACAGAATGCGTTGCTGCAGTTTCTCAGTCTTTTCGTGGGCACGTTCCAATTCTGACGTTATTGGATTTTGTTTGTGTGACGAGCGTCAGGGGTATGGCGAACGTGAGGGCCATGACGGTCGTGAGGGATTGGTGACGGTTGTAACGACCGTGACGACCGTGGCATGGGTGTGACGAGCGTCACCTCAGCATTTTCTCATTTCCTGTTCTTTTACTTCTGCTTCTCCTTAACGGTAAATTATCCCGCCTAACAATTTCACCCGAATATGACTAGGATACGACGAGATACGACAAAGATTCATAATCAACTTAATTGAAATAAACGGGCGTTACAGTAGTCGGTTACGCAAGGGGAAGGTATTAGCACCCCTCACATCCGTCGTACTTGACGGGATCCATGCTTGTTGTCTATCTAAAAGGGTGTTTACTATCTAAGCTAAAGGTCTCAGGGACAAAAGAAAAGAAAATAAACTCGGAAGAGCATCTCCGCTTTGTGCCTACGTATTCCCTCGTGCAATGGGAAAGTCAGAGTCAACGTAGTTCGGCTAACTACGGGCGAAAAGTGGGGGAAGGTTGCTCGCCAAGACATCGCGTCTTGTGCCTACGTATTCTCATCTGGTATGAGAAATCAGAGCAAACATAGTTCGGGCTAACAAGAACACCGGTTGGTTCAAAATGTTTTACCCGAGTAGGGTTAAAACTTAGTTCTAGCAGTTAGGTGTATGCAGCTCGACCATTGGAGACTTAGGCGTTACCTGTTTGCGGTAGAACCAAGAGTTAACAAAACTCTCCTTATGAAAAAGGTTTTCCAATTAAGATCCTGAAGGATAAAAAGGTTTGAAGTTGTTTTTGTATTTTTAAAGAAGAAGTGTTTTGAGTTTGATTTGTAACTCATGTTGCACTAAAGACTATGACTTAGGAGCGAATGCGTCGCATATCACCCTAAGGGTGTACGCGAAACACTCTAGGCAATTGAGAAGAAGCCACTCAATAACCATTTCCCAAGTACTTAAGGCTCGTAACGCACAATATTCATTAGCCTTTATTAAGTGTTTTGAAATTGTTTGAAGATGAGAAGAGGAAGGACACACTAAAAGGAGACTAACTCAAACCTAAAAGTTGTCATGCAAAGTGGACTTAGAGTTGGGATGAAAGGGAATGCTACCTAGTGTTATCATGCATAGGTTCAAGCCTAAGGTCTATCATAATCTCAAGAGATTAGAGGTCCTAAGGGAACATGGCAAAGAAGAAAGAAGAAGAATGGAGCATAAAACAATAAACATGCAAGTATGCAAACACATAATGCACAATTAGAATGATAGTGAGGGAGGAACAAAGTGTGGGGCAGAAGCCTCCATAAGCACATCTCAACCTCAAGCATGCATATGAGAAGATGCAAAAGAATGCAAGCAAAATAAAAAATGCACAAGCACAAACAAGAATAAACAAAGGTGAGAAAAATGGGAGAAAGAAACTCTCTACAACCATTACCATCAATCACCATGCCCAAAGGCAAATCAAAATGGAAAGAGATGAAGATAGAATGAAATGTAAGAATGGGAGGCAATGTGATAACCAAAGGAACTCACATGGGCAACTCAACCATTGGCTACACAAGAAACAAGCCAAAAAAACACCTAAAGAGCCCTCATGGATTCATCATTCAAGATATGCTTCAAGTACCTCCTAAGGAGGGACTAAGCCATCTCAAATGAGATTCCAAAGTCATTGAACAGAAGCAAACACAAGATAAGAATATGCATAAAGCAAGCAAAGAGAGGAAGCAAAGCTCAAGGAGAGAACGCGTGTCAAAGGATTCATGATTAACCAATCAAGATCAGTGGCATATACCCAAAACATCTCACTCCTAATGCATCATATTGATCTATGAAGATTCGAAGTGAAACGATATCACAACAACCATGAAAAATAGCAAAACAGGCCTGCTAAAACAATGTTAATCGATTAACACCAGGGGTTAATCGATTAACCATTGAAAAATGCTTGAAAATTTAAATATTTGAGTTGGTTAATCGATTAACCAATTGGTTAACCAATTAACACTGTTCCAACAGCAGAAAACAGCAGTTAAAAAGCACTTTTCAGCAGCTTATCACATAAGCAATCAACCACATGATCTTGTAATCAATTGCCTTTGAATGCTATAACCATGAGAATGCTTGATATAGCATGAATGTTGTCTTCTGCATTGAAATTATCCTGTAAAACAAAATAAAATCGACCGCTCGATCACTGGGCAAAATAAATGCCAGAGCCTCTGATGCTCGCTGTCAGGCTCATGCACTGAAATGAAAACTGAGCCATTGGAAAACCTTGATCCCCTGTCTCAAGAACAAATGCTATGATATGAAAAAATGCAAGGAGACAAAAGCCTGGTACGAAAATCGGTTGGGCAAATTTTGGGGTACAACAGCTGCCCCTATTCAAGCAATTTGGACCTGACTAGGTAAAAGCGAACGACTTTCAAACAATCAAGGTAAAAGATGGTTGAATACCAAAGAACCCGGAAATTTGCCAACCGCAGAAATAGAACTGCAAAAACTCTAATGGGACAACAATCTCTGGAGATAAATAAATTGATCACAAGAATACTCTGCTGGGGAATAGAGGAGCTTAACCAAGCAACTCTAGCAGGGAGAAAAGAGAAACTTAACCAAGTAACACTGTTGAGAACCACATAATAAGATGAATGCGTTCATCAAAAGTTGTGCCATGGTCTGGATACCATATGGGCTGAAGTGTAACATTTCCAATTTTCGGAGTCTGGATACTCAACGAACAAATGAACCACATCAAAATTAGCCGGAGTCTGAATACTCAACGTAAATGACCGGAGCCTGAATGCTCAATGAACAACGACCGGAGCCTGGACGTTCAACGAAATAAACCGGAACCTAGCTGCTCAACAAAACAAACCGGAGCCTGGATGCTCAATGTAAAGAGGAATACACCATCAATTTGAAATTTGCCGGAGTCTGGATACTCGACCTAATAAGTCGGAGCCTGGATGCTCAACGAAATAAACCGAAGCCTGGATGCTCGACGTAAAATGACTGAAGCCTGAATGCTCGACGGACAAAGGAATTCACAAATTGGAAATTTATCGGAGTCTGGATACTCGACGTAATAAGCCGGAGTCTGGATGCTTAATGAAATAAACCGGAGCTTGGATGCTCGACATAAAAACCGGAGCTTGGATGCTCAACACAATAACCGGAGCCAGAATGCTCAACGAAATTGACCGGAGTCTGGATACTCAACGGACAAAATGATTTACAGATTGGAAATTTACCGGAGTCTGGATACTCGACGGACTAAGGAATTCATCACAAGTATACTTATCAGGGTCTGGATACCACACTGACTTTACCGGAGTCTGGATACTCTAAGGACACAGAAAGTCATCACAAATATGAAACCTACCGGAGTCTGGATACTCAACGAAACTGACCGGAGTCTGGACACTCCACGGACAAAAGAATATACCAATTGCAAATTCACCGGAGCCTGGATACTCAACGGAGAAGTCGGAGCCTAGATGCTCGACGTAGATGACCAAAGTCTGGATACTCAACGGACAAGGGACATATCACAATATGGAAATTGACCAGAGTCTAAATACTCGACGAACAAAGGAGTTCATCACTCATATACTCATCAGGGTCTGGATACCACATGAGTTCACCACCATACCACGAACCGACGTCCGACGACACTGCTGAGGAATAACATGAGCCGGAGTCTAGATACCACGCGGGTTAAGAGAAATCATTAGTTGCCAAGAACTGGATACCATACTGGCGCAAATATCAATTCTCCGGAGATACACATGAAACAAAGGGATAACAACCTGGCTTATGTTTCACATGCACATGTTTGAAAATGGCATAATGCTCCATACAAAATGGAAATGCTATGCGTTTGGGTAGATGCCATGCATGCATGCAGATGCAACGGAACTAAATCAACAAAATAAATGCTAGAGATACAGAATCCATCCTGCTGGGACAGGAAACAACCCTGTTGGGGATAGCTTGCACATGCCAATAACAATTGGACTTATACTGCGGAAACGGGCCTAGATGACTTCCTTCAAAAGAAAACTCCTGGGTAACCACGTTCTGACAAGAACAACAATCCACTCGACTGGAGATACAAATCACGACATGCTGAGGGAAAGGCCATGAACAACCTTCCAGAATACAAACCTTCTGGGAAATAGACAACTCACCGGGGAAATAAAACAACTTGTCTCACCTGTCGAGGAATCAACGACTCTGAGGGTGAATCAACTCTACTGGAGAACTCAGTCTGCGCTACTAAGAGCTGAATATCTACATACGATCTGCTGGAGAAAGACGGGTACTAACCCACTGCTGGGAAGAATTCCACACCTGCTCGGTGGAAAGAAATCCAATCTCGACTCGCTGGGAAGTAAGCACAAACATGCACTTTGCGGGGATCAAATGTGTACCAACTGCCGGGGATAAGCGTACATGCTACCTGATCACTTAACCTGCCTACAACTCTACTAGGGATAGAGAGGCAAACTCCACTTACTAGGGAACATACTCTGGCTGGAGATAAAATGAATTTCATCCATACCTCTTTGCCCCAAGAGTAACAACCCTGCAAAAATGAACAAACAGACAAGATATCCTACACAAAAGGAGCTATCTCGGTCATCATCCGTGGCGTTATTCAATTAAATCGAAGTTTTAACAATTATTGGCCAAGGCCTACAAGTTTATGTATGCGCAAGTCTATCAAAAACATTGGGCTTTTTTCATAAACAAAACAGTAAAAGTTAAAACAAAGCAAACAAGATACTGAATAGTATTTGTTTATTAACAAACGGCCTGTAAATAGGCAAAGTTTTACAACAGATGCAAACCCCTGAAAAGAGGAAGCTGCGCAAAAATATACAGATATGCACAGAAATATACAAAAGTGTACAGAAATGTCAGCAATGTAGCATAGACAAACACCATGAGCTGATCCCTCTATGACTCGCCTGACCTCGATGCTTTCCCGATGTTTCATCTTCAGAAGTGATTGATTCGGATAAACGGCCCTCAGGTCCTCCCAATCCACTAAGCAATGTAAAATCACACGTAGACCGCAGTCATTTGCTTTTCAATCCCTAACTTTTGCCTGAATCGCCCTTTCGGGTTTTCGATTCACCGGGATACCCATTTTTTCCAAAGTCGCCTTTTCAGGTTTTCAACTTTGCGGGTTTACATCTTTTCATTTTTGTCCCTAATTTTTGCCCGAACCCATTATTTTTTATGGTTCGCCGGGATGCCCCATTTTTGCTTGGATTTTCTTTTTCCTTTTTAGCAGGTCTCTTTAAGCAAAGTATTTTTTAACTGCATCTGCGTTCATAGGGGATGTAAAATCCTCACCATCCATGGTGGATAACAACAAGGCTCCTCCGGAGAAGACCTTTCGCACGACATATGGCCCTTCATAGTTGGGAGTCCATTTGCCCCTGTGATCTAATTGTGGTGGGAGAATCTTTTTCAGCACAAGATCGCCCGTCTAAAACTTCAAGGACGCACCTTCTTGTTGAAATCTTTCTTCATCCGGCTCTGATACAATCGACCGTATGCAATAGACGCTAGCCTTTTCTCATCCATCAAGCTAAGCTGATTCAATCTGTTCTTGACCCACTCTGCCTCATCAAGCTTGACGTCGACCAGTACTCTTAGAGAAGGAATCTCGACTTCTAATGGTAGGACAACTTCCATACCATATACCAGCGAGAACGGATTTTCCCCAGTTGATGTGCGTACTCTGCCTCATCAAGCTTGACGTCGACCAGTACTCTTAGAGAAGGAATCTCGACTTCCAATGGTAGGACAACTTCCATACCATATACCAGCGAGAACGGAGTTGCCCCAATTGATGTGCGTACCGTCGTACGAGATCTGTGCAATGCAAAGGGTAACATCTCATGCCAATCCTTGTAAGTGACAACCATCTTTTGCACTATCTTCTTGATATTCTTATTGGTCGCTTCAACAACGCCATTCATCTTCGGACGATAGGGCGATGAGTTGTGATGCTCGATTTTGAAATTCTGGCACAATTCCTTCATCATCTTATTGTTCATATTCGAACCATTGTCAGTAATGATTCGTTAGGCCACTCCGTATCTACAGATGATGTCCTTCTTTAAGAACTGGGCTACGACTTGCTTTATGACATTGGCATACGAGGCTGCTTCGACCCATTTGGTAAAGTAATCAATGGCGTCCAAAATGAAACGGTGTCCATTGGATGCGGTAGGCTCAATTTTACCAATCATGTCAATGTCCCACATGGAAAAGGGCCAAGGAGATGCCATGGCATTCAGAGGACACGACGACACATGAATCTTGTCTGCATAAATTTGGCATTTATGGCATTTTTTCACAAATTTGAAACAATCTGACTCCATCGTTAGCCAATAATACCCTGCTCGTAATAGTTTCTGAGACATGGCATGCCCGCCGACTTGTGTACCAAAAGCACCTTCATGGACCTCTTCCATAAGCAGACTGGCTTCTTTCTCATCCACGCATATCAACAACACTAAGTCATAGTTTCTCCTGTAAAGTACACCATCCTGGTTCAGATAGAAGTTGCTAGACAATCTCCTCAGAGTCTTCTTATCCTGGGTCGACGCCCCTGGCGGATACTCTTGGTTCTTGAGGAAATTCTGGATATCATAAAACCATGGCTTGCCATCAGAGGCTTCCTCAATGCGAATATGAAAGCAGGCCTATCAAGGCGTGAGATGACTATCCTTAGAGAAGCATTCCAATGGTTCACCTTGTACATCGAGGATAATATCGCCAGAGTGTCCGCCATCTGATTCTCCGCTCTTGGCACATGGTGAAACTCTACCCTGTCAAAGAAAGGTAATAGCCTCCTTGTATAGTTCATATAAGGAATCATATTTGGCTGACGAGTTTCCCATTCTCCTTTGATTTGATTAACCACTAGCGCTGAATCGCCATATACATCCAAATTCTTGATCCTCAGATCAATAGCTTCTTCTAACCCCATGATGCACACTTCGTACTCAGCTTCATTGTTGGTGCAAGGGAATGTCAACCTGGTAGTGAAGGGGGTGTGGGTGCCATGAGGAGTCGTGATAATTGCCCCAATTCCACTACCATAGGAGTTGACAACGCCTTCGAATATCATCTACCATTGAGAACCCTTCTCTGGACCTTCGTCGGGTAATGGCTCATCGCAGTCTTTCATCTTTAGGAACATGATGTCTTCGTCAGGGAAATCAAATTTCATCGATTGATAGTCATAAATCGGTTGTTTAGCAAGGTACTTTGAAAAAACACTTCCCTTGATAGCTTTCTGAGAAACATATTGGATATCGTACTCTATCAGTACCATCTGCCATCTGGCAATTCTTCCTGAAAGTGCTTGTTTTTCAAAGACATATTTAATCGATGCATCTTCGAAATCAGCATGGTTGTATGATTCAGCATGTATTGTCTCAAACGTTTGGTGTAACTCCCCGATTTCGATTATTCCCATTTTGTTGAGTCTTTTTTATTTAATTGGGTGATTATTATTTTAACTGTGAAATTGATGTGGTAATATGTTATGTTTGCATATTATGCTATTTTACCGATTTTGAGAGTTTTCGAGAAAATAGATTGGAGGGTATTTTAGACATTTCTTATTTAATATCAAGTTGGATAGTTTGTGAGAAATGAATTGGTAGATATTTTTTAGAGAAGAAAATATATTGGAAAGAATAGAATAGAAAGTTATATAAAGGGAATAGAGGAAAGAAAAGAAAAGGGGAGGAATAGAAAGAAGAGTAAAGGAAGAGAAAGAAAGAAGGAAGAAGAGAGAAGAGAAGGAAAATAGAGGAAAGCTTTGATTCATCAAGATCAACCCTTAGGAATCGATTTAATCGAGGTAAGGGTGTGAAACATTGTGATCCTATCCATGCATGTGATTATGTATGTCTTGTTTGGATTGTTTGGGTATTTTTCTACATTTTCCATTCTAGGTTAGAAATGGTTTAATCAGTAGAATTGATTTTTTATCGGTTAAAATCTGGAATAATTCGTATAGTTTAGTCGTGGAATGTTAGGCTAAGGCTACAGAAACTAGTTTGGTGAAAATCGGGTGATTTGTGAGCTTCTGATGATTTTTGGACAGTTGGGGTTTTAGTGTATCGCAGAACTCACTAGGCGAGCAGCTAGCGAGTGAGGTGGAGAGGGTTTGCTAAGTCTTCGCTAAGCGAGCTGGGTAGCGAACACTTCCAGTAGCCACTGCATGCCTTCGCTATCGAGTTCGCTAGGCGAGTGAGGCAGCGAGCGTTCGCTGAGGCTTCGCTAGGCGAGTGAGCCAGCAAGCATGACAACAACTTGTTTTATTTTTGTTGTTTCCATCCAATGTTGATGTTTTCGATGTATAACGTATAGCTTGTGTGCTGTATTATGATATGTTGTGGGTAGCCATATGGCGTGAATCCTAGATTGTGAATTGTGAAGTGTGAATTGAAGCCTTTTGGCAAATTGATCCCTTGGTCGTGAATGGGTATAGAGATGGTGTTTAATGGTGAAGGGTGTATACTTGGTGTTAAAATGTGAATTTCCCTAATATTTAATTTAATTAACATAATTAATTTGGTGTGTAATATATATATGATGCATGGTGATGTGATCAGGAGGATCGTGTGCACTTAGTGTGCTTGAGTTTATTTGTTGTGCATTTGGTGTCGTGCATATCATGGTGTTTTGGTGGGATGAATCATTGCTCAGGAGGAGTGTATGTGATTCATCCGTACTCCCTTGTGGAGAATGGTGGGATGAATCGTTGCTCAGGAGGAGTGTATGCGATTCATCCATACTCCCTTGTGGAGAATGGTGAGGATAGATCATTGCCAAGGAGGGGTGTATGTGATCTATCCGAGGTTCGATTGAATGAACCAATGAGTCGGTACCGCATGCATGGTGTTGAGCTGCATATTTGTATTATTGCATGTTGTGTTTAATGTTTGGACAATAGGTCGTGGTTGATGCATGTTGGGTGATATTTTATGTAATTACTACTTTTTGATCATGTATCTTATTACCGATAATTTTTATCATGTTTCTCACCCCTTTGTTGTTGTGGTGGTCTGTGCTTCTTCGGAAGTACAGATAATCCAGGTACATAGCTAGCTTGGATAGTGGTGCACAGATCGAGTCTTAGGATGCTCTGATACGTAACACGAGACTTGGGTGTTTACTTTTATTATGTTGAATTGGTTTTATTTCCTGTGACGTATCATACTTTGGTGAACCTTACTAATGAATGATTTTATGTAATTTGGCGGATGGCTGAGAATGTTGAATTAATGATTACATCCGCTGTTTTATTTTGAAAACCATCTAATGACGAGTTATGTTAAATTATTTGATGTAATATCCTGCTATTGAGGAGAAACTCTGATGTTTACTTGAAATAATCATATTTTATTTTAATTCTGGGAATTGGGGTGTTACAATTGGTATCGGAGCAGGTCGGTCCATCCGGCCAAGTTGTCTAATGTTGTTTGTTCCCTTGTATGCAACATGTGTGTGAAAACATTGTCGGTACACGTTTGTTTTTCTAACCTTTGTCTTCAGGAGTGGGATTGAAATAAGTGGGGGAGAAAGTTGTGCTTCTCCAAGATGCTTCAAGTGTGGAGTGGTGGCTTATTATGTCGTTGAACGGTATTATAGTTTGTGGACGAGATCATGTTGACTGGAGTTAACTTATCTTGCGAGCTTAGATGGTGCGTGTAGTGAATTGTTTGGAGTTAAGCCAAGTCCTTACAAATTGCTTTGATGAGTGGGTGCAGGATGGTGTTGGGATGTTTATGTTGGTGGCAACTTTGAATGTTAACAGAAGTGGTGAAGTTGGTGGTGTCCCAATTATTTATGATTTTCAGAAAGTTTTTTTCCCTGATGAGATAAGAGATTTACCGCCAGAACGAGAAGTGGAGTTTGGGATCGACTTAATTCCTAGAACTAGTCCGATATCGATGACTCCATATTGTATGTTGGCATAGGAATTGAAAGAGTTGAAGAGTCATCTTGAATATTTTCCTGAGAAGAGGTTTATTCGTCTGAGTGTGTCGTCGTAGGATGCACTGGTTTTGTTGGTTAAGAAGAAAGAAGGGTCATATGAGGTTTGTGTGGACTACTGACCATTGAACAAGGTGACTATCAAGAATAAGTATCAACTTCCAAGAATTTATGATTTGATGGGTCGGTTGGTTGGTGCGAGTGTCTTTAGTAAGATAGATCTGAGATCGGGGTATCATCAGATTCATGTGAAAGCTGAAGATATTCAGAAAAACTACCTTTAGAACAAGGGTGAAGAAGAACATGTCGGGCATTTGAGGATTATGTTATCTGTGTTAAAGAGAAGCAGTTGTATGCTAAAATTTCTAAGTGTGAATTTTGGTTGAAGGAAATGAGTTTCCTTGGACATGTGATTTCGAGTAGGGGTATTGCAGTTGATCCGTCAAAGGTTGAAGCAGTATCACATTGGAAGGCTCCAAAATCAGTTTTTGAGATTAGAAGTTTTCATGGTTTGGCAGGTTATTATCGGAAATTTATTGAAGGATTTGTGAAGTTATCATTGTCGTTGACGCAGTTGACTAGGAAAGGTCAAGCTTTTGTTTGGGATATTTATTGAGAAAAGAGTTTCATTGAACTATAGAAAAGATTGACGACGAGGCCAATCTTGATTTTGCCAAATTCGTTGGAACCATTTGTGGTTTATTGTGATGCTTCATTGACTGGTTTGGGTGGTGTTTTGATGCAAGATCGTAAAGTTGTGGCTTATGCTTCAAGACAATTGAGAGTGCATGAAAAGAATTATCCTACGCATAATTTGGAGTTAGCGGCTGTAGTGTTTGTTTTGAAAATTTGGAGGCACTATCTTTATAGTGCAAGAATTGAAGTTTTTAGAGATCACAAGAGTTTGAAGTATTTAATTGACCAAAGGAATTGAACATGAGACAAAGAAGGTGGTAAGATCTTTTGAAGGACTATGATTTTGGTTTGAATTACCATTCGGATAAGGCAAATGTGGTGGCCGATGCTTTGAGTCGGAAGTTGTTACATGTGTCCGCCTTGATGATGGGAGAATGGGAACTTTTGGAGGATTTTAGAGACTTGAGTTTAGTTTGTGAAATGATGCTGAGAAGTGTGAGACTTGGTATGCTGCATGTTACGAACGATTTTCTTGCAACGGTATGTGAAAAGCAAAGTTGGATTTGAAGTTCGTTGATTTGATGAGGAATGAGAACGAGGACTTCAAGGTTGATAATTTTAAAGTTTTAAGATTCTGTGGTCGTAATTGTATTCTCGATGATGAGGAGTTGAAAAAGATGATATTGGAAGAAGGACACTGAAGTAACTTGAGTATTCATCCGGGTGCTACTAAGATGTATCAAGATTTGAAGGAAATCTTTTGGTGGTCCGGATTGAAGAGGAATGTAGCTCAGTTTGTGTATGCGTGTTTGACTTGTCAGAAGTTTAAAGTGGAACATCAGAAGCCTAGTAGATTGATGCAACCGTTGGGTATTCCAGAATGGAAATGAGATAGTATATCAATGGATTTTGTTAAGGGATTGCCAAATACGCACAGAGGGCAGAATGCTATTTGGGTGATTGTTGATAGGCTTACTAAATCTGCTCACTTCGTTCCGATTGATATTGGTTATCCTTTGGAGAAGTTAGCCGTTATTTATGTTTGTGTGCTTGTGAAGTTACATGGAGTTCCTAAGAGTACTGTGTCAGATAGAGATCCTAGATTTACATCGAGGTTTTGGGAGAGGTTGCAAAGTACTTTGGGTACGAAGTTACGTTTGAGTTTTGTTTATCATCCACAGATCGATGGTGAGACTGAGAGGGCGATTCAATCACTTGAGGATCTTTTAAGAGCTTGTGTATTGGAAAAGGGAGGAGATTGGGATAGCTACTTACCTTTGATTGACTTTACTTGCAATAACAGTTTTCATTCAAGTATTGGTATGGCGCCATTTGAGGCTTTGTATGGTCGGAAATGTCGAACACCTTTGTGTTGGCATGAAACTGGTGAGAAGTCGGTAGTTGGACCAGAGATGGTACAATAAATTGACAGAGAAAGTGAAGTTTATTCGGGAGAAGATGAAAGCTTCTCAGAATAGACAAGAGAGCTATCATGACGAGAGAAGGAAAGATCTTGAGTTTCAAGAAGGCGACCATGTGTTTTGAAAGTTACATCGGTTATGGGGGTGAGTCGAGCTTTGAAGTCGAAGAAGTTGACTTCTCGTTTTATTGGTCTGTATCAGATTACTACACGAGTTGGTGATGTGGCTTATCGTGTGGTGTTGCCTCCGAATCTTTCGAATTTGCATGGTGTGTTCCATGTTTCACAACTTCGGAAGTATGTTCCGGATCCGTCACATGTTATTCCTATGGACGAAGTTGAAGTGAGAGATAACCTTACGGTTGAAGCTTTACCGATTAGGATTTTGGACCGTGAAGTTAAGAAGCTAAGAGGCAAAGATACTGTGCTTGTGAAAGTAGCGTGGGGAGGTGCTTCGGAAGGCAATATGACTTGTGAATTAAAGAGTGGGATGCGAGAGTCGTGTCCGGAGTTGTTTGAATCAGGTAACATTTTCGAGGACGAAAATTTCTAAAGTGGGGGAGAGTTGTAACGCCCCGATTTTGATTATTCCCATTTTGTTGAGTCTTTTTTATTTAATTGGGTGATTATTATTTTAACTGTGAAATTGATGTGTTAATATGTTATGTTTGCATATTATGCTATTTTACCGATTTTGAGAGTTTTCGGGAAAATAGATTGAAGGGTATTTTAGACATTTCTTATTTAATATCTGTTGCACCCCAAAATTTGACCAACAATTATTTATCCATTGAGTGTTTGAAAGTTGATACCTTCATCAGAAAGTTCAAGAGATCCTCAGAGGAGTGGGTTGAAACCAGGGTTGTATGCTTCATAGCTTGAGAGTTGTGGGTGCCCCTCAGATGATTCTGAGACTTTGAGAAAGAACTTGATGTTTTGAGAAAGCCTATGAGATGTCTTGATAGCCATCATAAAGCCCAGAGAGGTCATTATGCAAGAGTTCAGAAGATTCAACCATGAATGATAGAATTAGGGTTTTGACTGGGTCAACCCTAAGTCAACTGAAAATTTGGAGAAGGTTGAGACCTAATCCAAGGGCCATGAGATCATGGAATGATGCATAAAGATGTTATAAAGATGATTCCTAGACCAACTCATCATGATTGAGGAGTTTGAGAAGTTTTGAGTTAGGGTTTCCAAGGATTGTCAGTGAAAAACCCTAATTTGATCCCTATCTTCCAGGCAGTTTTAGCTCTAGATGTGATTGATATCTCATCTTCCCCATAACATGAATGTTGTAGAGCTTGTTCTAAGCTTTAATTTGAGTGGTGGAAGTCCTTGATAGGAGTTGCAGAGCTCAAGTTATGGTTCTGACAAATTACAGGTCAGCAGAGGTGTGTGAATCTGGGTCCTTGAAAGTCACCCAACTTGCAGACAACTTTTGCCCTAGTAGGAAGATTCCTATGATTTCTTGGTCAACATGAATGTTGAAGAGCATCTTCTCAGCTTTAATTTGAGTGGTAGAAGTCCTTGATTGGATTTGTGAAACTCAACTTATGGTTTGAACAAGACAGGGGTATTTTGGTCATTTGTCAGTTATAGGTCATTTTATCCAATGCCTAAAACTCCTATTTCCAAGCCTCAAATGGAAAAACTCAAAACATGAAAGTTGCTCAAAATGTGATTTTAAGTCTAGAAAGAAGGTCACAAATTGTTGGAAAAGCTCATAGCATGAGATTACATGATTGGTCCAAAATGAACTAAAAATGGCATATAAGTTTGAAAAGTTGAAATTGAAAAGTGATTTGGAAGATCCACAAATCCAAAATAGGTCATCCAATATATCATTTTGATTGGAAAAACCCTTTTGAGAACAATGGTTCACACACTTTTTTGAGCTTAGTTGGGAAAAAGAAAGATATCCATGGTTACTTGCATTTTAAGAAACATTTCAAAAAATCAATCAAAGTTGGAAGGCAAGGGAAGTTGTAAGATGGATCTAGAAGCACCCATTTGAGCCCTATAAGTTCATAAGATCAGATTGGTGCAAGGGGGAATCTTCATTAGTGCAAAATCACCATAGAATTCTCTCACTTTTCTCTCATTCTTCAAACTTGCAAAATCATTTCCATTCACCAATTTCTTCATCAATTCACATTAATTTTCATTTCTTCATACTGGATCATCATCATTAAGGGGAATTCAAGCAAGTTTGTGGTGCAAAGTGATCAATTTCGTGTGCTTCATCAAGAATACACCAAAGTGCAAATTGATTTGAAGATCAAGATTCAAGAGGAAATTCAACAAACTCGTGCATACAGAATCATCTAAAGCAAAAGGAGAGCAAGATCCAAGCCTCACAAGATCAAGATCCAAGAGATTCCTCATCATCCATCACATTTTGCTCAAGGTGCATTTTGCTTCCACTTGCTTAATTTAGGTAGATTCGTGTAGATTCATTAGCATAATCTTGATCTAGGATGTTAGGAGGTTAGTTTAGATAACTTTGGTGCTGTTTAGAGACAACTTAGTGCAGGTGTTTGAATCTTGATTGGCATAGAACTCCATGATTAGGGCGTTAGAAGCTTAGGTTTATAGTTCAGAATCATCACCATGGAGTGTAGTTCAGTTTGATGTAAGTTTGAGTGAGAATCTTGATGAAAAGTTTCAGAGCATTTCCATGGCTTCAAGATGTTGTTGCTCGCGGTTTTAATGGTAGAGTGAGTTTCAAAGTAAACTAATGGCGTACATGTGTAGAGGGAGAAATTCTAAGCAATTTTCATTTTTATAGCGTGTGATTTGGTTGAGTAGAGAGTGAGAACCGCGAGCTTGAAAGGACCGCGTGAAAGCTGCATGTTAATGGAGGTTTTAAGCCCTAACTACATGGCCAAGGAAGAAGACGCGTGTTAACCGTTGGATCTAGCCAGAAGCATTGACCCAAGACTCGATCGGGCGGCCCACGTTGAATTAACGAAAACGGAGGGAATTGGAACGCACATGGAACGCTGCGTTTAGATTAGTTGCCCCTCATGGGCTTAGCGCTATCCGCACCCCCCCCCCCCTGTTGCTGGCCCAGTTCATTTTAACTAGCGAGAGTTGCTTTTCGTACCCCCCCTCCCTTTAGTGGATTTAAATTCTTTTATTTTCTTCTCTTATTTTTTCTGTTTTGATAAATTCATTAAAAAATGGAAAATAACTCTTTTTTAATTCTTCTTTTTTCTATGATTAGATGAAAATGTGTAGAAAATATTAAAAATAAAATAGGATTTTATTTTTTAGTTTGGTATTTTTAATAGATTTTCCTTTTAAATAGCTTTTATATTGTTTAATTTTGTATCATGATTTTGTAGGAATTATTTTAGAACCTTCCCTTAGGGTTTTTAATCCATTCTTTTTTGTGCAATTAGATGATGAATCATAGTTCCCCATAGGATTTTTTCTAGATTTTTAGAATTAAATTTTGATTAGTTTAAATTAGGGTAGAGTTAGGGTATCCTAATTAGGGTTTAAATTGTGTTTAGGTGAAGAATCCCTTTCTTTGATTGAGTTTTGTCTTGATTTTTAGGTAGAGGCCTATGTAGATGTTATGAGTAGGTGTTGTAGCCCCTTGTGAATAATTGATAGATTTTCCCCCATTGGTTTAGTATTTTTAGGTATTTTCTGAAGTTGCCTATTGATTTTGTCTCCCCTGTGGTTATCTGTTCATCTTTGGGGTTCATTGTGGGGAATTTGTTGTGGGGATTGTGTTGCCTTGAAGATCTTGATGGAGAGCATAATGAAGTGAAGATTGTAGATCAAGATTCAGAGACCCAGAGTTTGGCTTGTTCCCTGTCTGTGAGGTTTGAGATCCTGAAGTTTGAAGGAAGTTCATGGTACTTTCCTGAGGAAGGCACTATGAATGACTTTCATGCTTTCTTCTCACCTCTTTCTTAAGTATCCAATGATGTTGGAGCCAACTTGTGAGTTTAATTTCTCCTGAGGAGGAATGTAAACTGATCACATGTTGTTGAGCCACATGGGATACAACTCCTAAGTGAAAGCCTCCTAGTACTTTCCTGAGGAAGGTCCTATGGGTCTATTCACTTAGTTCCCTTAGTTTGTCTAGGATTTCTCAAGTATCCAATGACGTTGGAGCCAACTTGTGAGTTTAATTTCTCCTGAGGAGGAATGTAAACTGATCACAGTTGTTGAGCCACATAGGGTACAATTCCTAAGGGGAAGCCTCCTAGTACTTTCCTGAGGAAGGTCCTATGAGTCTATTCACTTAGTTCCACTAGTTCAGATAGGATTTCCTAAGTATCCAGTGATGTTGGAGCCTGCTTGTGAGTTTAATTTCTCCTGAGGAGGAATGTAAACTGATCACAGTGGTTGAACCACATAGGGTATGACTCCTGAGTATACACCTCCTAGTGCTTTCCTGAGGAAGACACTATGAGTCTGCTTGCTTAGCTCCCTTTCTTTGGTAAGTTTGTTCTGAAGCTTGAAGACTGGGATTGATTTCTCTTGTTTAGGGTCTTGCTTTAGTGCTTAGATTTGATTCAGATTCTGTGATTAGGGTTAGGATTAGAGAGTAAATTCTTTCTTTCTCAAGCATGTGTGTTTTGCTTACCTGATGGTACTTCCCTTCTTTGTCTGTTCATTGCTTGATAGCATGTTGTTTATTTTCAGTATGATTACTGTTATTTCATGACTGGCTTGAGGTCGAGATGAGCTTGTGGAGGCTGAAGCCCCACACACATTTCCTCCCTCACTTGCATTGCATGCATTTTACTGTTAAAGCTGATGTTTTTGTCTGTTTTGGCGTATCATTGACATGATCCCTTAGGACTCTCATTTCCTTTGATAAGGAATTGATGATAGAACTTTAGGTTGAAACCTATGCATGACAACATCTAGGAGTTCTCTGTTCAAACCTCAACCATAGGATGAATCCATGGCATGATAACAATAGGACTTGATAGTCTCCCTCCTAGTTGAGCCATTTTAACCCGTAGTTTCCCGAACTACGTTTGCTCTGATCTTTCATACCGGATGAAAGTACGTAGGCATAGGATGCGACGTCCTAGCGAGCAACCTTCCCCCCATAATCCCGTAGTTAGCCGAACTACGTTGACTCTGATTTCTCGTTCCAGACGGGAATACGTAGGCATAAAGTGCGATGCTTTGCCGAGTCATTTTTCTTTTCTTTTTCAGCCAGCCTTGATAGGTAGATAGATTATAACCAACCCGTCCAAGTAAACAAACAAGCGAGGATCCCGTCGAGTACGACGGACGTGAGGGGTGCTAATACTTTCCCCTTGCGTAACCGACTCCCGAACCCAGACAATGGTTGCGATGACCTTGTCTTACCCTTATTCGGCAGGTTTTTCCGATCGTTTCCTTTCCCGCTCAGAGGGATAAATAACGAAAGGTGGCGACTCTTCTGTCATGCCGGCACCTTATTTTCGCGCAAGCGACAGCTGGCGACTCTGCTGGGGACTTATAGCATCTAGGGACTTTTCCCATCCCTTATGCTGGGACCGTTTCCCATCCCCTACGCGAGTCAATCCTATCGTTTGTGTGTTTGCTTGTTGGGTTGCGTTTATTTATCGCATTTTTACTTCCCGCACTTTACTTCCCGCATTTTATTTCCCGCATTTTATTTCCAGTTTGATATGATTATCTGTGCTGCTGTGGGAGAGGGATGCTACTGTGAGTGAAAAGCCGGACCTGGGCTTGAGTACACACCTAGATATAGTTGCGGAGAAGTAGTAGACGAACCTGTCTGCTGAGCAGGCACAGTTCCCTACGAAAATCTGCGCTCAGACGAGATTCTTGCAGAGGTGCTCCTTTCCGGTCCTGAGGATCTGAGGGGAGTCCAGACGTGAGGGTTGTCGACTCTGGAGACCGATCATTTGGAAGTCAGCTAAAAGAGGCCTCTTCATGACTTGACGATGCCACTCCTTCTGGGAATCGTATTGTCACTCATGAAAGTCTGTGACGCTGACGACCGCATAGGATGCCGTACCTTTGTCCGTGGATTAGGTCCATCATACCTGTGAGTGGGGTTGGGGATATTGCAGGAAACTTTGACCTCCAGACTACCTGGTTTTCTTGACAGTGAATCAGTTATGTTGGGTTCTCAGTTGCAGATATGTTCTTGATAGAGCAAGGGTTTGATCAGAGGATCTTATCATCAGGTGTTTGTTTGTTCTTGATAGAGCAGGCTTTGATCAGTGTATTATCGTCAGTGGTTTGTTCTGGACGGAGCAGATTTTTGAGTGAGGTCTGAAGATCTCGTCAGCAGCTGTGTGTTTGTTCTTAAAAGGGCAAATTTTTGATTTAGGGTCTGAAGACTTCATCAGCGGACGTTTTCTGGTCATACATCCGGGATCCTTATTATCAGGCGCTTACTCTTGATAGAGCAGAATTTTGATCTCGATCCTATCAGATGGTTATTCTCAGCAGATCAGATCAGTGGTTTTACACCGGGGTTTCCTTCTCATCAGTGACTGTTGATACCGAATCTCCACAGCAGCTACCTGGATATCTTATTGCATGCCTGCATTTTGCATTAGTTTGCATATCCATTTTTGCACCCATGGCATTAGAATAATTCATCTTGCATGGCAGAAGCCGGGAGTTGTCTTCTAACCCTTGTGTTTGCAGGTTTTGACTCAGAATCGAGCAACTCAGACTAATGGAGCAGGTACAAGCTGAACTGGGGAAAATCCAAAGCCAGCTGGGGCAGGTCATGAATGACATACGGGCAGTGCGTCTGGACCAGCAAGTACTCAGAGAGGAGAATCAGCAGCTGCAGAATCAGTTGAGCTTTCTCATGGGAGTGGTGAGAAGTATGCTAAATAAGGAGAGTGGTCAAGCACCCAAAGAGGAGACCAAAGTGCTTCCCCCATTGCCATCATTGCCACCTGTGCTGAAGCCAAATGGACCTCATAGATCCTCTACACAGCATGAAGCCCGAGGCCTGTCTCGTCAGCAGTCGCGCCAGGCATCTCAGAATAACCCTGAAGGTTATGGTCAAAAGAGGAAGCTACTTGATAGAGCTGTGGACCCACTACCCGTGAGTTATGCCCAGCTGTTGCCACTGTTGGTTCAGAACCATGTTCTCAAGCTTCGGACCTCAAATCCACCAGATGACGTGTCACCAGACGTTGATCTCAGCATACATTGTGATTTCCACTCAGGAGCACCGGGGCACCATGTTGAAACATGCAAGGCTCTCAGGAATAAGATTCAGGACCTTATTGACTCAAGGGCGATTAGGCTTGTGCCGGGCGGCATGAGAGCATCGGGAAAATTCATCCCTTACCCCGCAGAAGAGGTGAATGATTCCACTCCTTTTCCTGAAGCTGAGAAAGATCTGGAATATGTCCCGCGACCTTTGGTGACTGAATCGCCTCGCTCGCAGTTCCTACCTGGATCGAGTTCGAGGACGCAAGCGCCTAAACGACAGACCGTTGCCACTCAGAAACGACGACCTCTTGCTCCTGGGCGGAAAGAATACCAGCACCAGGATCACAAGAGACCTCGCAACCACGTGGAACAAAGGAATGCTTCTTTCCATCCAGTGCCTGTGCCTTATAGCCAGATTCTTCCACTGCTGATTCAGAATTCCTTGGTGGAACCGAAAGCTCTCAAGCCCGTGCTAGAGCCTTACCCTCCAGGGTACAATCCTCATGTTCATTGCGGTTACCATGGTGGATCTCCGGGGCATTCAACTGAAGATTGCAAGGCTTTCCAGGAGAAAGTGCAACAATTGATCGACCAAGGGTGTATCTCCTTTCCAGATGGAGCTTTGGTTATACGCAACAACCTCTCGGCTGTTTGAGCTCGCAGAATCAGAGGGTTATTTCCAGAAGCCAGTGATCCAGACAGGCAGACGTCCTCAGTATTGGCAGTCCTCGGGCTTTTTACCATTTGCATTTGTAGTTTCTTTCCTGTTAGTTACTACTTGCTGTTAAAACATTGTATGTTTCGAATGGTAATATTAATAAAGTGACGATGCATTTTTCTGAATTAGTTATGTCGTTGTCACTCATTTACTGCATTACACGGACACTTGCATTTTATTTACTCCGATTTCTTACTATGATTAGCAATGAGCGGAGGGAGGATGATGAAACTGAATACTCATAGCCAATGATCGTATTGCTTTCTGATAAAACTTTGCCGATGACGTACAAGGCATTGTTTCAAATCCCTTAAACACCGGAGAGATAAGGAAGAGAATCCCTTGTTAACCACTTTGAGCTGAGAAGTAGGAGTTTCTTTCGGACTTTTGAACCCTCACATCTTAACCCGGGGCAGGGTGGTTGTCAGTTAGCTTGATCGAGCGTTCAAGTCTTATAGAGGAGTGTTGTCCTTCGAGGACCAATCACATCATATTCCTCTCCAGAGGTCGTACCTCATCAACCACAATGGTTAAACCTCACCAATCAGGAGTGAGACAGTTACAAGCCTTTCGAAGCAATCAAGACAACCAGTGTCGCACGACTTGTTCCAAGGAAAAAAGAGAAATAAGAAAGCCCGCTAAGTAAAAAAGAAAAGCTAGAAAGCAAATACTTATGCAAAAATCAGGGCATCCCGCTGGACCTCAAAAAGAAAAAATTGAAAAGAACTCAAAAGGAGTCAGTCCAGGCAAAAGTTAGGGAATCAAAAGAATGAGAAAGAAAGGATATAAAAAAAGAGAAAAATCCTCAAACAAAGACAAAGTCGTGTAGACACAGACGCCGAAAACGCCAAAGGAGTAACTGTCACTCCGAAACACCTTGCGAATTCTTTAACCAGTTGTTCCCAATGTTCAACCTACCTCTCGAAGAGGCGAGCGCTCGAGCTAAGTTAATTGGACTTTAGGGTCGGAGATCATCACGTAGAAGGGGTGGGTACAAATCACAATTTGAGCCAAATATCCTTTGTTTCACGAACCGTGAACCCGACCACGATACAACCCTTAAAAGACCTAATTGAGGCAGGGTTTATTCTGAGAGTGCATTACGATAAGGTTGAGTAACCTGACTCCTTCACGATTTGCTAATCATATCCTTATTGCATTTTTCACCGATTACATCAGCACTACGTTTGAACTCTTGAGTTCATTCGTCACTCACTAGCATGACACGTAAATGAGTGACAGTACAACATTTTTTCGAAATTTGCAGGAACACTGCATTAAAATTACCATTCGTGAATAAACAATTTCAATTGCAGGTTGGTAGCTGACATGAAGGGACTTCAACAGGGAATAGTCACTCAGGACTGAATCGTCAGAGGTCTGGATCAGAATGGTATGTTGTGAAACCCTGTGAATCTGGGGCATCGACTTCCAGTGAGTTTGGAATCGGTTTGTCTGAGGACAAGTCCCGGAGCATCAGTTGATTATGGGGCAGTTTATGCAAGCAGCGGTTGATCGGAAGTGAATCTTCTCGAGACCCAATCAGGGGCAGTTATCCGGAATCCTTGCAATTTAAGGGCAGATCCCTCCAGTGTTCGATCAGAGCATGTTGAGTCGCTCATCGCTCGTTCAGGGGCAAACTACTTCAGAGATATTGAAGCCGACCATGCTGAAAGTTGATTAGTTGAGGATGAATCCTCCCGTTGTGCAGATGCTGGGGCAAGCCCTCTGAAGATTGTCTTGTTGCCAGTTGTTTTCGGCTCAGAATGAATTATTCCCAAAGGTCGGATTGGGGCAAGTTGAAATGCACTGGGGCAAATTGTTCAAATGAGTTTGTTCACCCTAGCAAGAATTGAGTATCGGGGAATCATGTCATTACCCTGCCGAAACCTGAACCTTCTGAGGAAGCCTGGTAGTCATTGGATTGCTATCCTACAGCATAACCTGTTACTCGACTCCATGCTTGGTAGCCTGTATTCCCTGTGTTGACGTTGTTGAATCAAGATCGTTTCTCAGCAGAGGCGTACAGTTTGAGGTTGTTCCCCCTGTACAGTTTGAGACTGCAGCAGATTGAGATGGCGTTTACCCCTTATCAGAATAGGGTCAAGATTGCCCTCAGTAGACCAGGATCGATATCCCCGAAGCAGGGCGAGCCCTCCTTCCCCAGCAGAGTTCAGTAGTCTCTCCTTGCAGAGTCTGAACGCAAGACCGTGAGCATTGATATGTCCCCAGGCAGAGACGATTCTCTTCCCCAAGCAGATGCGTCCTGAGGGAACGTCGCCTTCTCAGCTGAGTCAAGCACCGAAGAATGATGTCGTCTTTCCCCAGCACCGGGTCACAAGTGCAGATTTCAGAGGAATGTTCGGGTGCCGAAGCTCGTGTTTTCCCCAATAAAGTCGCCGAAGCAGGTGTTTTCTTCCCCAGCACCGGGTCACAAGTGCAGATTTCAGAGGAATGTTCGGGTGCCGAAGCTCGTGTTTTCCCCAATAAAGTCGCCGAAGCAGGTGTTTTCTTCCCCAGCACCGGGTCACAAGTGCAGAGTTCATAGAAATGTTTGGGAAGCTGAAGCTCGTGTTTTCCCCCAGTAAAGTCACCGAAGCAGGTGTCTCCCCCGCACCGGGTCACAAGTGCAGGATTCGCAAGAAGCTAGCCGTATGCCGAAGTATGCAGTAACTGATGATGCCAGACTGAAGTCTCCAGCGGAATTGAGATTCCTCACCAGAGTCAGGCTCTCTCCTGAAGTTCGATGATTCCTTCTTCCCCAGTAGAGTGTTGGAACGGCTGATGTTGTATTCCCCGGCAGAGTTGTACTCTCCCTCGAAGTCAGATGATCCTTTCTCCCCCAGTGGAATCGAATTCCCCCATCAGAGTCGTACTCCCCAATGAAGTAGAATGATTTCCCTCCCCGGTTGAGTCCGCAGAAAAGCAGAATCTTTGAACATTGATCGGATCATGATTGATTTTCCCCAGCAGAGCATGGGGGCAGCTAATGTTGTGTTTCCCCAGAGTCGCACTCTCTCCAGTGAAGCAGAATGATTTCTCCTCCCTCAAGCCGAGTTTGCAGAGGTCCAAGAGAGCCGAGTCCTTGGAAGTTGATCAGATCATGATTGGTTTTTCCCCAGTGGAGTGTCGAGCAACTGAAGTTGGTTCCCCACAGAGTGGTCATCCCCAGAAGAGTAGCCGAGACGGCCGCGTAGTTCATTCTCGCGATTGATATCGGCAGATCCAAGTTCTCGTAGAGCTTCGTCCCCCGCAGCAGTCAGCTGAAGTTGTTCCCCTGCAGCAGTTCGCGGAAGATCAATTTCCCAGACAGAGCCTGATTGATATTGGCGTGTTCACGTTCTCCTCAGCAGGATGATTCCTCTACCCGAGTGGTTCTTTCTCCTTGACAGGAGGATTCCCCCCTTCGGCATTTATTTTGCTGACGGGATCGCATCATTGTGCATGATTGCATAGCATTGTGCATGACTGCATAGCATTTAAACGTTGCAATAGCATTGTGCATGATTGCATGGCATTTAGCATAACCGCATATCATTCCCATGTGGGGCATAGCGCAAAAGCATACGCATCATAAGCATGACCTAAGTCATTATCATCCTTGTTGTACAGGTGTACTACCAAAAGACCGGTTGCTCAGGACGATTCTTGATGTTCTCCCCAGCAAGACCGCTTGCGAGATGATTCTTAAAGACCCCGGTGTAATCCCCACGGTCGCTCGCTCGCTCAAGATGATTTTTGAGATCCCCAGCAAAGTCTTCAGTTCGAGATGATTCTCAAGTCCCTCAGCAGGGCCATTTGCTTAAGACGATTCTTAAGACCCCAGTACAGCTTCCCGGGTTGTTCGCCTAGTATGATACTTGAGCTCCCCAATAGCGCCTCCAGCAAGAGTTGCCCAGGAAGATTCCTGGAATTCCCAACAGAATGTTTGCTCCAGAAAGGTTATTAGTTCAGGACGATTCTTGAAGATGCCCGACGGATTTGTTTGTTCAAGATTGATTCTTGAAGTCCTCAGCAGCGTGATATGTCTGCTCCAACCACGATGTCTAATCTGAAGATGGATTTCGTAAGCGCCCGAAGGCGATATCAGAAGGTTCCTACAGGTCCAGATTTCCGTGTTGAAGAATCAACGGGTAGCTGAAGACAAGGTTCCGGAGTTGTAGATACAACAGAGTAATTCGTGTGAGTCTGAAGACCAAGTCAGTTATCCTGAGGTGATGATTGAGCGCGATCAAGAGAATGATACGTCTTCTGATTGAAGTCGAAGATGTTTCTCCAGCAATGATGTCTAATCTGAAGATGGACTTCGTAAGCGCCCGAAGGCGATATCAGAAGGTTCCTGTGAAGCCAGATTTCCGTGTGGATGAATCAACGGGGGGCTGAAGACAAGGTTCCAGGGTTGTAGATACAACAGAGTGATTCGTGTGAGTCTGAAGACCAAGTCAGTTGTCCTGAGGAGATGATTGATTGCGATCAAGTGGATAGTTTTTCTTCTGACTGAAGTCGAAGATGTTTCTCCAGCTGAAGCGGAGTTTTGCCTGAAGGCAAAGTGTTTGAATCCCCGTAGAGTCATGAATGGCTCAGGATACCATTTCTCTGACTGAAGTCACAGATTTCTTAAGCTGAAGCGAAGGTGCCTAAGGGCAAGGTTATCCCCCAAGGTCATGAAGGACCTAGGATTCGTTTTTCGGACTGAAGGCCGAAGTATATCCCTGACTGAAGTCACGGATACTCTATAGCAGAGGTGGAGTTGCCTGAAGGTAGATCCATGTATCCTTGAAGGTCAAGGACCATTGCTTT
The DNA here is from genome assembly GCA_963859935.3 of Lathyrus sativus. Classification (NCBI taxonomy): domain Eukaryota; kingdom Viridiplantae; phylum Streptophyta; class Magnoliopsida; order Fabales; family Fabaceae; genus Lathyrus; species Lathyrus sativus. The sequence continues at coordinate 596,249,673 of OZ012740.1, read as the reverse complement.
AGACTGAAGTCAAAGATACCTCCTGCAGAGTGGCCAGGGGCCAGGGTTCCATCTATCTTCAGAAATACTTGAAGATTCTCCAGCGGATCTAGAGTGGCCAGGGGCCAGGGTTGCATATATCTTTAATATTGAAGTTCTACGGCAGGCAGTGTGCGGCAGTATTCCGACGTTCGTTATGGTTCTGAGGGTGAACCCCAGATCAGAGTGTGCTCGGTTAAGTCTCTCATCCCCAGCGGAGTAGTTTCAAATATGCAAGTGTACCTGTTGTTCCATTTACCAGGGGTGAACCCCAGGTCAGAATTGTTCAGTGTTGTATTTTCGCCGACGGTGATGTTGGGTATTTCGATTGTCTGACGGTGATGTCAGATCAGTATTTCTCCAGCTAGTTGTTGAGCCGCTAGTGTTGCAGTATTCAAAGATTTGTTCCCCGCAGAGTACCGTGTGCTCGTGCAGTTGGCAAATTTTCGGGTTTACCGATATTCAACCGTCTCGTACCTTGATTGGTTGAAAGCCGTTCGCTTCTCACCCAGTCAGGTCCAAGCCGTTTGAATAGGGGCAGCTGTTGCACCCCAAAATTTGACCAACAATTATTTATCCATTGAGTGTTTGAAAGTTGATACCTTCATCAGAAAGTTCAAGAGATCCTCAGAGGAGTGGGTTGAAACCAGGGTTGTATGCTTCATAGCTTGAGAGTTGTGGGTGCCCCTCAGATGATTCTGAGACTTTGAGAAAGAACTTGATGTTTTGAGAAAGCCTATGAGATGTCTTGATAGCCATCATAAAGCCCAGAGAGGTCATTATGCAAGAGTTCAGAAGATTCAACCATGAATGATAGAATTAGGGTTTTGACTGGGTCAACCCTAAGTCAACTGAAAATTTGGAGAAGGTTGAGACCTAATCCAAGGGCCATGAGATCATGGAATGATGCATAAAGATGTTATAAAGATGATTCCTAGACCAACTCATCATGATTGAGGAGTTTGAGAAGTTTTGAGTTAGGGTTTCCAAGGATTGTCAGTGAAAAACCCTAATTTGATCCCTATCTTCCAGGCAGTTTTAGCTCTAGATGTGATTGATATCTCATCTTCCCCATAACATGAATGTTGTAGAGCTTGTTCTAAGCTTTAATTTGAGTGGTGGAAGTCCTTGATAGGAGTTGCAGAGCTCAAGTTATGGTTCTGACAAATTACAGGTCAGCAGAGGTGTGTGAATCTGGGTCCTTGAAAGTCACCCAACTTGCAGACAACTTTTGCCCTAGTAGGAGGATTCCTATGATTTCTTGGTCAACATGAATGTTGAAGAGCATCTTCTCAGCTTTAATTTGAGTGGTAGAAGTCCTTGATTGGATTTGTGAAACTCAACTTATGGTTTGAACAAGACAGGGGTATTTTGGTCATTTGTCAGTTATAGGTCATTTTATCCAATGCCTAAAACTCCTATTTCCAAGCCTCAAATGGAAAAACTCAAAACATGAAAGTTGCTCAAAATGTGATTTTAAGTCTAGAAAGAAGGTCACAAATTGTTGGAAAAGCTCATAGCATGAGATTACATGATTGGTCCAAAATGAACTAAAAATGGCATATAAGTTTGAAAAGTTGAAATTGAAAAGTGATTTGGAAGATCCACAAATCCAAAATAGGTCATCCAATATATCATTTTGATTGGAAAAACCCTTTTGAGAACAATGGTTCACACACTTTTTTGAGCTTAGTTGGGAAAAAGAAAGATATCCATGGTTACTTGCATTTTAAGAAACATTTCAAAAAATCAATCAAAGTTGGAAGGCAAGGGAAGTTGTAAGATGGATCTAGAAGCACCCATTTGAGCCCTATAAGTTCATAAGATCAGATTGGTGCAAGGGGGAATCTTCATTAGTGCAAAATCACCATAGAATTCTCTCACTTTTCTCTCATTCTTCAAACTTGCAAAATCATTTCCATTCACCAATTTCTTCATCAATTCACATTAATTTTCATTTCTTCATACTGGATCATCATCATTAAGGGGAATTCAAGCAAGTTTGTGGTGCAAAGTGATCAATTTCGTGTGCTTCATCAAGAATACACCAAAGTGCAAATTGATTTGAAGATCAAGATTCAAGAGGAAATTCAACAAACTCGTGCATACAGAATCATCTAAAGCAAAAGGAGAGCAAGATCCAAGCCTCACAAGATCAAGATCCAAGAGATTCCTCATCATCCATCACATTTTGCTCAAGGTGCATTTTGCTTCCACTTGCTTAATTTAGGTAGATTCGTGTAGATTCATTAGCATAATCTTGATCTAGGATGTTAGGAGGTTAGTTTAGATAACTTTGGTGCTGTTTAGAGACAACTTAGTGCAGGTGTTTGAATCTTGATTGGCATAGAACTCCATGATTAGGGCGTTATAAGCTTAGGTTTATAGTTCAGAATCATCACCATGGAGTGTAGTTCAGTTTGATGTAAGTTTGAGTGAGAATCTTGATGAAAAGTTTCAGAGCATTTCCATGGCTTCAAGATGTTGTTGCTCGCGGTTTTAATGGTAGAGTGAGTTTCAAAGTAAACTAATGGCGTACATGTGTAGAGGGAGAAATTCTAAGCAATTTTCATTTTTATAGCGTGTGATTTGGTTGAGTAGAGAGTGAGAACCGCGAGCTTGAAAGGACCGCGTGAAAGCTGCATGTTAATGGAGGTTTTAAGCCCTAACTACATGGCCAAGGAAGAAGACGCGTGTTAACCGTTGGATCTAGCCAGAAGCATTGACCCAAGACTCGATCGGGCGGCCCACGTTGAATTAACGAAAACGGAGGGAATTGGAACGCACATGGAACGCTGCGTTTAGATTAGTTGCCCCTCATGGGCTTAGCGCTATCCGCACCCCCCCTGTTGCTGGCCCAGTTCATTTTAACTAGCGAGAGTTGCTTTTCGTACCCCCCTTCCCTTTAGTGGATTTAAATTCTTTTATTTTCTTCTCTTATTTTTTCTGTTTTGATAAATTCATTAAAAAATGGAAAATAACTCTTTTTTAATTCTTCTTTTTTCTATGATTAGATGAAAATGTGTAGAAAATATTAAAAATAAAATAGGATTTTATTTTTTAGTTTGGTATTTTTAATAGATTTTCCTTTTAAATAGCTTTTATATTGTTTAATTTTGTATCATGATTTTGTAGGAATTATTTTAGAACCTTCCCTTAGGGTTTTTAATCCATTCTTTTTTGTGCAATTAGATGATGAATCATAGTTCCCCATAGGATTTTTTCTAGATTTTTAGAATTAAATTTTGATTAGTTTAAATTAGGGTAGAGTTAGGGTATCCTAATTAGGGTTTAAATTGTGTTTAGGTGAAGAATCCCTTTCTTTGATTGAGTTTTGTCTTGATTTTTAGGTAGAGGCCTATGTAGATGTTATGAGTAGGTGTTGTAGCCCCTTGTGAATAATTGATAGATTTTCCCCCATTGGTTTAGTATTTTTAGGTATTTTCTGAAGTTGCCTATTGATTTTGTCTCCCCTGTGGTTATCTGTTCATCTTTGGGGTTCATTGTGGGGAATTTGTTGTGGGGATTGTGTTGCCTTGAAGATCTTGATGGAGAGCATAATGAAGTGAAGATTGTAGATCAAGATTCAGAGACCCAGAGTTTGGCTTGTTCCCTGTCTGTGAGGTTTGAGATCCTGAAGTTTGAAGGAAGTTCATGGTACTTTCTTGAGGAAGGCACTATGAATGACTTTCATGCTTTCTTCTCACCTCTTTCTTAAGTATCCAATGATGTTGGAGCCAACTTGTGAGTTTAATTTCTCCTGAGGAGGAATGTAAACTGATCACATGTTGTTGAGCCACATGGGATACAACTCCTAAGTGAAAGCCTCCTAGTACTTTCCTGAGGAAGGTCCTATGGGTCTATTCACTTAGTTCCCTTAGTTTGTCTAGGATTTCTCAAGTATCCAATGACGTTGGAGCCAACTTGTGAGTTTAATTTCTCCTGAGGAGGAATGTAAACTGATCACAGTTGTTGAGCCACATAGGGTACAATTCCTAAGGGGAAGCCTCCTAGTACTTTCCTGAGGAAGGTCCTATGAGTCTATTCACTTAGTTCCACTAGTTCAGATAGGATTTCCTAAGTATCCAGTGATGTTGGAGCCTGCTTGTGAGTTTAATTTCTCCTGAGGAGGAATGTAAACTGATCACAGTGGTTGAACCACATAGGGTATGACTCCTGAGTATACACCTCCTAGTGCTTTCCTGAGGAAGACACTATGAGTCTGCTTGCTTAGCTCCCTTTCTTTGGTAAGTTTGTTCTGAAGCTTGAAGACTGGGATTGATTTCTCTTGTTTAGGGTCTTGCTTTAGTGCTTAGATTTGATTCAGATTCTGTGATTAGGGTTAGGATTAGAGAGTAAATTCTTTCTTTCTCAAGCATGTGTGTTTTGCTTACCTGATGGTACTTCCCTTCTTTGTCTGTTCATTGCTTGATAGCATGTTGTTTATTTTCAGTATGATTACTGTTATTTCATGACTGGCTTGAGGTCGAGATGAGCTTGTGGAGGCTGAAGCCCCACACACATTTCCTCCCTCACTTGCATTGCATGCATTTTACTGTTAAAGCTGATGTTTTTGTCTGTTTTGGCGTATCATTGACATGATCCCTTAGGACTCTCATTTCCTTTGATAAGGAATTGATGATAGAACTTTAGGTTGAAACCTATGCATGACAACATCTAGGAGTTCCCTGTTCAAACCTCAACCATAGGATGAATCCATGGCATGATAACAATAGGACTTGATAGTCTCCCTCCTAGTTGAGCCATTTTAACCCGTAGTTTCCCGAACTACGTTTGCTCTGATCTTTCATACCGGATGAAAGTACGTAGGCATAGGATGCGACGTCCTAGCGAGCAACCTTCCCCCCATAATCCCGTAGTTAGCCGAACTACGTTGACTCTGATTTCTCGTTCCAGACGGGAATACGTAGGCATAAAGTGCGATGCTTTGCCGAGTCATTTTTCTTTTCTTTTTCAGCCAGCCTTGATAGGTAGATAGATTATAACCAACCCGTCCAAGTAAACAAACAAGCGAGGATCCCGTCGAGTACGACGGACGTGAGGGGTGCTAATACCTTCCCCTTGCGTAACCGACTCCCGAACCCAGACAATGGTTGCGATGACCTTGTCTTACCCTTATTCGGCAGGTTTTTCCGATCGTTTCCTTTCCCGCTCAGAGGGATAAATAACGAAAGGTGGCGACTCTTCTGTCATGCCGGCACCTTATTTTCGCGCAAGCGACAATATCAAGTTGGATAGTTTGTGAGAAATGAATTGGTAGATATTTTTGGGAGAAGAAAATATAATGGAACGAATAGAATAGAAAGTTATATAAGTGGAATAGATGAAAGAAAAGAAAAGGGGAGGAATAGAAAGAAGAGTAAAGGAAGAGAAAGAAAGAAGGAAGAAGAGAGAAGAGAAGGAAAATAGAGGAAAGCTTTGATTCATCAAGATCAACCCTTAGGAATCGATTTAATCGAGGTAAGGGTGTGAAACATTGTGATCCTATCCATGCATGTGATTATGTATGTCTTGTTTGGATTGTTTGGGTATTTTTCTACATTTTCCATTCTAGGTCAGAAATGGTTTAATCAGTAGAATTGATGTTTTATCGGTTAAAATCTGGAATAGTTCGTATAGTTTAGTCGTGGAATGTTAGGCTAAGGCTACAGGAACTGGTTTGGTGAAAATCGGGTGATTTGTGAGCTTCTGATGATTTTTGGACAGTTGGGGTTTTGGTGTATCGCAGAACTCGCTAGGCGAGCAACTAGCGAGTGAGGTGGCGAGGGTTCGCTAAGTCTTTGCTAAGCGAGCTGGGTAGTGAACACTTCCAGTAGCCACTGCCTGGCTTCGCTAGCGAGTTCGCTAGGTGAGTGAGGCAGCGAGTGTTCGCTGAGGCTTCGCAAGGCGAGTGAGCCAGCGAGCATGACAACAACTTGTTTTATATTTGTTGTTTCCATCCAATGTTGATGTTTTCGATGTATAACGTATAGCTTGTGTGCTGTATTATGATATGTTGTGGGTAGCCTTATGGCGTGAATCCTAGATTGTGAATTGTGAAGTGTGAATTGAAGCCTTTTGGCAAATTGATCCCTTGGTCGTGAATGGGTATAGAGATGGTGTTTAATGGTGAAGGGTGTATACTTGGTGTTAAAATGTGAATTTCCCTAATATTTAATTTAATTAACATAATTAATTTGGTGTGTAATATATATATGATTCATGGTGATGTGATCAGGAGGATCGTGTGCACTTAGTGTGCTTGAGTTTATTTGTTGTGCATTTGGTGTCGTGCATATCATGGTGTTTTGGTGGGATGAATCATTGCTCAGGAGGAGTGTATGTGATTCATCCGTACTCCCTTGTGAAGAATGGTGGGATGAATCGTTGCTCAGAAGGAGTGTATGCGATTCATCCGTACTCCCTTGTGGAGAATGGTGGGATGAATCTTTGCTCAGGAGGAGTGTATGCGATTCATCCGTACTCCCTTATGGAGAATGGTGGGGGATAGATCATTGCCAAGGAGGGGTGTATGTAATCTATCCGGGGTTCGATTGAATGAACCAATGAGTCGGTACCGCATGCATGGTGTTGAGTTGCATATTTGCATTATTGCATGTTGTGTTTGATGTTTGGACGGTATGTCGTGGTTGATGCATGTTGGGTGATATTTTATGTTATTACTACTTTTTGATCATGTATCTTATTACCGATAATTTTTATCATGTTTCTCACCCCTTTGTTGTTGTAGTGGTCTGTGCTTCTTCAGAAGTACAGATAATCCAGGTACATAGCTAGCTTGGATAGTGGTGCACAGGTCGACTCTTAGGATGCTCTGATACGTAACACGGGACTTAGGTGTTTACTTTTATTATGTTAAATTGGTTTTCTTTCCTGTGACGTATCATACGTTGGTGAACCTTACTAATGAATGATTTTATGTAATTTGGCGGATGGCTGAGAATGTTGAATTAATGATTACTTCCGCTGTTTTATTTTGAAAACCATCTAATGACGAGTTATGTTAAATTATTTGATGTAATATCCCACTATTGAGGAGAAAATCTGATGTTTACTTGAAATAATCGTATTTTATTTTTGTTCCGGGAAGTGGGGTGTTACATTTGGCAGCCCAAGCGAGCGTGCAACACGTTTTCTCAAGCATTGAGTAACGGGACTCACAGTCTATGAACTTTTTACTCAGATAGAAAATTGCATGCTCTTTGCAGGGTCGACCTTGATTCCTTTTTCACTGACGATAAACCCCAGCAGCTTTTTGTATCTTACCCCGAAGGTACACTTATTAGGATTCAACCTCAACCGGAACTTCCTGAGCCTCTCAAACAGCTTCAACAAATTGACCAGATGCTCCTCCTCCGTTTTGGACTTCGCAATCATGTCATCAACATATACTTCAATCTCATGATGAATCATATCATGAAAGAGAGTCACCATTGCCCGGTGATAGATTGCCCCTGCGTTTTTCAACCCAAAAGGCATTACCTTATAACAGAACGTCCCCTACGGCATGGTAAACGTCGTTTTCTCCATATCCTCCGGTGCCATTTTAATATGATTATAGCCCGAAAAACCGTCCATAAAGGAAAACACGGAATACTGAGCAGTATTATCAACCAACACGTCGATGTGAGGGAGGGGAAGTTATCCTTTGGGCTCGCCTTATTCAGATCTCTGTAATCAACACGCATCTGTACTTTTCCATCCTTCTTAGGCACGGGTACTATGTTGGCGACCCACGGAGGGTATGTTGTCACGGCTAAAAATCCTGCGTCTAGCTGCTTCTGGACTTCCTAATTGATTTTTACATCCATGTCTGGTCTTGTCCTTCTAAGCTTCTGCTTGACCGGCGGACACTCTTCATGTAACGGCAAGCGATGAACCACTATGTCAGTGTCAAGCCCGGGCATGTCCTCGTACGACCAAGCAAATATGTCACTATACTCTCGAAGCATCTCAATCAGTCTTTGCTTGATGTCACTCTACAACACAACCCCTATTCTGACATTTCTGACGACTTCTTCAGAACCCAAATTGATGACCTCAATCTCTTCCTGATGAGGAAGAATAATCTTTTCTTCTTGTTTCAAGAGTCTAGCTAGCTCTTCTGGAAAGTCTTCATCCTCATCAATCTCTTCTTCAGCTTGAAATATCGGGTGATCAAATTTGAAGCGAGTCATAGAAGGTTCTGGATTGGTGTCATCTGCAATGTGAATCCTGCAATGATAATGGTTAAATGCTTCAAATGATACGCAAAACAAGCACAAAATCACATTGCCATTTTATTGTAAAAACAAAATAAGAAAGACCAGGATCACAAAATTTGAATGAGAAAAACGCCCTTTGATTAATTGATAAAGCAATATTCAAGCATAAACAAGTAGGCCCTGAAGCAAATACCGCTATGCTCTGGGTAGATCATAGGGTTATACAATAATCAGAAAAAACAAAGCATTACTGTTCTGTTGTCACTAGAATGAATTCCTCGATAGACCAGTTGTGCAGACTCTATCCTAGAATGCAAGGCTTGAATCAAGCGTCCATGTCACAGTCACTATCCCCCTCTTCATCTGAAACCGCGTTGATCCTTTCGAAGATAACTCCTCCTTTAGTGAACTGCACAGGTCTTTTATAGCATGGCACGCTCTATGAGGATGAAGAAGAAGATGACAAGTGGTACCCCAAACCAAACTTATCCTGCTTGTTGGGAATCTCCAGCACTCGACCCCAACCTTGCGTTGCCCCAGCCTGCACCGCTGCCTGGCCTTCTTTAAATGACGACATGGCCACCTCGAGCGCTTTGCTCATAACAGGAGATTTATCTTTGATCTAAACTGTATCAAAGGCTTGACAAAGAGTCTCATGTATTTCTCCATCCACCTCAACATATTTGAACGAAGACAGGTGACTGATAATTATGTCCTCTTCTCCATATACGGTGACAATGCTGCCACCAACCATATACTTGAGCTTCTGATGCAGCATGGAGATCACAAACCATGCTGAGTGAATCCACGGCCGGCCCAACAAGCAGCTATAGGCCGGCTGGATGTCCATAATGTAGAACACTGCATCAAATACTTCGTGTCCCACCTGAATAGGCAATGTCACCTCTCCGAATACCGATCTCCTGGTACAGTCAAAAGTACGCACTACCAGATCACTTGGCGTGCAAATCAGTCCCTGCATGTCCAACTTCATCAGGGCTTTCTTCGGCAGTACGTTCAAAGATGATCATGTATCGATGAGTACATGAGACATAACAGCCTCTCGGCATTCTGAGGATATGTGCAACGCATTGTTATGGTTCCTGCCCTTCGGCGTCAAATCCAAGTCTGTAAAACCCAGTCCATTCCCTACATTTACGTGTGCAACAACCCCTTCGAGTTGATTAACCAAAATCTCTTGCGGAACATAAGTAGTATTCAGTATTCTCAACAATGCATTCTGATGCGCTTCTGAACATAGCAACAACGACAGTATAGATATTTTAGAAGGAGTTTGCTGCAGGTGATCGACTATCTTGTAGTCACTCTTTCTTATTAGCCTCATAAACTCTTCTGCATCTTTTAACAAAGATTCCTTCTCACTAGCCTGAGAAGTTTCTTCTACCACGACTTTACTTTTTCCTTTGTCAACCCTGTCAGCAACCGCCTCAGGCTGTGAGAATACTCTCCCGCTTCGAGTAATTCCCCCTGCTCCAACAAGATTATCCACTGAATCAACAGGTAAGCTCTCCAAATCTAGCTTCTGTCTATTGCAGTATACCTCCGCTTCGTAGTTCCACGGAATAGCTTTGGTACTCTCATACAGCATTGGACCAGCTTTAGTGATGACAACTGTTGGCGGCCTTGGCGCAGAAATAGTAATGGTTTTGTATGGAATAGAGATCGTTGCAACCTCATTCCTCTTCTCAGCCACTAACTCTTCAGACTTGTTCTCAACAACCCAGTCAAACTGCAATACCCCAACATCCATCATACTCTGAATATAACTCTTTAATCTATCACATCCCTCGGGATGACTTGAACATTCAACGCAGAATTCCTCACACCCTGGGAATATGCCCCCTTTCAGCAACCTAGCCTTCACGAAGCTTAGCGGTGTCTTCAAATCATTGACATCGTTTACCAGATCTAAACCTTCGTCTTCAATAATTGCGCTAACTACGGCCGCCCCATGGTTGGGCATGGGGTTTTGTATGACGTTGGGAGCATCGTGAGAGAAATTTATGGCTTTACTCCACCAAATCTTGCACTTTATGTTTGAACGCCTTGCAGTTATCAATTTTGTGCCCCGGAGCACCTGAATGAAACTCACATCGAGCGTTCACATCATAACCGGGTGGAGGTGCACCTGTCAACGGAGCTAAAGTTCTCTTCTGAATAAGCTGGAATTGTAACAGAGTTTGCAATAATTATGAATACGGCATTGGCGGAGCGTCGAATTACCTATTTGTCGTCCGGGTACGATCCGTAAATCTTCGATAACCCTGTTGATTATGTTGTGGTTGTTGTTGACGTTGTTGTGGAACTATAGGAACTGTAACACTAGCAACCTGTTGTTGCTGACGATTCTGTCGTCTATTCCCTCGGGAACTAGACACTTAATTGCTATCTCCTTCTCGTTTCTTGTTACCGAATACGTTCTTACCTCCTCCTCCAGCTGAGGTCATTTCACCAGCACTAATCTTCCCTAACTTGATACCATTTTCCACCCTCTCTCCGATGATGATTAAGTCAGAGAAACTACCCGACGTGCTACTGATAAGCTTCTCGTAATAGACGCCAGGCAAGGTGGCGACAAACATATCAATGAGCTCACGCTCTACCATGAGCGGTTGCACCCTGGCTGCTAACTCCCGCCACCTTTGGGCATATTCCTTGAAACACTCATTATTCTTCTGCGAAATATTTTGAAGTTGGACCCTGTTAGGAGCAAGGTCGCTGTTGTATTGATAATGTTTCACGAAGGCCTCAGCTAGGTCCCTCCAACTACGGATATTCATAGGTTCCAGACTCATGTACCACTCCAACGAAGGACCGGACAAGCTGTCCTGGAAGAAATGCATGAGGAGCTTCTCATCATCCGAGTAGGCAGACATTTTACGATAATAGGATCGGAGGTGGACCCTTGGGCAGGTGGTTCCCTTATACTTGTCAAAGTCAGGGACTTTGAATTTCAGCGGAACTTTCAGATCTGGGATCAGCCCTAGATTGGCCATGTCCAAGCCCATGGAATTTTGATTTTCAAGAGACTTCATCTTTTCTTCAATCAGCTTGAACCTCTTATCAGCTTCAGAGGGCAACTCAGCAACCACAACCCTCGGCAAGAACACATCATCTTGTCTGTCTTCATTCCAGAGTTGATCCATATTACCATGTATAACATAGGTGGCATCAGGACCATAACCATTCCCATTAACATTATCATTTCCAGCATTACCAAAACCAACATTGTCAAAACCAACAGCATTACCAGAACTAGCAGCATTGCCATTACCATTGGTTCCAAAAACATTCCCATTGCCTCCAATTACATTACCATTTCCTCCAGCAGTAGGGATAACCAAAGTAGGCATAGAGTTATCAGCCCGAGGAGTCTCAACATGTGGAGGGTTGGTAGTGTTCCCACCATGCAACACACCATTGTTGTCAACACGTGCAATCAACGGCTGCACCAAAGTACGTAGTTGTTCTTGTTCGTTAGCTACTCCCTGCATTACCTCCATAAACTGGCCCATCCGGTCCCTCATCTCCTGCATCTCTGCTTGCATTTGCTCCATCACTCTTCTCTGATTCCCCCTGGTAGCGTACTGGTGAGTTGTTTGATCGACAATCCTGAAACACACTAACGGACCACAGGAAATAAGATTAACAATTCTGATGCACCTGCAATGCAAAAAATGCAATGGGGAAAATTTCCCCCTCGATTCTAGTTCCGGGAGAAAAGCACAACACTGGAGAGCCCCATAGACAAGCATATGATAGAAACTCCTCGTATATAATCATAGGCCAGCAGGCAATGTACAAGCAACAACTGAGTACAATAGGAAAGGACCTCAACCAACAAGTCTGGTAATGGTCAATACAAGAATCGAGCAACAAGCTACACGAAAAAAACAAGATAATCAAGCTAGATGACGAGATCGGAAGTCCTCTAGCAACTCCTGTGTCTCAGGATGATCCAGTCTAGTGAGTAGCCCCTAAATAAGCAGCTCTCGCTGGCTAATAGTGCGTTGTAGACTCTCAGCATAGTCTTCCCAGGCTCCCTCGCCAAAGACCTCCTCAAGCTTACACCTCTTCGAATCAGCTCTAGCTATGAAATCCTCCAAGGTTGCAAGCGCTTCGTGCAGCTTACAATCACTGTGTCGTCTGAGCGAAGCTTCATCTGAAATCTTCTCATCTTTCGCTCTGAGATGCGCCTTCAACTTGCTAATCTGTAGCTTTAACCCGTCTTCGCGCTCTTTGTTGTTGGTGAGAATAGCATTCCATTGGTCGTTAAACTTAGAAATCTCTAAATAAGCTCTATCCAGATCTTTCTTCTTGGAAATAAGAACACTACTAAAGCTTTCAGGTCTAGACCCAGACGTTCCCTGGCGCTAATCTGCTTGGTCAAGTCTGTCCCCAACCTGTTCACCAATTCAGTCTGTTTCTTCAAGGAATGAGTAGCTTCATTCTTCTCACTTCGAAGCTGAGCAATCTCTTTTTCCAACTCTTCATTAGATTTTCTCAACTTTTCCTTCTCAAACCATAACTGATTGTACTTCTGAATGTCCACAGTGGTAGGTTCTTTAATCATGAGAGGATACAAAGGCGCAACTGAAGGAAACGACATCAGAAACTTCACAACTCTCTCACAAATCCAAGTCAGGTAAGGATCATAGGCTCGACTGTTACTCTTCCCCAATAATGCTCTCCCTTTCTTGTGAATATTGCTCCAAGCATGCTCCACTCTGGCTAAGGCATCTGATAACACGAAATCATATAGATATTTTCATGCATAATTCAACTAAAGTCTAACCGTTTTCGATCCGATTTCGGGTTATTTCCGTGTATTTGTCTGATGTTTTTGCAGGTATTCAACGATCACGTCTAAACAAGGCAACATGAAGAAAAGAAGCAATCTCAGATGAAATATGGACGAAAAAGGAGTGAAAACACAATGAAAAACGCAGCAAGCTGTTTTTGCTGATGTGACGACCGTCACAGCTTCATGACGACCGTCACACCTTGTGACGACCGTCATGCAGGCAAAAACGCCCCACTCAGTTTACACGTCAAAAGAGCAGTTCCAATTCCCACAGAGTGGACCACTACTCCCTAAATTATCTGCCTCAAGGTCCATCATCCTCAGAGATAACCGTTGGGATTCCACTTCTATAAAAAGGGAAGCAGAGGACTTCAGAAAGGGAGCGGCATTCATACCACGAAGTGCTGCCGAATTTACTTTCCAGAGAAATTACTTTCCAGTTTTATTTGTATTCATTTCTCTTTACATTTCCTTATTCCCATTTCCGCTCTTCTGTAATTTCTATTGTACTGTACGATCAAATTGGCACTAAAGACCAGAATCCTGCCAACATCTGTGGAGGATCTGCCCAAAGGCCAATTGGCATATTTACAGGTTTTCATTTTGATCGAATTCAGTTTTATTATAATGCAAATTATTATTTATTATTCTTATTTATATTTTGTTTTTCCAAATTCCATGTCTAGCTAAACTTAGGTAATCGATATGTAGTAATAATTCGAATGGGATTTGATAACCACTGGTTTGAAAACTTTCTTTTCACAAAAGTAACCTATGGTCTGAGTGTTTAAAATTGATTCACGGAATAAACTTCGTCGCGAAAGCGACAACTTATTTAAAAGTAGTTTTGCCACGAAAGTGGGAAATTAATTAAGATACGAACCAACAAGCGAAAGCTGCGGTAAGGTCAGATAGTAAACACTAGGCATTTGTTTTAATAACAGCGAAAGCACTTTAAAATGAATTAGAACTTAGAGATTTCCAAAAAATAATTTTAACCCCGAACGGGATACGAAAGTGTACGTTTGGCCCTTAGGATTATGATTAGCGTCAATAACCATCGTGAGACGAGAGTCTTCAAATCTCCATTTTCTGCTTAAGTAAACTTTGAAAAATATTTCATACACCAGTAATTTATCAAATCCCTGAAGAACACAATTACTACGTATCGATTCAATTAATTATAATCTAAATAGAAATCTTAGTTCCCTTTTTAGTGACAATCTTATTCCCTTAAACATATTCTACCTAGCTAAACATAGTAACTCCCGAGAACACTAGTTTGATTACGAGTCCCTGTGGGATCGATATCTATTATTACTACGCGATAGACTGTGCACTTGCAGTTAGTTGTATTAGACATATAAAGTTGCGATCAAGTTTTTGGCGCCGTTGCCGCGGACCCGTTTAGTCAATAGTGTAACCTTCTGTTACGCCGTATAGACTAGGTTAACAATTTTCATTTTTCCTTTACTAGTTCTGTCGATTGTATGCCAAGAAATCGCCCGCAAAGCGATATCGTAAAACCTTCAGTCGCAGAACTAGAACGCTTCTTACATTTAAGAAGTAGAATCATTGAGTACCAACTCAAACAACTCAAACATAACACTCCCGAACCTCTCACTCCCATTCCCAAATCAGAAGAAGAAGAACCAGAGATGGCTGAAGGACCTCCGAACAAACCGCTGAAGGCATACGCTACACCATCTCAGATGGAGCCTAGAAGTAGCATTGCTGCCCCAGCTATTACCCGAAATGATTTTGAGCTGAAACCATCATTGATGTCGGCTGTACAACAAAACCAATTCTCAGGAAACGCAACTGAGGACCCGAACGAACATCTAATGAAGTTTGTACAATACGCAGACACAGTGAAAGCAAATGGAGTAACTCCAGACGCGATAAGACTTCGTCTTTTCCCATTCTCTCTTAGAGACAGAGCGTGGACATGGTTACAATCGTTACCATCCAACTCCGTTACGACGTGGGAGCAATTGAAGAACGTCTTCTTAGCGAGATATTTTCCACCAAGCAAAACTGCTATGCTTAGAGCTCAAATCAACGGATTTCGACAGAAAGATAATGAATCTCTTTACGAAGCATGGGAACGATTCAAAGATATGATGAGAGCATGTCCTCACCACGGTCTAGAAGACTGGGTGACAATCCATACCTTCTATAATGGGCTTCTATACAATACTAGATTGACAATAGACGCTGCCGCGGGCGGTGCACTTATGGATAAGCCATATGATGAAGCCTATCAATTAATAGAAAACATGTCACAAAACCATTGCCAATGGGGAGGTGAACGCACTCCAACTGAGAAAACCACAGCGAAAGGTGGGATGTACGAAATCAGCAGCCTTGAAAAGTTCAATGCTAAAGTAGATGCTCTAGCACAGAAGATTGATAGTCTGACCGTTAACCCCACTGCAACTGTCGCTGCAGTAACTCCAAATTGTGAGTTATGCGGAAGCACCACTCATAATGCACCCGAATGCCCATTGCTAGCCGGAATCCCGCCAGACCAGGTAAATTATGCTCAAGGAAATCTCTACGCAAATACCTATAACCCAGGTTGGCGAAATCATCCAAACGTTTCTTACAAAAGCGAAAATGCATTGCAAATAACTACTACTCCGCAAGGATATCAGAAACCAGCTGCTCAGAATGCACCTAGGAAATCAAACCTCGAACTGATGATGGAAAAGTTCATAGCTACTCAAGCTCAAACAAACAAAGAGTTCCTAAATCAAAACATACACACTAGCAAGCAAATTAAACAGTTGACAGGAAAAGTAGACGCTTTAGCCACCCACAACAAAATGTTAGAAACTCAGATATCACAAGTGGCTCAACAACAAGCCTCTGCTGCCGCACCTACTGGCACATTTCCTGGACAACCCGAATAGAATCCCAAAGGCCAAGCAAATGCTATGATACTAAGAAGTGGAAAAGAATTGGACGAACCGATCGATCCGAGGACCGAAAACTCAGCCATGCAACAGAAACCAACTGAACAAGCAGAAAAGGAATCTGAGTTAGAGAAGAAGGAGGACAACGAGAAGGAGGATACCGCAAGTGAAAAAACTCAAGCACCTCCAGCGCCATATAAACCACCTATTCCTTATCCACAAAGACTAATAAACTCTAAAACTTCAGGACAGTTTAAGAAATTTGTAGAGCTCCTTAAACAGCTGAATATTACTATTCCTTTTACAGAAGCAATAACTCAAATGTCGTCATACGCTAAATTTCTCAAAGAGATCCTGTCGAATAAGAGAAAGATCGAGGATAACGAAACAGTTACACTTACTGCAGAGTGTAGCGCTATTATTCAGAACCGCATGCCTCCTAAATTAAAAGACCCAGGTAGTTTCTCCATACCCTGCGTCATAGGAAAGTTCGTAATAGACAAAGCTCTATGCGATTTAGGAGCCAGTATCAGTGTTATGCCCTTATCTATATGCAAAAAGCTGAATATGGGAGACCTCAAGCCAACCAAAATGTCCGTACAATTAGCTGACAGATCAGTAAAATACCCCGTCGGAATACTGGAGAACGTTCCAGTACGCATAGGACAATTCTACATTCCAACCGACTTCATAATCATGGACATCAAGGAGGACACTGTAACCCCAATTATCCTAGGAAGACCGTTCCTAGCTACAGCTGGAGCGATTATAGACGTGAAGAAAGGAAGGCTAACATTCGAAGTAGGAGAAGAAAAGATAGAGTTCATTCTCACCAAGTTCCTACAAGCACCAGCAATAGACGATACCTGCTATTTAGTAGACGAAATTGACGAATGCATAAGAGAACTTGAAAATGAAGAGACCACGTATTCAGAAATAATAAAGATTCAAATACCCGACATTTCTGAAGACGACAATTGGCGTAAACCGTACAAAGACGACAGCCTAAGCGAAAGCTTAGCACTGACCCCAAACCATATGCCAGGTCCGAAGAACCCATCTTTAGAACTTAAAACACTACCCAAAAACCTCAGATATGAATTTCTAGACGATGAACTAAAAAGACCAGTGATAGTCAACGCCGACTTAGGACAACCAGAAACCGAAAAGCTATTAGAAGTCCTAAAGAAGTACCTCACCGCGTTAGGCTATAACATAAGCGATTTAAAAGGTATAAGCCCTTCAATCTGTATGCATCGAATTACAATAGAGGAAGACTCTAAAACCTCTCGAGAGCATCAGAGAAGACTGAACCCCATCCTGAGCACGGTAGTCAGAGATGAAGTAAAGAAATTGCTAGATGCAGGAATCATCTATCCGATCTCCGATAGTGAATGGGTTAGCCCAGTTCATGTCGTACCAAAGAAAGGAGGAGTCACAGTAGTTAAAAACGAAAAAGGCGAATCAATAACAAAAAGAGTCGTGACTGGAAGCAGGATGTGCATTGACTATAGGAAGCTTAACAAGGCTACGCGCAAAGATCACTTCCTGTTACCCTTCATAGACCAAATATTGGAAAGATTAGCCAAACATTCATATTTCTGCTATCTAGATGGTTACTCAGGATTCTTCCAAATTCCCATCCATCCTGATGACCAAGAAAAGACTACATTCACCTGTCCTTATGGTACTTTTGCTTACCGCCGAATGTCGTTCGGACTCTGTAACGCTCCAGCAACCTTCCAAAGATGCATGATGGCAATCTTTGCAGATTTCATAGACGACATTATGGAAGTGTTTATGGACGATTTCTCGGTATGTGGACAAAGTTTCGAAGGATGCTTACAAAACTTAGAAATGGTACTAGAACGTTGCGTAAAAGTAAACCTCGTCCTAAATTGGGAGAAATGCCATTTTATGGTCCGACAAGGAATAGTTCTAGGACATGTCATATCAGATAGAGGGATTAAGGTAGACAAAGCTAAAATAGAGATTATAAAAGATCTCCAACCTCCAAAATCCGTACGAGAAATACGGAGTTTTCTAGGACATGCCGGTTTCTACAGAAGATTTATAAAAGATTTCTCGAAAATCACAAAACCTTTGACCGGCCTGTTAATGAAAGATGTTGAGTTCGTCTTCGACGACGACTGTTTAAAAGCATTCGAAACATTGAAATCAGCCCTTATCACCGCACCAATCATGCAACCACCCGATTGGAGACTACCGTTTGAAATCATGTGCGACGCGAGTGATTACGCTGTAGGCGCAGTTCTAGGACAAAGGAATGACAAGAAACTCCATGCCATCTACTATGCCAGTAGAACCTTAGATCCTGCCCAAATGAACTACGCTACCACAGAAAAGGAACTTCTAGCAGTTATATTTGCGCTTGACAAATTCCGTTCTTACTTAGTAGGAGCAAAAATTATAATATACACAGACCACGCTGCCATAAGGTACCTAATAAGCAAAAAGGATGCCAAACCAAGACTATTGAGATGGATCCTGTTACTACAAGAGTTTGACTTAGAAATCAAAGATAAAAAAGGAACCGAGAACGTTGTTGCAGATCACTTATCCCGAATAGAGGGCATCAGACATGAACCAGTACCGATAAATGAAGATTTCCCGTACGAACGTCTGATAGTCAAATTGGAAAGTGACATGCCCAATTCAATCTCGGAAGATCCAGAATTCGAAAAAGCCGTAGAAGCCGTCTATGCCCAAGTCACATTACCTTGGTATGCTGACATCGTTAATTACCTCGTTGCGGGCGTGCTTCCACCAGATCTTACTTATCAGCAAAAGAAGAAATTCTTCCACGATCTGAAACACTATTATTGGGACGAACCCCTACTCTTCAAGAGAGGGGCTGACAACATATATCGTCGCTGTGTCCCAGAGGAAGAAATAGAAAATATTATTTCCCAATGCCACTCAGCACCATATGGTGGTCATGCTAGTACGTCCAAGACGTGCGCTAAGATTCTCCAAGCCGGCCTATTCTGGCCTAATCTCTGGAAAGACGTTCACATCGCTGTGCAAAAGTGCGATAGATGCCAACGAACTGGCAACATCTCACGACGCGATGAAATGCCTCAGAAAGGAATCTTAGAGGTAGAAATCTTCGACGTCTAGGGAATAGATTTCATGGGACCTTTCCCACCTTCTTTTGGAAATAACTACATACTCGTCGCTGTCGATTACGTGTCTAAATGGATAGAAACCATAGCTGCTCCAACAAACGACGCACGAGTAGTAATCAAACTCTTCAAAAACACAATCTTTCCTAGATTCGGTGTACCCAGACTCGTCATTAGTGACGGAGGATCTCACTTCATATCACGAATATTCGATCAACTTCTCTCTAGATATGGAGTCCGGCACCGAGTAGCTACACCCTATCATCCGCAAACTAGCGGACAAGTAGAGGTCTCGAATAGAGAAATAAAACAGATCTTGGAAAAGACCGTCGCTACCTCAAGAAAAGATTGGTCATCAAAGCTACAAGAAGCTTTATGGGCTTATAGGACCGCATTTAAGACACCAATAGGTACTACCCCCTATAAATTAGTTTACGGTAAATCCTGCCATCTCCCTGTAGAGTTAGAGCATAAGGCCTTTTGGGACATTAAGACACTCAACTTCAACTACACCGAGGCAGGAGAAAAGCGAATCTTGAACTTACACGAGTTGGAAGAACTTCGATTAGACGCTTACGAAAATGCCCGTATCTACAAAGAACGAACTAAAAAGTGGCATGATAAACGTTCAATCAGGAAACAATTCAGTGTGGGAGACATCGTATTGCTCTTCAATTCACGATTAAAACTCTTCCCAGGTAAACTAAAATCTAGGTGGTCTGGACCCTATGAAGTGACTAAAGTACTTCAGAGTGGAGCTGTTGAAATTACCGATAAGACAAATGCACCATTTATCGTAAAAGGGCAACGTCTAAAACATTACAATAAGAACGACAACAGTCCTCAAGTCAGCAATATAACATTGCTTGCTTCCAGCTCAGACACCCGAATAGCTTCTCACCAAGCTATCGTCAGGCTTTAGACGTTAAAAACAGCGCTTACTGGGAGGCAACCCAAATTTCCCTCGCTATTGCATTTCATTTTTCCTTAAAATTCTACTTTGAAAAATCCAACAAAAATTCTAAAATTACTACTACTTTCTACTTTCGTTCATTTTCGTACTTTTATTCTTATTTTATTTTCTCTCTTTTGTCTTTTGTTTCTACCGCTTTTCGTTTCTAAAAATCCTGACTTCAATTTCTTGTTTCAAACTTTTCAGGATTTTTTAAGTCTTAAAAACATTCCTTTTGTTTTCTCCGAATTACCTGCGAATATGGCCGAGTACGACTTCACAAAGGTTCACTTCAGAGGACTCGCTCAAAAGGCAAGATTTGCAGCACTGACCGAACGAGAATTCGCCTTAACGCTGTATTCTGATAAGGCTACTATGGATAAACTAGGGATCACATATAGCATTCAATACCTGTTCAATCAACTGGGTTGGGAGAACACTGCTCTAAAAACACGTTTCGCTACCTACAAGGATCTTACCTATGAATTCCTTAGTTCTTTCAGATACACACCCAACTATGGCTTTGGATCCAACACAGAGCTGATTACCTTCCGATTGTTTGGAATGGACCAAACCCATAGCCGTATGTCACTAGCTAACCTCCTAGGATTCCCTAGCGGACCGCATGTGTTCATCAGTGCAGAAGATGATGATATTGATTTGCAACTCAATCACTTCTAGGGTAGAATCACAGGCGACTATCACCCCGAACCAGCCAGAATGCATAATGATGACATTCATAACCCAGCCTTCAGATACTTCCACAAGATACTAGCTCACACCTTATTTGGAAAAGAAGAAAATATTACTACAGTGTCTAAGGAGGAGTTATTCATCATGTTCTGTGCTTCTCAGGGACGGACAGTAAATGCAGTGCCTTTCATGATGAGATCTTTCAAACGCCTCACGCTGGAACCTCAGACACCTATTCTTATAGGAGGCCTAGTAACAATGATTGCCCACGAGCTTGGCCTTAGATTCCACTTAAATGCCAGCACTCGTTTTGGCACCATTCGACCCATGAACATACAATTCTGCTTTAACAGGCGCATTTTAGGGACTATGGGACCTGGACCGTATGAGTACCTAATTAACGAAAAACCAGTACAGCTATTCACACTACCTGATCATCTGATGACAAGCATCCACAACAAGGATAACTGGCTCTACGAATTGGATGAGCCTATGGGACCTCCTTCACCACAGTCAACACCACAGAACTATATGTATGACAGTGACCACATCTCTGAGGCACACGACTATATGTACTATGAGGACGCTGCCTCTGAAACTGAAGTAGACCCTACGAATCCTCCACACTACAATACTTATCCTGAGCCTATCCCTGAGGAGACCACCGACAAAATGGATGCCGTGTTACTCAGATTGGACGACGTTGATAAAGCTCTGACTAATGTAAAAGCTGATATCGCAAGCATGCACAGCGAACTGGTAGGCTTCATGGATCTAGTCTGCGACCAACTCGACTACTATTCACAGAAATTCGATGAGTTGAAGGCACGAAAAGATTAGTTATTATCTCGTAGCAGTAGTTTCAGTTTAGTCTAGTCTAGTTTAGTTTCATTTAATCATTTGGATTTTTTGCATTGTTAGTTTTCATTATGTACTACATACAACTGTTTCAATTTTATGTTATTTCAATTCTAGTTTTTATTCAACTATTCTGTTTTCGCATTAATTGTTGTTTGTTGGCTATTATATTACATCACCGTATCAATACTAAGCCTTAAAGTCACTACGAGTACGCCCTCAGAGCAAAATTCTGCGTTCTGCAGATTTTGCTGCTGTGACGACCGTCACAGCTTCATGACGAGCGTCACGCGGGTGACGACCGTCACACCTACGTGACGACCGTCACGCAGTCCAGAACTGCTATCTGATAAAACAGGGTTTGTGTTCCCTTCCACTCCCCCCATTATCACTTTCAAACATCCTAACTCCTACCCCACTACGAATTTTCGTCCTCCCCACATTGAACTATAAACTTCAACTCCAAATTCAACCTCCAAACCACCGTTCTGTCATTTTTCCCCTCTCTGCAGAAAAACCCCAAAACCTCAGAAACCTCTCCATCTTCTAACAATGGCAAGGACTGCAGAAACCCCAGATGTCAGCAACATTACCTTCAGTGAAGGCGAGTTAGGCGAAAGACAACGAGCAAACTACATTGCATTTCATCAGAGGTCACTCCAGCCGACTCACTACCCGCACCTTCCATCGCTTACGGAGCTCGGACTCCTTGAAGGTGTAACCTGGATGCTTCAAAGAGCAGGCATCTGGAACCTCTGCACCAACCCACAGCCAACCTACGAACAACTCACTCTTGAGTTCTTGAGTTCGTTCACTTACGTCACAAGCAGCGGCGAACTTAACCAGCACACAGGTGCCGCTTGCTTCCGGATGTTTGGCGTCAACTATCAGGTGAATCAAAATCATATTGCCAGCATCCTACAGCTACCTCGCGGCGACAACGCTCATCGCCGCATCACCGATCAGTTCCAGCATGAAGCCTTCGCGCTGTGGTATCAGTTGACCGGCCTCAATGCCGATGGTTGGGACTCCCTGCACGCCACTCATATCCATAACCCAACCATCAGGTACTTTCATAGAGCGTTGAGTAACACTATCTTCGCCAGAGACAACAACCACAAAGTGAACTCCAAGGAGCTCTTCTTTCTTCATTGCGTCTTCAATAATGAACCTGTCAATGCTGCCCCGTTTCTGCTGGCTCACATTCAGGCCAACTGCAACCGTGGCTCGAAGCCATTCTACTTTGGCGGGATTGTCACGGCTATTGCACTTGGGCTGAACCTTGGCGACCGCCTCCAGCACCTCCATTCCATCCCCTCGGTGTACCTTGACACCGACCACTGCAGAGCCTCTCATCTCATCCGCTCCCGAGCTGACGGCAAATACCATCCGGTTGTGCGTGGCAAGACCGTCCGAAGCATCATCCTTCCGTCCCGCACCCGCATCCATCCAGAGGACCGTACCAACTGGTTGTTCGACCTCACTGCCCCTCCTGCTGCCGCTGTTCCTACTCAGGATCCCACTCATGATTCCGACGATGAAATCCAAGCTGAGTTGGACAGGTCCGAGCAGCCAGAGGCATCACAGCCTCCTCCTCCCATAGGTACATCTTCTCGCCGCCGCCGTCATCATCCCGTGCCAGACTACACAGAAGAGGACCTCCGTCGCTCCCTAGACCAGCAGGCACAGATACTCACGATGCTGCAGCAGCAGAATCAGCGAGCTGACCAGTTCGAAGCTTGGCACCAGACTCAAATGCAACAACTTCACACCGGCCAAGCTACGATCACTGAGAGCCTAGCGAATCTGACCCTGCAGGTCGAAGGACTCCGAGACACCGTCTACCACACCGGAGCTATGAGCTATGAGGACAGAGTAGCCCTTGCTAGAGCCAGAGGACGCCAGCGCAGACGTGACAGAGGCCGAGACTAGATTTCCATTTTTTTTCCTTCATTGTTTACTATATTTCAGTTATTTGTATTTTCATTTTCAGTTGTATCTCCCTCTCGCATGCTTCAAGAATCAGTGAGGACACTGATCGAGATAGTGTGGGAGCGGAGCCTTATTTCCATTCCACTGTACTCTGAATTTCCCTTTATTTCCTTTATTTCCATTTCACTGCATTTTGAATTCTCGTAATTTCTATTTTTACACTTTCTATTTCTAGCAAATAAAGCTCGTCTATATATTTTTCACGTTACGCAAACAACCCCCACATTATTCAACGTAAAAAAAAATTTGAGTTCGTTCCTCAAAAGCAAAAGCATCACGAGAATGCACCTGAGTTCAAAACAAGTTTTGAAACTCCGAGGAAACGACAGTTCTAACAAAACCAGTATCATTCAGACACCTTAGATCTCTAGTTTATGCGAGTCGGTTTCACCACCTACGTGTACCAAAGTCTCAAGTGTCTGCGCAAACTCAACCCCAAGTAGTTTATACTAGCAGTCAGCACCATCCTAAAAACACTTCTAAGTGAGCGACCGATGCAAATAAGTGTATGATCTCCAAAAAGATGAAAAATCATGAAAAAAGAGCTAAATAGCCCAAGAATATAAGATACGTTTCCTTCTAAGTTAGGTGCTCCTCACCCGAGCATTTAGCCCAACGGCACGAAAAACTCATTGAAAAATCAATGACATCAACTTATGATCAATGAAGAAGATCAAAAATAGAAATGAGATCATATTCACTAACAGGTCGACTTGCCATGAAAGTGTGCGGACAACGGGCTTAATGTGATTGCGCTAGAACAAACAGGGTGAACTTGCCACGAGAACCTTGACACCAAGATACAGTAGCATGACTGAGACCGATTTGCATAAAAAGGAGACCTCCAAAGATTTGTAGTCCAGTGTCGTCATGATACTCGTCTTGTTCCTACCAAGAATCCCGGTTTTTCCAAACTCTGCGAACGAAGAAGCTGCCTCGTGCTTGCCGACTTTTCCATGTTTTACTTGAGGACAAGCAAAGATTCAAGCTTAGGGGAGTTTGATAACACGAAATCATATAGATATTTTCATGCATAATTCAACTAAAGTCTAACCGCTTTCGATCCGATTTCGGGTTATTTCCGTGTATTTGTCTGATGTTTTTGCAGTTATTCAAAGATCACATCTAAACAAGGCAACATGAAGAAAAGAAGCAATCTCAGATGAAATATGGACTAAAAAGGAGTGAAAACACAATGAAAAACGCAGCAAGCTATTTTTGCTGATGTGACGACCGTCACAGCTTCATGACGACCGTCACACGGGTGACGACCGTCACACCTTGTGACGACCGTCATGCAGGCAAAAACGCCCCACTCAGATTATACGTCAAAAGAGCAGTTCCAATTCCCACAGAGTGGACCACTACTCCCTAAATTATCTGCCTCAAGGTCCATCATCCTCAGAGATAACCGTTGGGATTCCACTTCTATAAAAAGGGAAGCAGAGGACTTCAGAAAGGGAGCGACATTCATACCACGAAGTGCTGCCGAATTTACTTTCCAGAGCAATTACTTTCCAGTTTTATTTGTATTCATTTCTCTTTACATTTCCTTATTCCCATTTCCGCTCTTCTGTAATTTCTATTGTACTGTACGATCAAATTGGCACTAAAGACCAGAATCCTGCCAACATCTGTGGAGGATCTGCCCAAAGGCCAATTGGCATATTTACAGGTTTTCATTTTGATTGACTTCAGTTTTATTATAATGCAAATTATTATTTATTATTCTTATTTATATTTTGTTTTTCCCAATTCCATGTCTAGCTAAACTTAGGTAATCGATATGTAGTAATAATTCGAATGGGATTTGATAACCACTGGTTTGAAAACTTTCTTTTCACAAAAGTAACCTATGGTCTGAGTGTTTAAAATTGATTCACGGAATAAACTTCGTCGCGAAAGCGAGAACTTATTTAAAAGTAGTTTTGCCACGAAAGTGGGAAATTAATTAAGATACGAACCAACAAGCGAAAGTTGCGGTAAGGTCAGATAGTAAACACTAGGCATTTGTTTTAATAACAGCGAAAGCACTTTAAAATGAATTAGAACTTAGAGATTTCCAAAAAATAATTTTAACCCCGAACGGGATACGAAAGTGTACGTTTGGCCCTTAGGATTATGATTAACGTCAATAACCATCGTGAGACGAGAGTCTTCAAATCTCCATTTTCTGCTTAAGTAAACTTTGAAAATGATTTCATACACCAGTAATTTATCAAATCCCTGAAGAACACAATTACTACGTATCGATTCAATTAATTATAATCTAAATAGAAATCTTAGTTCCCTTTTTAGTGACAATCTTATTCCCTTAAACATATTCTACCTAGCTAAACATAGTAACTCCCGAGAACACTAGTTTGATTACGAGTCCCTGTGGGATCGATATCTATTATTACTACGCGATAGACTGTGCACTTGCAGTTAGTTATATTAGACATAGAAAGTCGCGATCAGCATCCCCTTCCAACAATCCTGTGAGATACAGAGATTCCTGTATCTCCTCTTCCTTCGGAGGATCTCTCAGTGCGTACCCAAATTGCCTAACCAACAAGGATGGGTTATAGTTGATGCATCCTTTACTTCCGACCAAAAGGACGTTAGGAAATCCACCGCAACTATAGATGATCTCTGTACCGAGCATATCCCTGTTAAACCAGGTAATGTTCTTTGCAGACAAACCCATCAACCTATCCGACCACTCTGAAGTACCAGCAGTAGCAACAAACGGACCTATCTTGGGCATATGACTAGCAAACCACCTGTACAACAAAGGCACACAGCAAGATACATTCTTTCCCCTCCAGTTCTCATTCTTGTGGTGAACAGAACGATAAACATCGCCTAGCAACGTGGGTACTGGATTCCCGGAAGCAAAAATATAGAAAGCATCTGCATCTACAAAATCCAGAAGATAAGGGAACAATACAATACCATAGATGCAAAGAGCTAAGATGGTGCTAAACACGATCCAACAACCCTCTTTGGCGAACTGCTGAGCCTTATCAACCAGGAAATGCAAAGGAAAACCAAACATCCCACTCCTTTTGATCATCTTCCCCTCTAACTCTGAAGCATCCAAATGCAGTGCAGCAGCGAGGTTAGCCAGATCAGGCTCAACATCAATATGATAGAATGGCATCTGGTCTAAGACAGGAACACCCAACAGCTCAGAATACTCCTCTAGGGTAGGTGCCAGAACATAATCCGGAAAAATAAAACACCTCAACTGTGGGTCATAGAACTGCAGAAGAGTATAGATACCACTGATCTCATATGCTGAAGGCTTGAAGACACATCTCAACAATCTCCCATAAGATTTCCTGAAGTCTTCGATCACTTTCCCATCAGCCATGGCAATCAAACTCAGCAAAGAACTAACATCCGGAGTTGGGAACCTGTAGGCCACTGTCCTCTTCAAGGGCTCCATGTCAGAAATAAGGAACAAGATCACTAGAATCAGGGAGGGAAATATGCACCTGCAACATAAATACATGTCAATGAAATGCAAATGAAAATGAAAATGTAAATGCAAATGTAAACAGGGGATCAAGATTGTTGTGTTGTTGATTGAGAAGAACCAGCGCTCCGCTTTAGCAAGAACATAACACTGTCACTAGGACCCCTTGTATCAAGAACACAAGTTCACACTGTAAAGAAAACCGGGTAATCTGAAAGTCAAGGTTTCCTGCATAACCCAATCCCTCTCACAGGTATGAACCTATCCACTGATAAGGTTCGGCATCCTATGCGTTCATCAGCGTCACATTCTTTCAAGAAATGATGATACGTTCACCATTTCTGGTTTGGTATCATAATCTCCCGAAGAGGCCTCACTTAGCTGAATCACAAATGATCGGTCCCCAGAGTCGACAATCCTCAGATCCTAAGTACCAGAAAGGAAATCATCAAAGAGAATCTCGTCTGAGCGTGAATTTCATGGGAACTTGTTCCTGCTAAGCAAGCAGGTCCACCACTACTCTCCACTACTAATGCTAGGTTTGTACTCAAGTCCGGGCCCATCTTATCGCTCAATGGAACATTCCCTCCCCACAGCACAACAATAATTCAGAAAGTAAATGCGAAAAGATAAAGATAAAGCACATATATGCAACACCCAAAAGACAAACAACCAAGCGCTAGGATTGACTCGCATAGAGGATGTCTCTGTCCCCAGCAGAGTCGCTAGTTGTTGCTAATGCGAAAAGAGGCGTCGGCAATGATAGAAGAGTCGCCACCGTTCGTTATTTATCCCAAAAGAGGGAAAGGAAACGATAAGAGAAAACCTAACGAAAACGGGAGAAGACAGGTCATCGCAACCATATCTCGAGTTCGGAAGTCGGTTACACAAGGGGAAGGTATTAACACCCCTCACGTCCGTCATACTCGAAGGGATCCATGCTTGTTGTCTATATAAAAAGGTGTTTACTATCTAAGCTAAAGGTCTCTGGGACAAAAGAAAAGAAAAGAGACTCGGCAGAGCATCGCTGCTCTGTGCCTACGTATTTCCTCGTGCAATGGGAAAGTCAAAGTCAACGTAGTTCGGCTAACTACGGGCGAAAAGTGGGGGAAGGTTGCTCGCCAAGACATTGCGTCTTGTGCCTACATATTCTCATCTAGTATGAGAAATCAGAGCAAACATAGTTCAGGCTAACAAGAACACCGGTTGGTTCAAAATGTTTTACCCGAGTAGGGTTAAAACTTAGTTCTAGAAGTTAGGTGTATGCAGCTCGACCATTGAAGACTTAGACGTTACCTGTTTGCGGTAGAACCAAGAGTTAACAAAACTCTCCTTATGAAATAGGTTTTCCAATTAAGATCCCGAAGGATAAAAAGGTTTGAAGTTGTTTTTGTGTTTTTTAGAGAAGAAATGTTTCGAGTTTGATTTGTAACTCATGTTTCACTAAAGACTATGACTTAGGAGCGAATGCGTTGCATATCACCCTAAGGGTGTACACTAAACACTCTAGGAAATTGAGAGGAAGCCACTCAATCACCATTTCCCAAGTACTTAAGGCTCGTAATGCACAACATTCATTAGCCTTTATTAAGTGTTTTGAAATTGTTTGAAGATGAGAAGAGGAAGGACATACTAAAGGGAGACTAACTCAAACCTAAAAGTTTTCATGCAAAGTGGACTTAGAGTTGGGATGAAAGGCAATGCTACCTAATGTTCTCATGCATAGGTTCAAGCCCAAGGTCTATCATAATCTCAATAGATTAGTGGTCCTAAGGGAACATGGCAAAGAAGAAACAAGAAGAAGGGAGCATAAAATAATAAAGATGAAAGTATGCAAACACATATTGCACAATTAGAATGATAGTGAGGGAGGAACAAAGTGTGGGGTAGCAGCCTCCACAAGCACATCTCAACCTCAAGCATGCATATGAGAAGATGCAAAAGAATGCAAGCAAAAGAAAAAATGCACGAGCACAAACAAGAACAAACAAGGGTGAGACAAAATGGGAGAAAGAAACTCTCTACAACCATTACCATCAATCACCATGCCCAGAGGCAAATCAAAATGGAAAGAGATGAAGATAGAGTGAAATATGACA
This sequence comes from Lathyrus sativus, assembly GCA_963859935.3. Lineage (NCBI taxonomy): Eukaryota > Viridiplantae > Streptophyta > Magnoliopsida > Fabales > Fabaceae > Lathyrus > Lathyrus sativus. Next base: position 596,220,484 of record OZ012740.1, on the reverse strand, counting down.
ATGGGAGGCACTGTGAAAACCAAAGGAACTCACATGGGCAACTCAACTATTGGCTACACAAGAAACAAGCAAAAAAAACACCAAAAGAGTCCTCATGGATTCATCATTCAAGATATGCTTCAAGTACCTCCTAAGGAAGGACTAATCCATCTCAAATGAGGTTCCAAAGGTATTGGACAGAAGAAAACACAAGATAAGAATATGCATAAAGCAATCAAATTGAGGAAGCAAAGCTCAAGGAGAGAAAACTCATCACTTTGAACAACAGCTATGAAAGTGTGCATTCAAGTGGAAAATCGACAACGTGTGTCGAAGGAATCATGATTAAACAATCAAGATCAGTGGCATATATCCAAAACATCTCACTCCTAATGCATCATATTGATCTATGAAGATTCGAAGTGAAACGATATCACAACAACCATGAAAAACAGCAAAACAGGCCTGCTGGAACAGTGTTAATCGATTAGCACCAGGGGTTAATCGATTAACCATTGAAAAATGCTTGAAAATTTAAATATTTGAGTTGTTTAATCGATTAACCAATTGGTTAACCGATTAACACTGTTCCAACAGCAGAAAACAACAGTTAAAAAGCACTTTTCAGCAGCTTATCACATAAGCAATCAACCACATGATCTTGTAATCAATTGTGCACGAAATTAAACCAAAAAAGAGTGATCCAATCAATATGCAAACACATTTAAACATCAATATCATGAATCGCATGGATCAAGCATCAACCAAACCAATCAAAAATGAAAATCAACATGATTATGCAAATAAGCTGAAAAAAGAGAATCAGATCTAGAATTTCCAACCTACGAAGCGGAGAATTGCTTCGGTGAATGTTGATTTACTTCAAATATGTAGATCCAAGCAAGAAATCTGGAATTCCTTCAAGATCCAAGTCAATTCTTGTAGTAGAAGTGATGATCCACCAAGATTAAGCCAAAATGATCCAAATAATCACTTCTAAATCCACTTCAAAATTCAGATCCAAGTTTGCACGAAAATTGGATGAAGAAAATGATTCAATAAAGATGATGGATGAAGTTTGAGCTCTTGAATTCAATGATTCCAATGGAAAATCAAGGAATTCAAATGGAAGAGAGCTTTGGTGAAGGTTTTGGAAAATGGAAAGTTGAGAGAAAATTGAGAGAATTGGAGTGAATTCTGAAATTGAAATGGAATTATGAGGATTAGATTTTTGTGAGGTTTGGAGTAAATCAATTAAATACCCCTTAGGTTTGGATCCAAAATGAGGTTTGGAATGTGGTTTGTGAAACTTTGAAATGGGATTAGGAATGGGCATTTGGAGAGAATTTGAAATTAACCAAATTTTGAAATGGTTCTAGATCATTCATAAGTGTAAAATTGAATTCCCAAGTAATCAAAATTGGACCCCAAAATGACTTCTTTGAAAATTCACGAGCAGAGGCAAAATCTGCACTGGTTAATAGATTAACCATACGGGTTAACCGATTAACACCTTCAAAAATTCAAATTTGACTTAATTTTAACTTGGTTAATCGGTTAACCAATTGGTTAATCGTTTAACACCTTCAAAATTTGAATTTTGGCACCTTTTGGAGGGAAATATGTCCTTTTGTCCGTTTTCAACTGTTTTGAGTTCTGTGCAACCTCTGAAACTTGTCTTTGAATGCTATAACCATGAGAATGCTTGATATAGCCTGAATGTTGTCTTCTGCATTGAAATTATCCTGTAAAACAAAATAAAATCGGCCGCCCGATCACTGGGAAAAATAAATGTCGGAGCCTCTGATGCTCGCTGTTCAGGCTCATGCACTGAAATGAAAACTGAGCCACTGGAAAACCTTGATCCCCTGTCCCAAGAACAAATGCTATAATATGAAAAAACGCAAGAAAACAAAAGCCAGGTACGAAAATCGGTTGGGCAAATTTTCGGGTACAACACTATGGAGTGTGCTACAAGTTGGTTAGATCCTTCCTATCTCTAGCTTTTATTTTACTTTCTAGGGTAGTCACTTCATCTTCTCCCCTTCTTAAATTTTTAAAATCTCCTCCCTTTTTCAAAAAATTTCTTGCTTTCAAACTTAAAACCGCTTTCATAATAAAACTTTGACTTTTGTCAAGTGATTTTCAAACTTTGTTTTCTTTAATAAATGTCAATAAATGTTAATCATATTTTGACAAATTTCAAAAAGACTTTAAAAAAGATCAACCTCATTCAAACTTTTTGTGCCTTTGTGCACTTTTCATTTTAAAACTTTTCATAAAGCGTAGATATTTCAAACAAACCTTTTTCATCTCCTCAATCTCATTCTCTTCTCATCTCCTCAATCTCTTCTCAAACAAACCTTTTTCAAACCAAAAAGCATAGATATTTCAAAGGGCTCCTATAGAGTACTATAGATGTTTTGCGTGCTAACATATTCCCATTGCGTAACCAACCCCCTTACCCAGATCTCTGTTTTTGTTCTTGTTCTACAACTCTTAGGTTTTGTTCGCTCTTTTTCCTTTCCTTTTTTGGATAAAATAAAAGTGCGGTGGCGACTGTGCAGGGGAAAATATGGTTCCTAGTCGGTTTCGCCTACTTTGATTTATTTATCGCTTTTTGTTTGATTTGTTTGTTATTGTTTGTTCTGTTTGGTGCCTAGTGATCTGTGTGGTGAGATACGTCATATACCCGGACTTGAGTGCACTTATGGTAGGAGGGTGGTATAGTCTTGTTGGCTTACATGGAGTAGTCCTTACTAAGCTGACTTGAGATCCCCCACTCAGTGGAGGCCCTTTTGGGATTACTGATGTCTTACGAGTAGTCGTAATTGGCATTACTTTTTCCAACCTAGGAGCTTGAGAAGCTGAGGACCTTAGAACTCTTTAACCCATCTTAGCCTTACTAGGACGCGGTGTTGTGGCTATTTAGGTGTAGACTTGAATTAGTTGTTACGCGAAACCACACTCAGACGAGTTTCTCTTGAGAATATTATTGGTCGACGAGTACTCGTTTAAGCCGATAATATCCAAAACATGGAATTATGACTCTGGGGACTTTTTTATAACCTTGTTCTAAGATGATGATATAACCTTAGTACATACCATTGTGGGTTGGTTGTTACCTTTGGCTCTATTCTCGGGCCGAACCTTTGAACCTGTGTGTTTTATGTGTCTTGTTTGTGGGTGTTGCATCTTGCACTCATGCATTCATGGGCATTTTGTTTCAGTCAGTCTTTAAGGATCTCAAAGATTTTCCTTTGCAAACATCACAGATATTGTGATTATGGATATTGAAAGGAGAAACACTCAGAAGTACAGTTTCTGAACTCCCGATCTTACAGATTTGAGAAAGCTAGTGTCCTTGGTAGTTGATCGTTCAGGCTTCAGATCTTGTTATGGGAGGCTTCTATTTTTTCTTTCTACCAACATGGAAGACGGAATTCTGAACACCCTTGTGCAATTCTATGGTCCTGTCTACCAATGCTTTACTTTTCCTGATTATCAGTTATTGCCAACCTTAGAGGAGTATGCCTATCTTATGGGTGTGCCAGTCTTCATTGAGTTTCTTGAGCAACGCATCATGAAGAGACATGCAGGGGATTTATTTTCCTCTACTACTTCATCATCACATCCTCCTACTTCCGGTGCTTGGAAGAGTGTTATGGACCAGCTCGTGTTAGAGAAGACCACCATGAAGGAAAACTATGAGAGAGAGAGAGAGATTAAGAGAATCCGAAGAAAGTATCAGCTCAGATCATCATTAGATGATCCTTATGATCTAGCTTTTTCTTATTGATCATTGATCTTATGTAACTTGTACTTCCAAGTGTAAATATTTCCAATATTCGATGAAATGAGATGTTCATTAGTATTTCAAAAAAGTGTTATATCTTTACAGTGTTTGTAATTGCTTTATATCTTAAAGATCCTTGAAAACTGATTGAAACATTTGCATTTTGCATTTGCATTCGCATCATTGTGCATTGTGTTTGCCTTTTCCAGGTGTCTTATTTGTTTCCTTTTGGTCTTTGCTCAGCCAAGTTGTTGCATCACTATAACACTCGATCTAATCTTAAGAAAAATATGGATCAGTTGCAACAAGAGAACCGCGAGCTCCATGAAGAGGTATCAACTTTAAAGGATAGTATAGAAAGACTCACTGCTGCGATGGAAGCTCTGGTGGCTGCTCAGAATCAGCCACCACCGCCTCCTTCTTCTCCTATGCAGAGAACTGTGATTTATGAGATCGGATCAACGCCCATTTCTCTGGCCTCAGTTAATGCTGCTCAATATCAGATGCCTAATGGTTTCCTTTAGGGCATACCTCTCAATTTTGTGCTAGAGGGATATCAACCTCCTGTTTTTGAAGGTCCAAGAATTCCTGCTGTTATGACTGTACCACCTCCTATGGTTAATATTGTTCCTAATGCTGAGATTCCAATTGTTCCTAGTGTTGTACCTGTGCCACCACCCATGGTTCACATTATGCATTATGCTGAAGATAAAATTTTCCACACTGCTCCGAGCGAGAGTTTAGATGCTATTGATTGTATGGATGATTTTCAAGATCAATTTGCTGAGATGCAGAAAGAAATCAGGGATTTGAGAGGAAAAGAGTTATTTGGGAAGAATGCTCACGAACTTTGTCTTGTTCCTAATATGAAGATTCCTACCAAGTTCAAGGTTCCGGATTTTGAGAAATATAAAGGGAACACTTGTCCACAAAGCCATTTGGTCATGTATGCCAGAAAGATGTCCACCCATACTAACAATCATTAGTTGCTGATTCACTATTTTCAAGATAGTCTTACCGGTGCTGCACTGAAGTGGTATATGGGACTTGATAGTTCCCAAATCAAGACATTCAATGATCTCGGAGAAGCTTTTGTCCGTCAGTATAAATATAATCTGGATATGACGCTGAACTGTGATGAACTCCATGCGATGTCTCAGAAAGAGAAAGAAACTTTTAAAGAGTATGCACAGAGATAGTGCGAGATTGCAACTCAGATAAGCCCTTCGCTTGAAGAGAAAGAGATGACCAAGATATTCCTGAATACTTTGGATCCATTTTACTATGAAAGGATGGTTGCGAGTGCTCCTAGTGATTTTACGGAAATGGTTAATATGGGGATGAGATTAGAGGAAGTTATTCGTGAGGGACGTCTGACAAAAGAAGGTAGTTCTGGAAGTGAGAAGAAATTTGGTTCTGGTTTTTCTAAGAAAAAGGATGGAGAAACTAATGATATCTCTTAAGAGAGGTCTAGAAGATGCAGAGTTGTGAATAACAACGGTAGTCGTCGTCAGCAACAAATAGCATTTGTTACACCCGTCATCGGTGTCGCTCTTGCTGCTCAAGCTACTTTAAGTTATCAACCATGTTTCCAACTGAAAACACAACAAAATAATCAACAAGGTCGTGTGCAGAGGAAAATGCAATTTGATCCCATTCCAATGTCGTATACTGAATTATTTTCGGCTTTGATAAAGAAGAATTTGATTCAGACTCGTGATCCTCTGGATGTTCCTACTGATATCCCATGGTGGTATAAGCCAGATGCCCATTGTGATTTCATCAGGGTGCTCTTGGGAATGATATTAAAAATTGCTAATGTGCAATCAAATCTATTGCCTAATCATGGTAACATGACTGCCAATATGGTATATGAGTGTCCTGGCACGTACCATACTTTTTCTACAGCTGCAATTATTAAAGATGACTCTGAAGATTATATTTCAGATGGTTCTTAAAATGATTCCATTCCTGCTGAAGACTGGGGGCCTTATTTGGAAAATCCTGGATATGATTCTGAAACTGAAGATGCATATGTACCCTTCTACTCTCCTCGACCGAGACTTAAGGGACTTAAGTATGAAGTCAGTGCCATTATTAAGGATGATCAAGAGGAAGAAACGCCCAACTTTGTGACACGTGGGTTGATATGCCTGAATTGGATCGTTGTTGACGTTCCTACTGTTGTTCATGTTTAAAAGTAATTTGTTTTTGTTTCTTTCAAAAAAAATCATTTCACTCTGCCCAAGGTGAAAGTGAATTCGTAAGGGCTTTGTTTCAACTTTTATCATCATCAGTAAAATGTTATTTTGTTTATCCATATTTTGTTTTCCCTTTTTGCTTTATTTCTGAAAAAATGGTAACATAAAGAACCAAAAAATAATAATGTGATGATCACTTTTATCTGCATGATACTTGCACTTCTTTTTCATATTCTAAAATCAAACATAAATCATTATGCAGAATGATTGATAACCTATTGAAAATAATGACTCTATGCCCTCTCCCAACTTTGAGTTCCCTGTGTTTGAAGTAGAAGAGGAGGATGTTGAAGAGATTCCTGATGAAATTTCTCGATTTCTTAAGCACGAGGAAAATACCATTTGGCCTCATGAAGAGCCGGTGGAATTGGTTAATTTGGGTTCCGATGATGATAAGAAAGAAATCAAGATTGGGGCACTGCTTCAGTCAGATGTTAAGAAGAGGATGATAGAGCTTCTTAGAGAATATGTTGACGTGTTTGCTTGGTCTTATCAAGACATGCCTGGTCTTGATACTAATATTGTGGAGCACCATTTGCCATTAAAGCCTGAATGTCCTCCTGTGAAGCAGAAATTGAGAAGAACTCATCCTGACATGGCTGTGAAGATTAAAGAGGAGGTTCAGAAGTAGATTGATGATGGTGTTCTTGTGACTACTGAGTATCCTCAATGGGTAGCCAATATGGTGCCTGTTCCAAAGAAAAATGGAAAAGTCTGAATGTGCGTTTACTATAGAGATTTGAATAAAGCAAGTCCGAAAGATGATTTTTCACTGCCACACATTGATCTGCTGGTAGATAATACTACTAAGTTCAATAACTTTTCCTTTATTGATGGATTTTCTGGTTATAATCAAACAAAGATGGCACCCGAGGATATGGAAAAAACAACATTTATTACACCCTGGGGAACATTCTGTTATAGAGTGATGCCCTTCGGTTTGAAAAATGCTGGTGCAACATACCAGAGAGCTATGACCACTTTGTTCTATGATATGATGCATAAGGAAATTGAGGTCTATGTGGATGATATGATTTGTAAGTCGAAGACTGAAGAAGATCATATTGAATACTTATTAAAGTTGTTTCAACGTTTGAGAAAGTTTAAGCTCCATTTGAATCCTAATCAATGCACTTTTGGTGTTCGTTCTGGAAAGTTGTTGGGCTTTATTGTCAGTCAGAAAGGCATTGAAGTTGATCCTGGTAAAGTTAAAGCTATTCAGGAAATGCCTGCACCCAAAACAGAAAAACAAGTAAGAGGATTCTTGGGACGTTTGAACTATATCTCCTGATTTATATCCAATATGACTGTCGCATGTGCGCCGATCTTCAAGCTTCTCCGTAAAGATCAGGGTTGTGTATGGATAGAAGATTGTCAGAAAGCTTTTGAAAGAATTAAAGAGTATCTGCTTGAACCTCTTATTTTGTCTCCTCCCATGTAAGAAAGACCTTTAATCATGTATTTGACTGTACTAGAAGAGTCTATGGGTTGTGTTATAGGCCAACAAGATGAATCTGGAAGAAAAGAATTTGTCATTTATTATTTGAGCAAGAAGTTCACCGATTGTGAGTCTCTGTACTCAATGCTTGAAAAGACATGTTGTGCTTTAGCTTAGGTTGCCAAGCGCCTCCGCTAGTATATGTTAAATTGTACAATTTGGATAAAATAAAAGTGCGATGGCGACTCTTGCATTTTTTAGTTAAGCTAATTAATTGCTTACATTCACGAATTTCCCCGCTACACCTACGTATCCACAAAGTGCAATGGAGGATCAAAACCTTGTAGTTCAAGGCAAAAATAATAAAAGTGTTTGTTTTGATTGATTTTAAATGAATAGACATTTTCTCATATTCGAGTGGAAACTCAACATACTACCCACAACTAATGAGGAAGAAGCGTTTGCATCATCTTGAGATGGAGGACTTTTTCTTGGATTGAAATCAACAAGCCTATCTCTCAACATATAAGTGTAAAATATCATACTTCACTACATTATTGTAGAAGTATAGGAGTTGCATCACTACACAAACACAACTAATGACCATTCTTAAGAAAAAGTTTACAAGGAAAAGGTACACAAAGGCACAAAATATTTGAATGGGTTTTTGTGTTTTTTAAGTCTTTTGAAATTGTTTTGATATGCTTAAGATGTCTTAGTATTTATTTAAGAAAAAGATTTTGAAAACCACTTGACAAAGTCAAGGTTTATTGAAAAAGTTATTCAAGTTTAAAAACAAGAAGATTTTTGAAAAAGGAAGAAGATTTTGAAAATTTAAGAAGGGGAGGAGATGAAGAGACTATCCTAATGCATAAAATAAATAGCAAGAAATAAAAGGTCTCATTTTCAAGTAGCCTAAGAAGAAGCCTTTGTGTGTGCATTGTGAACTAACCAAGATCTAGCCAGCATTTGACAAGAGTCAAAACCAAAATTAAATTCCTTTGGAGTAAGCCATAAGCAACAAACATATAATAAGATAAGCATCAGTTGAAAGAAGAACTCATGCTATAAGGTCAAAGCTATGCATCAGAGCTAAGTCTTTAAAGGTCAACCAAAAGTCTCAAGTATCAGATGAATCCAATAACATAGGGAAAAATAACCAAGGTCCATAAGTCCAAAAGTCAAACTCCAAGTCAAGCAAAGGGTAATGACAATTAGTTCAAAGATTAGAAAACCAGGTTTTTTAAGGGGTTTTCCTTTATTAATTTCTTTAAAAGAAAAAGAAAATGTCCAAGTGGACAGAGGAAAAAGAAGCATAAACATAAGCAATATGAAATGTAATACTAAAAATAAAGGCATAAAAGTAAAGAGCAAGAAATTAAATGACAATAAAATTTAAATGGCAATAAAATTAAATGACATCAATTAAAGTTAGCACAATAATAATGTTAGTATTGATGTTAGAGTTAATGATCCGATTCAGGACAAATTTAGCGCTATGTTGAGCAATTGTAGCATAATCTATTAGGAAGATCATACTATGGGAGGCCGATCAATAACAACTTATGTATCATACATGTTAGAGATATCGTAGAAACCATACTCCTAAAATATGTAGCACAAGTAAAAATTAAGGAGGGACCAAATACTAAGGCAAGGAGATTGGTCCATTACATCAATCATCCTTCATGATAATTTAGGACAAACTTATACATCAATTCAAAGTATCTCAAATGATTCACGATCGATTGGAAGGTAGATTTGAAATGATGAAAGTTCATCAAGCATCAATCCAAACTTCATGAACAAGATGGACACTAAATCATCCAATTGATCAAGAGAAAAAGAAAAGGAAAAAGAAAGAGAAGAAGATTTGAACCGTGACTTGAGATCCATCTATCATCAGTTTCAATCACCTCTCTTGTTGGATTAAGGTACTAAACCTATCATCAATCCAAAGTACTAAAAATGATCCAAATGATCAATTAATAATAAGTTTGAATTGATGAAGATTCATCCAACCCCATCAACACCCAAAGCCCATTGAGATTGAGAAAGATTTTGATCAAGAAGTCATTATCCAAGGCAACCAGAAGTCAAACCAAATTAAAATGCAATAATACACAAATAAAATGCATGAAAATTATTTTTAAAATGATTTTAGAATGAAAATAAAAGAGAAAATGCAAATGAAGCACCTAACCATCAAATTAATGCTCAAGAAAAATGAAGATAGGTCAGAAACAAGTCAAGGATCATAAAGTAATTTTTTTAGAGATTTTTAAAATGCATAAAAGTATTATTAAATTAATTAAAATGCATGAAAAATGAGAAAATAAATGAAAAATATCAAATCCTGAAATAAAAATGTGAAAAAATACACACAAGGTAGAAAATATTTTTAGAAAATTGTAAAAAAAAATTTGAGTAAAAAAAGTTAAGGGAGCTATTTATTCTGACTTTATTGAAATAAAATAGAAATTTAAAACAAATAAAATGAAATAAAAAGCAACAAAAAACCACAACCATAGGATCAGATCAAAGGACAACACTCATACACACGCGTGGCCATCAGATCAAATTAAAACACATCTAAGGGATCAGGATCTAAAGGAACACGGTGGACCTTAAGTGAAATAATGTGCTGGATCATTTTTGAAATCAAACAAACTCAGGCCACTACTGCTGATCTCCGGCCATCTTCTCCAGTATTTCTTCACTAGAGCTTTCGTAAATGGTAACATTAGAGAATGAGATCACCACCATTATGATCGTTGCCTCATCATGAATCCAACCATAGCCTCAAAATTCATTGATATAAATTGAGCATGGAGAATTTCAGAGAAACACGTAAAGAGAGAAAAAAATGAAAATGAAAATTAAATTCAAAATACAATGAATCAAAGCAGCATAAGTTAGGGGGAAACATCAGAGATTATCAGGTTACATTGTGGTAATTGTTTGAGTGGAAACGAAGCCTCAAACTACCTTGTCCAAATATGACCAGAAGAGGCTGCAAGGTTGATTTGGTCAACATGATTCAGAGGCTCTCAAGGCTTGGAAATTGTTGCAATAGCTTTAGAAGATGTCGAAGGTGCTAATGGAACCAAGAAATGGATTTGGAAATGCTTAGAAATTGAAAATGAAATCTCAAAATTTCAATGAGAAATGTGAGCTCGATCAGGGTTTCTTTAGGCTACCCAAGCTTGAAATTAAGTGCAGAAACTTTCTCTATTTATAGCTGAGGTGAATGAATGGAATACGTGTGGAAATTAGTTGCAATTCGTGTGAAATCATGTGCACCAAAAGTGTGAACAAACTTGAATGGAAAGTCACCAAAACGCAGGTTGTTCCAAGCCATTTCAGGTCGTTTTTTATCAGCAACTATCACTTAACATCATCAGACCCTAAACATGTGAAATGCTTGGCTTAAAATTAAGAATTGAGTGAGTTTCCAAAACTGGTTTTCAAGCAAAATTCAGTTCCAAGTAGCCATGTTCAAACCAATGGGAAATCTTGTACACTTGACCTTTAATGCTCATTCTTTTTGCAAAATGATCATATCATAACAAAGAATACAATGTGAAAAGAAATGTTTCATTTAGATGCTTGAGAAAAAATTTATAAGCTTGTAAAGTTGGCACGATGATCTGTAATCAGAGGTCAAAAATTTTCTAAATCCAAAATGACCTATAATGTCTTCAAACTTTTCATGGCTTTACAAGCATAATTGACCTTTGATCCTTGAAACAAACTTGTAAAGGGCATCAAATAGGATAATTGAAAAAAAATAACCACCCACAAAATTTGAAAATTGAGAGAGTTATGGCCTTTGGAAGTTAGGAAAATATCACTTGAGTTTAGATCAAAATTTTCTAAGTCCACAAAGTGACCTCTAATGTTTCCAAACTTTTGATGATCTTCCAAGCACAATTGACTCTTTACTTGTAAAGAGAAGTTGAAGAGGATGTCAAAAAGAGTAATTTTCCCAAAGAAGCACTTAAAAATGTTGAAGTGTGAAGAAGTTATGATATTTGAAAGTTGGACTTGAAATGTTGACTTTTTGGTCAAACCTCTTTGAACAAACTTGCAACCTTGGACTTTTTCTTGCATTTCAAAGCACATTGATGATCATATGAACTCAAAATGATGTAATCTTGATTGTATTATGATGAAAGTTACAATGGCTTGAGGAAACTTATTGGCGAAGGCATGGAAATAAACACATGAACCTTTGAAATTTCTTGAGAAACAAGCTATCAAACTTTGAAGTATCTTTGATCAAATGAAGTTAAACAATGTTTGAGACCCTATGCTTTGAGATTGGAGGTCATGCTTTGATGAATATCCCTTTGAAAATCAATTGTTGACCACACTTTGACTTGAAGAATTCGAACCCTAACTGAGGAGACAATCACTTGATGCTCTTGAGTGGAAGATAAAGTTCTTGAGCCTAAGTTAGAGTTCGGTTATTCTTCTTCTCTATTGATGCCCTGAATATTCGATCCTCAAGTGTAAATGTGTTACTGGAACGTGTCATTATTACAAAATGTGAAAAGAGAATGTCGTATATAGCGATTCCCACAGACGAGACCAGGTATCACATCTGAACCTAATGTATCTTGGTGAGAGATTCATCTTTGATAGAATGGTGATTCCAACAGTGTTTCCTTTGTTAATGGTTTCCTAAACAAAGAAAGAAAAGAGGGGATAAAACCTTCAAATACTCTAACATTTAAGTCAATGATTAAATAAAAAAAAAATTTAAATTTTAGAGTGTAACTTGATTATAATATTTTACTTTTTATAGATATACCCTAATATTGTAGGAGTCCGAAACCTTCTTCATAAGAAACATTTGTCATAATATTAACAACCTTCCTTCAATCACATCTCCCTTAATTGAATGTATTCTTAAGAGAAAACTTATTATGTTTTCGAGATCTCATGTCCCTTTCCTTTTAGACTGCCTTTCCTTGCTCTTCTCAATCCAACATTGGGTTGGATCACCTTTGATACGGACTAATGTCTTAATGTGTTTTCTTGAGGTCTGCTTAGACAGAAAGAAGGGCTATTCATTGGTTTTATTTGTAGGACGTGGTTTATTACATCATAGCCCTTTGTTGAATTGTTTAATTATAATATGTTTAAAAACTAAAAAGTAATCCATTTTTTTCTATATACATACGTATAGTAGTTTGAAGTACTTCAGATTCGACATTGGATAAAGTACTGTGCAAATTAATGATGAACATGAGACATCCTAGTGTTGTCAATGGATTCACTGTATGCTGCAAAATATAGAATGGCCAAAGAAAGTTGAAATATATATTTCCTACTTTGATCAAAGTCTTCCATTCACAATTTCATATGCTTTTCTTTTATTTATCAAAGGAAACCATTTTACTCATTCAGTCATGGTCCATTTCCTACTACATACCAAAATGAGAAAAATCAAGTTCAAGAATCACTTATAGATTACACAAACATTAGTTATAATAATTTCTTTTTTTAAGTATAGATATCATAAATATATATACATGAGTGGCTTTTTGTTAGCATCCATTTGTCTTGGTATATTATATGACGAGAAAGTGTCAAAAAGTTTCCTTTGCAGAGGATCCCTATGTACTTAAGGAATATATGATAAGAAAGCCAAAATCCTTGTAAATCTCTCTAATCTGTGCCAATTAGAATCAGGTCGACAAGAATAAAAGATCCGAATTTCTTTGTTCTTTCCATCAAAGGGAAGTAACATAAATAAATATTAAAACCTTCAAAATATTATTGTTGTAACTGATTAATAACTAGTATATTTTAGATGCATGTCGTTGACTATAGTGTGTTTTCTTTCATATAAGATTTTACAACATAAAGGTATATGTATATTATGGAAATGTAGCTATAGATATGGTGAAGAAAAGGAATAGTATATTGATAAAGATATATACTAACTTGTTATTATTAATTAGAAGGGCAATGAAAAAAGTGTCTATATAAATTAATAAAAGAGAATTGTTGAAGGACGGTACGATTGATTCCCTAATGACACCGCTGTCTCTTGTCCAATTCATATGGCATCTTCTAAGCCATCTCAACTACCAAAGGAGTAAAACCCTCTTTAATATACTTTTTTTTTCATTTCAAAAAGTTTTCTAATTTTAATAATAATAAAATAAATAATGAAAAAATCAATGTGATTTCATGACCCAAGACACTGATTGTAATAAAGAATATAAAGATGCCCCTCATTTCTTAATCTCTCCGTCTTATTGCAAAATTGTATATTTACTATTTCACTTCTCTTTTAATTTTTTTTTTCATTTGTGTTAAATCAGATATAGAAATGCATTTGGTTAACCTGAGTTGATAGTTATTCACATAGAGTTTAAATCCACCGCATTCTATCTATTCATCTTTAAAAAGAAAAATTTTAGACACTAATTTACTTGATAAAAAAACAAAATATAAAACATATGTTACTAAAAAATATCAATTCATAATTACTTATTACACTAAATAAGAAAGTGTTTCTATTAATTTATATATATATAAATTGGTTATTAAGTTAAATATGTAATAACCTATGATAAACTATAGTAGAATAGCATAGCTCATAGGTGTTAATTGAATTAAATAGGTATAAATTGTTTATATAGATTTCAATCTCTAGTATTATTATTTATATTATTTATTTCTTTTTAATATTTTATTATTATCATAGTACTAGTGTTAATTAAGAAAATAGTGGAGTAAAAGAAAATAAAAAAATCTTTGATCCTTCTTTCTTTGGTCTCTTCTTCCTATATATAGCCATGTTATGACATGAAGGAATTTTTGTGAACTTCTCCCTCATAAAAGTCCACAAACCATATCACCCTTTTATGTCATAGATTTTCTCTCTCCCCTCTCTCACTTTCACAAACACACTCTCTTAAACACAAACAAAACTCATTATATTTCTCTCCTCTTTCAATATGGAAGATTCAGAAGAAGATGAGCTTCTAAATCTCAGCCTTTCAGTTAACAGAGAAAGAAAAAAGAAAGGAAAAATTATCACAAGAGAAAACACTAACAACCATAACCACCACAACCGAAACAACACTTTCTCTATGATTTGTACCAATAGAAACTCCTACGAAGGCTATGAAGGAAAAATCTTCAGACTTCTTCAAATGAGAGAACAAATGCTCCGAAAAACCACCATCAACGTCGAAGACTCAAACGGTCTTCCATTAATTCACCTCCTTCTCACAACCGCAACCTCCGTCGACGAAAACAACTTCGATTCATCTCTCGAAAACCTAACAGATCTTTACCAAACCGTTTCACTTACCGGCGATTCAGTTCAACGAGTCGTCGCCTATTTTACCGACGGCTTAACCGCGAAACTCCTCACAAAAAAATCACCATTCTACGAAATGTTAATGGAAGAACCAACCATCGACGAAGAGTTTCTCGCATTCACAGATCTCTACAGAGTCTCACCGTATTACCAATTCGCTCATTTCACTGCAAATCAAGCTATCTTAGAATGCTTCGAGAATGAAGAAGAGAGAAACAACCGGTCAATTCACGTGATCGATTTCGACGTTTCATACGGTTTTCAATGGCCTTCACTGATTCAATCACTCTCAGAAAAAGCTACAAGCGCAAACCGAATCTCGCTCAGAATAACTGGATTCGGTAAGAATTTAAAAGAGCTTCAAGAAACTGAATCTAGGTTAATTAGTTTCTCAAAAAGCTTCGTAAACATTGTTTTTGAATTTCAAGGTTTGTTAAGAGGATCGAGAATAATTAACCTAAGGAAGAAGAAAAACGAAACTGTGGCGGTTAATTTAGTTTCTTACCTAAACAAATTAACTTGTTTATTGAAAATTTCTGACACATTGGGATTTGTTCAATCCCTTAACCCTTCCATTGTGGTGATTGTTGAACAAGAAGGTTCTAAGAATCCTTCTAGAACCTTCTTGTCAAGATTCACAGACACATTGCATTATTTCGCAGCGATGTTTGATTCACTTGATGATTGTTTACCATTAGAGAGTATTGAGAGGTTGAGAATTGAGAAGAAACTTTTTGGTAAAGAGATTAAAACCATGCTTAATAACTATGATATAGATGATGGTGGTGGTGGTGTTGATTGTGCAAAATATGAGAAAATGGAAACATGGAAAGTTAGAATGGAGAATCATGCATTTGTTGGGATGAAAATGAGTTCAAAGTGTTTGATACAAGCAAAACTGTTGCTTAAGATGAGAACACATTATTGTCCACTTCAGTTTGAGGAAGAAGGTGGGGGTGGTTTCAGGGTTTCTGAAAGAGATGATGGAAAAGCTATTTCATTAGGATGGCAAAATAGGTTTTTGCTTACTGTGTCAGCATGGAAATCACTTTGATGATATGATTTGATATGATAAGATAGATCCTAACTCTTTTCATCATCATTTTGTGTGATAATCTACACTCAAAATGATGATTGAAAATGTTACTTTAGCTAATATTTTTGTCATTATTTTCTTGAGTTGTTATTAAGAGCTTTAATTTTATGTAGTTGGTAGAATGTTCCAAGTAAATATATGAAGCATATATGTATGTAACTTTCTTATGGAATTAATTAATGTTCTTTTTTGTTGTTAATTGTGTTATCATGATAAACCCTAATTTTCTTTTTGGGTGAATATGGACAAACCCTAATTGAAGTGGAGAAGATATCTTTATGAAACCCAGGTTTATACTTGACTAAATTGCGGTTTCTTGTTATCCTAAAATGTCATTTTATGTAAAGATAAAGTTATTTTAAAAGGTCCCTTTCAACTATATAAAAAAAACTTAAAATTAAAAGATACCGGTGACTTCATGAATCATCTTATGATAATGTAGAAATAAAACTAAAAAATATTTCATTTTTATGGGAACTGTTTTTATCCTTGGGACAACGAGCATGTTATCGGAGAAAATGTTATTTTGAGAATTTAGTTAAAGAGATTAATTATTCTGTGTAAAAAGTTTTATATTATCAATGTATTAGAATCATCTGTTTATATTATTTTTTAAATAGTTAAAATAAAAGTCAAACATTTTACATATATCAGCCGTTGTGATTATTAATTGACAGTATAAAATATTTTTACACTATTAATACATATCAATTAAATTCTCAGTCAAAACAAAATATTTTTTTGGCCAAAATTATTTGTTTAGTACTGTATAAGTTAATTATATACACACTCAATAAATAATGGTGTGAAAATTAATGATTGATCGTTTGTACATAAAATTTTTAATGCACATAGAATATCAAAAACAAACTATTAAAATATAAGAAATTTTGAAGTAATTATGCAAACAGTCGAAGCATTAATTTTTTTTTAAATGAGTTTAAAATATAACATTTTTTTAAAAGAAATGTCTGATTATATCATCATTATTTTACATCGATATATTTCTTTTTAAAATATACATGCTAAAATATTTATTATTGGGTTATATATATATATATATATATATATATATATATATATATATATATATATATATATATATATATATATATATATATATATATATATATATATATATATATATATATATATATATATTTTCTAACATACAAAAGATGTGTAAATTTAAGTCTACATTGTATCAAACTTATTAGATAATCATAAATCTAATTATGTTTTGAATAAAATTCAATGTAAAGGTTTCTAAATTGCTGTCTTTAAAAGCGGCTCTAGTTATCTTGTAATTGGGTTGTATTAGAAGTAATCATGTCTTTAATAATATCTTATAGTATTTTTATTGAATTAATTTATTGAGAAACTTCTAAGTTCTCTTCGGATTGTGTTTTGCTATTGTGTATTTTAAAATTTCTAATTTTATTTTATTCAACCTAAAATATTTTTGGAAATTATATTTTTGGGGATAAGTCTATTAAACACTCCCTTCTAGACGTTTTTGACGTTTTTGTGTCAATATTCTCGCCTAACACAAATGTCACAACTTGATTCGTGACACTCCTATGTGACTTCTTCTCTTAACTCTCCTCTTAATTCTCACATCAATAATTAATACTCTATGTTAGGTAGTCAAACTCTTTTTTAAAATAATTTTGTAGTCCAAGTAAATCTTCCTATCAGACTTTTAAATAAGAAAGAAATCTATCTGAGAACATGTCTTTCCACTCTTATATGTAACCCCACGATTACCCGTGCGTCTTTTGTTCTAACGTCAATGAAGATCTTCGTCATCTTATGTTTGATTGCAGGATTGTTTCAGATGTTTAGAGGTATATCACGGTGTAGATCGGGATTGATTGGGTTCACGTAGATGTGATGTGGAGAAGTTTTTTGAATTGGATAACGGCTTATTGTTTTAAAGGTGTGAAGAGCGGAAATTTTGGCATTATTTGGTTGGCGGTGGTGTGGAATATTTGGAAAGTTAGGGATCACATTATATTCAAGGGAGCTCGGTGTAGTTTACCGAATTTAGTGTGACATATAAAACTGACAGCTTAGAAATGATCAATTATCGAGAAAAATTCTTATTACAACTACATCTTTTCTAATTTTTACCAGAAACTGTTAATTAGTTTGTCTTAATTTTCAGTTGGTCTGGTTTTTCTGCAGTTTTTTGCATTTCTTTTTGTATCAAGGATTTTAGTGCTCCTAGTACTTTGTTTCATTAATATAATTATTGCTTACAAAAAAAAATCAAAGGTTGACAATAACTCAAAGAGGGATTTACCATCGACACTTACCTCTTCAAGACCATACGCCTATGCACGCCCTCAAAACCCCTACGTGTTCATTTAGATCCTCATACTTTTTCATATCTAGAATATCCTACTCCCACTTCTTGTCCACAATAATTCCACCCGCTTCAAGATTTAACTTTTTGATAAACTAAAGTTTAAATTGCAAGTTGTCTAATTCCCTCCCTTTATATCACCTTTCAACTTAGTTTTTAGTAGGTACATAAAATTGATCTTTCTCTTAACTATTGTATCCATTATTTACATATATTTTTCTATAAGTCTGTCTATATTCTATGATCCAAAACAAATCATACATTCATAAAACTAATTTCTTTACACACACCTGTTAACGAAAGTGTGAGAATCCTTACTTACTTTTTATTTCATTCATCTTCCTTTTTTAACACTCTACCCGAGCTCTACAACGCGTTTATATTATTTCGTAGTTAGTTTATATCATAGAAATTCAACAATATTTTATGTTAAGTTGTCGACTGCCTAATACAATTCTTTTCGTTTATATGAATTTGAGACCAACTATAGACGGCAAAGCTAACATATGTATAGCAAGGCTATCATAGGCATGGATTATGTTTGGGTTATAATATTTTTTTAAAAATTGTCTGTATTTCAATTAGTGTAATTTAAAGACATAATATTATCTCTCTTGCTTGTTTAGATTATTAAATTAAACCCCTTAGAAAGGCTGGAATTAGAAATTAACCTATTAACTCTTTTAATCTTCTAACTTTTTCATTCAAGTTACCAACTTTGGTTGCTCAAGTCCAGCATAGAATTTAATGAATCAAATTTTACATATAAAACTATTTTACTTACCACCCAATATGGACACGAAATGGGAAGCTGAAGCTCCTATGCCTAGCTATCTATATATGATTCTCTCTTATCTCTATATATGCATCTCGTACGGACTATTTCAGTATACCTTGTAATTAATACAGTATAATTTCTTTTACCACAATATACAACTATTACTATGTTGAGAATGTCACCATGGTTGTTATAAGTTGTAAGCCATAATTGGTAATTGTCTAGTGTTAATTGGTGCAAGAGAGAATTAGAATACTCTCAGTCAGTCATAGATGTTTTAGCAGCAAAGACAATGTTGTCAACCCTTCATTTTAATTAATTCCATGCATTAATTTCCGTTCATGTTATGTTATTGGACTATGCACCTGTAGCCACCTATTAGTGATCACCATATATAGCTACATTTACATTAATTTTCTTAGCTAGGAGTACAATATCTGTAGCTATATACACCAGAAAGTTGCATTTAATATTAGCTTGTAGATCACAATTTGTTATCTCTTTGGGGGATCGTGATCCTGATAAGAAACTGGAAGGAAAACCCTATAGCTTCTCTACGCTATTATTTCAGGGAATCTCTTGTGCCAGGGAAAGAAAGAAAAAAAGAACAAGATTTAAGCCATTTGAGGCAAATAAAACAGCTACTAGTAATGTCTAATGCATTATTGATATAATAGTAAAGAATACTACTTTGTATGACAAAAAATAAATTAATATTATTCATTTGAGGAGCACAAGAAGAATTAATATTGGTATATTTTGATGTGTTGAAATAGAATAGATGAAGGACAAGGTTGAATGATGAATTGTGAAAAAGAGTGACTGTCTGCTGCAAACACTAGACACATATATTTAACTTGTGGAATACATTTGCAGTTGAGGGGATTGGAAATTTGTGTCATAGTAACTGTGACATGTCAACCACCGAATCATCCTCAACTCTTTTGTCATTACTACCACTTAAGTTATATACGAATCATGTTGATGGTAGTATGTGTATGGGCCAAGGTCACTCATGCATACAGTGTATATACTCTCTCCATTTTACAATAAACATCAACTGAATAAAGAAAATTTAATTTTAAAACTATTTTTCTTAAATAGCTAAGAATGATTTATATATTAAAATAAAAACAAAGAGAATTAGGTTTAAACAAAATTTAATTAAAATATACAGTAAAAAAATTTTATACAATCAACTAATCATAAATATATTTGATGTTGAAAATAATTTAACTTTTATTTTAACCATTTTCAAATAAGACAAACAGATAATATTTATACGGATAATACATAATAATTGATCTATAACTACTAATTAAAACCAAAAACAACAAAACTTAATATAACCCTCGAAAAGTGCAAACCAAACAACTATCAATCATAAAAAAGGAAAGAACAACAAATAAGTAACTACTTGGAAGCAGCCAACCACGCAAATCTATTTATCTATTTATATATATTAAATTCAAATGCATCAAATAATTTTGCAACACTTAACACTAACTTTTTAAAAAATAATCCACATTATTCTAATTACTTATGTGTATATCTTTTATTAAACTACCAATCAAAATACTATTATCCGTTAACACATTATTTTACTCTTTTCTTGTCAAAACTCTCTTTCCACCTTCATTGATTATCTAATATCTACTCGTTTCTCCGATTTCTCACCCACTTTTCACCTTTTCTGATTCTCCAATATCAGCTCATCTTTCCAATATCTTACAAAGCTTTGAGTTTTTCCTTCCTACAATTTTTCACAAATCGATTTGGGTTTTAAGATTGCAACAATCATTATGCGTGCGACTAATCAATTTGAGTGTGCAGCTTCTTGCAGAATTCAATTTTGGATATCTCCGATTCCAGTTTGATTTCCCAATATCCAATAGTTGGTTATAACTTTCTTAGGTTACATTTGATTATGTGTGTGCACCGTATCAAAACTGTATAATATACACTATCGATTCCACTTTTCCTAAATCTTCAATAGTTGGTTATAATCTTTGATAAATCAATTTTAAATTACATTTGATTATATCTGTGTGGCTGTAATGCACACATAGATAGATTTCGGAGGAAACCTGATTGTTTTACGATTACGACGGTTCAAATTTACCCTTCTTATAATTTTCTTTTCTTTTTTATAATAACCAGAAATATTCCTTTTATTTTTATGCAATACCAAAGATCAAACTTTTAAGATTAAAAATTGCCAAAGACGGCTATGTTTAACTCTTTTACATGAAATATTTGAGATTATTTATGTTGGCACAAGCCTCTTGTTTGTTTGTGAATCAATGTGAAAAGATATGGTTAACAATGGTGGATTTGGTTAATTGATGGAGAGGATGAAAATTCGAGAGAATTAGGGAGAGAATAGAATTGTGGTAAAAACTGTTATGGCATTAATTCACAAAAAAATACAGCAAAATATTTATACAATGCATACAACTTGGAACCAAACAGTTGGTCCAAAAGAAACAGAAAAAACCAAACTTTGCTTCAGGAAATCGATTCTTGCCACGAAACATGCCTTTCCTGCATAAAATTCAGACTTCCAAAAAATAGCTTTTCAAATAAGTTGTTTTACGTAGTGCTTCCAGAAGCTGTTAAACCACATTTGAATTATACCAAACTTCCAATACACCACCTTAATTCAAATGCTCAACATTCTTCATGCCCAACTTCATCACTAGCTTCTTGAAAAAATCATTCGTAACGCCTTTCGTCAACAGGTCCGCAACTTGTTCTTCGCTTCTGCAGTACCCCAAACGTAACTGTCCAGAACTCACCAGTTCCCTCAAATAATGGAACCTCATCTCAATATGCTTGCTCCTCCCATGTGCTATGGGATTCTTAGCAAGGTTGATGGTCGAAACGTTGTCCACCAACAACAGAACAGCTCCTCTCGTACTGCTGTCCAGCTCACGCAGCAGGTTCACAAGCCACACAGCTTGGCATGCACACAACGACGCTGCGATATACTCTGCCTCACAAGAAGAGAGTGCAACCACCGGCTCCTTTTTAGAACACCAAGAGATTGGTGCTCCGCCGAACATAAAGACATAACCAGCCGTAGACTTTCGATCGTCCTTATCTCTGCACCAATTGGAGTCGGTGTATCCGAGTAACTCGCAACTTCTGCCCTTGTCTAATGCCGGAAATAAAATTCCACAGCCAAGAGTACCTTTCACATATCTAAGGATTCTCTTAACTGCAGCCAAGTGTGATACCTTTGGCCTCTCCATGAACCTACTTGCAATACCGACACTAAATGCTAAATCTGGCCGCGTATTGCACAAATAACGCAATGATCCTATCAATCTCCGGTATTGAGTAGGATCCACATCTTGCTCTTCTTCACTCTTGGACAGCTGTAAACGTGCCTCGACTGGTGTTGTGGCAGCCTTACAATGCTCCATATCACACCTCTTCAAAATCTTCATTGCATACCTTCTTTGATGCATGAGCAGTCCCAACTTTGTCTTTTGGAACTCTATGCCTAAGAAGTATTTCATAGAGCCAAGATAACTCATTTCAAACTCCCTCATAAGCTCTTCTTTGAACTTTGAAATGTACTTTTCACAACTGCCCGTAATCAACAAATCGTCCACATAAAGACAAAGTATGATTACTCCTTCGCTTTTATCCGACTTCACATACACACCGTGTTCGGATACGCACTTCTTGAAACCAATGTTGATAAGAAAACCATATATGCGTTTGTTCTAAGCTCTTGGAGTTTGTTTCAAACCATAGAGTGCCTTCCTTAATTTGTAGACCCTTTCCTCTTGATTTTGTATCACAAAACCAGGTGGCTGTCCAACATACATTTCCTCATCCAATGGACCATTCAAAAACGCCGATTTGACGCCCATTTGATATAACGGCCAACTGTTGTTATTTGCAATCGCAACAACTAACCGGATGGTTTCATGCCTTGCAACCGGTGCGAATACCTTATCAAAGTCTATGCCTTCCTTTTGCAAAAATCCCTTTGCTACCAATCGAGCCTTATGCTTGATTATCTCGCCTTTCGGATTTGCTTTTACTTTGTAAACCCATTTCATACCAATCGCCTTTTTACTTTTCGGTAAATCAACCAACACCCACGTATTGTTCTTCTTAATCGATTTCAGCTCTTCCTTCATTGCACACATCCATTTTGGATCGCTTAATGCCTCCTCCGTATTTACCGGTTCGGATTCGGCCATTAAAGCAAAATGAATAAGATCACCATCATTGTTGATCTCACTATCTCGGAACAGTTCACAATCTCGGATTCTTTGAGGCATACCTCTATTCCTCACAGGTCTACCCTCATTCACAACATTGTTTTCAGCTGCTGTAGGTGTTGGTACAGCGGCATCGGACACCTCTGGATCAGAAATTTCAAAAAACTGATGTTGCTGATTTTTTGCTGCTGTTTCTGCACTTTTGATTTCATCAAAATTCACGTCTCGACTTATCACGATCTTCCGATTCTTCTCATCAAACAGCTTGTAACCACCAGTAGTGTGATATCCAACAAACATCAACTTCTCACCTTTATCATCCAACTTCTTTCTAAGTTGATTTGGTACATGACGATATGCAATCAATCCAAAAATGCGCAAATGAACCACACTTGGTTTATAACCACTCCAAACCTCTTCCGGTGTGATTTTCTCCAGCTTCTTAGTAGGACACCTATTCAACAAGTAGGTGGTTGTAGATACGGCCTCACCCTACAATTCTTTAGGTAACTTCTTCCCACAAAGCATGCTACGCACCATGTTCATTATTGTACGATTTTTCCTCTCGGCAGCCCCGTTTTGTTGAGGCGTATATAGAGGCACCACCTCACACACAATACCCTCAAGATCACAAAACTTCCCAAATTCACTAGAGGTATATTCACCTCCACCATCTGTTTTGAGAATTTTGAGCTTTCGGCCGCTTTGACGCTCCACCATGGATTTGAAACTCTTGAACACTCCAAATACCTCATCCTTTCTCTTGATAAGATAAGTCCAAAGCTTCCTACTAAAATCGTCAATAAACGTAACAAAATATCAATTGCCGCCATATGTCTCTACTTGCATCGGTCCACAAACATCATAATACACCACCTCAAGTAAGCCTTTGGTTCTTCGACCCGCATCCTTGCTAAACACCTTCTTGTGTTGCTTAGATGTGACACATTCCTCACACAATTTTGTCGGAACACTAATATGTGGCAGCCCCGTTACCATTCCACTTTGTTGCAACATCTTAAGATCCCTAAAATTAAGGTGACCAAGACGGTGATGCCATAGCCACTCCTCTCTACTTGCCGCGGTAGCTAAACAACGATGCTCCATAACCTTTAACTCAACCTTAAAAGTTTTGTTGGCAGCCATAGGTGCTTTTAGAATCAACACACCATTTGAATTTAAAACGTGTAACATCTTATTCTCCAATCGAATTAAGTATCCTCTTTCAAGTAATTGGCCAATGCTTAAAAGATTGCACTTAATTCCCGGTATGTACAAGACATCTTTGATCCTCGAATGTCCTCCATTCTTCCTTCCGATCAAAACATCTTCTACCCCTTCGGCGCTTAAAGTAGTGTCATCGGCAAACTTGACTTTACTCTTTGTCGCTTGATTGATTTGCACAAACCAATCCTTTCGGCCCGTCATATGTGTTGAACAACCGGAATCCAAGTACCATTCATCTTCACTTTGAACTCCATCACGCATGGTAAGTAATGCATTTTGATCCGAACGCATTTTTCCACCACTTTCCGAAACTGTACCGCTGCTGTCTCGCAGACTATCACCACAGTAGCTGCTGCCCAGAACATCAACAATGCCATAATTCTCTTCCGTAATCATCACAAGAAGGGTATCTTCATCATCTACCTCTTCCCTATCAACCTTAGCCTCATCCGCATCCTTTTCCTTGCGTTTTGAGCGACATTCTTTCGCAAAATGCCCAAGCTTTTGACAATTATAACACTTCACAGAACTTTTGTCAAACGGTTTGTGGACACTTTGATTACCCTCTTTGGAGCTTCCTTCACCCTTTGAATTTTGTGGATCTTTTCCACCAAAATTCTTCTTATGTTTAGAAGTCCACTTCCCTTTCGATCTCTTGTTCTTCTCGTGTAAACGCGCTTGCAAAGCGATCTCCGCTTTGCCTTTGTCGGCACTTCTCTCATTCATCCTTTGTTCATGCGCCTCTAACGAACTTTGCAACTCATCTTTGCTCAAAGTTGTTAGATCCTTTGACTCCTCAATAGCCACAACAATTTTATCGAAACTTGATGTTAACGAACGCAACACTTTCGATACAACATTCTGCTCAAGGATCGTTTCGCCACATGACTTGATTTGGTTGACTAGTCGGGTAATGCGCGTGATGTAATCGTTGATGTTTCTTTGTCCTCCATTTGCGTTAACTCGAATTGACGTTTGTAAGTTTGTAACCTTACCACCTTCGCTTTGACGGCACCGGCATACGCTTTCTCCAAGATTTCCCATGCTTTTTTTGCGGATTCACAATCACCAACCTTCTCGAAATTGTCGTTATCAACACACAAATGAATCAAGAATAGAGCTTTGTAATCCTTCTTCTTTTCTTCCTTGTGTGTAGCCCTACGAGCATCGGTAGCATCTGCCCCTAACGGTGTAACTCCATTGATGACGATCTCAAGAACCTCTTGATAACCAAACAGAACCTTCATTTGTTTCACCCATTTGTCGTAGTTCTTCGAATCAAGAATTAGGAGATTGGTGGGAATTCGATCATTGGAAACGGTAGCCATTGTTGGTGTTGTAGCGGATTGGGATCAAGAACCAGGCTCTTGATGCCAAATGTTGGCACAAGCCTCTTGCTTGTTTGTGAATCAATGTAAAAAGATATGGTTAACAATGGTGGATTTGGTTAATTGATGGAGAGGATGAAAATTCGAGAGAATTAGGGAGAGAATAGAATTGTGGTAAAAACTGTTATGGCATTAATTCACAAAAAAAAATACAGCAAAGTATTTATACAATGCATACAACTTGGAACCAAACAGCTGGCCCAAAAGAAACAGAAAAAACCAAACTTTGCTTCAGGAAATCGATTCCTGCCACGAAACATGTCTTTCCTGCATAAAATTCAGACTTCCAAAAAACAACTTTTCAAATAAGTTGTTTTACGTAATGCTTCCAGAAGATGTTAAATCACATTTGAATTATACCAAACTTCCAATAATTTATAACCATTTTTTTAATATTTTGGACATATTGTGGACCTTGATGATGTGTAATGAAAACAAAGGTTAATTACTGGGGATGGATACCATATGTGTTTCATTTGTGTTATGCTGCAGAATGCTGGTGAAAGTTAACAAACATACCGAGAGATCCAAAGAGAAAGCTGCGATCCAATAGGGTGCCTAAATTCTTAATTTGACATGATGGTATGGTATATTGAATACATCTTCTTCATAGACATTTTGTTATATAGGTAAATATGCTTTCTCCTTCTTTATAATAATTTCTTCATAATCTGTTCTCCCATTCTTTTTTATCATAATTTCTATATCTTCTCTTTGAATGTATCTACGGTTTATATTTGGAGATTAATTCGCAAATTAATTTTATTATGTAAAAAAATAAAAATTGTATTCCCTATAAAAAAATTAAAGTTTATTTGTCACTAATAATAAAAGAGGGCCAATTATTTTTAAGACAAAACATCATAAATAATTATAAAAAGTTATTAAAAATCTTAATGTCATCATTAAAAAAAATCAAACGTTGATAAAATGTTTATAATAAATTATATTTAATGTTGTTCTGAAATAAATGCAATAATGACAATAATAAATATTTAAGTTTTGTATTATTAACAATATTACTGAAAATTGAAAAACTAATTGAATTTTATTACCATTATACTTTTGGCTATCCATTTGTAATTTTATTTATTTTTTAAATTTATTATTAACAACTATTTATTTCAAATACTAATTGCACATAATAGAATGTGAAACAAATAAAATACTTATTTTTATAAAAAAAATTAATATTATTATTATTATTATAAATATTATATTATTAAAAAAACAAAACTCATGAAATAATGAAAATAAATTTAAAAAAAAAACCATGATTGAATGGGCATGAGTTACACATTTTGGTGAAAATAATTATAATAATTTATACTGATTTAAGATTCATTATAACTCACAACTCATCCAATTTAAAAATGATTGATATGACCTTTTACTTATATGTTAAATAATGACTAATTCAATTTTATTATAATTAAGAATTATTAGATTCTAATTACATTATAATATAGAAATAGTATTCATTTATTAATATGACAATCATATTTACACTTTTAATAATGAATTTTATGAAAATTAACAATTAATTGAATGCATTATAATTTATAATTAATAATAAACATACATGGTTTACTTATATATTATTATTATTATTATTATTATTATTATTATTATTAATATTATTATTATTATATTATAAATATTCAAATCAATTTTTTTTAAATATAACATAGAAAACAATTAATATAAAAAAGATATTTTTTGTACATCATTTTATTCATCGTTATCACTAATTATATTTATTATTTTCAATAATCAAAATAGTAATGTTTTGGTTAAAAAAAAATTAAAATAATATTCTTCATATTTTTGTTAAATTATATATAATAAATATACTAATTAAATTATATACAATCAAAAAAATTTATTTGTAATACTAATAAAAGAAATCAAATCTTGATAAAACATTTACAACTAACTATACTTAAAGCTGTTCACAATTAAATTTGATAATGAAAATAATAAATATTTAAAATTTATATTATTACTGAAAATTAAAAAATAAATACGAAAAATAAATATGCTATTTTATTTTACTTGAATATTAAAATATATAAGTCATATAATATTTTCTGTAAAAATAATCATATTATATTTTATTCCAAATATTAATAACACAATAAAATTTTAAAAAATTAGTTTTATTCTCTATAAAATGCCATGATTAAAAAAAACATATGTTGGTATAATATTTCTAATAAAGTATATTTAAAGATATTTTTGATTAAATGCAATAATGATTATAATAAATATTTAAAATTTATATTATTAATATTATTACTGAAAATTGAAAAACTAATTGAATTCTATTATATTAAACTTTTGACTATTTATCTGTAATTTAATTTAATTTTTAATTTTATTACTGAACAATACAATCACATCAAATTTATAACTACTTATTTTATAATGAAAGTAAAAAGATTATCAATTTCATCTGTGAACAAAATTGAAACATTTATATCATTTAAAAAAATATAATAGATTATTTTTTAGATTAGAAAAGAAAACCGAGAAATGAATAAAGATGACTTACACATTGTTTTAAATATAATAATAATAATAATAATAATAATAATAATAATAATAATAATAATAATAATAATAATAATAATAATAATAATAATAATAATATTTTATACTGCTTTAAGGTTTATTATAACTCATAGTGCATACACTTTATAACTAATTGATACTACTTTTTACTTAAATATTAAATAATTGACTAATTCAATTTTATTATAATTACAAATTGATTGGATTTTAGTTGTATTATAATTTAAAATTAATATTCATTTATTATTATGACACTTAATATTATTTTTTTAAATAACCAATATACATGGTTTACTTATATATTATTATTATTATTATTATTATTATTATTATTATTATTATTATTATTATTATTATTATTATTATTATTATTATAAATATTCATACTAATTTTTTTTAATATCACATAGGATACAAGATATCAGTTTGTACATTATTTTATTTATCTTTATAATTAATTTTATTTATTCATTTTTATAATCAAAATAGTATTCCTCATATTGTTTTAAAATTATAAATAATAAATATAGATATTAAATGAATAGTTAAATTGTATTCAATCAAAAGTATACATTTTTTATTAGGAGAATTTTTTTACACCTTTAAAAACTTGAGGCATGAAAAATATGTATCATATATTATATATTACTCATGATCTAAAATATTAATAAGATTAAATACTTTTCATATATATAGATATAAATAAAAATAAATATTACTATAAAAAATATCCATATTAAAATTCATCTATCACCATATAATATATATTATAGTTATATGAATATTGATATTCAGTAATTAAAATATTCAAATAAAATTCATTTGAAACATAAAATTAATTTAGTCTCCGTAAAAAATAATTTGTTTGTAAGACTATAAATTATATTAAAAGCTGTTTACAATTAAATTCAATTATGAAAATAATATATATTTAAATTTTGATTATTACTGAAAATTGAAAAATACATATAAATAACAAATATGCTTTTTATTTTACTTGAACATTATATATATAATATTAATACCATATATAATAAAATGTTACAAAAAAAAATATTTTTTTTATAAATACCTTAATAAAGACATACATTATTATTATTATAAATATTTATACCATTTTTTAAAAATATAACACATGAAATTATGACAAAAAAAAATTAAACTATTTTTTAAATCATGAAAGATAACAGATGAATTTATGGACTTGAGTTTTTTTTACGTATTTAATTATTTACAATTTCAATTTTGTTATAATTAAGAATTAATTGAATTTGAATTTTATGTTAAGTGGTTAACCGTTGTATAGAATATTCATTTATTATTATCACAATTACATTCACTTAGCCATTTAAAATCATAAACATAAAAATAAAAAATAATAATAAAAATAAAAATAAAACATACGTTACAGTAATAGGAAAAGTCATAGGAACACATCGTCGTATATAAACAACAACCTGTTAACTTTTTTAATATCACACAATAACAACGATCATATTAACTATATTTCAATATTACCAGACAATCAGATGGAAAATTTAATCTTAGATCTAAACACCGATCGTGGTAATTTGATATTTCGAATCAGATTTGTTCGATTGTAGAACGTTTATAATCTGCGAAACTATGAAAAAAATATACATTTCCTAAGAAATGATTTTGTAGAAGATGACCATAAAAATATACATTTCCTATCACCAAAAACCATAAAAATTGATTTCATTTTGAAGACATATTTCATGTTTTAGCATTTAATTGTATGTTTCACCTTGCATTTCCATTATTTATAAATGTATTATTTTTAATTAAAATTAAACTATTTTCTTTTGTTATGCTAATCTTATTATATATATTATAGAGTTTTTATAACAAAT
The DNA here is from genome assembly GCA_963859935.3 of Lathyrus sativus. Classification (NCBI taxonomy): domain Eukaryota; kingdom Viridiplantae; phylum Streptophyta; class Magnoliopsida; order Fabales; family Fabaceae; genus Lathyrus; species Lathyrus sativus. Next base: position 596,190,119 of record OZ012740.1, on the reverse strand, counting down.
AATATCTACTATAAATAAATTTTTATTTTATTTCAACAACTTCTATTTACTACTTGCATGATCTTCTGTACCACCAGTACATCGCAGGATCCTATTCTAGTTTGATATAAACTCAAGCCATAAATAAACTAGTGAAGGAAGACCAAACACCTATAAGAAAAAGAAAGAAAAAAAACTAGTGAAGGAAGACCAAACACCTATAAGAAAAACAAAAAAAAACGACGAGTGATTACTCAATTCACCCATAGATACTCAATCATTTGAGCGAGTCTTATTTTCAATATACTAAAATAACGTTAAAATCGGAAGCATGCACTTAAACTTTCTTTCATGCCAAACTAATGATCTTTGAGATCTAGAGATTAACGGTCAAACATTTCTCTCTAAAAGTATTGTAATTCTCCTTTTTTTAATATAATATTTTTATTTTTTATTTTTATTTATTTATGCGGGTAGGAAGCATATCAATAATTTACAAAGTTAATTTAATATATACTTTCATGTATTTAGACAACTTTATTATAAGCAAAATTTTAACACTAGCTATAAATTAGAGAGTATATAATAATAGTAATAATTAAGTTTTATATCAGATTGAATATACTAATCAACTCTTTTCTTAATATTTTATCTAAGATTATGTTTTTATTCGATTCGATAATTTCAAGATTTTTTAATAGTTTCTTTTATATCTTTTTATATTTTTAATTATTTTACTTTTTTTCCGTCTAATCTACTCTCTTTACAACATAATTTATGGTCTTTTCTATATATCTAAACCACATAATTCTATTATCTATCAATTTTTCTATTATAGGGACTATCCTAACACACTTTCTCTAATATTGTCATTCTAATTTTACTTCGTCTAGTCTTATTACACATATTCAAAACAACATCTTCATCTTTGCTACACTTAACTTATTTTCGTGTTGATTCTTAACCATCCAACACTATGTCTCATACAACAATGTGGGTCTTACCGTTTCCGATAAAAATTCTTCTTCAACTTAAGTAGTACTTTTGGATCACACAGTATCCCTAAGACTCTCCCATTTCAACCATCGAGTTTGAATTCAATGGTTTTCACTCACTTCTATTTTTCCATCATTCTATATTACGAACCCAAGATATTTAAATTGTGTTACTCGTGGTATGTTATGGTCTCTCACTTTCACCTCTTAGTTAGAAACACTTCTCCTTTAGTTACATTACATTTCATATACTCTATCTTACTTTTGATTAGGCAAAAATCATATGTTTCTAAGGCTCATCTTCAAGTCTCTAACCACTTCTTTACAATCTCCTTTGACTCTCGAAGTAGGACTATATCATATGCAAAAGTCATACATCTCGGTGCTATCTCTTGAAAGTTATTTTGTGATTACATCCAAAAATTAAAGTGAAAATGTAAGAGCTTAAGGTTGAAACTTGGTCCAATAATATTGTGATGGAGAAATCGACAATTTCTCCACCCTGTGTCCGCACACTAGTTGACACCCCTCATACATATCTTAGATAACTCGAATATAGGCAATATTAATCTCTTTCTTCTATAGAATTTTTCACAAAATCTCTCTAGGCACCTTATGATACGCCATCTCCAAGTCAATAAAAGCAAGTGCAAGTCTTGTTAGTTCATCCGACAATGCTCAATTACATGTCGTGGTAGATAGATCCTTCTATGGTCGATTTCATAAGCATTAAACTAACTAGATTATCACTAAGTTGAGTTTCTTTTATAAATATGCTTCATTGTTTGACTCGTTAGTTTAATATCATATAATTTGCACAATTTTGAATATCCCCCTTATTCTTATAGATTGAAACTAAAATGCTTCTTCTCCATTCAACTGATAATTTCTTTAAGCGTATAATTTCATTAAAGAGTTTGGTGAACCAATCATGTATCTATCTCCAAGAGTTTACCACACTTTAATAGGTATGTTGTTTGACTCAATCGCCTTCCTATTACTCATCATTTTCATTACTTTTATTAGCTCTTGTTTTTTTAATATGACAATATTATTTATAGTTTCGGTCCTCTTCTATGTCAAACTTATTAGAATCTAGAGAGATATCATATCCTTCATCAAATAAATTATAGAAATACTTCTTCCATCTATAAATTATGTCCTTTTTCTAAATTAAGAGTGTATCTTCTTCATCTCTAACACACTTCACTTGATCTAAATTTTTACTATTTCTTTCTCATCCCTTAGCAACTCTTTTATGGATTTTTTTCTCCCTCATTAATTCTTAAAGATTGGTATAATACATAAAAAACTTGATTTTTTGCTTCCCTCACTGCCTTTTTGGTCTCTTTCTTGTACTTTTTCTATGTTTTTGAGTTTTTACACCTAAATCATTCTTTCAACTTTAATCTGAATACTTTCATTCTACCATTCTTTATCCCCTAGGTCAAAAAAAAAAATTTCTCTCAATATCTCTTTAGTTGCTTTTCTAATCTATTATGTCATATTGTTCCACATAACATTTTCATTCATTGTTGTGTTGTGAATCCTACCTCTAAGATCTTGTTTTGGAAACTACTTTGTTTTTCATCATTCAAATGCCACCACTTGATATGTAGAACTTACATGTGAAATCTTCTCTTCGCTTTCTTCTTAACTCTTTCATTCATAGTCAAATAAGCAGGTATGGGTGCAAGTATAAATAACTATTTTTTTAAAAATAAGAAATGACATTAATAATAGAGCACAAAGGGTGCTCAAAACCATACAAGGACATAGTTACTTCCTCAACAAACAAGATAGAGGCGACGGAAACCACTTGAAAAAAGTACAAGCATACGTCAACTTACCCACAGAGTTATACCACCTCCAAGTTGAAAGCTTAATAGAATAAAGAACTTCAACTATATTATAAGGAATTTTGCTAAAAATAAAATCATTTATGCTCTACCATAAGGTCCAGACCGTAAATGCCCAAATACAATTGCCAAGCTCAGAGCTGTCTTTTTCTTCAACTGATTGGAGTAGCTAATGAAAAACTCAGCATAATTTGACTTCTTTTCTAGATCCAAGCCTAACCATCTCTCAATACTACTCCAAACTTTACCAGCAAATTGACACTCCAAGAAGATATGGCGAGACGATTTGGCTGCAACAAGAACATTGTAAATCCACACTGCCAAGGTTTATACATCTCCTATGCAATTGGTCCTTAGTGGCTAACTTGTCCCAAAACAATCTCCATAATAGAACATGAATTTTATAATGAAAGAACGAAGCCCACGTTATCTTCATAACAATCTCAGACCTACCATCCAATTCAATGATATTATCTACCTATAAAATTAACATATACCCATAATAGACAGAATAAAAATTCTCATCTCCATGAGTCCACACATAGGAATCACTCTTATTATCATCTAAGTGCAGTTGCTCAATCAATGAGATGATTTTCTCAACTTTACGCAAGAAGAAAAAAAATATTAGTGCAATCTTGTTCTTCAAACAACTTCCGCATCTCAGCCACAGTAGCATGCTGAGAAATGCTAGCTAAGAAAGACGACGGATAGATGTCCTTCAAAGAACTGCTTCCAAAACAACGAGAATGCCTGAAGGATAATGATCTTCCGTCACCCAACACTCCTCTGATCGAATCTGAAAATAGATCCATAGATAACCGCTTGTCATAACCGATCACCATTAAGTCACGCCACCATATCGAATTTGACCAATGTTCTTGTATTTCTGCACATACCTGAACTCTAAAATACCTTTTCATAATGCTTCTTCTTCCTTGATCAACCTCCATTTCCACTTCAATAAAATAGCTTTATTGAAACACACAATGTTCTTGATACCCAAACCGCCTAGCTCTTTCGGTAAACAAACCCGCTTCCAACTCATCCAATGGATATTCCTTTTCTACGACATACTACCCCATAGGAAGTTAGCTTGAATTTTAGTGATAGATTTCACAATCTATACCGGAGCCTTATAAAACGAGAGATTGAAGATAGGAATTGAGTTCAACACCAAATTAATCAATGTAACCCTACCGCGAATACTCAAGTTTTTATTCTTCCACACTGCTAGTTTATTCCTAAATAACTCTACCACATGATTCCACAACTGAATCTTACGAGGATTATCACCAACACGAATACTAAGGAATTTAAAAGGGAGAGAAATCACCTTACAATTCAAAAACTGAGTAGTTGTATCAATAAAACCTTCCTTCAGATTAACTCCAAATAAGTTGCTCTTGAAGAAATTGACTTTTAAGCCAGAGATCAGCTCAAAACCTCTTAGCACAACCTTTACACACCATAAATTATCCCAGTTGCCTTCTCCAATCAGAACTGTATCGTCTGCAAACTGGATGATGCTATGGGAAACCTCAACAGAATTCTGAAAACCTTTGAATAGAGACATAACTTCTGCTTTCTTCATAAGCACATTCAACCCTTCCATCACTAAGATGAATAAAAAAGGAGACAAATAGTCTCCTTGTCTAAGCCCCTTGCTTACCTTGAAGTCATTAGTTGCACTATCATTCATGAGAACCATCATAGTCCCGTTAAAGACTAAAGCCTCCATCCACCTCTTCTAATTCGAACCAAAATTCATTTTATCCATAAGGAATCTCAGACAATCCCATTTAACACAATCATATGCCCTTTCAAAATCAGCTTTCAACATAAAACACTCTCTCCTAGAACGCTTTGCCAAATCCAAAATTTCATTGATGACCATAACACCGTCAAGCATATTCCTACCAGCCACAAGCGTTATTTGTTCCATAGAAACCAGATTACCAATTACTCTCTTCAACCTGTTTGCTAACAGCTTTGACAAAAAAAATTGAAAAGCACTTACTAGACATATTGGTCTATAGTTCACCAAATACTGAGAGTCTACAACCTTAGGAACTAAGCTCAAGAACGAAGCCATAGCAGCCTTAGACAACATAGGCTTAGAATGAAACTCATCCACGAATTTTACCACATCATCCTTAATGATTTCCCAACATTTCTGAAATAAAAGGAAAGAGAAGCCATATGGGTCAGGGCTCATACTTCACAATTCTACATTGCTTCCTTAATTTCAGTTTCAGAGAAAGGAACCTCTAAAGAGATGTTATCTCTAGAACAAAGGCTCTTCAAACTCACCCCTTCCAAAATTGGCCTATTGAACACTTTCTTTACAAAATTATCATGGAAATGCTTGCTAACCTCATTCTTCACCGCCACCACTTCCTGTACTCTACCTTGATAAGAATTAACAAAGGAGATGTATTTTCTCCTATATCTAGCTTTCAAGACTATAGGAAAATATCTTGTATTTCTATCACCTTCTTTCAGCCATAAGGCTCTCGATTTCTGTCTTAACATTCTTTCTTTCAACCTCATACTGACCCACATCTCTTTAGTAACCATATCCATATTCTCACTAAAAGAATCCTGATTCAACAGCCTTGTCTATCTTTAAGTTCACCCATCCAAACACTTCTGCATTCCAACTCCTCAACTTTCTCTTAAGCATCCTAAGCTTTTCTTTTAAAACAAAATCTCCTCTTCCTGACACCACAAAACCATTCCATTTAACTTTAACGAACAAATAGAAGTCCTTATGAGAAAACCAATTGTTATTAAAAATAAATGGCTTAGGACTCCAATCAACCGTGCAAGATTTCAACCAAATAGGAGAATGATCAAATATATCTCTCACTCCCACAACCTGACCAACAATCTTCCAACTTTCAGCAAGTGACTCCGACAGCAGAAACCTATCAATTCTGCTCATAGCATAACCAGAGCTATTAATTCAATTGTATTTACCTTTCACATTTGGGACATGATAAGAAGAGTTCTATGATATTTTCTTAGATCTAGGATTTCACTAATAACACACATAAAAGAAGCTAAAGGAAGAAAAATATAACTTGTGAATTAATTTCTTCTTCTTATCTCAACAAACACAAGTCTTTAAATACAAAGATAATCCTAATTAAAATGGGTTAATGGATCAGCCCATCCATAAAATAGTACTAACAACATAAAATAAAATAAAATAAACATTATTTAGAAATAAAGTCTTGCATCCATTTAGGTTGGGCTTTAATACGAATGGGTCTCTTATCACTACTATCATGCCCATTAGCAACCTTGTCCTCAAGGTTAGATGTAGAGGAAACAACTTGTGGAATAGAAAGATTGGGCTGGTTTAATTCTGAAAGTTCAGGCCCAATGAAGGGGGAATTGGCCTTACAACCCGTAGGCCCAATGGAGACACGTGGAGCAGCAGGATTAAAGGAGTTTGGTTGCCAAAGTTCATTAGCTGTAGTCCACTGGGAAACACGTGAAGGAGCAGAAGCTGGCAAAGTGCTTCCATTCGGCTGGCATGCTGCATGCGGGACATGTGGCAGCATCGTGGAAGGGTTAGATGGGGAGATGTGGGGATACGCGAAAGAGCCACGTGAAATGGCAGAAGTGTGCGTCTCGAGGTCAGTTTCACTAATGGCTAAGTGCTTTGGAAAGAGGCTTTGAGTTGTAGATTCATTACTCACAATTGTGTTGGGAAACTCATAATCCTTTCTCTTCATTTTCTCACACCCTTCAAAGTTTTTGTCCACCACTCTTTCCTTATATTTCCTTTCTTCTTTCTCCGACATTTCACCCTTTTCATCCGCCCTTCTTTCGTTCTATGTCTCAAAGCACCTAGAAACAGCCAACTGTGTTTTCCTTTCAAAACTGGGAACACCTTCAACATTTAACCCCTGTGAAACTTTGTCAAATATGATCTCCTGATCCTGAACTTCGTTTTGGACATGCAAGGGCGTGGCGTGTTGTTGTTCTGTGTCCTGGTTTTGGTTAATGTCTTGCTTAAGTTCATTCGGAAGCGGAACAAAATGGGAAGCTGGATCTGAACCATGGGACAAGCGAAGCTGTGGGATGTGGAAAACCGGGTGTATTTTGGAGGACTCCGGAAGATCAAGTAGATATGCCACCTGTCTGATCCATCGTAGCACCTTGAAAGGTCCAAAACATCGTTTGACAGCTTGTGAGAGGGACGACGTTCTACTGATACTTGACGATATGGTTGGAGTTTCAAAAGCACGAGGTCGCCTTCTGAAAAGGTGATATCTTGTCTATTTTTGTTTGCTTCTTTTTGCATGTTTTTCCTGCTTTTGTCTAAGTTTTGCTTCAGAACTCTGAGTATTTCATCTCTTTTTTGTAGTGATGCATCTACTGTGGTGAGAGTGGACGATCTTGGATTGTATTGCAGTAAGGAAGGAGGTGGATGACCATATAGAGCTTCAAAGGGCATCATCATGATCGCACTATGGTAAGCTGAGTTATGCCAAAACTCTGCTAAGTGTAAATATTTGAACCATTGTTTAGGATGGTTACTTTTAAAACACCTTAGATAGGTTTTGAGACATGTGTTAACCACTTCTGTTTGACCGTCTGTTTCAGGGTGATAGGCGGTGCTATACTTTAAGGTAGTTCCTTGGGCGCAGAAGAGTTCTTTCCAAAAGGTGCTAAGGAAAAGTGGGTCACGGTCGGAGATAATCGTTCTTGGGATGCCATGAAGTCGGCAGATCTCGACAGAAAATCTTAGAGCGAGATCTTTTGCTGAGAATTTGGTGGGAAGACCGATAAAGTGATGGAACTTCGTCATCCTGTCGCAGACGACCCAGATTACCGTGTGACCAAAAGATACTGGGAGGTGTATGATAAAGTCCATGCTTAAGTCTTCCCATACTTGATTTAGTGTGGGAAGTGGTTGTAGTAGGCCCTTCTTCTTCTGAGTCATGTATTTATTTTTCTGGCATGTTGAGCAGTTCTTAACAAATAACTTGGTATCCTTGTAGATCCTTGGCCAAAGAAACGAAGCTGACAAACGAGCGAGTGTTGGTTTGAGTCCTGAGTGACCTGCTGCAGGAGTAGAGTGGAATTTGTGTAGAATCTAGTGTCGCAATCCCGTCTTTGGAGGTATATACATCTTATCTTTGTAGAATACTAGACCCTCTTTGATTTGAAACAGTGGACTTGCATTCTGATCAGCTACTATCTTGCTCATAATTTCCTGGCATTCTGGTTTTTCTTTGTAGAACTGCTGAAGTTGAGATATGAGTAATGGAATTGGAGATGAGATTGAGAAGAACACTGCCTCTGACTCCGCCTCAATGTGACTCAAAGCACCGGCGAACTTATTAGACTTCCCAGGTTTGTAGAATATGTCAAATTGAAACCCTTGCAATTTAGCTGCCCACTTTTGTTGTTCAGGGGTTTGGATTGTTTGAACTAACAGATTTATTAAACTCTTTTGATCTGTATATATGTGAAAATGTCTACCAATTAGATATTGACGCCATTTTTTTACAGATTCTGTAATGGTGTACATCTCACGAACATAGACAGGTGAAGCTTGAAGTCTGTTACACAACTTTTTGCTGAAAAAGGCTAATGGATGACCTTGCTGTGAAAGAACCGCGCCAATGGCTACTGAAGATGTGTCTGTTTCGAGGACAAAGGTTTTGGAGGAGTCGGGAAGACAAAGCACTGGAATTTTTGTCATTTTTGTTTTTAAACATGTAAAAGCTGTATCAGCAGATGTACTCTAAACTAACATAGTGGATTTTAAAAGATCGGTGAGAGGATCGGCGAGAGAGGCGTAATGACGGAAAAAGTGTCGATAAAATCCGGTGAGGCCTAAAAAAACCCTGAGAGACGTGAGAGAACGAGGCTTCGGCCAATCTAGAATCTCCTAAATTTTTTATGGATCTGGGGTTACACCTTTACTTGTGATAATATGACCTAAATAATCAACACTTGAAACAGCAAAAACACACTTGGAAAGTTTGGCATAAAATTGGTTAGATAAAAGTAAGTCTAAAACCAATTGTGAATGGTGTGCATGTTCAGTCAGGCTAGAACTGTAAATCAAGATATCATTTATCGCAGCCTGAAATGAGCTAGGAACATTAGTTAAACCAAATGGCATAACTAAGAATTCATAATGACCATCAAATGTGCGAAAAGCTGTTTTATGTGTGTCCTTTGGTGTTACCCGAATCTGGTGATAACCAGATCGCAAGTCGATCTTAGAGAAAATAGCAGCAGACCCAAACTCATCAAAAAGTTCATCAATGGTAGGAATAGGAAATCGATCTCGAACTGTTACGGCGTTTAAGGCGTGATAGTCAACACAAAATCGCCACGACCCATCTTTTTTTCTAACCAACAAAATGAGGGAAGAAAAAGGGTTGTTATTGGGTTTGATAATACCCTCTTGAAGCATATCTTGAATGATAGTTGTCATTGCATCTTTTTGTGAATGTAGGTAGCAGTAAGGTTTTACGTTTATGGGGTTTGTGTTAGGGAGAATGGGAATATGGTGATCATGAGGGCGTGATGATGGTAAGCCGTGAGGTTGGTTAAAAACAGTGGCATGTGAGGTGAGTATTGAAGTTATTTGGCTTGGGAGGTTTTGTGGAAGGATGTCAAGAAGATTGGGTTATTTATGGGGGTTGAGGACTTGTTGTTAGGGAAAGGTTAGTAAAGTAGGAGGTGTAATGAGCAATGGAGTCTGTGTGTAAAAGCTGGCAAAATTGGTTGAGAGAGGACTGTTCGGCCACAGATTTTTGATATCCCTTGATTGTTATGTCATTGTTTTGGTATGTGAAGGAGAGCTTGGGAATTGAAAAATATGCCATAATTGGGCCCAGTGTACACAACCATTCCATACCGAGTACCACATCTGCCCCTTCAATCGGTAACAAGTGAAACTGAATGTTGAATAAGTTATTTTGTAAGATTATTGGAACTTTTGGGCAAAGTCCACTGCATGAAAATTTAGATCCGTTTCCCACCATGACAGAAAAGTTGGGAATGGGTGTGGTAGGGAGTTTGAGGTGTTGGGCAATTCGGGGTTGTAGGATGTTATGAGTACTTCCTGTATCAATTAGGACAATCACTGTCATACCATTCAGTAAACCGGTGAATTTAAGGGTTTTGGGGGAAAAGTGTCCAATTGCTGCTTGAGGTGATAGTTGAAAGTAAGTATCGTCTAATTATGAAGTTTCGGGCACTGTCCCCGCTTGGACTTCTGAATTTTCTGAAAATGGAATTGGGGTTGTGTCGTCATCATCTTTTTCTGATAGAACAAAAATTTTCCCGTGCTGCATCGATGACCCGGTATAAATTTCTCATCGCAATTAAAGCACAATCCTTGAGCGTGACGCTCCTGCATTTGAGCACTAGATAATTTGCGAATAGGGAATTTGGGAGGTTGAGAGGTAGTTTGGGGTTTTGGGGCTAAAGTGCTTAGGGCTGTTGGCTGGGGTTGTGTGGGGGGCTTGTGATTGGGGTTGTGAAAGGTTTTCTGAAATTTGGGTTTGGAATCCCTTATTTTGGATTCAATCAGCTTTGCAAGTCCAATTGCTTGCGAAATTGAAGTGGGTTTGTGAATAGCAATTTCATTTTGTATATCTGCTTCCAAACCAGAAATAAAACAATTGAGAATAGAATCTGGTTGTAAACCCACCACTTGAGTACCAAGTTTCTCAAAAGCTGCTTGATATTCAACAACTGAACCTACTTGTTTCAACTTAAACAACTCAGCTTGGTGATTAGTGTAGGTTGACGGTCCAAATCGAAGCTCCAATGCTCTTGTAAACGAGGGACAGTCGATTAAAAGATTACTTTGGTACATCCATTTATACCAACAAAGTGCTTCACCCTTCATATAAAATGACATCATTGATAATCTATTTTCAGGTGGTAGTTGGTAAAAATCAAAATATTGGTCAGCTTGAAATAACCACTCAAGGGGGTTAGACCCATCAAACATAGGAAGTTTTGATTTTGGGGTTCGAAATAGGGGTAGTGGTGTTTGAGGAAGAAATGGGGGTGGTGGAAGATTCTGGAAAATAGGTATATTATAGTTTTGAGGGATGGGTATGTTGCTGATTTGGGTGGGAAGGTGAAGATGCGAATCTAGGAATGTGTGTTGGGGTGGGTCTGATGGTGGTGGTTGTTATGGAAAATTTTGGGATTGCTGCTGTTGAATGAAAATAGGGTGGTTGTTGTTGTGAAGTAGGGGAACTATGAGGAGTGGAAATATTTGAAAAAATAGGGCTGAGGTGGGTTGTGGTCATGGGTATGGTGTGGGGAAGGTAGGCAATACCTGAAGAAGAGGAAGTTGCTCCTGTGTAAGTAGGAGTAGCTTGTTGTTCCTTTTGAGTAGCAATTTTTGTGAGGAGTGCCATGATGTTGTCATATTTAGAGTCTGAAATTTGCTTTTCCTTGTCCATTCTTGTATGGAGGAGTTCTAGATCTGTTGTGGTTTTGTGAAATCTCTCATCCACTTGTTGTTGTGTCTCTTGCATTGCATTATCTAGATGGAGGTGGGCTGTATGGACAACCTCTTCAATGATATCTTTAGGATTAGGTGGTTTGGGAGGAGGAGCCATGATGAAAGCACCAAATTGATAAGAAGAGTTCTATAATATTTTCTTAGATCTAGGGTTTCACTAAGAACACACATAAAAAAAGCTAAAGGAAGAAAAATATAACTTGTGAATTAATTTCTTCTTCTTATCTCAATAAACACAAGTCTTTAAATACAAAGGTAACCCTAATTAAAATGGGTTAATGGATCAGCCCATCCATAAAATAGTACTAACAACATAAAATAAAATAAACATTATTTAGAAATAAAGTCTTGCATCCATTTAGGTTGGGCTCTAATACGAATGAGCCTCTTATCAGGACATCTATACAATTGAGATCTGCAATGAAACTACAGAAACCCTTCATCTCACTTAAATGACTCCTAGCACACAAGCCTTTTCTCTCTTGCTTTCGAGATATTGCATTAAAGTCCCCACCTATAAGCCATTATCCTCTATTAAATCTCCTTTTCACCTCTACTAGCTCCCTCCACGTGACTTTCCTCAACAGTAAACTACAACGGGAGCATACATTTACTAAGAAAATATCATGCCCCTTCCAAAACGCATTTACGCCAACAAAGCCACATCCTCTAAAACTCAGAGAAAGGTTTAAAAGATTCTTTCTCCACATGATCAACATACCACCTGTCGTCCCTACAGAGCCAGCCTTAGTCTATTCCACATCTTCATTACCCTAAAAGGAAGAAACAATAGACATCGTCTACACCTGCCTCAACAGTCTTCAAATTATGATGAGAATTCTGATGAATAAGGTTGTTCTGTAAAGAAGACGAAACTCGATCTACTGAAAATTCTAAAATTCCATCTGATTCCTCAACCATAAATAGCTTTCCAGCATCCAAACAAAGATTACTTTTCCGGCCCATTTTTTCATGCTTCAACTAGGCCTTTAATTTGTTTGAAGTACCATGTTGATTTTTCTCTATAGACTCGTCAACAGGTCCTGTTTTGACAGAGTCTATATACTCTAGACCAATACTAGCTTTTACACTAACTAGATCATTAAACTGAGCTAAAATCTTAGGCTCAGAACTACCTGTTGGAGGCTCTACTAAGACGTTTTCCTTAAAAAATTGAAGTCTAGTCACATCATCAATAATTTCACTGAACTCCCTTCCACGTCTTCCTCTCCTCTGCCAGATAGACCATCTTCGTCATCCTTGTAGCACCCCAAAATTTGCTCTTTCGTTTTAACCGTAACTGGCTTTTGTTTTGTTCATATACATTTTGCATTTTTCATTTTTGCACATCTAGCATTGGCTCTTGAGACATGGGATCAAGGTGTTTATATGATTCAATGTTTCTTTTATTGCAAGTTTGTAAACAACAAGCATTAGAGGCTTCACCAGTTATTTTTTCCAGCAATTGGATAACAAATCATATTTTTCAGCAGGTTATTTAGAGGCTTAATGTGGCTCAGAACAGGTGGAAACAGGTGTTTTTCCAAGATTCCCTCCAATAGGCGCCAAAATTCAAATTTTCCTTGTGTTAATCGATTAACACATTTGAACTGGAAAATGGTTAATCGATTAACCAAGGCAAAAAATTTCCAAATGCTTCAATTTCAGCATTGCAGAATTTGAAACAAATTTCCACCACTTGATTTCACATGTGCATCATTGGAAGGATCTAGAATGGGTTCATTTTAGTTCGTTTTCATCATTTAACTCCACCCAAAATTCAAATTTCCATTCCAGTTCCATCCTAATTCGATTCCTCATTCCCGTTCCTCTCACTAACCCACACTCCAAACCAAATTTAATCCCTATCCTAGGGGTTATTTAAACAAATTTACTCCAAACCTCACTCGTTCCCTCTCATTTTTTCACCCTCATTTTCAGAACTTGCTCTCAATTTACTCGTATTTTTTCATTCTCCATCTTCATCTTAAACCTTTCACCAAAGCTCCATATTCATAGATTCACAAATTGTGTATTACAATTTGTGAATTCTTGAACTAAACTTCCACTACATCACCACTCTTAATTCAATTCTGCATTTGAAGCTTGTTTGGATCTAGGTTCAAGTCTTGGAAGCCATTCTTGAAGAAGCTTTGAAGCAAGTTCATCACATTGCTTAGATCTTGAGGTTTCTTGCTAGGATCTTAGATTTCTTGTGTTAGATTTGTCCATTTTTGTTTACAACACTTACCAAAGCAATTCTCTAGTTTGTATGTTGGTAAATATCAGATCCATACTTGATCTAGCTTAATTTCAACTTATGCAATGTAGATCCATGGTTTTTTATGCGATTTGATCCATTTGCTTGAATTTGATTGTTGATGTTGATGATTGTTGGATCTAATTAATGTTTGATTGTTGTAATTCAATGTAATATTTATGCATAATTGATTGCATGTTCATTTGGATGATTGGATAATTGAGTTGCTGCTGAAAAGTGCTTTTGAATGCTAAATTTGTGATTCTGCTCTATGTTAGAAAATAGATTGATGTTCAATATATCTCATTGTTTTGATGATAACATTAATGAAATTTTATATAGAGAATTTATATACACTAATTCTGTTCAAGTGTTTATTTGTTTCAGATATCAAAATTAATATTATTCTGGAAGCAAGAACGCCTCTGAACACCAAAGAACGAAAAAAGCTCTGAGCGTCAGAAGCAACACATCAGAAGACACTGATCTGCTACAATGACTCTGAGCAAAGCTAAGAAGAACTTGAGCAAAGAACATACGTAAAGCTTCAGAAGACTCTGAAATTACTCAACGCTGCAAGTACAGAAGTTCTGATAAGCAAGTATGCTCTGATAAGGATTTCATGCTTAAAGCACTTTGCTGCAAACTCTGATAGAGAAACTCTTATTGATTTAACTCTGACCTGAACAACTAAGGACATCATCAGAAGTTCTGATGCAAGGTGTTCCAAAGTTTTTGAAGAAGATGTTGTTCAAGTAAAGATCCGTTGGTATATTTCTTGTCTTATCCTAAACGGCTCTTTCCCCATTCGTGCATGACACAGGATTTCAGACAAAAAGGATTTGTCATAACATTCCTCTTCTGAGAAAGGAAAAGTCATTAGAAGACAAAGAGAACATAATGCACAGATTGCACAGTCTTTGAGAAAGGATTTCAAAGGACTATAAAAGCAAGTCTTAGCATCACTTCAAAGGTTGACGAAACTATTGACAAATTATTCAAGCGCTCATTCAAATATTCTTCAAGCTGAAATAGTTTTCATCTTCGTTTTAAAACTTGTGTAAAAATCACTGTTGTGATATAGCTTTTTAGAAGCACATCTTAAACACAAATTTGTTAGTTTATCTTTGTAAAAGATTTCCTTAAGAAGACCAAGTTGTGGTCAGAATTTCTTGAGAAGACTAAGACAATTGTCTTAGTGGTTTACACTGTAATCAAGTTTGATATAGTGGATTAAGTCCTTGTTGAGAAAGGCAAATCACCTTGGTAGGGTGGACTGGATTAGTTTGAGTTCAAACGAACCAGGATAAAAATAATGTGTTATTTTTCTATCATCTAAATTGTTTTAAAACCCTTATTCAACCCCCCCCCCCACCCTTCCAAGTGTTTTTCTCACCTTCACTCTAGTGTTAATCGGTTAACCTCCTGGTGTTAACCGATTAACACAGCTTTGTTGCGTGTTATTTGGCTTATTTTTACAGTGTTAACTGATTAACACCAGGAGGTTAACTGATTAACACTGTTGTAGAGTGACATTTTCTTGCATTTTCAATTTTGTTTGGATCCCTTTCCATCCCTAAACTTCATGGATTAATACTATGCATATAGATGGATCGTGTTGGAGCTGTTTCACCTCACATGATAGTATTTTTGAGTTTCTTCGACGCACGACACTTGGTTTTTTCTTGATGCATGTCCATGATTTATTTGTGTTGCATTATTGATGCATCCTTCATGATGTTTGCTTGTTCCTACTTGTTTGCTCATTCTTGATGCTCACATTGCTGGATGTATAATTTGTGTTCATGTTTATTTCCAATTCCATAATTGCGTGTCCGTTTCAAGCAATTAATTGTTGAATTACCCATGATGCTTTTGATGAATGCTTAAGTATGAGATGTCGTTGAAACTTGTGCATGCCTATTTATTCGTGCTTAATTGTCTACACATGTATATCAATTACTCTTGCTTGATGCTTGTACATGTCTGCAATTCATGTGTGTTTGCTTAAATGTGAAGGCATGTTTTTGATATTTTCTTTTGATGTATGATGATGCTTGGTGTTTGAACATGCTCATTATTGATTGATCATTCTTTGGTGCATACTTGATATTGTGTTGCCACATGATTGTACATGGTTAATGCCTATCCATACACATTTGTCTTGTTGCATTGCTGCTGTCTTTTACACCTGTTGTTTTGGAGTTTCATATGATGTTAAATGTGCACTTTTCTTCCTTAATGCCTTTTACACCTGTGTCTGCCTGAAAGCATGCGCTGTTAAAAGATGTTTTGCTTGTGTGCTGGAAGCACCGTTGTAGTTGCTGTTTTTTTTCTTGGTTTTGGCTTGCATGCTCCCTTAAGGCTCCATATTCCAACTTAATTTTTTATTAAGCTTGGAGTATGATAAACATTAGAAGTTTAATCCATGCATGATAGTAATAGGTTAGTCCCCTTTAGCCTCAACCTTAGGTCCATATTTTGCATGCTAACATTAGGATAGAATTTCCTTCCGCATCCCGACCTTAGGGCCATTTTGCATGACAACGTTATGACCAAGTTTCCCCTTAGAAATTCTATGTGTTTTTCTCTTCTTTTCTCACAAAAAAAAATCAAAACACTTAATAAACATGATTTGAATTGTATGCCACAAACCTTAAGTACATGGGAAAAGGTGAGTGGATGGATTTCTAACCTAATCTTAGGATACTTTGTGCGCGAGACGCTTGGATCGTTAGCGCGGAGTATTCGATCCTATGTCATAGACTTTAGTACGACGCATATTCCAAATAAATTTAATTCACTTCTCTAAAAATCACAAACAAATTCAAATAATTTTCATCTAATGGGATCGTTTGTCAATTATTTTCAGAAAGAGTACGTTATTTTTTCGTGCTACCGCAAACAGACATCGACCCTAACTGCTGGAATGGGAACTTAGCGTCGCTCATAAAAAACACTAAGCAACCCATGGTGAGCCAAAATATGACTACTCTGATTTCTCATTCCAGATGAGGATACATAGGCATAAAATGAGGATGTCTTGGTGAGCAACCTTCCCCCATTCACCCGTAATTTTCCGAACTATGTTGACTCTGACTTTCCCATTGCACGAGGGAATACGTAGGCCTAGGACGGCGAAGTCCTATCGAGTCTCCTTTTTATCCCCTTTTTTTTCTCTCGTTTCCATATAGCAGTAGGCTTTAGATAACACACCATTTGATATGACAACAAGCATGGATCCCGTTGAGTACAATGGATGCAAGGGGGTGCTAATACCTTCCTCTCGCGTAATCGACTCCCAGACTCCAAATTTGCTTGCGATGACCATGTCTTCTCCCTTCTTTAGATTTTCTTTAATCATTTTCTTTCCCTCTGTTGGGATAAATAAAGTTCGGTGGCGACTCTTCTGTTTTTCTTGCCAGGTGTTTTTCGCAGTTGCGACAGTTGGCAACTCTACTGGGGATAAAGGTTCCATATGCGAGTCAATCATAGAGCTTGTCTGTTTCTGTTCTTTGGGTGTTTATTTTTTATGCGTGTATGTACATTATATGTTGTATATTATTGCATTTACCATATTATTGCATTTGATTACTGTTATCATATTACTCTGCTGCTACTTTGCTGTTGGGTGGGATTGTTTCATGAGAGATAAGCCCAGTACCCAGGCTTGAGTATACACATAGGATTAGAGTGGGCTTATGTTGGCATGCGTAGCGCTTGATACATATTGTTGACATGAGATCCACGTTCAAACAAGGTTCCCTTGGGATATGCTCTGACCTGTATGCATATACAGTAACCAGGGTGTTCCTTTGGAAGCTTATAACTCTGGAGACCGTTCATGGGAAGTCAGTTGAGGCCTCCTTGATTGATGATGATGTAAAACCAGAAATGGTGAATGTATCATCATTTATCAACCTGAAAGTTCGTGATACTGAGGACTTGCTACGATGTCATGTTCAAGAATAAAACCCGCATGTGAAAAGGGATGGGTTTTGCAAGAACCCTTAACTTTCAATCTACCCGGATTTCTAGTTTTCTTATCAGTGTGGACTTTTGATCCTAGTGTTCTGGGTACTATGGTTATTCTGATTATTCCAATATTCTGGATTTCTTATTAGAGACAAATTTTGAACCTACTCAGTCAGCAACACAACAGTTGTTCTGAATTTTTGGAAGCCTCGATCCCATGTCTCTACATCCATATCATCATAGCATGTTTGCATTCTGGCATACATGTTCTTTTATTTCCAAGGATTTTAGCTTTGGGTCTCGTATTGGAGCTGTCTATCTTTTCCTTGTGGTCGTCTGTGAAAAACTTGAATCAAAGCAAAAAGATTCTTTGGAAATAATTGAACATGACATTTGCATTCTCATAGTCATATGCATAACAGGTGTTCAAGGATGGTGATTTTTATTCTGACTTGGTCTTCTTTTCAGAACTTCAAACCTGACTTCTCACCACTACGCAACTCGCAGCAACCAGAGGCGGATCATGGATCAAGTACAATCAGAAATGTTGGAAGTCCAGACTCGTATGGCTCAGTTCATGGAAGTGATGTAGGGTATGGCTCAGCGTCTAAAGAAATTAAGGGCGCTTATCCATAGGGCTATCTTTGTTATCCCAAAGTTGGTAACGTGAATGTTGTTAGTGGTAATCCTCTGTGCGGATATGTGAATCCTCCCGGTACTGATCTTCCTCTGCCCCCTCCAACAGGCAACCAAAGAGAAGGATTGTTGAGATTCATGTCCTCGTCTAGAGGTGTACAATCAGAATGAACAATTTTATGATGTTGAGATGAGTTTTCCTACCGAAGCAAAGAAGAAGTTTCATATGCTCGAGGCGAGAATGAAGGCTTTTGAGAGTCATAGTACTTTGGTATGGATATGCCTAACTTGGGTTTGGTTCCAGGTGTGAAAATCCCCCCAAAGTTCAGAGTGCCTATTTTCGACAAGTACAAGGGAACCAGTTGTCCTAAGACTCACATTAGGGCCTATTTCAAGAAGATGTCTGCATATTCAAATGATGACAAGCTATTGGTGCACTTATTTTAGGACACTCTAGTTAGGGCATCCTTAGAGTGGTATATGCAACTAGAGAGGACTCATATCCGTACTTGGAAAGAACTTGCTGAGGCATTCGTCAAGCATTACCAATACAACACAGACATGGCTCCTAAAAAAACTCAACTACAGAGTCTTGCACAAGGGAAAAACGAAAAATTCAAAGAGTATGCCCAAAGGTGGGGTGAATTGGCTTCCCGGGTTCAACCTCATATGTTGGAAAGAGAGCTTGTGGATATGTTCATGAGAACTTTGCAAGGTCCCTACTATGACAGGTTGGTTGGTAGTGCTTCCATCAGTTTCTCAGATCTGGTAAGGGCTGGAGAAAGAGTTGAAAGTGGCATCAAAATGGGAATGATTCAAGTTGTTGTTGGTTCCTCCGAAGATGCAAAGAAACCTTATGAGGGGTTCCCCAAGAGGAAGGATGAAGAAGTTAATGTTGTGTATGTTCCACCTGCTGCTCAATAGCCTGTTTAGTACCAACAACTTTATGCTCCTCGGCAACAGAACTATCAGCAACAGAGACAACAAATGTCAAGAAGGCCTGAGAGAAGGTTGGATCCACTCCCTATTCCTCACAATAATGTTCTTGCTCGTCTACTCGAAGGTTCTCTGGTTCAACTAAGGGAGGCCAATCCTGTTCCAGGCCCTATTCCTCTTGGTTATGACCTGAATGCTAGATATGAGTATCACTTGGACAGACTAGGCCACTCAATTGAAGATTGAAACGTGTTCAAGCACAAGGTGCAAGATCTGGTCGACTCAGAGGTCATCATATTCACTGCAGACGGTCTGCACATAAATTGAAGCCTCCTCTCTCAAATGAGAAATCAAACTGCAAGTATGTCATTAGAAGCAATAAGTCCATATGGAGTCAGACCTCCTCAACAATGGCAATCATCATCTTCTTTACTGCAATTCATTTGTATTTTTCATTATTTGTTAATGCTTTGTTTGCATGTAAAAACTTGTTTGTTTTCTAATGATAATCATAAGACAATGAGTATGTTTATCTTGAAGTAATCCATTCTTATTCACTCATATAAATGTTTGTATGCATTGCAATATCAACTTTCTTGCTTAAACTCTTTGAGGGAGGATGATGACATGAAAACACAAAATCTCTGGTTGTATGCTTTTGGATAAAACTTTGCTGATGATGTACAAGCATTGTTTCAAATCCCCAAACATCGGAGACATAAGAAAGATAATCCCTTGTCAACCCTGTTGACCCTGGAAGTATGAGTTTCTTTCTAAAAAGCGACAAACCCTCAATCTTAACTTGGGGCAGGGTAGTTGTTAGTTAATTTAACCAAACGTCCAAATTTCAAAAGGAATGTGCGTCTAAGGATCCAATACCTTTTATTCCTCATTCATCAGGAGGTCAGCTGACATGAAACTACAATGGTTATCCCTCACCGACCAAGGAGTGAGGTAGTCGCACAGTTTGTTTAAAAGAAATGAATCAAAAGAAAAAAAGACCGTTAAGTCGAAAGTTTGAAAACAGGTGACTTAGGCAAAAGTTAGGGCATCCCGCTGGACTTCAAAATCAAAAATTTCAAAAGGATCAGTCCAGGAAAAATCAGGGAAAATAAAGAATAGAAAACAAAAAGCAAAGGATCAAAAGAAAAATCCTCAATAAAGGGAAAGTCGCGTGACTACAGACACCAGAGACAAAAGGGGTGATTGTCACTATGAAAACCTTGTGGACTTATGTCAAATTAGCTGAACTTAGGACTGGAGAATATCAAGGAGAACGGGTGGGTTAAAGCAAAACTTTGTGCCTTATATCCTTTCTTTCTCAAACCGTGAACCAGACCACGTCACAACCCTTAAAAGTCTTAATTGAAGTAGGGTTTATTCTGAAGGCGTACTTCAACGAGATAGAGTTCTTGACTCCCATGAGTTGTGTTAATAATATTTTTGTTGGTATTGCATGTGCATGCTATTTTCCATTCAAAAATCAATGTCGTAACTAGTGATTCATTCACGAGGTTTGGTGACATATTTTCGTAAAAAAAACTTCAAGATTAACATGTGTGTTGCATTAGAATTATCATTCTCAGAATAAATATTTTCTTCCTGCACACATGTGTTTGACATCAAGGAAGCTTGCATAATTAACATTAGTCGAGAAGCCTGGTCCTACCAAAAGGAAATGCCTGAAAATTCCGAAGGACATTCGTGTCAAGAGGCACGTTGCTAGGAGAACCTGTTGAGTGTGGGCTGTCCTAGTAAGTCGTGATAAGATGTAGCCAATTTGGGGCAATCACATCGAGAAATCTCTCCAAATTTCAGCCAACTTGGAGAAATCATGTTGAGATTCAGAAAATCTCTCCAAAAGCAGTTAGTCTTGAGCGTTCCCTCAAAGATCAGTCCATCAGGGGGAAAGTCACTTCAAGGCTCGTACTGAGGCAGACCACCTTGAGAGCACGAGAAGTTATCCTCTCTAGAAGAAGGTTAATCAGAAGTACCTCCCCAAGGTTTAGAATATTGGGGCAGATATTTCAAGGTAAATTCCTTCATATATTATGCAGCCTGGGGGAAGTTACGTCGAGATCCAATAAATCTCTCCAAGAGTTTGAAGACACTGGGGCATTTTGAATTCCATGTTTTCTATAAATTTCTCTTGAGATAATTTCTTCCAATAGACCCCGTGGTCCGAGACAACTTGAAAGTTAAAAGAACCGTTGTTCATTCATGATAATCAGCATGCAGTTGATCAGCAGAAGCGTGAAGTGCCAATGTTATTCCTAGTATGGGGTTTCTCTTCCTCGGCAAGGTGACAGGAGGTAGCTTTCCCCAACAAGGTATATGAAGTTTTATTCTTCCCTGTCGCTACCGCGAAAATAAGGTGCCGGCAAAACAGAAGAGTTGCCACCTTTCGTTATTTATCCCTCAGAACGGGAAAGGAAACGATCGGAAAAACCTGACGAAAAGGTATAAGACAAGGTCATCGCAACCGTTGTCTGGGTTCGGGAGTCGGTTACGCAAGGGGAAGGTATTAGCACCCCTCACGTCCATCGTACTCGATGGGATCCACGCTTGTTGTGTTTATCGGACGGGTTGGTTTTATTTATCTACCTATCAAGGCTGGCTTAAAAGAAAAGAAAATGACTCGGCAAAGCGTCGCGCTTTATGCCTACGTATTCTCATCAGAGAATGAGAAATCAGAGTCAACGTAGTTTGGCTAACTACGGGTTATGGATGGGGGAAGGTGGCTCGCCAATACGTCAGTATTGTGCCTACGTACTCTCAACAGGCTTGAGAGATCAGAGCTTACGTAGTTCGGGATAATACGGATTACGGGAATTCAGATTCATCTGTTTTATCGAGTAGGGTTAACAAACAGTTCCAGCAGTTTGGCGTACGCAGCTCGACCCTTGGAGACTTAGGCGTTACCGTTTGCGGTAGAACTGAGAGTTAACGACACTCTTTTCTTCAGAAAAGCTTCCTTTTGAATTATGGGCCCACGGGGCAAAAAGGTTTGAAGTTTGTTTTTTGTCTTTTACGAAAGAACTGTTTTTTATGGATGTTTGCAACCAATATCGCACTAGAGACTATGACCTGAGAGTGAATGCGTCGTATGTCACCCAAAGGGTGCCATACTAAACATCCAGACTGTTGAAAAGAAACTCTCCAACAATCCTTTCTCAGATATCTTAAGGCTCGTAAAGTACGATGTCAGTTAACCTTTATTATTGTATCTTGATTTGTTTTGAGATGAGAAGAGAGAACGGACAGGTTCAACTAAGGGGATACTATCAAGTCCTAATGTTGTCATGCCAAGGATTCATCCTGTGGTTGAGGTTTGAAACAGGGAACTCCTAGAAGTTATCATGCATAGGTTTCAACCTAAAGTTCTATCATCACTTCCTTATCAAAGGAAGTGAGATTCCTAGGGGATCATGTCAATGATAAACAGAAACAGATAAAACATCAGCTTAAACGGTAAACAGTAAACGACTGTAAAATGCATGCAATGCAAGTGAGGGAGGAAATGTGTGTGGGGCATCAGCCTCCACAAGCTCATCTCAACCTCAAGCCAGATATGAATAACTGTAATCATACAGAGAAATAAAATGCTATCAAGCAAATACAATAACTGCAATCATATAGAAGAAATGAAATAAAATGCCATCAAGCAAAATAATGAGCAACTGTAATCATACAAAAGAAGTAAAATAAAATGCCATCAAGCAAACACAAACCACATAGGCAAGGGAGCAGAGCTCTACCGAATACCCGCAAGCAAAGCCATACAGTAACAATACAAGCAGAGGGAGCAACTCAACCTCTAATGCAATCATGCTCCTAGCTTACATCAGTCTAAGTATGAACTTATTCTAATGCATCAAGCAAGTCAAACAAGTCACATCAACACAGTTGCACAGAAAGCAAACAGACAGGAAAGAAAGCAGATCAACAGCTTCCACAACTTCACAGCAAAGCAATATTCTGACATCAGTTCAGTCATCAGTCTTCAACTACTCTTAAAGGCTATCATCTCCAATAGCAAGTGTCAACTTGCTTCTAATACATCCACATAAGTATCAACTCATTCTCTCCTCCTCAAGCCTCAGCTCTTCAGTAAATTCCACCTTCAGGCTTCATTCTTAATATCAAGTATCAACTTGGCTCCTTCTGGATCTCAAAGAATTGAACATGAGTATCAACTTATTCTTTCTTCTTCAAGCCTCAGCTCTTCACTCAATTTCAGTTTGATCTCCTCCACAAGTGTCAACTTGTTCTTCTGGACCTTCAAGCTTCAGCTCTCTCCTCCTTACAAGTATCAACTTGCTCTTCCTGATCTACAAGCTCCAGCTCCTAAGGGTAATCTTCAAACACAAAGAAGTATCAACTCCTATCCCTCAATCTCTTCAAGCAAGGAACTCCATCCTCTAGCAAGGGAGAAAGATTCATCTGACAAGAGCAAGGTTTGGATGATTGGTAGCAGAGTGAAGACCAAAGGTCACCACTAAGCATCCTATCATCAGAGAAATGGACCCTCAAAGGTTCTACCAACTTGTAAAGAGCCACATATCCTACCAAAGGAGGGATGAGGCCTTTACAAAGGGACCTTACATCATAGGGAAGAATGGAAGTGATCAACATCTTCCATGTTTATGAAGGAAGAGAATCTATCTAGAAGCTCTGCCTACAAACCCTAATCTTAACACCTAATCAACACTACACCAAAAGAAGGGGAGATCTTCACATCCAAGCTTCTTTAATCATTCCATGGTAGCCCAAACTTGTCTTCAACATCATCCAAGAGCAAGAGAGACAAAACCCTAATCTAAGGGAACTAAAGAAGTTATTCTAGTTGAATTAGTGCAAGAGAATCATCTAAAGCTAGCACCTAAACTAAAATCAAACAAAAATAGTAAGCTACATTATAAATTCCTACAAAAATTTCTAAGGGATCCTAATTCAATCATGAATCTACCATACAAAATTCAGAGGTTGAATCATCCACCAAGCTCTAGATCTAAAACCTAAATCATAAGGTATCAACCATAAACCCTAAAAATGGAGCTCCTAAAGTTTCAACCTAAAACTACCACTTACATTCATCACAAAAATGTGAGAAAAATCTAGGGGGAACATGCCTATCTATTCTAGCTACACACAAAAAATCAAGGCAAAAATCATCATCACATGATCAAACCAAATTCAACAAAACCAAGCATCAACCATGGTCATTTTAATATCAATTAAAATTCAACAAATGAAAATAAAATCAAAAATGCATGAAATATTAATATTTTTTATCTAAAAAAACTAGATTCAATCATGAATCCATGGAAAAAAGAATGGAATTAATTAAGTTATTTTTCAATTTTTTATGGATTATTCAATAACCATGTAAAATGAAGAAAATAAAATGAAAACAATGAGAAATTAACAAGCGCGTGGTATGAATAGCAACAAAATTCAGTTCAATATCCAGACTGGGCCATAAGTTGGGTGCTAATATCAATTAGTGACTTAAGCCCAAAACAACAATTAAATGAAACACATCGTTTCATCACTCAGAATCCTTCACAAAATTTCCCTCACTCGTGGCCGTTAGATCCTCATCTGGTCAAAGGTCCACATCCAATCCAATGGCTATGAGGTCGTCTTCCTCATTTTGAATTTCTGAAGCTCCCTTCACCTGCGCGCGCTAGAGTCACCGCCGGTGACTTCTCGGATCAGCCACTCCCAACCCTAACTCTCTCTAGAATCCACCATTGGCCATGATTTCTTGATGAATCTTGTCCCAAATTTCCTCAGGAATTCATTCATGCCACTAGTTCATGCTAAAAAATCAAGGTTTGCAAAAACACGATCTCAACCGAAAATTGCATAAACCCTAATTGGTCACTAATCTCCAAATTAATGATCCAGAAACCTTCCTACATCAATCTACAATGCATTTAACCTAAAAAATCCTCTTGATTCTAATTAAATTAAGCCATGGAATGAGAATCGCATACCTGGTAAAATCGTATGAACAGAGTACTCAAATCTTCAAATCAACCCTTAAGAACTTCCACACTCCTTCACTAACATCCAAGGAAGGTTCTGTATGCAAAGAAATGAGTTGAAATGCCTTGAATTCTTGAACCCGATTCTGAGTTGCAAGCTTCAAACTCCAATGGCTAACTCACGATTCTCCTACAGTTGTACCTTGAATTCAATCTGGGATCAACCACTAACACTATAGCAAGCTATTGGGAGCAAAAGAATGGATTGAAGTTGATCCAAACCTTGTAACAGATTTTGATTTGCAATGAGCAAATTCCAAAGTTCAATCTCACTATTCTCCCTCAATTCTCACCAACCTTGGCCTTGGATCACTTCATAATCATATATAGGACATGAATGAATGATCTAGAAAGTTCTGGATCACTCTAATGAGAAGTTCAATATCTCATTTCACGGAAAATTCAATCTCATGGTACACTCATGACAGTCCTTGCAGTAGCTTGTATTCACTATGCTCTTCATCCAAATTCTCTCCACATGAGATTTTGAGTGTGTTTGGAATGTGTTAGCACCTTGGTTTGATCTTATGAGAAGTTTGGCATATGTACCTTAAGCCTTAAGTAACAAAATGCAACTCCATGATTTTGACCTCAAATGAGAAAAGTAATATTGCCAATGTCTTTAAAATGTCATTTCTGATCAAAATGACATATTACATGCCTTATCTTGGCTTTGGAATGAAAAATCACAAATTTGGTCCTTTTAATGAACTTTAATTCTTCCTTTTTAGGTCAATTTTGCAATTTTGAGTTACAAAAAATTCCAACCTCTCATAACCACTTGGCTAGCCTTAAAACATCATTTTGAACAAGTTTGATGTTGAACATTTTCCCATTTGAAGCTTGCAAATAGGAGTTATGGCCTTATGCATGAAATGACCTGTAATCTCCAAATGCCCAAAATACCCTTGACTTGTCAAAGCCATAACTTGAGTTCTACAAATCCTATCAAGGACTTCTAGTACTCTCTAGAAAGATAAGAGGATAAGGAACAACATTAATGTTGACCAAAAGTTCATAGGAATCATTCTTCTAGGGCAAAAGTTTCATGCAAGTTGGGTAACTTTCAAGCTCCAAATTCACATTCATCTGATGACCTATAACTTGTCAAAGCCATAACTTGAGTTCTACAAATCCTATCAAGGACTTCTAGCACTCAAATTAAAGCTAAGATCATGCTCTACAACAATCATGTTGGGGGTAAGATGAGATGACAATCATATCTTGAGCTAAATTGCCTTGAAGGTAGGGGTCAAACTAGGGGATTTTACACTGTCAAGTCTTAGAAACCCTAGCCTGAAACTTCTCAAACTCTTCAATCATGATGATTTAACCATGGAATCATCCTTAGAACATCTTAATGCATCAATCCATGATCACATGGCTCTTGGATTAGGTCTCAACCTTCTTCAAATCATCAGTTGACTTAGGGTTGACCCAGTCAAACCCTAGTTGCACCACTCATGGCTGAGTCTTCTTAATCTTGCACAATGACCTGTCTAGGCCTCAAAGTGATCTTCAACACTTCTCATGACCTCTCTCAAGACCTCAAGTCCAACTTCATGGCTTCAGAATCATCTGATGGCTTTCCACAACTTTCAAGTTAGGAGACCTACACACTTTTGGTTTCAACCACTCTCTCTGAGGATCTTTTAACTTCTCTGACAAGGATATCAACCCTTGAACACTTGAATAACCTTCTTAGCTAACCTCGCAGTTTTGTATAGCTCTTGATTGGTAATCATACCTCTTGATCTCCTGTATACATGTCAATGAAATGCAAATGATAATGCTAATGTGAATGAAATGAAACATAAGCTAGGTAAAGAAATGTTGGGCAAATTTTGGGGTGCAACATTTCCCAAGCAGAAAATCATCCTCAAGTAGAGAAGGGTTCTTTATGAGAATTTTCTTATCCCCAGCATTGTAGGAGAATTACATATTCCCAACATCATGAGAAGTTGGAATTCCCAATCAGTTTGAAGGTGGTGAGAAGTCAGAGTGT
Source organism: Lathyrus sativus (assembly GCA_963859935.3). Lineage (NCBI taxonomy): Eukaryota > Viridiplantae > Streptophyta > Magnoliopsida > Fabales > Fabaceae > Lathyrus > Lathyrus sativus. Next base: position 596,162,897 of record OZ012740.1, on the reverse strand, counting down.
TTTCTTCCTCAAAGGTCAGATCTGATAATTCTCCACAAGTCAAATTCCAATCGTTATTAGCATTATCATCAGTTCAAAGTCCAATCTTCGTTGGCATCTTCCCAATAGAGTTCACGATTCATTCTACGGTTCCCCGACAGAGTTTTCAGTGTCAGTGGTTATTGGTGATACAATTGGTTATCTCCCCATAGGAGATTAGATATTGGTGATCCCTTCCTCAGTGAAGTTTGGTTGTTCTGTTCTACGTATTCCCCGGTGGAGTATCCTCTTATTCTGGCATATAGTAATCACCATTACTTTGCATCTACTCAAATGTGTAGTATTTCCATTCAATATGGAGCATTACGCCACAAAAAATTCAAACATGCATCGAAGCATAACCCAGATTTGGTACCTTGCATGAAAGCCCAGATTAACCCTCAATCAAAATAGTGAATCCATTCCTCCAAAGAGAACATTACCCTTTCTTCCCCAACCTCAGAGTTGACGCCTTTCTTCCCCAACCTCATAGTTGACGCATTTCTTCCCACAACCTCAGAGTTGCCGCCCACCTTTTTTCCAACTTCAGAGTTGACGCATGTTTTCCCCAACCTCAGAGTTGACGCCTTTCTTCCATAACCTCATAGATAACACCTATTTTCCCAACCTCAGAGTTGATGCCTACCTTTCTTCCCTAACCTCGGAGTTGACACATTTCTTCCCCAATCTTAGAGTTGACACCTTTCTTCTCCAACCTCAGAGCTGACGCCTACCTTTTTCTCAACCTCAAAGTTGATGTCAAGTTTTCCTAACTTCAGAGTTAATGTTGTAATCTTAGTTAATTAAGCCTACATTCCAATCACCATCCTAATATCATGTACTTTCCCAGCCGCAATGTTGACGCCGCAATGTTGACAACTAGCCTTTTCATTATCGTAGGGTTCTTTGCACCAGAAGCTTCATTCCCTGGAAGATCTTCTTATCAATTTCCAGGGTCGTAGATTGTCGGTTGTACCCATGGTTTACCTTTATTTCCCCACAGTCTGTAAATTTCTGGGTTCTTTTTGTACTCAATCACCTTTTACTTTGAATGTCTGAAAGTCATTACTATCATCCCTTTAGGTCCAAGTTGATTTAATAAGCGCAACTGTAGCACCCTAAAATTTTCCCTTTCATTTTAACCATCACTGGATTTTGTTTCGTTCATTTGCATTTTGCATTTTTCATTTTTGCATATCAGGGCATTGGCTCTTGAGACATGGGATCAAGGTGTTTCTATGGCTCAAGGTTTCTTTTATTGCAAGTTTGTATGCAACAAGCATCAGAGGCTTCACCAGTTATTTTGTCTAGCAATCGGATAACAGATCATATTTTTTAGCAGGTTAATTTGAGCACACGAGATAATTCACGGGTTATTTCAGGCATTTTACAGGTGCAATATCAAAAGACAAGTTCTAGAGGCTTAACATGGCTCGGAACAGGTGGAAATGGGTGTTTTCCAAGATTCCCTCCAAAAGGTGTAACACCCCATTTAAATTATTTAGTCATTTTATACTTTGTTGTGCATGTATTGGTTGTGATGTCCTTAATAAGGGTATTATGTTAGGGGCGAGGGTGAGAGTTAACCTTAGTTGGGGTAAAGTAGACCTATAATAAATAATATTAATGATTAATGATAATAATAAGATTATTATGCTCATTGGTATTATTATTTTATGCTATTAATAATAATATTAATGAGATGGTAATGGTTGTTATTATTATTATTATTATTATTATTATTATTATTATTATTATTATTATTTGGAATAATAAAACTGAAAATCTAATTAAGGGGGATTAGAAGTGGTTTAGTGGGGAATCAGTTACTAATCGTGAAAAAGGAAGAGATCGGGAAAGGAGAGGTATGGCAGAGGATCCAAGAAATTCTCCATTGTTACCAAGAGAAAGCTTCAATCTAAGGTAAGGGGGGAGAATGAATTTCAATATGGGTGAATTAACATGAGGGGATAGTGAGAGGTCCTTTCTCTCATAGGATTCATGTATTTCTTCTTCTTTCATCTGATTTTCGTAATATAATGCTTTTCTCTGTAAATGGCTGTTGTTGTTGAATGAATTTTGTGCAATGCATGTGTAAATGAATCTGAGATCAATATGAAACTCGTGTTAAACCGATTGATATTGTGGTATGATTCTGACAGATAACAGATCTAGAAAATAAGGGTTAAAGGGTTAACGAAATTGAACCTTACATGATAGAAATCTTAGGAGAATAATGGATAGATGAAGTATAGTGGAGGTAGAGAGAAATGATTAACAAAAAACTGAATTATGGGTTGAGTTGAGTGGTAGAATGAAGAGTATTGAGTGAGAATTCGTGAAAGGGATGAAATCTGAGTTTTTGGCAGCAGTTCTGGTGATACGCGTACGAGATAGGGCAATACGCGTATGGTGGGTCTGGCAGCAGGGAAATACGCGTAATAGACAGGGCAATACGCGTATGATGGGCCTGACAGCAGGGCATTACGCGTAACAGGAAAGGCAATACGCGTATGGGCATACCTGGGATGACTTTTTCCCCATTTTTGTGATTTCTACCCAGATTTCGCTTGGAACGCATTTCCGTTTAATCAGTAGGATTAATATGACTTAAATGAACCTAAGGGAGATTAGTAATGAATTTAATTAGAGAGAATATGAAAAATTACGTTTTTTCCCTTAGGGGTGTGATTGATATGTGTGGGCCAGGACCGTCCAATGTGGACGATCTGGTGTGATGATGGTAATTCTCGAGAGGATTATGATGAGCGGATGGCTTGTGTGGATCATTGATGATCATGAATTATGCTTGAAATTATTATTATATTTTCATAATGGTGTCGTCATGCATTTCATGTCATGTGTCTTGCGGAGATGACTAGGTGGGAATCTATGATGGGTGCCTAGTTCATCCGGGCTTCATGTGGAAGTCATTGTGGAGATAAGTTGTAGTTCATAGGAACATATACGACTTATCCAAATTCTGATGGGAATCGGGTTCTAGGGTGAACCGTACATATTTGTGTTGGTACCACATAGATTGTGTCGAGTCAGTGAGTCACATTACATATTTGTATTTGATTATGGGCTATTAATGTCGAGTGATTGAGGTGGAACGTGTATGTGCGTTGCATGTGTATGATTGTACGTGTGGTGTGTAACTACTCCTTAGCATGTGTATTTCACCGCTTATTTATTGAATGTAGTTCTCACCCCTTTTTTGTTTGTTGCATCTGTGCTCCTTGGGGAGTGCAGATGACCAGGTACCTGAGTAGTGCTTGGAGTGTGTTACTATTTGATCGAGTCCTAGGAGTCGCTCTGATACGTAACATGGGATGATGAGATTACGTTATATTTTTCTTATTTTCTTGATTAATTGTTATGTATCGTTTATCTGTTGGATTAATGATGTATAACCACCGGTTGTGGGGATTATGTTTAAACATTGATTTTATTCCGCTGTTTTATTGAATGACCTTGTTGAAATATTGTGGAAAGCATGAAGTGACTTGATACTTCCTTGAATGAAAAAAATGCCTATGTGACATCCTACGTGTATTGAAAACTCTGATGTATTTTCTTTAATATTACTATAATACGCGTACAGGGTAGAGTGTGGTGTTATAATTGGTATCAGAGCAAGTCGGTCCATCCGGCCAGTGTTGTAGTAAAGTCTGACTATAGGATGTCTATAGTCGTGTGTTTCTTCTAACCTATGTTTTCATGGATATTGAACAGTATGGCTGGTAGGAATGATGTTGTGATGGCTGCTGCGTTACAAGTTGTTGCACAGGAAGTGGAGAACATTGGTCAGAATATCAATCGGAGTGCTGGAAACAGAGAGTTCCGTAATTTGGAGAAGTTCTAGAATAACAAGCCACCTAAGTTCGAAGGCGGACATGATCCAGATGTAGCACAGAAATGGCTGAAGGATATTAAGAAGATCTTCAGAGTCATGGGATGCTCATACGATCAGAAGGTACAGTTTAATACCCATATGCTGGAAAGTGAGGTTGAGGATTGGTGGGACAACACCCGCCAGAGATTGGAAGTTGATGAGGGTCCCATTAATTGGACATTACTCAGGGTAGAGTTTCTGGAACGGTATTTTCCAGAAGATGTTCGCGGGAAGAAAGAGATTGAATTCATTGAGTTGAAATAGGGGAACATGATAGTGGCAGAGTATGTGGTTAAGTTCGAAGAACTGGTAAAGTATTGTCCTTATTACAATACTGATGCAGCTATGAGTTCGAAGTGCATCAAGTTTGAGAGCGGGCTGCGTCCCGAGATCAAACTAGGTGTCGATTATCAAAAGATCAGGTACTTTCCTAAGCTGGTGAGCAGGTGTAGAACCTATGATGAAGACAACAGAGCTAGAATCGCTCACTATAAGAATCTAGGTGACAGAAGAGGCAAACAGAGGCATGGGAATACACCTTACCGTGCTCTGGCTGATAAAGGAAAGCAGAAAGATGTTGCTGGGAAGAAACCAAGTGGGGGAGGAAATCCTTCCAATCCTCTCAAGTGTTTCAGATGTGGTGGCGCAGGTCACCGTGCGAATGAATGTAGAATAAGGTGAAGAAGTGTTTTAAGTGTGGGAAGCCTGGTCATGTGGTCGTGGATTGTAGAACCAACATACTAACCTGTTACTACTGTGGTGAGCAGGGTCATATCATCACCCACTGTCAGAAACTGAAGAAGTCTCAGACAAGTGGGAAGGTGTTTGCATTGGTGGGAGCTCAGCCTACCAGTGAGGATCGTTTGGTCAGAGGTACGTGTTACATTCATAACACTCCTTTGATTGCTATTATTGATACGGGTGCAACTCACTCGTTTATTTCTGTGGATTATGTGAAGAGACTGGGGCTTGTGTCGTCTACTTTGAGTAGAGGGATGGTGATTGATACTCCATCTATTGGATCAATCACTACATCTTTAGTGTGTTTGAATTTCCCTATGTCGATCTTTGGTAAAGATTTTGGAGTGGACTTGATTTGTCTACCACTTAGCGAGCTAGATGTTATTTTAGGGATGAATTGGCTCGAGAGCAACTATGTTTATATTGATTGTTATAGGAAGAGGTTTTTATTCCTGACTCCTAAAGAAGAAGAAATGGCTAGTCTTATATCTACTAAGGAGTTAAGAATCTTGGTAGAAGACGAAGCTAAAGTATTTTCAGTGTTCACTTTGTTATCTATGGAGGGTAAGTCGTCGATAGAGGAAATACCTGTTGTGAGAGGACTTCCTGAAGTGCTCCCAAAGGAGGTTGCAGAGTTACCTCTAGAGAGGGGAGTAGAGTTTACAATTGATCTTGTCACTGGTACCAGACCTATACCTATGGCACCATACAAAATGTCAGCGTTAGAATTGGCAGAGTTGAAATGTCAGTTGGGAGAATTATTGGACAAAAAGTTTATCAGACCCAGTGTGTCGCCATGGGGAGCACCAGTTTTGTTAGTAAAGAAGAAAGATGGCAGTATGCGCTTGTGCGTCGATTATCACTAGTTGAATAAAGTAACCATCGAGAATAAGTATCCACTTCCAAGAATCGAGAACTGATGGATTAACACGTGGGAGCTTGTATGTTCAGTAAAATTGATTTAAGGTCAGGCTATCATTAGATCCGTGTGAAAGAAGATGATATCCAGAAAATAGCTTTTAGAACTTGGTATGGACATTATGAATATGCAGTGATTCCATTTGGTGTGTCCAATGCACCAGGTGTGTTTATGGAGTACATGAATCGTATCTTCCATGCTTATTTGGACCAGTTTGTAGTAGTTTTCATTGATGACATTTTGATTTACTCCAAGTTAGAAGTAGATCATGTAGAGCATTTGAGGGTTGCGTTGCAAGTGCTGAAGGATAATAAATTGTTTGCAAAACTTTCGAAGTGTGAGTTTTGGTTGAGTGAAGTGAGTTTTCTTGGATATGTTATTTCTGGAGGAGGCATAGCAGTGGATCCATCGAAAGTGAGAGTTGTGCTTCAGTGGGAGGCTCTGAAGTCAGTGACAGAGATTAGAAGTTTCTTAGGCTTAGTAGACTATTACCGTAAGTTCATCGAAGGGTTTTCTAATTTGGCTCTTCCGTTGACCCAGTTGACTAGAAAAGGCCAGGCATTTGTATGGGATATGTTGTATGAAGAAAGTTTCCGAGAACTGAAAAAAAGGTTGACTACCGCACCAGTGTTAACCTTACCAAATCTGAATGATCCTTTTGTGGTATATTGCGATGCGTCTAAAATAGGATTAGACGGTGATCTGATGCAAGATGGCAAGGTTGTGACTTACGCTTCATGACAATTGAGGATTAATGAAAGGAATTATCCTACTCATGATCTAGAGTTAGTTGCAGTGGTTTTCGTATTAAAGTTTTGGAGGCATTACTTGTACGGGTCGAGATTCGAAGTGTTCAATGATCATAAGAGTTTGAAATATCTGTTTGACCAGAAGGAATTAAATATGAGGCAGCGAAGATGGCTGGAATTTTTGAAAGACTATGACTTTAGCTTGAGTTACCATCCCAGTAAAGCTAACGTCGTGGCAGATGCTTTGAGTCGGAAGATGATACATATGTCGACGTTGATGATTAGAGAATTGGATTTGATTGAGCCGTTTAGAGACTTGAGTATGGTTTGTGAGTTAACTTCGGAAAGTGTAATGTTGGGGATGCTGAAAGTAAATAATGAGTTCCTTCGTGAAATAAGAGAAGGTCAGAAACTAGATTTGAAATTGGTAGACTTGATGACCATAGGAGGAACGGATAAGGAAGGAGATTTTAAAGTAGATGATTTTGGTGTGTTGAAGTTCAGAGACAGAATTTGTGTTCCAGATAATCCTGATTTGAAAAAGGTGATTTTGCAAGAAAGCCACAGGAGTAGCTTGAGTATTCATCCAGGAGCTACGAAAATGTATCGAGACATGAAGAAATTATTTTAGTGGTCGGGTATGAAGAAAGACATAGCTCGGTTTGTGTATGCTTGTTTGACTTGTTAGAAGTCAAAGGTGGAACACCAGAAACCATTCAGTTTGATGCAACCGATGGAAATACCGGAGTGGAAATTGGATAGTATTGCAATGGATTTTGTGACTGGATTGCCGAATACGGCTGACGTTTTGACGTAATTTGGGTAATTGTGGATAGATTGATGAAGTCGGCATATTTTATACCGATTAACATCAGTTTTCCTCTGACGAAGTTAGCATAAATTTATATCAGAGTGATAGTGAAGTTACACGGGGTTCCATCGAGCATTGTATCTGATAGAGACCCGAGGTTTACTTATGGATTTTGGAAAAGCTTGCAAGAAGCTTTGGGTTCCAGTTTGAAATTGAGTTCTGCTTATCACCGCAGACCAATGGTCAATCTGAGAGGACTAATCAGTCATTGGAAGACTTGTTGAGAGCTTGTATACTCGAGCGAGGAGGCGCTTGGGATACTCATTTAGCGTTGATTGAATTTACTTACAATAATAATTATCATTCTAGTATTGGAATGGCACCTTTTAAAGCATTGTATGGTAGAAGGTATAGGACACCTCTATTTTGGTATGAGTCGGGCGAGAGTACGGTACTCGGACCCGAGATTGTGCAACAGACCACAGAGGTGATCCAGATGATTAGGGAGAAAATGAAGATGGCCCAGAATAGGCAGAAAGGCTACCATGATAATAGGAAGAAAGACTTGGAATTCAGCGAGGGTGACCATGTATTTCTTAGAGTTAATCTAGTGACCGATGTTGGTCGTGCGCTGAAATTAAAGAAATTGGATCCTAAGTTCATTGGACCGTATTAGATTCTGAGGAGGGTTGGATCGGTTGCCTATAGAGTGGAGTTGCCACCCAAACTTTTGAATTTGCATGACATGTTTCATGTATCGCAACTTCGGAAGTATGTTGCTGATCCATCTCATGTGCTTCAGAGAGATGAATTGCAAGTTCGAGATAACCTTACGGTGGAGGCGACGCCATTGAGAATCGAAGACCGCAAGATGAAATAACTAAGAGGGAAAGATATCTCGTTGGTGAGAATAGCTTGGGGAGGAGCTGCTAGAGAAAGTGTGACCTAGGAATTGGAGAGCAAGATGCGAGAGTCGTATCCGGAATTATTCTCATCAGGTACATTTTCGAGGACGAAAATATTTTAAGTAGGGGAGAGTTGTAACACCCCATTTAAATTATTTAGTCATTTTATACTTTGTTGTGTGTGTATTGGTTGTGATGTCCTTAATAAGGGTATGATGTTAGGGGCGAGGGTGAGAGTTGACCTTAGTTGGGGCAAAGTGGACCTATAATAAATAATATTAATGATTAATGATAATAATAAGATTATTATGCTCATTGGTATTAGTATTTTATGCTATTAACAATAATATTAATGAGATGATAGTGGTTGTTATTATTATTATTAATTGGAATAATAAAACTGAAAATCTAATTAAGAGGGATTAGAAGTGGTTTAGTGGGGAATCAGTTACTAATCATGAAAAAGGAAGAGACCGGGAAAGGAGAGCTAGGACAGAAGAACCAATAAATTCTCCATTGTTACCAAGAGAAAGCTTCAACCTAAGGTAAGGGGGAAAATGAATTTCAATATGGGTGAATTAACATGAGGGGATAGCGAGAGGTCCTTTCTCTCATAGGATTCATGTATTTCTTCTTCTTTTATCTGATTTTCGTAATATAATGCTCTTCTCTGTAAATGGATGTTGTTGCTGAATGAATTTTGTGCGATGTATGTGTAAATGAATCTGAGAGCAATATGAAACTCGTGTGGCATCGATTGATGATGTGGTATGATTCTGACAGATAACAGATCTAGAGAATAAGGGTTAAAGGGTTAACGAAATTGAACCTTAAATGATAGAAATCTTAGGAGAACAATGGATAGATGAAGTATAGTGGAGGTAGAGAGAAATGATTAACAAATAACTGAATTATGGGTTGAGTTGAGTGGTAGAATAAAGAGTATTGAGTGAGGATTCGTGAAAGGGATGAAAGGGTTGAGTGGGGATTCGTGAAAGGATTGAGTTGTGTGGATCATTGATGATAGTGAATTATGCTTGAAATTATTATTATATTTACATAATGGTGTCGTCATGCATTTCATGTCATGTGTCTTGCGGAGATGACTAAATGGGAAACCATGATGGGTGCCTAGTTCATCATGACTTCATGTGGAAGTCATTATAGAGATAAGTTGTAGTTCAGAGGAACGTATACGACTTATCCAGATTCCGACGAAAATCGGGTTCTAGGGTGAATCGTACGTATTTGTGTTGGTACCACATGCATTGTGTCGAGTCAGTGAGTCACATTACATATTTATATTTGATTATGGGCTATTAATGCCGAGTGATTGAGGTGACACGTGTATGTGTGTTGCATGTGTATGATTGTATGTGTGGTGTGTAACTACTCCTTAGCATGTGTATTTCACCGCTTATTTATTAAATGTTGTTCTCAACCCTTTTCAGTTTGTTGCATTTGTGCTCTTGGGGAGTGCAGATGACCATGTACCTGAGTAGTGTTTGGAGTGTGTTGCTATTTGATCGAGTCCTATGAGTCGCTCTGATACATAACATGGGATGAAGGGATTACTTTATATTTTTCTTATTTTCTTGATTAATTGTTACGTATCTTTTATCTGTTGGATTAATGATGTATAACCACCGGTTGTGGGGATTATGTTTAAACTTGATTTTATTCTGCTGTTTTATTGAATGACCTTGTTGAAATATTGTGGAAAGCATGAAGTTACTTGATATTTCATTAAATGAGAAGAATGTCTATGTAACATCCTACGTATATTGAAAACTCTGATGTATTTTCTTTAATATTCATATAATACGCGTACGGGGTAGAGTGAGATGTTACAAAAGACGTTAAAATTCAAATTTTTCTTGTGTTAATCGATTAACACATTTGAACCGGAAAATGGTTAATCTATTAACCAAGGCAAAATTTGCCCAAATGCTTCAATTTTCAGCACTGCAGAATTTGAACCAAATTTCCACCACTTGATTTCACTTGTGCATCATTGGAAGGATCTAGAATGAGTTCATTTTAGTTCATTTTCATCATTTAATTCCACCCAAAATTCAAATTTCCACCCTAATTCCCATTTCTCTCACTAACCCACACTCTAAACGAAATTTAATCCCTAACCTAGGGGTTATTTAACCAAATTTACTCCAAACCTCACTCATCCACTCTCATTTTTTCACCCTCATTTTTAGAATTTTCTCTCAATTCTCTCTCACTTTTTCATTCTCCATTTTCATCTTTAACCTTTCACCAATGCTCCATATTCATAGATTCAAAAATTGTGCATTACAATTTGTGAATTCTTGAGCTAAACCCCCACTACATCACCATTCTTGATTCAATTCTACATTTGAAGCTTGTTTGGGTCTAGGTTCAAGTTTTGGAAGCCATTCTTGAAGGAGCTTTGAAGCAAGTTCATCACATTGCTTAGATCTTGAGGTTTCTCGCTAGGATCTTGGATTTCTTGTGTTAGATTTGTCCATTTTCATTTGCAACACTTACCAAAGCAATTCTCCGATTTATAGGTTGGTAAATTTCATATCCATACTTGATCTAGCTTAATTTCAACTTATGCAATGTAAATCCATGGGTTTTATGCGATTTGATCCATTTGCTTGAATTTGCTTGTTGATGTTGATGATTGTTGGATCTAATTAATGTTTGATTGTTGTAATTCAATGTAATTTTCATGCATAATTGATTGCATGTTCATTTAGATTATTGGAAATTGAGTTGCTGCTAAAAACTGTTTTTGAATGCTGAATTTTCGATTCTGCTCTAGTGCTAATCGGTTAACCTCCTGGTGTTAACCGATTAACACAACTTTGCTGCGTGTTATTTGGCTTATTTTTATAGTGTTAAGCGATTAACACCAGGAGGTTAACTGATTAACATTGTTGCAGGGTGACATTTTCTTGCATTTTCAAGTTTGTTTGGATCCCTTTCCATCCCTAAACTTCATGGATTAATACTATACATATTTGTGGATCGTGTTGGAGCTGTTTCACCTCACATGATAGTATGTTTGAGTTTCTTTGACACACAACACTTGATTTTTTATTGATACATGTCCATAATTTATTTGTGTTGCATTCTTGATGCATCCTTCATGATGTTTGCTTGTTCCTACTTGTTTGCTCATTCTTGATGCTCACATTACTGGATGTATGATTCATGTTCATGTTTGTTTCCGATTCCATGATTGCGTGTCTGTTTTAAGCGATTAATTTTTGAATTATCCCTGATGCTTTTGATGAATGCTTAAGTATGCGATATCGTTGAAACTTGTTCATGCCTATTTGTTCATACTTAATTGACTACACATGTGAATCAATTGCTCTTGCTTGATGCTTGTCCATGTTTGCAATTTATGTGTGTTTGCTTAAATGTGAAGGCATACTTTTGATCTTTTCTTTTGATGCATGATGATGCTTGGTGTTTGAACATGTTCATTATTGATTGATCAATATTTGGTGCATAGTTAATATTATGTTGTCATATAATTGTGCATGGTTAATGCCTATCCATACGCATTTGTCTTGTTGCATTGCTGTTGTCCTTTACACTTTTTGTTTTGGAGTTTCATATGCTGTTAAATATGCATTTTTCTGCCTTGATGCCTTTTACACTTGTTTCTGCCTGAAAGCATGCGCTGTTAAAAGCTGTTTTGCTTGTGTGCTAGATTTTATTGTTGTTCTGAGCTGGAAGCGCCGTTGTAGCTGTTGTTTTTGTTTTGTTTTTCTTGGTTTTGGCTTGTTCTTGCATGCTCCCTTTGGGCGCCCTAGTCCAACTTAATTTTTTTATTAAGCTTGGAGTAGGATAGACATTAGGATTTTAATCCATGTATGATAACAATAGGTTAGTCCCCTTTAACCTCAACCTTAGATCCATCTTTTGCATGCTAATATTAGGATATAATTTTCTTCCGCATCTCGACCTTAGGGTCATTTTGCATGACAACGTTAAGACCGAGTTTTCTCTTAGACCTTATGTGCGTCTTTCTCTTCTTCTCTCTCAAAACAATATCAAAACACTTAATAAAGATAATGTTCATTGTATGCCAAGAGCCTTAAGTACATGGGAAAAGGTGAGCGAATGAATTTCTAACCTCATCTTAGGATACTTTATGCGCGAGACGCTTGGATCGTTAGCGTGGAGTATTCGATCCTATGTCATAGACTTCAATTCACTTCTCTAAAACTCACAAAAAAATCAAATCATTTTCATCCTACGGGATCATTTGTCAATTATTTTCAGAAAGAGTACGTTATTTTTTTTGTTCTACCGCAAATAGGCATCAACCCTAACTGCTGGAATGAGAACTTAACGTCACTCATAAAAAACACTAAGCAACCTGTGGTGAGCCGAACTACGGCTGCTCTGATTTCTCATTCCAGATGAGGATACATAGGCACAAGACATCGATGTCTTGGCGAGCAATCTTCCCCCCATTCACCCGTATTTTTCCGAACTACGTTGACTCTAACTTTCCTATTGCACGAGGGAATACGTAGGTCTAGGATGGAGAAGTCCTATCAGGTCTCCATTTTCTCCCCTTTTTATTTTTATTTTCTCGTATCCGTATAGCAGTAGACTTTAGATAACACACCTTTTGATTAGACAACAAGCGTGGATCTCGTTGAGTACAACAAATGCGAGGGGGTATTAATACCTTCCTCTCGCGTAATCGTCTCCCGGATTTGGATGCAATGACCATGTCTTCTCCCTTATTTAGGTTTTCTTCGATCGTTTACTTTCCCTCCGTTGGGATAAATAACGTTCGGTGGTGACTCTTCTGTTTTTTCCGCCATGTGTTTTTGTAGTTGCGACACTCCCACCATTAACCCTCCAAGTGAGATGAAGTTTCAGCTTCTAAACATGAAGCAACATCAACTTTCTTCACCACCTTAGTAGAGGAGCCTAAAGATTCTTCAACCATTATAATCATGTACGATAAGTCATTGATTCTAACGTTGAAAACTTCGTTTATTAGAATATCACAAGTAGTTCTCACCATAAAACCAGCCACATCCATCTTCAAAAAATCGCTTGTACTCTCTTCACTACAAAGAAACTTCCCAACCTTTTCTGATGAGAATTGGAAGAACTCTGATGACCAGGCTTGGCAAGGTATACTGTAACACCGCAACCAACTTAAATGTTCCTTATCCACCACACCTTATTTCCACTTAACTACCTCCGAAAACCATTGACCTAACCAGTCTTTAGCACCTTCAACTAAAGCTTCGAGTTCACCTTTCTCGTCTTCTTTCAGGAGACACAAATTAGCTCCCAATGGAGTCACTTTAAGGGAGAAATAACCTTCGGAATGAAGTAATCTCTGTATGTTGTATGTTGACCCATGATTCAACATTTTCTCAACATACGCCTTTTTAAACCTTGCCAACTCTTCTATACCTACCTCATACACCAGTTCTTGAACAACTTTGTTAACATTATGAAGGTCTCCATTCACCTTTCTTTCCTCCCTAGTCACGTCTGGATAAGATTTACCCCTGGACCTCATCCTCTGAGAGAAGTTTGCTCTTGGACGCTCACCATGATCATTCTAGAACCCTTTCAGATCTTCTTTGTGACAACCCTGCTTAAAACCTTTCTCCCATACAAACATTCTTTTCACAACTCTCAAAAATCTTGGGAGGTTGGCGTGGAGTTTCGTCCTTCAATCAGCAAGTTGTCAATCTTCAACACTAATCTCCTCAGGTTGTCTACGTCGAAGAATCTAATGAAATCATATTTTCTTTCTCTCTCGTCCTTCTTTGGTGGAACGACAACTTCATCAATCTCACCAAAATCGGCAAACAACTTATACAGGTCCTTAGCTCTGAAGTGGTTTGGGAACTTAGTGATGGAAATCGTCGTTGACTCCTTAAGGCTTCTCCCGTAACTCTTCTGCTCTGTATCCCATCTTCTTTTCACACCGTAAGGTTTTCAACGTCTTACCTTGGACCATTCTCCGTCTTCACTCATATTCCTTTATCTGTGTAATTTTATAGATATGTCATTTGATTCCCCTGTTCTTTTGAAAGAAACCAAAGTTAATAAAGTTAGGAAAATTATGTTTCATCTGTGTCATTGGATGATGTATGTAAATGAAGTATGAATAACTTAGTAGTCATCTTGACTCATACTCACATAATATATACTAGCATCCAAACGGACACTCTCGAGCCCGTTTGTCCATTTTTTTTAATATACATACGTGTGAAAATATTGTTTATATTATCATTTATATTATTATGTAAAAATGCATGTTTATCAATTTTAAAAAAATCTATTGTTATTAAACTATTACACATTTTAATATAAATATTTTTTTATTTTTAATTCAATAATAAAATCTTTGATATGATTATTGATATGTTGCAAAAATAACTTAAAATAATATGATATTTTATAATTGATTGATTTATTTTTATTAAAAATACATAAAACAATTACTTATATGAATATTTATATATCCATAAAATATAAATCCAGGTACAAACATGAATGCTCACATATGAACTCATATATTATAGAATATTTTTAAAATACTTGTATGAAACCTCAGCTTTTGACTTTCTCCATTGTCATTTCTATTCATAACTAATATAAAATATAATAATATTTTTAATAAAAATTTAATATTACCACAAACTAATATTTCTTAACTATTAATTAAAAAAAATCTCATCTAGAATAAAAAAAGATGATTAAAACAAATAGTTAATGAGTTCATCATTATTAAATTAAATAATTTTCTTTTAAAAATAAGTCAAATATAAAAGAAAATAGAAAAATAAATTATAACATTAAAAAAAAAGGTAAAAGAAGTGATGCACTGATTGTCTAAATTTTTTTATACTATATTTTTTTATACTATTAAGTAATGAGGTCATGCATCCCACCAAATCTAACTTAAGATTATAAACAAATTATATGATATATTTAATATATTTTAATTAGAAAAAAATGTAAAAAGGTTTTACACTTTTAGAGAATCACCACTAAACTTTTTTAAAAAATTGAAAAATCTATTTCTTAAAAAGATCAAAAGTATTGACTCAATAACAGGGTTACACTATCAACCCATTTTACCATTTCTACCAATATGTTTGGGTCCGCACCTAAGATCCTGATTAAGATTGATGCGTGTCTAAAATATGCCATTCGGTTAGGGCTGGAAATGAGTCGAGTCGAGTCGAACTCACCTCAGCTCGGCTCGACTCATTAAGAATTTTTCGAGTTCGAGTTCGAGTTCGAGTTCAACACGAACTTTTTTTTAAGCTCAAACTCGACTCGTTATGAATTGTTTCGAGTTCGAGTTCGAGTTCGAGTTCGAGTTCAACACGAACTTTTTTTTAAGTTCAAACTCGACTTGTTATAAGTTCACGAACAGTTTGGTTCAACTCATTAGGATCAGCTCACATGATTCACGGGCTTAAAAACTATTTTTTTTAATATATATATATATTTTAGTATATTTGACATTTTAAATAAATATATTTTTTTTAAAATAAAATATTAAAATAAAATAAAAATTATCATATTGAAATTTAACTTTATCTTCGAAATCTACTAATTCAAAACTTACACAACTTTCAAGAGATACATTTGAGAGTCTAATTCAAAAACTACTAAGTTGAAGATTAAATTTGTCTAAGATTTAGATTAAATATTTAAACCTAATCTTAAAGACAGTATAATTATTCTCATATGTAATCGAGTTAACTCATGAACCTAACGAGTCGAACTATGTAGAGTTCAAGTTCAGCTCATTTAGTTAACGAACTTAATTTTTCGCTCATACTCAACTCATTAGGTTCATGAACCTAGTTCAACGATCTAATTGTCGAATCGAATTTCGAACTATTTTCGAGTTGGTTCGGTTCATTGTCAGCCCTACATTCGGTTAATCTTGTCCTAGATTTAACCGTAAGTATATTCCACTTAAATGGTGCTTTACATCTGCGGTCAAAGATTGAGACAGCTTAACAAATTGAGTATCATTAAATGTCAAATTACTAATAATAATAAACTAGCGAAAATATGGATGAATAAAATCATCGACAAACGACAGTGACTGAGGATACAGCGTGGCACTAATCTAGTTTATGACTCTACTTTTTAATATTAGTATTGGTCGTCGTTTTCTGATTTTAGAAACTTCTATTCCATCATAAGATTTTAGTATCAAAATCATTTAATAACTTTGAGTTTGATTTGATATCGGTATTAGTAAATAAAACTTATTTTAAAATAAATTAATATAAAAAATATGATATGAACATTTAATAATTGGACCGTGGATATATTCAATTAAGTTTTAAGGTATTAAGATACTATTACTTGGATGTTTTATTTGTCTTCCATGTCCCGTCTAAGAAATAGTCATTTCCTAAAACAAAAAAACTTTTGTTTCTAATCAAAATACAAAGTATATGTAGTGACAAACGCTACATTAAAAAAGAAAAAATTATGAGAAATCATGAGTTTTATAAACAAACACAAAAAAAAAATTTAGTTTTACAAAAGACAGAGAAGAGTGAAGAAGAACACAAATTAGTCAAAACTGTTTTTCTATTCATTTTTTCAATTAGAACAAAAGGTTATAAGTGAATAACAACAACCAACACTTAACTCTCTCTCAACAATATGATAGATTAGTCTATTTATATACTACAAACTAACTTAATCACTAAGCTAACTTAATCACTAAGTTAACTTAATCAACAAGCTAACTTATAAAACTGCATGCTTGAGCAGACTTCGACTATAACATGCACAACTCTGTCGAAACATGAAGTTATCCCTATCAAGACTAGAGTTCGATTCAAAATGCCACATATCTCCACCTTAGAACAAACTCTACAACATTAAGGAAACAAACTAGCTCTCATCGTGCACTTTATCAGCTAGATACAATGAACTTTCTACTAGGCAATGACTTGGTGATCATATCAGCACTATTATCTTCAATTGAAACCTTCGGCATTTTCACTTCTCCTTTCTCAATTTTCTCCATGATAACATCAATGTGATTGGTTCTCTTAAGATAGGCTGAATTCTTCAACAGATGTTTGACACTTTGACTATCACATTAATAATGATAACTTGACCTTGAAGTTTCAGTTCATTAACAAACCCTGCAAGCCACAATGCTTCTTTCACAGCTTTAGTGAGAGAAATATGAAGGTGGAAAAATACAAAAGAAGGGGGGTTGAATTGTGTTCACTAAAAACGTTTCTGCTTCTGAACAGAGTTTAGACTCTAAATAATAGTTCAGAATTTGATGATAGGTATAGCGGAAAATATATCAGAAGTAAACCAAACAGAACAATGAACACAGAAAATTTATCGTGGTTCCTCTCCAAACTGAGAGTATTTCAGTCCCCCTACAGCACAAGAGATTTTTCACTATAATCAACATATGATTACAACTACTTGTACACTTAAGTATAAGACTTTCACTGCTCAGACCTACAGTCTAAGACTTCCTTGCTTAATCAGCACCTGATTAAGACTTCACTGCTCAAACACTATGCCTAAGACTTCTTTGCTCGGATGCACCGTCTAAGAATTCCTTTGCTCAGAGTTACAATCCAAGACTTCATTGCTCAGACACACCGTCTAAGACTTCCTTTGCTCAGATTCTCAATCCAAGACTTCACTGCTCAGACACACCGTCTAAGACTTCTTTTGCTCAAATTCTCAATACAAGACTTCACTGCTCATACACACCGTCTAAGACTTCCTTTTCTCATATTCTCAATCCAAGATTTCACTTGCTTAATCAACATAGATCAAGACTTTCAATGCTCAAGCACATAGCAAGAGACTTACTTGGCTCAAGCTTTTCAGGAACTTTTATGCTCAAGCACTGAGCAAGAGACTTTGATCTAAACTACTAAAAAACATGTTCAGCAGAATAGAGAATAGGTGTAGAGACTAATGTAAGAGGTACAGGGTAATCACCTTAACAAAGACCTTAAACACTTAAAATTTCCAAGATATTCAATGTTTAGAAAATCTTAATACTTTTTATAATTTGCAACAAGTAACAGAAGTTTCTGAATATTTAGTAGTGTTGCTCATTGTTGATCTTATTATGTCTTCATTCAGATAAAAATGATGAGCACTTCTAATCTTCTTGGTATTCCTTCTTCTTCTACTCCCTTGTTAAAGATTCAGATTGAGCCTTCAGCAGCTTATATAGCAGTTTGTAGAAGACTAGTCATTGGAAAAGATAACTTGATCAAGTGTCTTTGTTTTCTCCATAGTACAAGAGATGTTGAAGATAGATACATCAAAATATCTTGATCAATTGTGTATTGTGTTTAACCATTGAGTCTTCAAAGAGATCATGTACTATACACTACAAGAAAAAAGGAGATTTACGACACTTGAGTTGCGACAGTTATCACAAAACCGTCCTTATTCCTGGATTGTGACGGTTGTCACGACAGTTAGGGTCAACTGTCGTAGATTTTTTGCGACAGTTATAAAAAAATCGTCCTTATTCCTGGACTACGACAGTTCTCATGACGTTTTGAGTCAACCGTCGCAAATTTTTTTATGCATGTTGTATAAAATAATGCGACAGTTACCAAAGAATCGCTCTCTTTCCACACTCGCGATAGTTAATGCGAACTATCGCAATTACTTTAGTCAATCATAATCACTGTTTTTTTATTCCTTTAATTTTCCACTTTTTTCTTTCATTTTTATTTTCTAACCTTTTCAATTTTATTAATTAATTTAATAAATAATTAATTATTATAATTTTCATGACAATGTAACTTAATATTTTTGTCTAAAATAATAGTAAAATATTTTCTGTTTTATTATATAAATATTTAACTTTTATTAAAATTAACTTTGATAAAAATGTTAATATATATATATATATATATATATATATATATATATATATATATATATATATATATATATATATATATATATATATATATATATATATATATATATATATATATATATATATATATATATATATATATATATATATATATATATATATATCTGTGTGTGTGTGTGTGTGTGTGTGTGTGTGTGTGTGTGTGTGTGTGCGCGCGCGTGTGTGTGTGTGTGTTTTTTTATGAAGATTATAAATATATTAAAAATTATAAATTATAGATTGAAAACATGTTTAAGCTTTAAAAAAATATTGAAAAAAAGTTTCAGAAAAACAACTACAATAATACACGGTTTGGCATTTGCCCCATTTCTAATCCTGATTGTCTTTATCCATTTCATCGAAACTGTTTACCGAGCAGATGAGTGAAACTTGTGGACCCCACCTTCTTCTTCTTCTTCTCGCAAACGGTTTCCGAAAAATCCCAAAACCCTAAACTCAACCATCTTCAATTCGACCTTCAATTCCTTTTTAATCATTCCTTCTCCAATTTAACCTCTAAATCCCTCGGCATCTTTCAATTTCCCGATCTTCTCTTTCTCTTTCTCTCAAATTCTGTCTCAAATTCTGCCATTGAATTGTCTCAAGTATGTATAAGTGTAATATAATACCCTTCAAATGTATTATCAGAGTAATCTCGCTTTACTCGCAAGCATTTTCAAAAGGCTACTTTTAGCGAGCTTGATTGATTGGGTTCCTTTCCTTTGATACTAGTTTTTGAATGTGTTTATTAACTAATCTGATATAGTGGATTCCGTATTTAACCATCCACTGCAGGTTATGGAGAGCTGTTATCAAATTGGGTGGCTATGAATTGGTATGATCCCACTCTTGTTCTTGCGATATATACTTTTAACAATGTTGTCTGATATATACATTTTCCATCTGATGAGCTTCATTACTATTATTTGCATTGCTGAGAAATTAATAGAAAACTGGAGAGATTCGAGAGAATCTGAAATTTGGGTTTTCTGAACTTTGAATCTGAAGACTTAGGTTGCAACTGATTAAGATTCCTAGTATAGTATTTTTAGACCAAGTTGATAGTTATAGTTTACTGTTAGATTCTATATTGAAAAAATATGATTACTACTAAGCTACAATAAGCTCATCCCAACACACTAAGTGCAGTTGGTTAAAGGCCCAGTTTGCTCCTATGAGCCAAAGACTCATTTGCTAACTGAAACAGGAGAAATACAATTATATGTTTTGTGTGTATATGTGTGTGTGTTTTTTTTTGTTATACTTTATATGATGTCTCAGTTAATCAACCTTGAGCCCGTAACTATTCATTACTCATCAAATGGGGTAACAGAAAAGTTGGTATTGTGTTTAGGTTTATATGTTGTGTGTATGTGTGTTTATTTGTTTATACTATATATGATGTCTCAATTAATCAACCTTGAGTATGTAATTATTCATTACTCATCAAATGGGATAAAAGAAAAGTTGATATTGGACTGTGTAGATTAATATATATCTAGGAGAGTTTTTTCTTCCTTCAATGGGCTTTTTGTAATGCCCGCTTTATTTCGATTAAATCTAATTATGACTTTGCCATGTCTCGTTGCGTCGTAGTCGTATTTGAGTATGAGTTCGTCTCGAAGAAAGGAATTGAATCGGTCGAATTGTCGAAAAAATTCAGGTTTTGTCGGAAAACTTTGAAAATTCATATCTCTTGATCCGTAAGTCGGATTTGACCCCCGTTCGAAGCGTTGGAAAGATAAAGAGATGTTCTATCTAGAAAAAAATTGAAAAAAATTTAATTTTGCTGCTATGACGACCGTCACAGGAGTGTGACGACCGTCACACAAGCAAAAACTGCAGTTATGCAGAATTTGAACGTGTTCTGGTGGAATGAGATTTTGTAGCAAAAATATATTCCCGTAGACTCTTTTACCCTCAATTACATCATTTTTTTGGGAAAGGAAAGACGGAAAAGAGAAGTTACGCATTGAGAGAAGTGGAGAGCGAAGAATTATCCATCGGCGAATTCGGGAGATTTCTGCAGAAAAATCACCGTAGAGCAGAAGCGGAATCGGAAAGCGTGGAATTAAACTCAATTCTAAGGTAAGGGTGGGGTTCAATTCTATAACTGGGAGTATGATCGAATTCATGTGGGGATTGAGTCATAGGTCTAGTTTTCGTTAATCGATAAATGTTAAGGAAAAGGTTTCCCTAATGGGACCAGATTTCTATGTAGGAATGAATGTGTTATGTGGTTATTAGTGCGATGCTCTAAGGTTTTCCTTATGGGCAAATACGTAGAACGAATATGCTATACGGTTATTCATACAACGCTCTAATGGTTTTCCCTAATGGGCGTCAAGATGACCGAGTTGGTCTAAGGCGCCAGTTTCAGGTACTGGTCCAAAAAGGACAGTTACCTGGTTGTGATTGATTTGTAATTAATTATGTGAGAAGATGCCGTAATGTTGTTATTACGATAAAATGTTAAAGATTAATTGTAGAACTGATGTTGATGTTATACCTGTATAGGAATAGCCATTTTGTGTGAACACTTTGAGTTCCTATTTGTTGATACGATGTTGTAATGTTCCTGTACATGAACAGTCGTAAATGTTGAAATTATGTTGTTATTGTTCCCATATGTGAACGAGTAGAAAGTGATGGTTGTATGAGTGGTATGATGTTATGATGCTCTGTTATGGACATTCTGGTTGTAGGCATAATGCCTTGTTATATGGTTGCTATGGTTGTGTTGTAGTCCATAATAGATGCATTTCATGGCATAACATTTGGCCTGTATTGGCGACGGTTGTGTCTGTATTGGCGTTATTTGGAGTGTTGGCTCCTAGATGGGTTCGGGGTGTTGGCCCTGTCCCGAGTTTTGGGGTGTTGGCTCTTAGATGGGTTCGGGGTGTTGGCCCTGTCCCGAGTTGTGGAGAGTTGTCTCCCAAAATGGTACCACATGCATATGCACAGTTGAGTCGCATTGTTGAGTCGCATAAAGTCGCATAATTACGCTAGTTGTATGTTAATGTTTTTTATGTGAGATATGGATTACTCGCAGTTATTGTCGATGATGTTTATGATTTCGAAACCTATAATGCTGTGATGAGTTCCGGCATGTTTTCTATCATGCTTTATGTTATATTATTGATATCTCACCCTTTTCCGTTGTATGTTACCTCCTCTGGTGGTAATTTGCAGGTAGTCAAGAATAGAGCGTAGTTCCCGTTAAGGTGTCGTTGGTCGCTCTGATACGTAGCACTCTTGGGGGATGAACGATTGTTTATGTTGTTTATTTGATGTTTTCTTGTTGCTGAATTTTACTAAGTATTTTAGTTGAATTGGTTGTTTTTTTGTTAATGCACCGAATGTTGGTTGTACGCACTAAGCCGAAGAATCGGTAGTGCTGAATTTTGATGGAAAACTAGTTGTTTTAATGAATATATGCAAGCTGAAGTACTTGCTGAAT
Organism: Lathyrus sativus; assembly: GCA_963859935.3. Lineage (NCBI taxonomy): Eukaryota > Viridiplantae > Streptophyta > Magnoliopsida > Fabales > Fabaceae > Lathyrus > Lathyrus sativus. The sequence continues at coordinate 596,140,454 of OZ012740.1, read as the reverse complement.
TTTAATGGAGTTTTGGTTGTAATTTCTGGTATCACGTTGATTTTCATAAATGTTGAAAGTGCATTATGTTCCGCTGCAAATGAATATGTTGCTATGTAATTAAGATGTATGTGAGTTGTTATTAGTTGTTCATCCAAGAGTATGTGCTATGTATCATCACTGAATGCATGCTGCCTAGTTAAATTAAATGGTAAAATGCATGCTTCTGCTAGCTGAAAAATGTGACGCCCAGGTTTTTGTTTGTGTGACGACCGTCATGCGTACAAATTTCGTGCACTCTGATTTTGATTTATTTTAAATATGTCTTGGGTAGAAATGGGGTGTTACATTAGTGGTATCAGAGCAGGTCGGTCCGTCCGGCCAAGTTGTCTAATGTTGTTGATTAATCCCTTGTATGCGGCATGTGTGTGAAAACACTGTCGGTACATGTTTGTCGTCTAGCCTTTGTCTGCAGAAGTGGGAAGGATTCAAGTGGGGGAGAAGCATGTGTTTCTCCGGAATGCTGCAAGTGTAGAGTGAAGGCTCAGTGTATGGTTGAATGCTCTCATAGTTTGGCAAAGATGGTTTGTACCCCATTATGATTTTCGGCTGCCTATTGACAAATTGAGGAACTGATCACCCTTAATCTCTTGTTAATAGTAGACGGGATTGTGTTGGATGGGATAGACGTGCCTTGCAAGCTTGGATGACGTGAGCAGTGAATTGTTTGGAGTGGAGCTAAGTGCTCAAGAATTGTTTTGATGAGTCGGTCGATGTAAGAAGGTGCAGAGATGTGCATTTTGATTGGAATTTTCGAGAGAGTTGTCGACGACTCGTGTGTTGATTGTTGCCAAACCCGACGGGACTAGTGGCGGTGTTTGGAGATGCTTTGTTGATATGATTTGGAGATATGTTAAAAGTAACTTCAGCGAGTTAGTTATGCTTTAAGGCAACTTGAAGTACGTAAGAAGAATTATCTGACCAGTGTTCAAGAGTTGGTCATTGTTGTAGTTGTGCCGGAGTTGGAGGCTGATATTGCTTAATCTGATATTTTGTGAGGAAGCGATGTTTTACAGACGAAAGTCGGAGTAGATTGCATAGTTGTGTCGGGTAATGTTAAGCCGTGATTGAGTATGCTTGTTTTATAAAATGTGGTTGATTTGGCAAGTTTTGGCATTTTGAAGATTTGAGGATCTAAGATTCGGATTGAAATCGGACGTCGTAGAAACCGCGTTGATGGTTCTAATTCAATGCCATATGTTAGAGGAGTATGAGTATGTGTTTGTTTCGAAGAAATAAATTGAATCAGTCGAATTTTCGGGCAAAAATGCAGAATTCCCGCAGCAGATTTTGGGCAAAATTCTGGTTTTTCGGAAAACTTCGAAAATTCATAACTCTTGAACCGTATGTCGGTTTTGACTCCCGTTCAAAGTGACAGGAAGCTAACGAGATGATATTTCTAGTAAAATGGTTTTGGAGTCAGTGAATGAGCCAATTATAGCAGAATATTCGAAACATGTCATTTTGGCAATTTTACCGTCGTGAACAGGTGCGGTTGATGTGTTATCATACTGTGTGTTTTCGGTATGTAACATGGTAGTTGATGCTTTGATTTGAAAACCTTACCGGTAGCAATGATGATGGTGAAAAGAGTTAGAACCGATTGAGCAGTTTGGCGATACAAGTTTGGTCTGTGAAGAGACTTGTTATGGAGTTAAGCCGTGTGTGTTAGAACTTACTAGTAGTATTCTTGAGGGGATTTGAGAAGGTCAGAAAATCTGGTTTGAGTTGGTAGATTGGTCAAAGTCGATGAATCAAAGTCGAAGAGTTGATTTTCGGATTTGTGGAAGTGGTATCGCGATATGTCGTGATAGAGTTTGTGGTCGACTTAGTTACGGAAACTAGTCTGACATTGAGAACTCCACATTGTATGTCTGTTTGTATGGTCGAGGAATTAATTTGATTGAGTGGCTTTGAGACTTGTGTCTGGTGTGTATTCTAAGGCAGCAGATTGTGAAGTCGAATAGAGGGTGGACAGTGATTTCTGGTGATTGTGAGAAGAGGTTGGGCGTAGAAAGCAATATTGGTGTACTTGAGGTTTAAAATATTTCAAGTTGAAACTGTGCCGAATGGTTTCCTAAGTGTGAAATTGTTGTTGTACATCGAATTCTAAGATCGCAGCTTTTTACGGAATCGAAATCGGACATACGGAAGTCGTTTAACGGTCGAAAATAGAAATTCGGACTGTCATGTTCACCGAGAGATTCGCCTAGCGAAGTGTCCTGGGCAGAAAAATGTTGTTGAGTGGAGTAAGAATACTCTTGAAGAAGTGCCTTGAGATAGATGGAGTATCCATCCAAGTGCCATGAGGATGCGACCGAATTTAAGGAAATTGTTTTGGTGGCCATAGATAGAGAGTCACAGGAGTAAGTTGAGTATTCATCCGGGAGCGACGAATATGTATAGTGATTTGAAGAATCTGTTTTGGTGGCCTGGTATGAAGCGTGATATAACACGATTTGTGTATGCATGTTTGACTTGTCAGAAGTAGAAAGTTGAGCATCAGAAACCTGTTGGGTTGATGCAACCGTGAGAAACTCTAGAATGGATATTGGATAGTGCTTCCATGGATTTTGTGACGGGTTTTCCAAAGAATTTGAAGGAATATAATTCGATTTGGTTGGTTATGAATGAATTGACAAGATTAACCCATTTCCTACCAATGAGGGAGAACCAGTCTATGCTGAAGCTAGCTGAGATGTGTATCGATGAAGTTGTGAAGTTGTATGAGGTGCCATCGAATATTGTGTCAGATGGGAACCTGAGTTTTCATTGAGATTTTAGGAGAGTTTTGCAGACGTTTGAATGTCATGTCGAAGTTGGATTCTTTCCAGCATCCATGGACGGATGGGCAGACAGAGAGAACTATTCAGTATGTAGAGGATTTGTTGAGTTATGTTGATGTATGTCCGGCGAGAGTGTTGTGCTCGGACATGAGATTGTGTAAGAGACGATTGAAAAGATTAAAAGGATCCAAGATAAGATGTGTTTTGAGACTTACGATAGTAACTGGTGTTGGTCGAGCGTGAGGTCTCTGAAATACCACTATGTTTTGTTTATCTGTATCAGAGTGGCGCAGCGGAAGCATGGAGAAAGTAGCATGCTAGGCTGTTTTACCGCTGTCGCTTATGGGAATTGCATGACGTGTTCATGTGTCCAAGCTGAGGAAGTACATTGATTCAGATGGATAGTGTACAAGTGAAGGATGATTTGATTGTTGAGGCATTGCTAGTTCAAGTTGATGGATGAGAAGCAACTTCGAGGTAAAAGGATTCTTTGGTAGAGGTAATTTGGAAGATTGGGATGCGAGAGTCGTATCCGGAGTTGGTTGAATCGAGGTAATTTCGAGGACAAAATTCTTTTAAGTGGGGGAGAGTTGTAACGCCCGCTTTATTTCGATTAAATCTAATTATGACTTTGCCATGTCTCGTTGCGTCGTAGTCGTATTTGAGTATGAGTTCGTCTCGAAGAAAGGAATTGAATCGGTCGAATTGTCGGAAAAATTCAGGTTTTGTCGGAAAACTTTGAAAATTCATATCTCTTGATCCGTAAGTCGGATTTGACCCCGTTCGAAGCGTTGGAAAGCTAAAGAGATGTTCTATCTATAAAAAATTGAAAAAAATTTAATTTTGCTGCTATGACGACCGTCACAGGAGTGTGACGACCGTCACACGAGCAAAAACTGCAGTTATGCAGAATTTGAACGTGTTCTGGTGGAATGAGATTTTGTAGCAAAAATATATTCCCGTAGACTCTTTTACCCTCAATTACATCATTTTTTTGGGAAAGGAAAGACGGAAAAGTGAAGTTACGCATTGAGAGAAGTGGAGAGCGAAGAATCATCTATCGGCGAATTCGGGAGATTTCTGCAGAAAAATCACCGTAGAGCAGAAGCGGAATCGAAAAGCGTGGAATTGGCCTCAATTCTAAGGTAAGGGTGGGGTTCAATTCTATAACTGGGAGTATGATCGAATTCGTGTGGGGATTGAGTCATAGGTCTAGTTTTCGTTAATCGATAAATGTTAAGGAAAAGGTTTCCCTAATGGGACCAGATTTCTATGTAGGAATGAATGTGTTATGTTGTTATTAGTGCGATGCTCTAAGGTTTTCCTTATGGGCAAATACGTAGAACGAATATGCTATACGGTTATTCGTACAACGCTCTAATGGTTTTCCCTAATGGGCGTCAATATGGCCGAGTTGGTCTAAGGCGCCAGTTTCAGGTACTGGTCCAAAAAGGACAGTTACCTGGTTGTGATTGATTTGTAATTAATTATGTGAGAAGATGCCGTAATGTTGTTATTACGATAAAATGTTAAAGATTAATTGTAGAACTGATGTTGATGTTATACCTGTATAGGAATAGCTATTTTGTGTGAACACTTTGAGTTCCTATTTGTTGATACGATGTTGCAATGTTCCTGTACATGAACAGTCGTAAATGTTGAAATTATGTTGTTATTGTTCCCATATGTGAACGAGTAGAAAGTGATGGTTGTATGAGTGGTATGATGTTATGATGCTCTGTTATGGACATTCTGGTTGTAGGCATAATGCCTTGTTATATGGTTGTTATGGTTGTGTTGTAGTCCATAATAGATGCATTTCATGGCATAACATTTGGCCTGGATTGGCGACGGTTGTGCCTGTATTGGCGTTATTTGGAGTGTTGGCTCCTAGATGGGTTCAGGGTGTTGGCCCTGTCCCGAGTTTTGGAGTGTTGGCTCCTAGATGGGTTCGGGGTGTTGGCCCTGTCCCGAGTTGTGGAGAGTTGTCTCCCAAAATGGTACCACATGCATATGCACAGTTGAGTCGCATTGTTGAGTCGCATAAAGTCGCATAATTACGCTAGTTGTATGTTAATATTTTTTATGTGAGATATGGATTACTCGCAGTTGTTGTCAATGATGTTTATGATTTCGAAACCTATAATGCTGTGATGAGTTCCGGCATGTTTTCTATCATGCTTTATGTTATATTATTGATATCTCACCCTTTTCCGTTGTATGTTACCTCCTCTGGTGGTAATTTGCAGGTAGTCAAGAATAGAGTGTAGTTCCCGTTAAGGTGTCGTTGGTCGCTCTGATACGTAGCACTCTTGGGGGGATGAACGATTGTTTATGTTGTTTATTTGATGTTTTCTTGTTGCTGAATTTTACTAAGTATTTTAGTTGAATTGGTTGTTTTTTTGTTAATGCACCAAATGCTGGTTGTACGCACTAAGCCGAAGAATCGGTAGTGCTGAATTTTGATGGAAAACTAGTTGTTTTAATGAATATATGCAAGCTGAAGTACTTTCTGAATTTTAATGGAGTTTTGGTTGTAATTTCTGGTATCACGTTGATTTTCATAAATGTTGAAAGTGCATTATGTTCCGCTGCAAATGAATATGTTGCTATGTAATTAAGATGTATGTGAGTTGTTATTAGTTGTTCATCCAAGAGTATGTGCTATGTATCATCACTGAATGCATGCTGCCTAGTTAAATTAAATGGTAAAATGCATGCTTATGCTAGCTGAAAAATGTGACGCCCAGGTTTTTGTCTGTGTGACGACCGTCACAAGTCCATGGCGACCGTCATGCGTACAAATTTCGTGCACTCTGATTTTGATTCATTTTAAATATGTCTTGGGTAGAAATGGGGTGTTACACTTTTGAGTTTGGACTTCACTTTTTTTTTTAAATTGTGACCTTCAAATTGCAGCATCATAACAAAGAATAGTGCTTACGGTATCCATGCGATGCTATCTGGTAGCTTTTGTATTGAGCCCTGTAGGAAAATAATTGGGAGAAAGATTTCCCTTTGAAAGTTTTTTATTATTATTGTTATAATCACAAATATAGTGATTATCACTATAAAAATAACACGCACCATCAATGGAAGATTTCCCTTTTATCATTTATGGTTCGCTGGAAGTTTTTTATTATTATTGTTATAATCACAAATATAAAGATTTCCCTTTTATCATTTATGTTTCCGCCTACATAATATATGGAAGATTATACTCATGTTTATTGTTTTGACATGTAACAACTTTTGATTTTCTAAATCCGAACGGGAATGGATTCAATATTACTGTATGGTACAAGTCAACCTACAAGGATGTCACTAATTTTGGTCCTATTGCATTGTTGTGAATTCCTCGATCGATAAATTTGGTATATATCTAAAACTTTTTTTAATAGTTGCGTCTTCCTTGCCGTTTCTATCCTAAATCTCTTTTGTATAGATAACAACAATAACAACCGACATCACTATGCATGCAGATATTAAATGCATACCTGCAATTTCTGTGTGGGCATGGTACCAATATGAAATGGAATGGTTCCTTCAGATAGAGAAGCTTATCGGTGGGGAGCATATTCTTAGTCTTTGTTGTGACATTTGAAGGAGTAAAACATTCTTATTCTTATTCTTAACAAATACAAGTGTTTTTCAGACAAAAAGCTACCAGAATACCCTACACAACTTGAGAAAGTTTTGCTTTTGGAAGAGCGTGTTAGTGAAGCCAAAAGATTAGCAGCAACTAGAAGACTGCAAAACTGATTATGAAGGGCTCATGATGATACTAGAAGACCACAAGTGATTTTCTTTATTGATGCTAACTGGAAGTAATGTTTAAGCTTTTTTAGATGTTCATGTCTATCCTCTAAGGCAAAATCATACCAAAGATTTCTTCAGCCATCGGTAGAAAAGCTTGGATCATCACTTGGTGTGGAAAATTGGGCAGAATATCTTGGATCATCATAGGTTGTACAATTATATTGATTATATTGTATATATCAAGTTATAGATTATGACATTTGATCATTTAGATATTCATAAGTATATATTTAGTAGAAAATATAATAAGTTATTTAAAAAAGTGATATAATGAAATATCAATTGTTTTTTAAGTTATATAAATTTATATATTTGTTATATGTTTATATACGTGAGTCTTTATATATTTGATATATTACAAAAAAACAATAATGTTTAAATTTAAAAAGAACTAATATTATAAAAAAAATGAGATGAAAGTAATTTAAATAAAAAAAGAATATTGTAAAAAAAATTCTATAGATAAAATTATGATGGTTTAAACCGTCGCAACTAGCATAAATAATATTTATAATTAGTAAATATAATTACGACGGTTTCAACACACGTTTCTGAGACAGAACTAAAACCGTCGTGACTTGCAACTTACGTCCGTTAAAACCGTCGTAACGTGCCAAAATAAACCGTCGTAACTTGCCAATTTTCTTGTAGTGTTAAGACGGTTGAAAACCGTCACAATATGGAGATTACAACAGTTAGCTACCCGTCGTGAAAATAACGACAGTTTTCACAACCGTCGCAATACGGCCTCGCGACGCACGATTCTACGACGGGGTTGAAACCGTCGTAACTTACAAATTGTGACGGTTAAAACTGTTGCAATTTGCCAATTTTTTTGTAGTGTATAGAGCCATTAAGAGTTGTTATCAGTAAAGCATGTCAACTCTTCTTGAGCCTTGTGAACTTAGACTCTAGCTGAAAAACTGATTTGATAATGCAACTTGCATCCTGTAATACATATAGTTTTAGCTTTGTTACTGTTTCTGAATGATCATCATAAACTAATACAGTCACCAAGTGTAAAGACAATATGTTGTTTCTTCTGATGCTAAGGCCTTCAGCTTCAGAGTCTACGTCAGACATCACTTAGGGAGTGTTCTTCAGATTTTATATTATCAGGAACAAGTAACTCAGTTTCTCTCAAGTGTGCTTTCGTATCAGATTTTGAATATATATCTTTAAGCATAAGAACCTGCATACTTGAATACACATTAGATAACACCATTATTCTTTTAATACTTTGTTATCATCAAAATCCAAGGAATATATGTCATGAACAAATCTTGTTCTAACATAATATACTCAGGTTTAGTGGTTGATAAGGCAACAACCTTCTGAAGAGAAGTTTTCCAACTGATTGTTGAACCAAGCATAGTGAAAACATATCTAGAAAGTTATTTTCTGGTATCCATACATCCTGCATAGTCAGAGTCGACAAATATTTCGACTTCGGCTTCGTCATCACTCATGGCTCCACTATAATTAAGGACCCTACTCAAGGATCCTTTTATGGCCATATACCTGCTTATAAGGCTCACTTTGTATGATATATCTGGTCTCGTACACACCATAGCGTACATCAAAGAACCTATTATACTAGCATACATAATGATTTTCATATAGTATCTTTCGACTTCAGTACTAGGACTTTGAGTTGTATACAACTTGAGCGGAGGATTTTTCAGTGTTACAACATGTTTTGAATTCGACATACCAAGTTAGTCGAGAATCTTCTGTAGGTACGTCTTTTGAGATAAGCATAATCTCAACTGCTTTTTATCTCTTCAGATGCAAATCCCAAGGATCCTGGAGGCAACTCGCAGATCCTTCATTTCGAACTCCTTATCGAGTTCAGCCTTCACCTTCACTACATCCTCAACATTGTTTCTTGATATGAGGATGTCATCCATTTAAAGCAGCAAAATAAAAAATGAACTTTTGGCTCGAAATTTGAAGTAAACACAGTGGTTGAATTGTATCTTGGTGAAACCTATATGTATCATGAACTTGTCGAATCTCCTATTTTTTTTATCGAGGAGATTATTTCAGGCCATATAATGGCCTATTCAACTTGCACACATAATCTTCCTTTCCTCTTTCTGCAAACCCTTCAGGTTGCCTCATCATAATTGTTTCATCTAGATCACCATATAGGAAGGATGTCTTCACATTCATCTGTTCAAGTTCTAGGTCGAACTTTTCCACCATGGATAACAATATTCTAATAGATATGTTCTTTACAATAGGTGAGAACAGGTCATTGAAGTCGACTCCTTCTTTCTGAGCGAACCCCTTAGCGACCAACTTTGACTTTAATCTCTTCAACATCACTCTTTTGATTCCTTCCTTAACCTTGAAAATCTATTTACAACTGACTAACCTGGATCTTGTAGGTTTCTTGATCAGCTCCCAAGTGTTATTGTCATGAAGATATTTTATATCATCATCCATGGCTTTCATCCCTTCAATTTTATTTTGACTCCTCTCATCTTCCTTGTAGTCTCTAGGTTCTTTATAAAGAACCTCACATGCAGAGATTAGGGAAAAAGCTATAAGAACTCATAACCAAGTCTCTAAGGTGTCTTTATGACTCTTCTCGTCCTGTCTCTTGCCAAGAGGTAGTCATTATCAGTCTCATCATCTTCATTAGCAACTTGTGCTTCTTCTTTGACTTTATCTGAGTTATGCAATTCAGCATCATTATGTTCCACCTCAACAAGAATCTTTTCATGTTCCAGTTCATCTACAGAGATCTTTTTACTTTAACCATCATCATCAGATTTCTTAAATGCCATCTCAGCTTCACTGAAAACTACATCTTGACTTGTGATACACCTCATGTGATCGGGATTTAGGCACCACATCTTATAAGCTTTGACTCCTTCAGGGTATCCAAGAAACATACATCTCAGAGCTCAAGGTTCGATCTTGTCTTGTCTAATGTGAGCATAGGTTAAATAACCAAATACTCTAAGTCTGTCGAGATTAGTTAGATGTCCTGACTAGAATTTTTCAAGTGTCTTCATCCCTAAGGCAATCGAGGGACACCTATTTATCAATTATGTTACACTCACTACAACCTCAGCCCAAAACACCTTCTTCAATCCTACACTAACTAGCGTGCATTTAACCCTTTCTAGGATAGTTCGATTGAATCTTTCAACCATGTTATCTTATTGAGTTCAGGATACAGTGTTGTGCCTTGATGTACTACACATAACATAATACTTTTTGAAAGGTTCATGGTATAACTCAAGGCCATTATCAGTTCTTAACCTCGTGAGCTTTCTTGCAGTCTGATTTTTGACCAAAGTCTTGCAACTTTTGAAATTCTCAAAAGTTTTAGCCTTAGTTTTCTGATTGAATATCCATAACTTTCAGGAATAATCATCAACTATGGAGAAAAAAATACCTTGCCCCTGAGTGTGGAAAATTTCTTGCAGGCCCCAAAGATCGACATGAATGTAATCAAGGGGTCCATGTATTCTTTGTTTTCCTTTGTTAAACTTCACTCCACAGGCTTTACCAAACACACAAGGTTCACAGAACTCTAGCTTTTCGACCTTGTTATAACCTAGTTGGTTTTATTTCCCTAGTTCGACCAGACCCCTTTTACTGACATGGCTTAATCTCATGTGCCATAGATCAGTCTTTGACAGAGGTTTCGTGGATGCAATGCCAGTTGAACCACTTACAACCTCAGCCTAAAAGGTATATAATCCTTGCTTCCTTCTGCCTCTCAAGACTTCCTTCGAACCCTTCATGAATTTTAGGATACCATGTTATCTATTGAAAACGTATCATTTCTTGTCGAATTTACCAAGAGAAATAAAACATCTCTTAAGATCGTTGATAACGCTGAAACTTATAGCATTTCCTGACTTGATTCACATGCAATTTTATTCATTTTGCATCTATTTTATGTTTGTATGTAGTGTTATACGGGTATTTTGTTTGTGTTGCAGGTATTTTGCATGTGGGAGTTGACATGAGATAAAATAAAGAAAAATTGGCCAAAAATGGAGAAAAGGAAACCTCAACATGAAGTAATTCAAGAGTGGGTATTTTCATCTTGTGGCGTTTACCATGGCCCCTTCACTTGCCACTTCACTCACATTAAATATAGCAATTGCATGACTTGGTCTTCTCCCACTTCTGCACCTTTTCCTCAATTGATTTCTACACTAATGGAGACCTACTTTAGCAGTTATAACACTATATATATAGGCTTAGTCTTTTGGCTTTTTGATGTCCTTTTTTTTAATATTAAGTAGGCAGAAAACTTACAATGTATAAAATTACTCAATTGTACACACCGGGCAATTGGTACACAATTGGTCTGCGAGTTCTGATTCATCTGCTTGTACTTGGATCATAGTCATTTAATCTTCGCGTTATTTCAATTCAGAAGCTTTTCCATTCAAGTTTTCCCGATTTTAATTTCTAGCACTACGTTAATTTTTGTAAGCATTTAATTCCTTTAATTTTTTTGCACTTGTTTATTTTAAGTTTTAATTATATTGTTTATTTTCATTTGGTTTGTCAAATTGGAATTGTTATTGATTTGTTTCTAAGTGCTATTGTCATACCCTAAATTTTAGCCCTTAGATGTCATCAACATTTGCATGAGCATCATAGGTCAATCATCCTTGCATCACTAACTAAATCATCAAGCTTTGTTATTTTGTTTATGTTATTGAAACTAAGGTTTTTGTGGAAGAAAGTGAAAGCTCTAATTAATCAATATTTGAAGGGAGATCAACCAAACAAGTCCTCACACATTTCATGGGTCCCTAAGAGGTCATTTGGTCCAAAGAAATCAAAGTCAAGAGTTTCTTAAGTGGATAGGGGAGGTATTGACTTCATCTGATTCAAAAGTCAATTAAGGCATCACAAAGGTCAACTCTTGAGTCTTATGGTCCACCATAAGTTTTACAAGCTTTAATCTATGATCTCATATAGTTGGATCATCAAAATTCAAGTTGGAACAATAAAATCAGAAGATGTGGAGAATTAGGGTTTCTTGATGAAATTTTTCTAAGTTAAAAAGTCAACATTTGAAGTAATTTTCAAGGCCAAATTCAAGATGGTTCTAAGTGTAATTTGTGTTGGTCATCAACCTGAAAGTTGTAGATCATCTCTTTAGCTTTCTTCTCCTCCCAAAATCCATATTATAAAGTTTTCAAAACAATTTCAAGTTCCTTGAATGGTTTAGAAAAGATGCATGAATGGGATGGATGTGTTGATGCATGTATGCACAAACACAAGTAAACACGTATTCACGAATACATATATATCCACACATACAAAAATCCTAGGTTTAAGGATCATAGACATGGATCCAATGGTCTACCCAACCTACATGTGTGTACTAGGTTTTTGTCCATCTCTGCAGAACAGGGTTCTAAAAAAGTTCCCAAAGTCAACAACCCATCTTTCGGATATTATCGGCACACCAATTAACTCAAGAACCAGTAATATTCTCAAGAGAGTCTCATCTGAGTGTAGTATTGTGTATCAACTACTTTGGGTTTACACCCTCATAGTCATCGCACTACATCCTAACAAGGCCAAAATGGGGTAAGGAGGTAATCTAAAGGTCCTCACTATCACAGGCTCCTAGGTCGAAAGTAATTGTGCATTCACGATGGCTCGTTCAACACTATTACTCCCAAGAGGGCCTCAACTAAATAGGGGTTCTCAAGTCAACTCCTTCGGGATTAAACCTTCTCAAAGTCTCCTTGACTATACCCACCATCCTATCATAAGTGTACACTCACATCAGGGTATAGGACTTATCCTCACCACTCAAGGTAACAACCCTGCATACAGAACAACCCAAGCATAAACAGATATATACAGATATTTACAAATATACAAGTATACAAGCAAGAAAACATATAAAATAAAACAAATATAGACAAGGTGGGTTTAACCCTCTTAGGGGAGTTTATTCCCCAATTAAGTCGTCATTTTTATTGCGGTGAGAATTGGATATCAGGCTAATAGTTAACTTGAATCACAAATCTCTAAATTCACTACCGAGCTTTGATTTATCTAAAGGAAAGGGTAAAGATCGAACAAAACCCTAAGTGCACTATGTAACAACAAAGCTAAGAGAATTTAAGGTTCGGGGGTTGGTTATACCAAAGGAAGGTGCTAGCATCCTAAGTATCTGTAGTACTATACAGGAACCTTGTGTTAGTATTTGTGTCATGCTAAAGTTTTCTTTCTAAGGTTAGTATGCTAAGGTAAAGACCTAGGGTATATAAAAAGTATGCTCGCCAAGATATCGCATCTCGTGCCTACGTATCCTAACAAGGATGGAATAAAAGAATTATTAGTTCACCTAACTAGGGTTGAGGAACTCTTGACAATTTTTCAAGGTTCCATGGGGAATAAGTATTCATAAGCATGATACTTACATAGAGTCAATAAACTCTCTAAGTCTAAGTTGAAAGACTAATTAGGGTTGAATTTTAACAAAGTCAAAAGGGAAGGTGAGTACTCATAACAATGATACTCACATAGAGTTTACAAACTGTACACCTAATTCTAAGTTGTAAGACAATTGGCTCTAACAAGGCCAAGATGGGAAAGTAAGTACTTATATCAATAGTACTCACATAGGGTTAACAAGCCCTAACCTAAGGCAAGGTTAAAAGAAAGAGGATGGCTATAACAAGGACAAGGAAATAAATCTAACAAGGTCATGAAGTGGGTAGGAAGTAGACTAAGCTATCCTAAAAATATGACTTACAAGTCAACAGGGAAAACCCTTTCCTTTGGAATTAGGATATAGGCAACTTGTAACAACAAGGAGCCAACAGATAAGACTTAAACATAATTGATTACAATCAAAGATGGAATGAAAAAATGATCAAGGTATATGCTAAATGAAATGATCAATTCATGATACAAACCACATAACAAGGATCAAGCATTATGACATATTAAGACTTTGTAGTAAACAAACAAAACACAGTCAAGTAAGAATATGGAACCCTAATCAACACCAATAACAAAGTATCAAAGCCCAAAAGGTCCAATTGAGATGAAAATCAAGGAATGTTAGTAGCTACACCATTTCATGTTTAACATACTCAAATGAAAAAGAAAATATCACAAACATATCAAACATACACCCAAACATAAGCATACTTGTCATAAACTAGCTCACACAAAGATAACTGCAAAGGTGGTTCAAAATATGGAAGTCACAATTCAAAAACCAAACAGGAAGTAGCAACACACCATATAAAACTCATATTCAACATCATGATGTCAAGAAAAGCAAGAGCAAAGATCATATAAAAGCATGAACAAAAGCCATAAGCAAGAATCAAACCAAATCAACCATAAAAGGACTCAAACATTCAAGACATGTATGAAAGATTAAATAGGAAAGAAAACACACTTTGAAATCATGAAGTCAGAATTCAAGACATGCCTTTCAAACCACACACAAACACACAATCATCAAGGCATTCACTCAAAGAACATTGCCTAAAGACTAGGTCAAGACAAACACCAAAATAAGTTCAATAAAAACCCTAATTTGATGCACCAACCAAAAATAGTAAAATGACCAAGTAAAATTAAACTCAAAGCTTTAGTTCATGTCCTAAAAATCCAGGTCAAGAAAACAAATGGAAGGCATATAACCTAAAAACCCTAACTTGAAGGTGTTTTAGTAAACACATTAAACCAAATAATTTAAATAAAATATAAATACAAATAAAATAAATAAATAATAATCATGAAAAATCAAATAAGACAGTAATGTATCAAAATATATGTTTTGTGGATTTTTAATAATTTTTTAATATTAAAAATAAAATGCAAAATTGAAATAACACAAAAAGAGAGAAATAAATAAAAGGTTGGGTGGGGTGTATAAAGCAAAACATCCTAGACCCAGTCCATGAGGTGGGCGACGGAGGAATCCTGCGCACGCGTGTCCACAAAGGAGAACAAAGTGCCATGCATCTGGACCGTCAAATATTTGATCTGACTTGGTCAACATGAATGAACGAGTAGGAAGAAGGGTGCATTGTAGCTACGGTGGGCAATCTGCAAGGGAGCAGAAGTGGCATATGTGGAGATAGACGATGACACGTGTCACCGTCTTGGTTAGCCAACTAAAAAAAAAGTTAATGCAAGGGGGAAGTGGAAAGGTTATAATCGTTAAACCCAAAGGACAGAAATCATTTCCAATTCCTAAAACATTGTCTATTTTTCTCATCATCTTTGTAACTCTCAGGCGAATCCCTCACCGGAGATCGTCAGAACGTCGTATAAGATAGTGGCAGGCGGCCAGTCATGGTGCCGCCACCACCTTTCTCCGGCCAAACATAAAAAAAATAACTTACCCCCCCCCCCCCAAACAAACCCTTCTGAGTCCGAATCAGGGATCGTAAATTCCAAAATCTCATCCTAACACTCTAAATCTACAAACTCTAAAAAACTTCAAAACACAAAAACAAGCCCCAAATATCTAGATGAAAGGCTAAAAAGGAAACAAACAACAAAACAAGTTCGAATGCGCAAAAAAAGAAGGCGGAGGTAGAAATGAAAGTATCCAAAGGAAAATCTTTCAAATCAAGCTCTGACCAGACTAAACTTGAACACAGGTGAGTTTTCTTTCCTTTTTGCTCTCCCTTCTTCTTTAGAAATTTATATGGTTAGGTTTAAAACTGATATGTTAGAGACCACTTAGATTTTTTTATGGTTGTTTTTCTCAATGTTGGGGTGCGTGATGCTTTAGGGTTCTCAACTCCTCCTCCTCTTTGCTTTATTGACCATTCCTCTTTTAATGAAAAATTGGTCTTTGAATCTGAATTCCTTGATTGTTGTGTTTTAAATCTCTGTTATGAAATTGTTTATCTTTTTCCATTTTTTGTGTTAAGATTTGTATGCTACAAAACTCGCTAATCTGAACTTCTATTTCCATGAATTTTGAACATTGTAACCTGCTGCCTGTATTGTCTATTTCGTTCTGAAATTATGTTGATGTTATGAAATTGTCTTGTTCTGAATTGTTGTCTTATTGTGAGTTTGTCCTAATGAATATTTTTTATTCTGAATTTGGATGTTTGTGACACATGAAAATGAATGTTACGTATGGAATGAGTGATGATTTGAATGTGTTGTGTGAATTTGACTTGAATCGGTTGATATTTGACACAGATTTGAAATGGTTTTGAGTTGGAATTATGTTTGAAAATTGTTTTTTTTAGTGGTTTTGAATTGGAATTATGAATAAATTTTTTTTGAAAGTTAGTTTTATATTGAACTAGACATATTTGGGATTTTGAATTGGAATTATGAATTGGTTTTGGTTTATGAATGGCAAGAATTGAATTTTTGGATTTTGAATTGTACATGGCATGAATTTGAAGGTTGAATTTTGGTTTATGAATTGATTTGTTTAGTTTTTGGTTTATGAATTAATTTGTTTGGTTTTTGGTTTGCAGGGAGCTTGGCAAGAATGCTTGGAGATTAGAAAATTGAGGCATGGAGTTGAAGACTGAAGGTGAGAAAATACTTAGAAGGGGGGGGGGGGGGGGTTGAATAAGGATTTAGAAAATAATATGGCAATAAAAACACAAAGATTTTTATCCTGGTTCTTTGAACTCAACTAATCCAGTTCACCCTATCAAGAGTGATTTACCTTTCTCCACAAGGACTTAATCCACTATAATCAAATTGATTACAATATCAAACACTAAGAACAACTGTTCTTAGTCTTCTCAAGAACTACTGACCACAACTTGGTCTTCTCAAGGAACTTTTACAATCAAATGTAAAACTAAACAAGTGTTTAAATGCTTCTAAGAAAGCTGTATCACAACTGTGATTTACACTTAAGTTTAAGAACTTATGAAAACTATTTAACAAAGAATAATAATTTGCATGAGAGCTTTGAGAAAGTTTTCAATGGATTGTTCAATATTTTTCAATGTTCGTCTATATTCGTCAACTGAATAAAGT
Source organism: Lathyrus sativus (assembly GCA_963859935.3). Lineage (NCBI taxonomy): Eukaryota > Viridiplantae > Streptophyta > Magnoliopsida > Fabales > Fabaceae > Lathyrus > Lathyrus sativus. The sequence continues at coordinate 596,123,817 of OZ012740.1, read as the reverse complement.
TGTTGAAGGTTTGCTTTTATAGGCACAGAAGTCCAAGACGTTGCAAGCTTGAAGACCGTGTACTGCAAAGTAGTTGTAGCCTTTTGTCTTCACATCACTTGACCTTTCCTAGAAGTAGAACGTTCAGAGAAATCCTTTTTGCCTGAGTTCTTGTGTCTAGCATAAAAGAGGAAAGAGTCGTTTGGCATAACCAACGGATATAACTTCAAATAATCTTCTTCAACAAGTTTCTAATTCACAACAATTAACATCAGAGCCTTGAGTGATCAGAGTATTGATGTCTTCAGAGTTTGATGTATCAGAGTGTTGCAGCAAGTGTGCTTCAGCGTGAGATTCATCAGAGCAGAGTTTGGAGATCAGATCCTCAGTACATGCAGCGTACAGTACTATCAGAGTCTTCTGAAAAACAGTGCTTGAAACTCTTCATACAAAGTCTCCAGTCTACGCTTCAGATGCTTCTGTAGCTTCTGCTTCAGATCCTTCTGTAGGCAGCGCTCAAAGTCTTCTAATGAGATGCTTCTGACGCTTCATAGCCTTGCGTAGTTCAATGTTTAGATCCATTTTTGCTTTCAGAAGAATACTAAATTTAATATCTGCAGCAAAAATACTTGAACAAATTTAGAGTATATAATTTCTTAATACAAAATTTCGTAAGTGTTATCATCAAAACATAGAGATATAACTAAGAACCAATCTGTGTTCTAACAATCTCCCCATTTTTGATGATGACAAAAACATAGGAAATTTTTTTCAATAAATAGATAATTATAACTTCCCCTGAGATTATGAATCTCCCCCTGAATTGAATACTAAGAAAGAATAGAAACTTCCCTTTTTGCATGAGTATTCTTTTCAGAATCAGAGCCTGAATGTTCCAAGTTAGAGCTTGATTTGGATGAACGTTTTAGAATCAGAGCCTGATTGGTTAAAACTTGATTTGGGGATCTCAGAGTTACTTTAATGAATTTTGTTAGATTTATCAATATAGTTCTGAAATACTAAAAATTCATGTTAGTTATAATTTGATATGTCTGAATTCCATTCAGGTAAAGTTTATTTGAACAGTCAGAATTTCATTTTCTCCCCCTTTTTGTCATAATCAAAAAGAAAACTTTTAAAGACAAATAAAAGGAAACAGAGAGAAAAGTTACATTCATGTAGAGAAAACATTCAGATTCATTCATTCATTCAAATATTCAGATAGAACAGACAAAACATCAGATGAAAAAAAAATTCAAATACAAGTGCTCAAACATCAGATAAAGAAAACATAAATCTAGGATTGTTTGGAGAGAAGCATCTTCAGAAGGTGAGTGATCTCAGATGAAGATTGTTCTTGCTTAGACATCCATTTTTCAATGTTCTTAGTCTTCTGATCTTGGCTTACCATTCAGGACTTGATCTCAGATTGATCGGCTTCCAGCACATCAATCTTATCTTCTAATTCCGGGTTCTCTTTCTTGATCTCAGAAGAAGTAGTCGGAGCAGATTCTGATGCAGGTGTAAGATCAGAGTCAATAATCATTGGAGTTGCAGAGTCTGGAGCCACGGATGCAGAAGGTTTGTCCACAGTTGTCAGAGCCAAAGGATTCTCTTCAGAGGCAGATCCTTCAATAGTTTCTGTAGCAGATACTCCAGAAGATGAAGGTACATCCTCAAGACGCAAAGGTGCATATCTTTTCATATTCCATAGCATGGTTCTGGCAGTCTCAGCAAATCTGATCTTCGCATCATCAGAGCAAACACTCTTCAGAGTTGAAGCAACAATGTTGAATCTGGACATGAAGTTATTCTAAATAGCATCAGATTCATCTACATTCATGGTTGACAGGCATCTCTTCTTCACAGAGCCTAAATTCATCCTTATTTCTTTCATAAAATTAGTAAATAGAATATCAACATTTAGCCTAGGTTTTGGTTTAAGAAAGGCTTCAAGAGTTGATGGTTTGATTTGCTTTGGTGGAGGTGGTATGGTGAAAGTTGGAATAATAAACAGAGGACGGGGATAAGAAGGAAAAGATGGATGGTCAGATAATGAAGTAGAGGTTTTGAATCTGGATAAAGTGTGAAACAGAAATGGTTTAACACTTGATGCAGAGGGAATGACATCAAATGTTGTGGAAGTGTAGGGAATAAAAACAGATTTATCAAACAACAGAGGTTCTGATGGAATGATATTTGGTAGTTCTTTTAAGTAGGTTTGAAGTACAGATGGTAGAATAGTTGAAGAACTAGGTTTGTATGGAGTGATAGAGTATGGTTCTATTCTGGTATAAAAGTTTTTAAGTTTTATACCAGAAGGAAGGGGATCAGAGGGATATGGTTTAAAGGATGCAAATGAAACAAACTCAGATGTTCTGGGTTTAGGTTTTGGATTGGGTTTAGGAATGACAGCATTAGATGAAATAGATGGATCTGGTTGTTTAGGTTCATATCCTCTGAGAGAGGGAGGTGAGCTTACTTCTGGATGAACACCAGATTCAGATGAATCAGATGAGGTAGATGAGTGACAGGATGTGGAAGATATGTCAAACATAATTTTGAGGGGTTGGATGTCCAGAACCTCAGAATCAGGTACGTTTGATTCAGTAGGTTTGGGTTGTTCTGGTTGAGGATTAGGTTGTGGATTGGAAGATATAGATTTTGGTGGTTCAGATACGATGGGTTCAGATGGTATTGGTTCAGGTACAGAAGTTTGTTGAATTTCAGGTTGTTGTGGAGAAAGTTCTTGAGGTGTTGGAGTTGGTTCTGCTGGTTTTGTTGTTTGTGGTTTTGATGAAGGAATGTCAGATGATTGTAATGGTGTTGTATCAGATGCAGTTTGTGTTGAGGATGGAGGTGGTTGTACAGATGATTGAGATGGTACATGAATGGTTTGAGTTTGAGAAGGAGGGGGTTCAGGAATAGAACTAACTGTTGATAATTCTACTACAATTTCAGAAATAGAAGGTAAGGATTTTTTTTAGTACCTCTTATCTTGATGCATTTGGTATGAACAGAAGGAGCTTCTCCAGAAGCTTTTCTCTTCATCTGCTTCTGTGGTTTTTCAGCAACTTTCTGTTTCTTCAGTTCAACAGCTTCTTCTACCCTAACTGTCTTCTTTTCTTCATATTCTCCTCATAAACATCTGGGACTGGTTCTCTTTCACGTAGCAGAATATCAGCAGGTACATGTGTTCCATCTACCTTGCACATCTCAATGTATGTAAGAATAGCGTCTCTGGGTTCCTCAGCACCAAAAATAGGAAAATCTTTTATTGGAATCCTCCTCTGACTGACTTCAGCAATATTCAGCTTTTTAGGAGCAGTTGTGAGTTCATCCACAACTCTTAGCCTTTGGAGACTCTTCCCATTCAAAGGTTTACCAACTATTGAAGCAAGTTCTTCTTTCACTCCAGCTTCATGCAGAGAAGCTACCAGACCATTCTCCGTCAGAATGTCTGAGATTAATCTTCCAAAAGGTATCCAAGTTCTGATCTTCTGACCCTTAGTCTTGACAGGTTCTCTGGATGCATTAATATGATTCCACAGATGCATGAAAAGAATGTGTGGCAGATCCACTTTAGTACTCTGACTTAAGCAGTACATGAAGTAAATTTGTTCATTGTTCACATAATCTGGAGAGTTTGTGGATTTTTTGTGGTTGATGCAGCCCAGATCTTGTACTCAGGTTTCAGATCCTTGAACTTGTTGGAAGCTTGTCCAAATGAAATTACTTCAGCATAAACTTCATCCATTTCAACACGCCCAGCTGGCAGATGAGAAACTCCATCAGTTTCTTCATACCCAATGAGTTTTCTAATCAGATCTTTAGTGATAGTAATCTCTTTTCCCAGAACTGAAGAGATTATGAACTTTGGGTAGGCAGATGCGTGAATCCAGAATTCTTTCACTAAGTGTGGATAAACTGGTTCAAACAATCTATCAAAGTACTTCACCCAGCCTTGAGCATCAATGATAGGATGTAAGTCAAAACCATTATCAACTAAGGAGTCGAATTCCACCATTGATTCACATAAAACTTCAAGCTTATCAACTGGTGTTAAGAGAGTTCTCTCAGGTTCCTTGAAAGGGGTAGCACCCATGTTTGATGAAGAAACAACAGCCATTATTGATTGGAATTAAGCTGAGGTTGAAGATGAAGTGGCCATTAAAGAAGATGATGAAGGTTTAGGGTTTAGATGAAGGCTAAAGAGCAAGAAGAAATGCATAAACGTGTTTGTGAGAGTGAAAAGTGTGAAATGTTGAGATTTGTGGAATTTATAGAGAAAATTAGGGCATACAAACGGTCACACATTCAGCAGGTTCTCATTTAACATTTAATAGCATTTAATAAAAAGAAGTTAATCATATCAAAGCATTTATGATTCTGACATTTGGGGGGAAACCAAGAAATCAACTATTCAAACGTTACCTCAAACGTCTGTTCAGTATTGTGTACTCTATCTTCTCAGATTCTGAGTGACACGTGTTTGCTTGCATGTGTTTCTGAAAACTCTTTGAGAAATGAAACGTTAAATAACGTTCAGATTCTCTGAGATTGGTTAGTTCAGATACACACAGAAATAATAATTCAAGAAATTAAAAAAAATGACAGATGAAATACTTCAGAGCTTAAACATTTTGCATATGAGAAAGTTGCTTCTGACAAATATTATTCTGGACAAAATTTCATACCAATATTTTTCAGAATAAACTTAAACCTATCTTCAGCAAGGGGTTTTGTGAAAATATCAGCTCATTGATGATCTGTATCAATAAAGTCTAATTTTATAATACCCTTCTGAACATAGTCTCTGATGAAGTGATGTTTAATTTCTATATGCTTAGCCTTAGAGTGTAAAATTGGGTTTTTAGATAAGCATATAACAGAAGTATTATCACAGAATATAGAAATATTACTCTCAAAGATCTGATAGTCTTCTAGCTGACTTTTCATCCAGAGCGTCTGCGTGCTACATCTAGCAGCAGTAATATATTTTGCCTCTGTAGTTGATAGAGCAATTGTAGGTTGTTTCTTGCTCTACCAAGAGATTAAATTTCTTCCCAGAAATTGACAACTTCCAGAAGTACTTTTTCTTTCTACTCTGTCTCCAGCGTAATCAGCATCATAGAATCCAACTAATTTAAAATCATCATATTTTCTGTAAAACAAACCCACATTAGAAGTACCTTTCAGATACCTTAAAATCCTCTTAACAGCTGTTAAGTGTGATTCTCTAGGATCTGATTGGAATCTTGCACACAAGCATACACTGAATAAAATGTCAGTTCTAGAAGCAGTTAAGTATAGAAAAGATCCTATCAAACCTCTGTAGAGTTTCTGATCTACTTTCTTACTTACCTCTTCCTTACCAAGAGTGCTTGTTGGATGCATAGGAGTCTTTGCCATCTTACTATCAGTCATGTTGAACTTCTTCAGAAGCTCTTTAACATATTTGGTCTGATGAATGTAAGTGCAATCTGGAGTTTGGTTAACTTGAATTCCCAGAAAGAATCTCAATTCTCCCATCATGCTCATCTCAAATTCAGCCTGCATACATTGAGTAAACTCTTTTCCCAGCGTAACATTTGTAGATCCAAATATAATATCATCCACATATATTTGACAAATTAACAGATCTTTCTTAAATGTTTTACAGAAGAGAGTTGCGTCCACTTTGCCTCTGATAAAAATTTTCTCCAGAAGAAAATTACTTAATCTCTCATACCAAGCTCTGGGAGCTTGTTTTAAACCATAAAGAGATTTCTTAAGTTTAAAAACATGTTCTGGAAATTTATCACTTTCAAAACCAGGAGGTTGGTGCACATAAACTTCCTCTTCTATAATCCCATTTAAGAAGGCACTTTTAACATCCATCTGATATAGAGTGATGTTATTTTGTGCAGCAAAAGAAATGAGTAAACGAATAGACTCTAACCTGGCCACAGGAGCATAAGTCTCTGTGTAATCAATTCCTTCTTGTTGGCTATAACCTTGAGCAACAAGCCTTGCTTTGCTTCTTTCAACTTCTTATTTTTCATTCAACTTGTTTCTGAAGACCCGTTTAGTTCCAACTATGTTGAATCCTTTTGGTCTTGGAACCAAATCCCAAACGTCATTTCTTGTGAATTGATTGAGCTCTTCTTGCATGGCAATTATCCAATCATTGTCTTGCAGAGCTTCATCCATAAAAGTTGGTTCAATAACTGACACCAACCCAAATAATGACGCTTCAGATGATCTGAGGTAGGATCTTGTTCTTATAGGATCATCCTTCTTTCCAATGATCACATCCTCTGGGTGAGAGGCCTTGATTCTGGAAGATGATCCTCTAACATTTGATTCTTCAGAAATATTCAAGTTGTTCATTTGAGAAGCTAAAGGAATTGCATTTGGCGTTGCTTCTGGCTCTTTCACTTGAACCTTTTCTGCCTCTGAGCCTTTAGAGTCTGTGAAAATTACTTCTCTATCTGCAGAACTTTCAAACTGCTTTGGCTTTTCAATGCTAAGCTTATCATCAAATCTAACATGTATAGATTCCTCCACAATCTGTGTTTCACTATTGTATACTCTGTAGCCTTTAGAGCATTCAGAATACCCAAGCATGAAACACTTCTGTGCTTTAGAATCAAACTTGTTTAGATTCTCTTTAGTGTTCAACATATAACATATACATCCAAAAGGATGAAAATAAGAAATTTTGGGCTTTCTGTTCCTCCACAACTCATAGGGAGTCTTTTCCAGAAGAGGTCTTACAAACACTCTGTTCTGAATGTAACAAGTTGTGTTTATTGCTTCTGCCCAAAAATGCTTTGCCAGATTAGTCTCGTTGATCATGGTTCTGGCCATTTCTTGCAAAGTTCTATTTTTCCTCTCTACAACTCCATTCTATTGTGGAGTTCTAGGGCAGGAGAAATCATGAGCAATGCCATTTTCATTAAAATATTTTTCAAAATATTTGTTTTCAAATTCGCCACCATGATCACTTCTGACTTTAACAATTTTAAAATCTTTTTCATTCTGAACTTGTTTGCAGAAGTCAAAGAACACAGAATGTGACTCATCCTTGTGTTTTAGGAATTTCACCCATGTCCATCTGCTATAGTCATCAATAATGACTAATCCATACTTCTTGCCTCTGATGGATGTAGTTTTCACTGGTCTAAACAGATCAATGTGAAGTAACTCTAATGGTCTTGAAGTTGAAACAACATTTTTTGTTTTAAAAGAAGATTTTTAAAATTTTCCTTTTTGACATGCTTCACAAAGAGCATCTGAGTTGAACTTCAACTTAGGAAGTCCTCTGACCAAATTGAGTTTATTAATCTGAGATATATGTCTCATATTAATATGCCCCAATCTTCTATGCCAGACCCATTGCTTATCATTAACAAACATAAGGCATTTAACATTTTGAACCTTAAGTTCTGAAAGATTGATTTTATGAATGTTGTTCTGCCTCTTTCCATTAAATAGGATTGAGCCATCCTTCTGACTAACAGCTTTGCAACATTTTTGATTAAAGATTTTGTCATTACCATTGTTACTTAATTGACTTATAGACAATAGATTATGTTTTAATCCTTCTACAAGTAAAACATTATATATAGAGGGAAGGTTACCATTGCCAATAGTACCAGAGCCAATAATATTGCCCTTCTGATTCCTTCCAAACTTCACGTCTTCTCCAGATTTAAGCTCCAGGCTTTGGAACATAAACCTTTCTCCCGTCATGTGACGTGAGCAGCCAGAGTCTAGGTACCATGACTGGCGTCTTGACTTTGCTGCTAAATACATCTGCAACAGGTATTATCTTATCCTTAGATACCCAGATCTTTTTGGGTCATTTTTGGTTAGTTGCCTTAAAAGTTTGTCTGAACTTCTGTCTTTTTACAACAGTTTTGTTCTGACTAACTTTTGGTTTAAACACAGGAGCGTTCTGATCAGAACGTGTGTGTTTAATATCATTCAGATGACCAAACTTAAAATGAGAATATAAGGGAGTCTTCTTAATGATAAGTTTATCAACAGGCATTGGATTTAAATCCTTTCCAGAGGAAGATTCATATCAAATTCCTTTCCTGTTGTTTCTGCTAACTCCATAAATCATTGAAGCCATCTTGCTTATATCTATGCTTTTAACCAGAAACTTCTGAAAACTGAAGTCATATTCTTCTAAAATATTTTTGCATTTTGACTTAGTTTCAGATTGAGAGTCTTGTTGAGCTTTTTCAAAATTGTTTTTCATTTCCAAATTGTTTTCTTTGAGCTCAGCAACTTCTGACTTTAACAGATTATTCTCAGATTCAAGATTGCATTTAAGCTTCTTGCATTTGAGCTTAATCTGGTTATAGTTTTCAGGACTTCTGATAAAACTTTAATAAGTTCTTCCCTAGAGAGATCAGAAAGTACCTCTTCTGAGTCAGATTCAGAATCAGACTCAGATCCAGATGATCCTTCATCCTGATCTTCTACTCCAGCCACCAATGCCATGTTGACGTATTCTTCTTCTGACTCTGATGAAGATTCAGATGCATCTGAATCATCCCATGTAGCCATCAGAACTTTCTTTTTATGCTCAGGCTTCCTTCTAGGCTTTTCTTTCTGAAGCTTTGGACATTCATTTTTGTAGTGCCCAGTTTCCTTGCATTCATAGCAAACAACCTCCTTCTTTCCAGATATTTTGTGTCCAGAGGACTCTTTGCGTTGATCTGGCTTCTTGAAGTTCTTGAACTTCCTCTATTTGTACTTCCAGAGTTTGTTGATTCTTCTAGACAGCAAAAACAGTTCATCTTCTTCTTCAGAAGAAGACTCTTCAGAATTTTCTTCTAACACCTGCAATGCTTTAACAGATTTGTTAGATTTTAAAGCAATTGACTTACCTTTCTTTTGAGGCTCGTCTTCTTCAAGTTCAATTTCGTGGCTCCTCAGTGAGTTGATCAGTTCTTCCAATGTGATCTTGTTCAGATCCTTTGCTAGCTTCAGAGCAGTGACCATAGGTCTCCATCTGATAGGCAAGCTTATGATGATCTTCTTCACATGATCAGCAGTTGAATAGCCTTTGTCCAGCACTTTTAATCCAGCTGTAAGGATCTGGAATCTAAAGAATATAGCTTCTATAGATTTAGATTCTTCCATTTTAAAGGCTTCATACTTCTGGATCAGCGCCAGGGCCTTGGTCTCTTTAACTTGTGAGTTCCCTTCATGTGTCATCTTCAAAGACTCAAACAAATCAAATGCAGTTTCTCTGTTGGTAATCTTCTCATACTCAATATGAGATATAGCATTTAATAACATTGTTCTAGCTTTGTGATGATTTCTGAACTCCTTCTTCTGGGCTTCAGTCATAGATTTTCTATCAATTTTCTTGCCATCCCCATCAGTGGGGTGAACATAACCATCAATGACTAAGTCCCATAGATCAGCATCATAACCAAGGAAGAAACTCTATATTTTGTCCTTTCAATTGTCAAACTTCTCCCCATCAAACATAGGGGGTTTTGTGTTGATTCTATCCCTTTCTTCATATTTGTTGTTGCTGTTAGAGGTTGAAGCTTCAGCCATAATATCAACCAAGAATATATATCAAATTTTTCTCAACTGGATCTTTTCTGTTCACGGTGAAGTGATAACACACACAGAACCGGAGCTCTGATGCCAACTGAAGGTGAGAAAATACTTAGAAAGGGGGGGGGGGGGTTGAATAGGGATTTAGAAAATAATATGGCAATAAAAACACAAAGATTTTTATCCTAGTTCGTTGAACTCAACTAATCCAGTCCATCCTATCAAGAGTGATTTGCCTTTCTCCACAAGGACTTAATCCACTATAATCAAACTGATTACAATATCAAACACTAAGAACAACTGTTCTTAGTCTTCTCAAGAACTACTGACCACAACTTGGTCTTCTCAAGGAACTTTTACAATCAAATGTAAAACTAAACAAGTGTTTAAATGCTTCTAAGAAATTTGTATCACAACTGTGATTTACACTTAAGTTTAAGAACTTATGAAAACTATTTAACAAAGAATAATAATTTGTATGAGAGCTTTGAGAGAGTTTTCAATGGATTGTTCAATATTTGTCAATGTTCGTCTATATTCGTCAACTGAAGAAAGTTGTTGAAGGCTTGCTTTTATAGGCACAGAAGTCCAAGACGTTGCAAGCTTGAAGACCGTATACTGCAAAGTAGTTGTAGCCTTTTGTCTTCATATCACTTGACCTTTCCTAGAAGTAGAACGTTCAGAGAAATCCTTTTTGCATGAGTTCTTGTGTCTATCATAAAAGAGGAAAGAGTCGTTTGGCATAACCAACAAATATAAATTCAAATAATCTTCTTCAACAAGTTTCTAATTCACAGCAATTAACATCAGAGCCTTGAGTGATCAGAGTCTTGATGTCTTCAGAGTTTGTTGTATCAGAGTGTTGCAGCAAGTGTGCTTCAGCGTGAGATTCATCAGAGCAGAGTTTGGAGATCAGATCCTCAGTATATGCAGCATACAGTACTATCAGAGTCCTCTGAAAAACAGTATTTGAAACTTTTCATACAAAGTCTTCAGTCTATGCTTCAGATGCTTCTGTAGCTTCTGCTTTAGATCCTTCTGTAAACAGCGCTCAGAGTCTTCTAATGAGATGCTTCTGACGCTTCAAAGCCTTGCGTAGTTCAATGTTCAGATCCATTTTTGCTTTTAGAATAATATTAAATTTAATATCTGCAGCAAAAATACTTGAACAAATTTAGAGTATATAATTTCTTAATACAAAATTTCATAAGTGTTATCATCAAAACATAGAGATATAACTAAGAACCAATCTGTGTTCTAACAAAGACACGCTGAACCCTAGTTCTCTTAGTCGTAGGCCTAGGAACTTATGAATTTGTATCATTTGAAAGTTGTAACTAATGTAACCTCTTTTAACCATTACTATAAAAAAAAACCTTGTAACAAAATAGTGAAGCTCATGAAACTTTTCTGATATCTAAAACACACTTGTATTTGAACAAAACAATTGAAGTTATGAAAACCTTTTGAATTAATTAGCACAAACTTGTGACTCTAAGCATTGAAGCTTATGAATCTTTTTGTCATTCAAAACTCAATTATATTTTATTAAACACCAATGATTCATGACAATTTTAGATACCTAAAGGATGTTGTGACATTTATGATGAAAAAAATATAAAGAAATTTGACATGGGATGAACGATGTGAGACAAATGGTAAATGCAACTAAAACTTGGTTGGATGTTTTCAACTTACAAACACAAATGAAATGATGCAATATTAATTTGAGAAAAACTATCATGACTTCACCACAAAGCATACTCGAAAACAAACACTAAAAAACAATCACCAACGACAAAGACACCAAATATCAAGTTAACAAACCAAATCCAAAAAGAGGTCCCTATTAGCTTAAGATAAATTAAGTGGCGTGAGATCCTAAAGAACAATCTAAGTCCAGGGTGCAATAAAAAGAAACAAAAGATGCCCATAAGAGATAAAAGAAAAATAATGAAATTTATGAATTATGAAATGATGCAGATGGACAAAAGTAAGGGCAAATTTAAGGGTATGACAAATAGTCAGAGAAGTTAGAAGCTTTCTTAGATATGCCAATTTTTATCAACGTTTTATTAAAGACTTCTCTAAAATTACTAAACCATTAACCGGTCTTCTGATGAAAAATGCCGAATTCATTTTCGACGAAAAATGTCTGGAATTGTTCAATCTCCTTAAGCAAGCACTAATTTATGCACCTATTATGCAACCTTTTGATTGGAGCCAATCATTCGAGATTATGTGTGATGATGTTGACTATGTCGTAGGCGCTGTCTTAGAACATCGAAAAGACAAGAAACTTCATGTCATATACTATGCAAGCAGAACCTTAGATGCTGCCCAAGTGAATTATGCCACTACCGAAAAGAAACTTTTAGTTGTAATGTTTGTAATAGACAAGTTTCGTTCTTACTTGATAGGAGCCAAAATTATTATATACATAGATCATGCTTCTATCAAATATTTTTTAACCAAAAAGGATGTAAAACCTAGATTAATTTGATGGATCCTATTGTTGCGAGAATTCCATTTGGAAATCTGAGGCAAGAAACGGATCGAGAACATGGTAGCCGACCACCTCTCAAGACTAGAAAATCAAAAGCTAGAACGTGTACCTATAAATGATGACTTCACTTATGATAGACTGTCCGCGTTAGTTAACATTGAAGGAATGAGTTATAATTATTATCACAATTATCTTAAGGAAAAATACTTTAGCACTGAAAGTGAACAAGAAGAGGAAGTTGTCATAGTACACAAGACCATACCATGGTTTGCTGACTACGTAAACTACTTAGCAGCTAAAGGTTTACCTCCTGATATGACCTACTTACAAAAGAAGAAATTCTTTCACGATTTAAAAAAAAAATTATTGGAATGAGCCTCTTATCTTTAGGAGAGGCGTCGATGGCCTATTCCACCGTTCCTTTGATGAGGAGGAAATTGAGAGCATTATGAACCACTGTCATTCCTCTCTTATGGAGGACACTCAAGCACTTCTAAGACATGTGCCACTATTCTTCAAGCTAGCCTTTATTATCCTAACATGTGACACAATGTCCATGCTATGATCGTGAACTATGACTATTGCCAACGCGCTGGAAACATTTCCTGACGAGATGAAATGCCATTAAGCAATATATTAGAGGTAGAGGTCTTCGACGTGTGGGGAATCAATTTCATGGGTCCTTTTCCATCCTCAATGGGAAATAAATACATACTCATAGTTGTTGATTATGTATCTAAATGGATATAAGTCATTGCTTTTCCCACAAACAATGCATGAGTTGTAATTAAAATGTTCAAGAATTATATCTTCCCTAGGTTTGGAGTACCAAGGTTAGTAATAAGTGATGGAGGATCAAATTTCATATCTAGGATATTCGATAAGCTCTTATGCAAGTATGGGGTGCAACATTGAATCACTACACCGTATCACCCCCAGACAAGTAGGCAAGTAGAGGTTTCCAATAGAGAAATTAAATAGATTTTAGGGAATATTATTGCAACCTCTAGAAAGGATTGACCGTCTAAGCTAAATGAAGTATTGTGCGCATATAGGACAACCTATAAGACGCTCATAGGGACAACAGCATTGAAACTCGCATACAGAAAATCATGTCACCTACCGGTCGAGCTAGAACATCCATTAAGACCCTAAAAATGGATTATGAAGCTGCCGGCGGAAGAAGGTTATTAGATATTCACGAGTTAAAAGAACTAAGGTTGGACGCTAAAATGCCCACATTTACAAAGAGCGGACAAAAAGATGGCATGATAAGCGTATTGCTAGAAGAAAATTTTTTGTAGGAGAACTAGTACTCCTTTTTAACTCCATACTGAGATTGTTCCCAGGGAAACTTTGTTTTCAATTGTCGGGACTGTTTGAAGTAGTAAAAGTTATGTGATCTGGAGTAGTCAAAATTTGAAGTTAATTGGGCCATTCATAGTAAATGGACTGAGGCTCAAACATTATCATTGTGATAAAATGATAGATCATTATCCTAGCTGTAAACTGAGTGAGCCACTTGCCATTTCTCCTGAGGAATGAGCTTTAAAAAGTACGTTGAGCTAACGACATAAAACAAAGAGCTGCATGGAAGGTAATCCACGGATTTCCTTTCATTCTTTCCAATTCCAAAATAAATAAACGGTGAAATTTAAACCTTGTTAATTATTTACTAACTTTGTGTATGTGTTTTTCTTTTTCAGATCCACTGCATTCTCATTAGCGAATTTTTCCACTAACATTATTTGAGAATGCAGCACGAAGACAATATGAGGATCGTTTTTAAGAATGATGCCCAGAGAAGGCATTACGATTTCTTAGCTTAAAGGATCGTATCACCTGCCCAATATCCAGACATCCCATGCCTAGTAACCTTAGGACTCAAAGATAGCGTCTGGTACATGTTTAACCAGATTAGTTGGGATCGTTTCTCAGTTGCGAAGCATCTAACTTACCAAAACCTGACCTTGGATTTCTTCAGTTCTTTTCATTACCATCCTTACTTAGGTCTAGGACAGAATAAAGACTTAGCTACATTTAGACTTTTTGGACATGACTACCTGCTTAACCACAAAAGCTAGTTGTATTTTTAGGATTCTAGCATGGACCTCATGTCTACACTGAGGTACTCAGAGGTGATGATATGCAAGCTGAATTAGATTTTTTTTGGGGTGCATCATAGAGGATTTTCCACCAGATTATGAGAGAATGAACTCCACCATAATCCATAACCCAACCATTAGGTATTTCCAGATGGATGTTGCCCAAACATTCTTTGGGAAAGTTGAAAACATTGGACCAGTTAGTAAAGAAGAAGTGTTTATTATGTTCAATTTGTTTCAGTCTCTCCCCATAAATTATGTTGCTTTCTTTCTTGTCGGTTTAGATAGAGTTGCTAACCAGATGATAGAAAACATTTATGTAGATGGTACAACCACCCACATAGCCTTAGCTTTAGGCCTACGTAACCAAGTAGCTCACTTAACTCCTATATGTGGATATACCTGGCTATATATAGACCACTGTCCAAATACTAGTTTAGTGAGGCTAGAGTGACCTGACAAGTTCAAGATAGTAATCATGAGTGAAGTTGTTCACCAATTCACCCTTCCAAACCCTGAAAAGACAAGTATTCGCAACCATGAAAACTGGCGTTACCAATTAGAAGATCAGGGCGAGACACCATCACCACCTGAGACTCCTCCCGCTCTTGAATATCACCTGACTCCTTCATAAGATATTTCTTCATCACTTCTTCTGCAGGTTCTCCAGATAGGTGAAATATTGACTATGAGCTCAACACCCTTAAGGAGAGCATTGGGACACCAAACCAAACATCGTGACACATGAGATACAAATAGATTTATTCTTTCCTTCTTCCTGCTTAGACTAATACATTGAGGTTAATTTTGTGTTTAAGTGTGGTGAAGGAGACATTTTCTCGTTTTGTTTATGTCTTGCTTAAAATTTTCAATTATTTGATCACTATTATTTCACAATATTCCCTTTTCAGTTATTGAGCTATCAACATTAAACAAAGTGTTGTATGGGAGGCAACCCACAAAATTTTTTCACTTATATGCATTTCATTTTAATTTTTAATTTTTATAACTTACATTTTTTTCATATTTTTCAAAAATTATGCACCACTAACCATGATGCAAGCCCAAAAAGAGTTGAGAAACCCAAAATAGCAAGCTAAAACGTACCAAAGAACATGGTGTTCGCCACCAAATTAAAAACCTGAGAAATTCAAATTCCAAAGTGTGGCGTTTGCGAAGAGTATTTTGAACACTGCACCATCTTCTACTGACCATTTTACAGGTACCTCTTCCGGACGTCAGTCTCGCGAAGAGTATGAATATGTTGGTATACGAACCTCATTAGATGACATCCTTTTTTGAGTTGTGACACCGTAATGATATAGATGTAGAATGCGACCAGCTGATCAGAGATATGCAGAGACAGCAGATCGATATAACGGCATACATCCTGCAGATATAGGCACAACAACATGATTATGTAGGACAGACCGAGCATAACATAACGGATCTGATATAACAGATGATGTGATTATGGATGGGGATGGATGATCTATTATAGTATATGCATGGTATATGAGTGCCACCTCCTTCTCACTATGGTCGTGGTGGATATGGACGAGGTAGAGGTTGTGGTAATCATTGAGCTCTTTATACAGGTCCTTCATTCCTTTTCCCAGTTTCATCAAAACATTAATGATAATGTTTGTTTTAAGTGGGGGGAGGAACTTTACTACTTTTTTTACCGCTTTTTAGTTAGATTTATCATTTTTTTTATTTTATTTACTGTTATTAGGACTTTTCTATTTCTAGTCCAACAGTTGTTTGTCGAGTCGATGCATGTGGCGTCGAGTCTTTATGTGTGGTTTCTACTATTTATTTATTCTCCCATTTTCTAGAGCTATACCAAAAAAAATCGACTTTGAAAATGATTGGATGATTAGAAAGTATTAGGCTATAGATGAAATTGAGGTTGAATTGTAAAGACTTGGGAAAACTTTGCAAGATCGATATTGCTTTAACACCTTAAGTCTCCCGAATATGGAGATGAATTTGAGTACTAATTAAGTATTTTATTTAGCAATCAGCACCATCCTAAGCACACACTACGTAGGAAGCTGATGAAAATAAGTGAATGATCTTAGGCTTAAAAAGAAAGAAAGAAAAAGAATGAATAAAAAGGAGTTTTACTTCTAAGTTAGGTGACCTTCACCCGGTCACTTAGCCCAACGGTGCAAATTCTTTTACCTGTTGATACTTGAGCCAATGTGCAAGAAAGAGAAAAAATTATTATTATTATTATTATTATTATTATTATTATTATTATTATTATTATTATTATTATTATTATTATTATTATTATTATTATAAGATCATAGTCACTAAAAGACTATCCTACTATAAGTGTGTACGGATAACGAGCTTAATGTGATTGCACTAGAACGAAAGAGAACTAGAAGGGGGATGAGTAAGTTAGGCTTAGGTATAATAACATGATTTGAATTGGTTTGTATATGAGGGAGGCTTATGACCGCACCATTACGGAATTGTATTCTTACAACATCCTTTGTGTTCTTACGACATCCTTAATTATGTTCTTATGACATCCTTAGCCTAGAATGAGTATCTGAATGATATTGTTTTTCATGAGTCGTGAAACCACATGTTGCAAAATTTTCAAATCTTTTTCATATGTATAGCAGTTTGCTTGTTTACAAGCAAAGGTTTAAGTAAGGGGGAGTTTGATAATATTGAAACTTATAGCATTTTCCGACTCGATTCGCATTTATTTCTATCTATTTTGCATCTCTTTTATGTTTGTATGTAGTGTTATGCAGGTATTTTATTTGTGTTGCAGGTATTTTGCATGTAGGAGTTAGCATGAGATAAAATGAAGAAAAATTGGCCAAAAGTGGAGAAAAAGACACCTAGGCGTGAAGTAATTCAAGAGTGAGCGTTTTTAGCTTGTGGCGTTTGCCATGACCCTTCACTTGCCACGTCACCCACGTTGAACTCATGGCGTTTGCCATAGACTTTGTGCCCAGAAAAACAGCAACTGCGTGACTTGGTCTTCTCCCACTTATGCACTTTTTCCTCAACTGATTTCTACACTAATGGAGATCTATTTCAGCAGTTACAACATTATATATAGGCTTATTCTTTAGATTTTTTGATGTCCAAGTTTTTAGTATTAAGTAGGCCGGAA
Organism: Lathyrus sativus; assembly: GCA_963859935.3. NCBI lineage: Eukaryota > Viridiplantae > Streptophyta > Magnoliopsida > Fabales > Fabaceae > Lathyrus > Lathyrus sativus. The sequence continues at coordinate 596,106,512 of OZ012740.1, read as the reverse complement.
ATTTACACCATAAAAATACTCAATTGTTCACACCGGGCAATTGGTACACAATTTGTTCAAGTTTTTCCGATTTTAATTTTTCGCACTGCATTAATTTCCATAAACATTTACTTCCTTTAATTTTTTTGCACTTGTTTATTTTAAGTTTTAATATTATTCCTTGTTTTTATTTGTTTTGTCAAATTAGAATTGTTATTGTTTTGTTTAAAGTACTACATATCATTACCATCTACTAGTACTACAAACATATAAGAATGTCAAATGAGAATGAATGTGAATTTTATATATATATATATATATATATATATATATATATATATATATATATATATATATATATATATATATATATATATATATATATATATATGACGTATTATATAAGAATGAATGTGAAACATTAAATTTTAAAATAAATTGAAGAGATTATGTGTCAGTTTTTTTTTCTCTCTTATTAATTTACCTTTCATCTCTCTTATTAATTTGATCTAATGGTGTTTGTTTGTTCCTCTCACCTCTCATTTTAAAATTTTTCTCACTTGAATATATATATATATATATATATATATATATATATATATATATATATATATATATATATATATATATATATATATATATATATATATATATATATATATATATATATATATATATATATATATATATTGTTTGTATTTATCATAAATATCATGTTTATGCCTCTACTTTATATGCATAATAATAATAATAATATGAGTTTTGTACCAATTATGTCTGACTAAATTCCTAGAGTCTGGGATGTGAGGACTGTCGTTCTGACGGGACACGGTTAATTAAATTGGCGTATAATTTTTATATTAATTTATTTTTTTTTCCTATTTTTAGTTTTAAAATAAAAAATATTTGCGCGAAAGCGAAAACATTTAGCTACTGGTCAACAGCGCGACAGTGTGAGACCGACACTCGATCATAAAAATTAGATTTTTCTAAAAAAACGACAACGCTTTAGTAAATAATTTGGATATATTAGTTTTCAAAAATTGTTTCGAAATTGTAAGTTGTGGAATGACATCAAAGCATTTACGATTTCGAAAGATAACACGGGTTGCGCGAAAGTGAGCAGTGTTTTTAAGTTGATATTTTCTTCCGAAAAATATTTTAAAATCAAAACGAACGCCAAAAATTTATTGAATCCCAAAGGTGCGATTGAAAATTACATTTCGGTCTCGCTTTTATTAATATTTTTTAAACTAGTTTTTATTCTCACTTTAATTTTTCTTCATAAAAGTCCAAAATATACCCGATTAGCCTTAGATTTACATAGCAATGATTGATAGCGGTGGATTGACTATTGGCCTACGTGGGTTCGACATCTTTTGCATTACATTGATAAAGTCTGTGCATTTGCGGATAAGCTACCACATGAAGCACATCAATCATGTACATACCTGACATCAGCGAATAGACTTATTGACTCATCATGGATCTTGAATCCGATAAATCCAATTCCTACAATCTTGCAGGCTTTTGTTTTTCAAATAGCACTGATTCATCATCTTAATCACATAATTTTTCAAACACGTCTTTGTTTGTCATGTGTCAGGTACAACTTGAATCCATTATCCACTCATTGATAGAGTTATTTGTCTATCTTTCAATTAAATTCCAGAACTACAAGAAGTTCAATATTACAAGATTCACTAATTAAGGGGGAAACAAGTTCAATATTACAAGATTCACTAATTAAGGGGGAAACATGCATTTTAGAGGAAGACTTTTCAATTCTTAACAAAAACACAAATTCAAAGTGTTTGTCATCATAAAAAAGGAGGAAATTGTGAAAAAAGACATATTCTATCTAGTTTGATTTTGATGAGGACAAGTAATATCAAAGAAGAAAAGTGATTAAAAATGGCATGTACATTAATGATGAAGTTAATCAAGAAGGTTGATCATTGAAATTCAAGTGAAGAATTGAGACAAGTGATCATGACTAAGATACTCATTGCAATTCATGTTATGCTACTTTAAAATGGTCAGAATTTCATCTTTCACTTCATCAAAAACTTTCTTACATCATTATGCATAAAACAGGTGTATGTAAACATTGTAAAGCTTCACGGATCCATTTTAAATTTATAAATCTTCACAAAGAGGTACTTAAGGATGTATATAAAGATCTTTATATCATAAACACATTTCTCGTCTTCTTTCATAAATTATTTTCATACAATTCAAACAAATTTTTCAAAGTGTTCATACTTTTTAAGTTTTGGAACCTCTGCATAATTTCATATTTTTCAAAAAAATTTATCAAATACTCTAAGCACTTAAAGTATATAAGTTTGAAGTGTAACTTAGAGAAAGAGAAAAAATCTTATTCAACTTGCAATCAAGCCAAGAACAACTTTATTCAAGATCACTTAAACTGTGTGTGTTGTAACCTAATCATCAAGTTAGTGGGGATAAGTTATTGAAAAAAGAAAGTAGTGTTCTTTCTTTGACTTATATATTAGTATATTGTAAAGAGATCTTATTGAAGACTTGTACAAAGATCTAATTAAATCTAATTATAGTAGATAATCCTTTAAGAAGTAGAGAGATTAGATGTATCCTTGATTGATAAAAAAAATTAGTATAACTTTTGTTTATTCTTTAGCTTCATGTCTTTAAGTTTCTACACTTTACGTTCATATTCAAATAACATTCAATCACTTACCTCTAATAAAATCATAAGTTAAGAAATTTTGTATATAATCAAGAAAATTCAGCAATATGAACAGTGAAAACCGTCAACTGTAGTAGAAACTGTTTAGTCTGAAATGGAAACAATCACGAAATTGTTCAAGTATAGGAGAATGCGAGGACCCCCATTTTCCTACTTTCCCAACCTCTCATCTTGTTAGTAACTTAGTATTATCCAAGTACAAGGGTACCATGTGTACTGAGCCAACTAATTAGTTTTGAAATGGTAGTTAGTTAGTTAAATTAATATATTTCTGATAAAAATTTACTTATAGTAGAAAGTCCTTATAGTTAACATTTGAAAGTTGTACCCAAAATTTTAGAAGAACAATTAGTCGTATGAATTTAAAATTGATCTTCAAGGTAATGGCAAGAGTATATGGAGATTAAGTTTAAACTCTTAACTACCTAAGTATTGTTCCTCGAGTATTTTATTATGAGCTTGCGCTTATATTGCAAGTAGAATGTCTGTGAGAAAGTGTAGTTTGTTCTCCCTTTTGTGTTAAAGTTATAATTCTCTCATTTTCATATGGAAGGAAAACATTAGACCACTGAAAGTCGCAACTAATTTCACCTTAAGAATTATCAACACAGGAAATAATAGAACAAGTATATTATTGTTATTATTATATGTATTATTACTGCTATTATTATTATTATTATTATTGTTATACATCTAGAGACAAATACAACAATGATATATATTGCAAAATACATTATTATCTTTTAACCAAACCACCGGAACCTTTGAGCCTTTTCCGAAACACAAGATGTAGGGCTGAACCAACCAGTGGCCAACTTGTGTTGATAGCAATAAAAACCAGTAACCAGATGGACCATCGATTTTGCCGAGATAACTGGCCTATGTATCTTTTGAAAGGCGCTATTACATCTAGAGGTACTGGATTATGGGTACTAGCTGTTTTTGAAATACAATTGGAATCGCCACTCTCTGTTTTAGTCACAGGCTCATCTTGCTTATTTTCTTCTGGAACCTTGTCATGACCATCATCATGTGTATCCTGTTTTACATGTATTTCTTCCTCGTTGTCTGTTGTTGCCTCATTGTTGGATGCAGCTACCATTCCATCCTCGGTAACATTGACGTAAGGGCCCTGATCAATTGCCGAGTCCAATAGTTTGTTTGGTGCAGAGATCTGCAATGCCATTAGCAGGGGAAACAACAGTGTCAGCCAATAGAAATGACAACAGTTAGTACTCAGATAATGATATGATAGCCAAAACCAGTCTTGACTATAACATCTTTTATGCCATTCAAATGCGTGTATATTTTTTCCATTACAGGTAGCACAGAACCAGAAGATGAATATGCATATTGCTTACCTTTTTCTGAACATGCATATACTTGCTAGAGAGTAGTACATCAAGGAATTCATTAGAAGCTCTTACCCACCTGCAACAGGGAAGAAAGTTACTACACATTTCTTTTATATATAACAGTGACTTCTTAACTGGAATTTTGGTGAACCATGAATATTATATTTAAACATGAACCAAACAAAAAGTTATATCAAACACATCATAATCTTTCCACAAATAAAAATGAAAGAATGTAGCAACAATTGAAGACAGATAAAAGCATGAGATGGGAGATATGACAAGATGGATGAGTCAGATGTACAAAAGTTACCATAGGCTAGATCCAGATATCCCTTCAAAGAAGGCCAGATGTCCTCCATGCTCTATAGTGGCCAATACAACATTCTTATTTGCCCTATGAAAATAGTAAATAAAAAGCAGCTGAAGTAATGCAAAAGAAAGCAAATTAATCAGGATTAAGGAAAACAAAAAAATAAATAAAGCAGCATACCTGCATTCATCCCAAGGAATGGCTTCCCTGGTACATAATGGATCATCCAGGGCACTAATACAGAGAAGTGGAATCGATACAGATGGCACATAAATAGAACTGCTACATCGTCTATAGTATGTATCAACAGTCTAAAGAAAAAAGATCATTTTTATAACCAGCATAAGGAAGTATAAGAGGATAAGGCAAGAAAATAGAAGATTATAAATCATAAGTGCTGCATATGTACCTCATATTTTCCAACAATGCGGGTAGCATGGTTATCAAAATCTCTAACAGAAACTGACTGCAAAACATAAGAATACATATGCATTCAGAATTGATTAACTTTAGGAATGAAATTCTGGCTTACTTAGGAGATATATATCAATCCCTAACTTTAGGAGATTTAGGTGTTTCAATTGTGAATAGTTTTAGCATAAAATTGAGTGCTGAGAGCGCTTCCCTCTAGCAATCAAAAAAATTCAACATCTAATAGAGATTAGTAACTTGCCTCAAAACCACAATAAAAACATAGCTTTGTTTTTCATTTTCGAATGTAAATCAACCAAAAACGAGTTTACCAGATAACAGAATGAAAAGGGAATAAACATTAGAAGAGCCATAGAACTGTAGAATAATCTTCTGATTTTGATATTACACCAACAGCGGTAATAAATATGAAATTATGAAGCAGAAGGCAACCTTTTCTATCCCTTCCCAATTAGCTAGGCGAGTAAAGTGAGGCTGGTGTCTGCATGCAATGAATTTTGGGAAAACATGTCAAATCAAAACTGATTACGAACTACACAGAAAATTCTTAATTTTTACATGCTTGTCTGCAAATGAAGAATTTTCTAGATGAAAAACAAACAACTTACCAAAAAGAATATTTAAACCCCAAATGGGAAGATACAAACTTACAATTTTGCATAACCTGTAAGTCCAATTGCTAGTGCTTTATCATAAAACTTCTGCACACACTTACGAGTTATAAATCGGTCCCCTATCTGCGACGTAAATACATTTTACAGGTAATATAACATCCGGTAAAGGTACAATAATAGCCAGAATGCAAAACAATTCAAACTTTTAAGTAACGTTCAATGGTAGTGAAATTCAATTCAACTGCGTCAATTATATCAAATATATTGTGTAAAACAATTTTAAACGAGATAAACATATCTTGTTCCCAAACTCAAATCTTCAAGATACTTTCCAATATGTCCAAACCATTCAAACTAACATGTCTTCAACTTTCTCAGAAATGCCTACCTTAACTCTCACACCTACTCTCCCCATTTAACAAATATTTAGCAATTTATATACTTTGTTCCCCAAGTTGAAAATCTTACAACAACAGAGAAATGCATTACTTGTAAAGTCGAGTATAACTAAGAGCTATTAACCAAGAAAACCAATAAACTGCTCTATGGGAAAAATGGAGACGGTGTCATTATTATACAAGTTACTCAATTGTGTAAGCCATGATTAATTTAGAAATTCTATAACAGAGCAGTCACATAAACAATAACAACTGATCAAATTTTTTTTCAGAATAAGGACTGTTTAATTAAAGATTTAGGGGACGTTTTGGAAGAGTATGTTTTAGACTTATCTCATAACTTAAGCACCTATATATGAGTGTTTGGATCTAATTATAAAAAATAACTCTCAGCATGTTTATAATTGTTTAGTTTTAATTTATTTTAATAAACTCCCCTAAATAGTTTATTCTAGGGTGATATTAAAAGATCAATACAGAAGGGAATTCTTTGGGGAAATATACTACTACGTAGTAAAAAGGAAATACAATGGTTGGATGATAACTTTCCTTGCAATAATGGAAAATTAAAGATAACAGAAATGATATTCTCACTATGAGAATACCCCCTTACTCAGATGAGAATGGCTCTCACTCCTCAGTCCCAAATTCCACTCCAAAACCAACTTCCCCTTCCTTAAGCATGATTTCTCCTAAATGCATACTCTCCCTTTTCTCTTCACTGATTCCCTCAATTGCCATCACCAACCCTAAGCTGCCACATGCACAGTTATCCTCCCTCTTAGTTCATCATTCCTCTCATTTTCTTCATCACTTTCCTCATTCTCTGCTGCCACCTGTCGTCCTTACTCATTCTACCCTTCCATACACATGTTTATGAACAAGTTAACTAAACATACAAGAATAACTTATTAAATACATGCTTACTTTATTCTGTTGCCCAAATGCATACTTAGCATACTGTGTTAATATTAATGTCCCTTGAAGATGAAAATTATTTGGAAATAATTCTTACGATTTGTTTCAACTGGGTCCAAATTCAGATGAAAGATGGATAATCACGATTTTTCATAATATATGTGTACATTAATAAATGCCAACTCAAATTCAAAAGTTATTCTTTGAAATCAAAATACTGACCAAAAGGTCCCAAGGAGAGCAAACTGCTACAGCTCCAGCTACAGGAATATTCTCGCCATCCTCCCCAAGATATTTTATCTGCATGCAAATTTTCGAATGAAACAATGCAGTGCCGAAAACAAGCTCTTTGCACATGAGAGAAAAGGTTAATATTCGTCAAATTCCTAGTTTAAGTGTTGTTTGAAAAGCAGATATTGTATGCACCAAATGTTATGACACAAGTAAAAAAAACACAAACATAGGAGTCAAAACTTATTGAAAAATATGTGGCTAGGAACCAGCATAATGTATCCCCTATCTTACCTGTATTCTCATCATGGGGGATCAGTGCAGAGGGTGTTTATGACATAAAGAAATAGCAGTGCAATAAATGTTCAAACTATTGTGTGTTCTGTCTAACAACCAGTGTATTTTTAGGTTCTTTAGATTGCCACTACAAAGCATAAAACATAACCAGTGAAGCAAGGAGCAAATAGACTAGGTGTATATCAAAAGCTACAAATTAGAGCTTCAAATGGACATGCATATGAAGCCATTATTATATCACAGTTTCAAACACTGTAAAACAACAAGAAACAAATTTACATGAACAGCAAAACTTTGAATAACCAGTCTCAAACAAAAATTAATATAAACATATGTGAACGGGGAAGCATTAAAAGGTTATGTTATGCTTAATCAGTAAAGAGGATTGGAAAAGGATCCAATCGTGAGAGGATATTTTGTGGAAAAAATACAGGCTAATGTGGTGAAGGATGAAATGCCAAACAACTAAGAGTAATATAATACACATATTTGAACAAGCCCCAGCCAGAAGAGAGCATATTTCAGGTGAAATGAAGGTCGATGTGAGGATGCTATGTCCTAGCAAGTAGAACTTGAAAATGTATGCAGTTATATGGAAATTTTCAGGTTTGGATTAGCAATTTAGTTAATTAATTTCATGAACTGCCCAGACAGTTGATGTAGCACTGCATAAGACTCGAGCTATGAATTCACCAGAATATTAGCTCCAATACTAGTTCCAATAAGAAACAAAGGCGCCCTGGGATTTTCTTTGTGAACATAATTAACCACTGTGCGGGCATCCTCAGTCCACCCAGCATTGTAGAAACAATCAGACTGCAACAGTTTTAATAAGAAATTATGTTACTATAGGGAAAAAAACAACAAACTGTTAAAATACACACTGTTCATAGTATTGAGATGCACACCAATCCAAACATTATAATAAAATGGAACCCAAAAAAAAAACCAAGGACATCCGGCTGCTGCCATTTCCATGTTCTAAAAAGACTCCTTAAAACTAGTTACTGTTCTCAGACAACTGTTGTTTCAAGAATTTGTTTCTTGACAGGCAAATAGATTAGCAAGCTTAAAATAACCTAAATTTTAAGAATATGAACTGATAGGTACGATTCCAGATGGAAAATCTAACAAACATATGAAACTAATCTTAAATTTTCACCTAATATTAACTTTAAATTTCCAGTTGATCAGATGATATTAGGCAACTAGAATAAAGATGCTGATGATTATGCATATGGAACAATGTTATTCAAGTTATGTCTTAAAGCATGTCAAAGTTGTTAATCTATAAAATCTCAGTTTGCAAATAAACTAACCGTGATTGAAACACCTCCAAGTCCTCGGTGATTACCAATAACAACTTTCCATCCATGCTTCGCTGTATTATATGCAAGATGTTTGAGATACTACCAAGGGGGAGGAAGAAATAGAAAAAGTAAACTGTAAGACACTGCTAAATATAAATGAATATCCTAATTGGCAAAAAGCAATGAAAAATTAAAAATTAATTAACATTTTATTAGGGTAGAAGCATACAATGAATAATTAAAACAACAATCTCCAGTACAACATCTCCATTTTGACAACTATATTTTAAGGAAACATCTCTTGGCATGTGCTCTTAGAAAATTTATAATTCTGAGCCTTAGGCCATAAGACTTACAAGTGGAAATTTATTCATCAGTGTTTCAAAGAGAACTTTAATGTGGGACATGTAATAGTCAATCTGCACTTTCCTAATATGTAAAGTATATAAAATAAGATATGATAAAGACTAGGATGGGTTTCAAGAAAGAAAAGGACAGTGGTTCTATTATAGGCAGATTTGCGTTGCATTTAATAGAGGCTGACTTCTCCACTAAAGTGTCATCAACATATATTGCAAAGAAGCAAACATTATCTGTATATGGTTAGATGATATTACCATTGAATCGTACAAAATAACATCAAAAAAAAAAAAAAATTGGGAGTGATAAAAGTGATTTTAGAAGCATGAAATTTATTTTAACATGTTTTAGTGTACTAAAGTAGAATCGCTTCTGTCACCAAAATTGACAATTAACTTGAAGTTTTTGCCTCCGTAATTGACTTTTAGCCTCAAATTTATAGTTCAACTTACTTTCACGTTAATACCTATATAAAATATAAATCATTCACATTCACTTAACTTTTAACTAAAATCAATTCATTCAAAATCAATTTTTACCATAGAACCAAAGGCACTTACACTAGATTGTTAAGACAACGATAACACTAACTCAGTACAAGCCTAGGATGGAGATAACACTAACTTAGTACAAGCCTAGGATGGAGTTTCAATCAACGCTATAGAAGAGATGGATAATCAATTATGAAACCACCAACTAGAGTATAAGTATATGACTTTTCCCAATTCCACTTAAGTTGATTAAACAAAGAAAATAAAGAGAGAAATAAAACCAACATTTAAGCAGAGACATAATCAATATCAAATGCTTCATATAACAATAACTTACGGGAGATGAAGAGTCACTTGTTAAACCAGGAATCACTACAACAATGGGAGTAAATTCGTCTTCTTTAGTAACACCATCCACATGGACATCACTGTCAGAAACTGTAACATGGTCAGAAACAGAAACAAAATTCTAAAAAATAAACCATAGAATCGCAAGGCTAAGAAATCCGGAAAACAAATTGATCATTTCAATATACCATCAGAGTACTTAAGCCAGTCGAGAGCAATAGTTCCACCATCAGAAGTAGTAAATAATTGTCTGAAATTTCAGAAATAATAAACAATAGTAAGATTCATGAAACCAAACCGATTAATTAGTGTATAAACAACAATAGAATTATTGTGACCTTTTGTATTTGAAAGTCGGGGGTCTTCCGAAGAAGTTGAGGAAAACAGTTTGAAGATGAGGACTGGAAAGCCATGGCGTGACGGAATATCTGCCTTGGAGAATCCGGCACTTTGAAACGATGGCGTCGTAGATTTCGGAGGAGGAGTTGTAGGTGAATTCGACGGGGGAGCCTGAGAATCCGGTGAAGAGATCACGGAAGAAATGGATTTCGAGGAAATAGTAGAGAAAGCATGTGAGAGCAAAGGCGGTGGCGAGGGCGTAGTGGTGGATTGGGATTTGAGATAGTGCTTGGAGAAGGAGTTTGTAGGAATCAGAAGAAGACGGTGGAATGATTTGGAGGTTGGAGCAATTGCAATCCATGGAATTGTGGAGTGAAAGGAATTGAATTGAATCGGGAATGGTATTGATGAGGTGAGTCAGTGGGTTGTTGTGGAGGAGGTTACGGTGGCGGTAGGAATGAGCGAGGAAAAATCAATGCGTGTTGCGTGTTGCGTGTTGTTAGGGACCTCTGTGAATCCTCCACGTGACCCAACCCTCTCGTCGACCATGCACAGTATTATAAACATGTGCTCTTAAGTATTAAGGATTATAATAGACTCCTGCTCTCGTTAATTATAAATAAGGTCCAGTTGCAATTTAATAAGGTTTCAGATGCATTAATAACTTATGACTTTAATGGTCACGTCACCGACCTGTTAAGTAACAAAAATAAACAAACGGTTTGTTATTTATGTTTGATAGGATACATATTAAATTTGTATTTAAATTGGGTATAGGTACATTAGTGCGAATTCTTTTAAAATTTTAAATTCTTTTAAAATAAAATAAAGTGATAGCGATATTGAATTAGAGTGTGTGATTAATTGAGGTTATCGGTATTGTCGTATTTAGTTGATAGAAAATTTTAATAATTTTTTTTCATTTTTTTTAGCAAATAAAGTTTTAGATAAACGACACCCTTTCATGCGTAAATAACCTAAATGATTCTCGTGGAGTACAACGGAGGTAGAGGATGTTAATACTTTTTCCTTACATAATCGACTTTCGAACCTGAATTGGTTGCGACGACCATGTCCTATCCTTTTTTCGATCGTGGGTTTTATTGATATTTTTTCTTTCCCTCTTTTAGAAATAAATAAAGTTCGATGGCGACTCTCTGTTAGTCCATCCGCGAGTTTTCCTCGCGAGGTCGTATTCTTTTTTCGAGGTTAAACAGATAGTGACTCTGCTAGGGATGTATATACTTTTTGGTTTATGTATACAGTGATGCATATGATGATGTATGATGCATGTGAATGCAGATAGGTGATTGGATATGTTTTATGAAGGTGCCAGCAATGTGGACTTTTATTTTGGTAATTGTCAATGTGGATTGGACTTTGGTTGGTGAAAAGGTTTGATTTTCCGACACTCGACCTCTAATGATGCCAAGATCAAAGGCATGAAGATGCTCATGGTGTCTGATAAGTGCTAAATTGTACTAATTTTGAGTGTAAATAATCGGCACTTATTGGCTTGATTCGTTAGTTTTTCGTTAATAATCTCCCATTTTTGTGTATATTTTGTATAGTTTACATTATAGTGTGTAATATGGGTTTTTGTGTACATATTGTTGAGTTTGACAGTTTTCATTTGTTTTTATAGGTAATAATACATGGTTGAAGTACAAACCCATTTGAGCCAAAATAGATGCTTCAAATGCAGAATTTTGGAGTCAAAATATTGTCATTCGCGCTTAGCGTGATTTTTAGCACGCTGTGAACTAGATGACAGTAGCTGGAGGATTTTTATTTTCCTGATCGTGCTTAGCGCGAGCAGGACCGCGCTTAGCGCGGTTTAAGTGTATTTTAAGTGAGATCGCACTTAACGTAATCTGAGCGCGCTTAGCGCTGTTGTAATAAATTTCATTCTTTCTAATTTTTGTTTATCTCATTTTTGTAGGTATTCAAGCAAAGATATTTTGTAATTGTTGTATAGAGTATTAAGTAAGCGTTGCAACGCTTCGACCGTGCGTCAATCGGATTTACGGTTCGAAAGTTATGAAAAAAATAAGAATTGTGATTTTGTTTATGACGCTAAGCGCCCCCATAATGCACTTAGCGTGGTTCGCATCATTTCAGCCCCTATTTAAGTTACTTTTCAAAAAATTTTAGGTGATGTTGTTGAGAACTTTTAACCCTAACTTCATCAAACACATTTTGTAAGTAGAGTAACTTAGAAACAACATTAGAGGGTGCATCTTAACGATCCAAAGTCGAATCCACTTCAATTGGAGTTGACAAACCGTGAGATTTGTGCTCTTCTTCTCTCTTCTCTTTGTATCCTCTATTTGTTTGGGTTTTTTATGTAATTTTATCTTGATTGTATGTATATTTTGGGTCTTTGTATAAAATCTCTTTTACAACTCTTAATCGATGTTATCTTTAATTTACTATCTATCTCAATGGGTTTGGATTGTTATAGACATATATTTTTCGAACTCGACCTAGGATGAACATCTATTGGTTGTGGGAAGCGGTTTAATATTCACATGTGTGCCGAATCTTAATATTCTGTGTTGTTTAGTTGTGTGAGACATCACCTCCGAGAGAATGCGATTGATCACTCAACATTTTCCTTAGACATAACCTCTTGTTGTGAGTGATATGTGGAGATTTTGACGAGTGATTTAGGTTGTGTGCATTTGATCCATAAATTTTTTTAGTACATGATGGGTAAAATGAAATACAACTTCTGATAAGTTTTCTCATGTCTAAAGAATGTATTTATTTTCTTGTTTTATGTTTTTCTTTTGCATCTTACTCTTTAAAATCATTCAAACCCAAGCTTAGAGACATAGAGATTGTCGAATGACATTTTTTCCCTTGCACCGATCCCTGTGGAGACAATATAAATCTCGGAGGGAATTCTTCCGAAAATAATTTTTGCTTGCCGCTTTACTACTTCAACAAGCCTCAAATTTGATCCCTTACTGATAAGTTGCGGTGTTCATTCTTGAGAGAACCAAAACTTTTATGGTCAGGATGGCTTGAAAATGAGCGTAACAGCGTGATCAACACATGAAGATTATGTTTTTGCTCTGAACCCAATGGTTGTTAGTGTCTAGCAAGATCTGCTTGTCCAACTTGAAAGTACAAAGAGGATCTGCCCTCTTGCAACTTGTTTTACCCCAGTCTGTAGGGTTCTTGAGAGAATTCTTCTTGAACGGAAGTTTTTAGAAGTTACCATGACATGATTTGCCCCAGTGTTTGAATATGGTAGTAGCCTGCCCCTTATTAACCGATTCTTAAAATGGTTTAATCTTTAGAAGTTGCTTATGATCTGACTTGCCCCTGAATGAGCTTTTGAGGGATTTACCCCAGATTCATTGGGTTTTAAGGTAGTCTTGATTTGGGTCAGTACCTACAAAAGTTCAAGTTCCTCTTTGATTGCCCCTTGTTGGAATTTCCTTGATGTCAAACATTGATTTTCAATTAAAATTGTTCGTCTACAAATGGTAATATTAATGCGATGTTCATGCAAGCTTTGAAAAAAGTCATTTATTGGAATGATGTGGCAATGAGACGAATGGACCATTAGTCCAAACACAGTGCTGATTTAGCTAGTGTGAAAGACCCCACGAGAATATGGCATAAATACTAAAGATTAGCGAATCTTTAGGAGTTAGCTTACGTAACCTTGCAATAGTATGCTTTCAGAATAAACTCTGCCTCAATTAGGGTTTTTAAGGGTTGTGACATGGTTTGATTCATGGTTATTTAAATAAAGGATATAAAGCTCAAAACTTGGTTTGTACCCACCCCTTCTTCTTGGTGATCTTCGGTCTTACATTCAGTTAATTCTACACACATTCGTCTTCCAAAAGGGTTGACGGTGAAAGGGTGACGATGATGATTCAAGGTTCACTTGAAATGGCAGTCACCTTATTTGTCTTTCATGGATGTTAGTGACCCTTTAATTTTTATTTTTTTTTGACATGGTGGTCACTGAATCTTATTTTATTTTTGCTGAGGATTTGATGACCTCTTCTGATTGTCTTTTAACCCCTAATTTTTGCCTAAGTATCCTCTGAGGGTGTTCGACTTAGCGGACTTTTTCTTTTTTCAATTTTTTCGATTTTTTCGATTTTGCTAAAGGATTGTGACTGCCAAGTCATTGGTTATTGAAGAACAATCGTTATAACTTTGTGTTTTTCATGGTTCCCTCGACACTTCAGGATGTGTGCAGAGAATATCATGCGGTTGATCCTCAGACGGGATGTTTCATCTTGTACTTTAAGTGTGCAATCAGATTAACTGAACATTGCCCTGCCCCAGGTTAAGCGTAAAGGTTTGTAGATCCAAAGAAACTTCTACTTCTAAGCTCGAAGTGGTTAACTAGGGACTAAATCCTTATCTCTCCAGCGTTTGGAGATTTGAAACAATGCATGTACACCATCAGCAGTATTTTATCTGAAAGCATACAGTTAACAATTATGGGTATTTTATTTTCGTCATTCTCCCTCAAATATTTGTTAAAACAACAGTTTGATAAAGAAAGTGAAGCGAAGAAATATGTGTTTGTGCTTTGCAATAAATGGGAAAAATAAGTGAATATAACAAGACTAATTCAGAACATGCATAATGACTTTATTAATAAAATCAAATACAGATAACAATGTTTAAAGCAAACAGTACTTAGACAAACCAGAACAAAATATGTGTATGTGCTTGCAATAAATGAAAAAATGAGTGAATATGACAAGACTAATTCAGCACATGCATAATTACTTTATTAATAAAATCAAATACAAATAACAATGTTTAAAGCAAACAGTACTTAGACTAACAAGAATAAAATACAAGAATGCAAAATGATAGCATGGCATAATGGCTTCCTTCTTTGAGGAGATGGACCTTCCTTTCTTGATTTGCTACTGAACTAGCTTGGTGGCGGAACGGGGTTTGTTGTAACATTCAGGGTTCTTGGGGTGAATGTGAGAGCCTTAGATTCAACCAACTCTTGAACTTTTTGCTTGAAAGATCTACAATCCTCAATTGTGTGCCCTTGGGCACCCTTATGATACTTCCAGTGAGAATTGACATCATAGCCTAAAGGGATAACATTTGGAGGTGCTAGATCTCTCAAGGTAATCAACATATTCATTAGCAAATAAGGAAAGATCTGGGCATATGACACAGGCGAAGGATCAAAATTTCTTTCTGGCCTCCTCATCCTTTGTTGGTTAGGTTGACACTGCTGTGAAGCGTGTTGCTAAGGTATATGAGTAGGAATTAGAGCTGAAGAAGTTTGTCGATAAGGAATCGGAGCATATTGCAAAACTGCAATATAAGGGTGCTGGAAGTAAGGTATTGGAGCAGGCGACCTCTGTTGTGATTTTCCCCTCTGAGAAGAGATAGCATTGGTTTTGCCTTCCTTTTTCTTGTATCCATTAAAATGTTTCTTCACTCTAGTCTGGCTGCTAGAACCTCCTTGGATTTTTCCACTTTTCAAAACTTCTTCAATTCTCTCACCAACGATCACCATATAAGAGAATTATGAAGACACACTGCTGATAAGCTTTTCATAGTATTGCCCTTACAAAGTACCCATGAAAATATCAATCAATTCACGGTTAACTAGTGGCAGATGCATTCTTGCTGCTAATCCCCTCCAACATTGTGCGTACTCTTTAAAGAATCCGTTGTCCTTTTGAGCCATACTCTAGAGTTAAGTACGGTTCGAAGCTAGGTCAGTGTTATATTTGTATTGCTTAACGAACACTTCAGCCAACTCATCCTAAGTACGTACACTGTTGCGTTCCAGCTGCATGTACCATTCTAGAGACGCCCCAGACAGGCTATCTTGGAAACGATGGATCATAAGTTGTTCATCCCTAGCGTAGGCATCCATATTTCAGTAGTACGTCTTCAAATGAATGTTAGGACATCTAAGGCCCTTATACTTCTTGAAATCTAGAACCTTGAACTTGGGGGGAATCACAACATCTGGTACCAAACACATTTCTAAGATACTCAAAGAAGTTGAGTTGTGTCCTTCCATGACTCGAAGCTTTTCAGCTAAATCACGATACATCTTGATGACTTCATAATCCTGAGCAGCAGTAGGATTGGTAATTGGAAGAGTTATATGATAATTTTGCATCTCATACTCGTCTTGTAGCTCTTCTTCAGCATGAGGAATAGGAATATGAGTAACAGCAGGTTAAACTTATGGGATAGTGTTTCCCTTGAAAATCGGAAAACAACCGCTGATCTTCCAAATTTGACTTTGGTGACTCACAGGATCGATCAGATTGATCCTAGGACATGTGCTAAAGTATTCTACGTTTAGAATTAAATTTAAAGTACTTGTGATAACGAATTGGTAAATGTGCTTGTAATAAAAAAAACTTTGACTGGGTATTTTAAAGTGCATAAACTTAAAGAAACGCTGTAAAAGACTTGTAAAAAGGCTGCTCGAAAAGGGTAAAAAGTTTAAAGGGAAGAAGGAATTGGATTAAAAGATGCAGGAAAGGTAAAAGGCAAAATGTAACACTTGCACAAGTGGTTCGACAGAGGAAATGTAAATGTTGCTGAAATTGTAAAAGACTTTATTGAAAAGTTGGTGATTTTACATAACGTACATTCTCCGTGAAAATACTCTTTTCTCACACTCGGGTACTTTGAGTAAATTTGATTGGAGTTACTTTGTACAAATGGTAAAACACACAGAAATCTGCCTAACAAATCCCTATTTATAATGCTAATAAATAACCACTAATAACTTGCTAGTATCTCCTTGATCTGACAAGTGTTATTTGCATGTAACCTCCTGCTCTAGACTTCGCCACGTGTCTTATGAACCAAAACTCCTCCCTCCAATTTTTGAATTTCAAAAACGACGTAGCAATGCCATTTGCGGAATTTCGGTCGAATGACCTCTGACACGGTCGAAATGCTCATAACTTTAGGTTTCTTAATTTTCCTAAGTTATTTCAACCGTTCAACTTTAGAAAATTCCTTAGAGGCTGTCGAAACCTCTTTGCTTCATTTAACTTAGACATTAATTATGTCTTAGTGTTTTAGCAACCCAAGGCATTGTCGAATTTGGGAGCTAACAAATTGCCCCCAAAGAATGTTCTTTTCGACCTTATTGCAGGAAAAGGACATTTTTTGATAGTATCCCATTCGACACCATCTTTTCGATACTATCAGACCCTTTGGTTTGCCTCTTATACTTTGGAAGATAAAATAGAAGAAAGAGAAATGTTTATTAAAAACTGCGCCACTTTGCACGCTTCTGACGTCATCATCATCATGGCAGGTTTCTTGGAACTCACAAAAATTCAAAAAACATCAACACCCTTTTAGCGCCTAGGGGTATAGGTTACAACCGCCCCTTACTTCTTCCACTAGGTGGCACACGTGGCCCACTAACTTCACCCACGTAAAATTCTTAATTTTCTGAACCCTTATAAAATTACCAAAGAAATTTTTCATAAGACTTTCTACTCTTTACCACCGCTTACTCTTCTCCCCTTTGCTGAAGAAACCCCTTTTTTAAACACCAGAAAAATCTCCTTCCTCTCTGGAAACTTCAATCATGGCTGAACAACAGAAGAAAACCCAAACTAGGAGACCATCTTCTTCATCTGCATTGCCACCTTTCGCTACTTTGAGCGGACCAAAAATTATGAAGAACCAACAGCTCATCAGGGAACCGTTAGCGGAAGAGAAACGACACATCTACGAATCTCAGGTAATCATCCCCGTTGATGTGGCTGGAAAAACTTTAGCCATGTCTGGCCCATTGTCACCCCCAAACCTTGATTATTCCACTTTGAGCGACTTTTTCCCTTCCTATCGAAAAACCAAACCCTTAGGGCAAAAAGACGCTAGCAAAATCCCTTCTGATAACCCAGATGACCTTTCTCTCTTCAACGTGGACCTTAAATATTTACATGATGGGGCAAGACTATTTAGAGCTATGCCGTACTTCAAAGATTCTGAACTTTATCTTAACTGGTTGGCGAAAATAGAGAAAGCGAAGGTACAACATTGGAAAGAAATAGGTATTTATGACCTAATCATGTTGTCGAAGGTTGGGCCACCTTACTGTCCGTTAATGCTGGCCTCCTCTTTGTATTTCTGGGACAGCACTCACCATACCTTCCATCTTCCCTGTGGAATGGTGACTCCCACACTTTTCGACATGGCTGCTATCGTTGGATTAAGACCATGTGGATTGGCTTACAATCCTGAAATTGATGCACGGGACACCATAGGTTTTGGTAGCATGAAACATACTTACACACCCTTCATAAATCATTATCATAAGAAAGACACCGACGTAGTTGAAGACGAGGAGCACATAGCCTTTCTGGCTATGTGGTTGTCTCGCTGCATTTTTTGCACAAAGTCTTTGCAGGTGGCGAGGAAGTACCTGACCCTGGAGAATCAGTTACACCTCAAAAGGGACATATGCCTTAGTGAGATGATACTAGCCAGCCTGTATGAGGCTTTGGGAGAAGGTGTTGATAAACTGAGGGACCCAAAAACCCATGGCGCTCTTATAATTGCGGGGCCATTTTGGTTGCTTCAACTATGGTTGAACGCTACCTTCGAACACAGCCTTCCCTTTAAAGGAGAGGTCGACAAAGCCCAGGTATTTGAACGTCGGGTCGAATGGCCACGCTTGGTTCAGTTGACACCAAATGAAGAGGGTCGAAGCCTTCGTGCCAATCTTACCAGCTTCATCCACTTGTTTGCAAAAAGGCATGAATTCACTTCCAGGATGGCCCATTTTGCTCATAGGCTGTATGGCCCTGAATGGTTCACCAGGTCATTTCCTCCAGTTTCACAAAAACAAGAAGCAGAATCAAACCTGATATAGGAGAGATTCTTGACGCCACGCTTGATAGTTCATAAGCTCAACCTTGTCAGAGGACAAGCAATATTAGTCGCTTATCAACCCAACTTGGTGTCGAGGCAATTTGGGTTAATTCAATCATTGCCTAGGTGCTTGTATGATAAGAAGTCTCATGTTATTCTTCTTTCCACCAGCTTCAACCCACTTGAGTGTTCGACTCAAATGGCCCGTTACGCCCATAAGTCCCATTTTACTCCAATTTATTTTGAACCCTCTCACCTTTGTACCCCAGACTTTTACAACTGGTGGGCCAATCATTACTCCAATAACTTTCTTGATGTTTTGAGTTTTTCACGCTTGATTGACCAGGCTTTTATTGATGTGCAGGAAAAAGTCAAGAAAGGTACGTCTACTCATATCAAAGAGATACAAGCTTTCCAGAAGTACTTTGAAACTACCTATCGACCAAATGATGTTAGTCGAACCGTCCGCGAGGCTGCTGTCACTTTAAAAGAAAAATTTTCTAAACAAATGGAAAAACTGAAAATCCCCTCATCTATCCCTTATGATAGACGATATGAGGTTGTTTTTAAACTCTTTCCCCCAAAGACCCCTCGATTACCAACCGCTGATTTTGGCGTGGCTCTTGCCCCTCCATTTCCAGACTGGTTTATCTGTGAGGATAGTATAAAAATACTTCGACAGCAGTCGAAGCCTAAAGCGCAGCGGGTGGTTCCGACTAAACATACACTTGATACCTTTAGAGGGCACCTTCATATCAGTATCGGAGATGTTCACATCGAGACCGAAATCCTTGAAGGTCATCTCCCTTCGATTTGGCTTCCTCTCACGAAGCTTCAACGTTACTAACCTATGTCTTCTACATTTACTTATTCGCAGCTGCTCCCAAAAGAAACGCTCCGACAAATAAAACAGAAGGAAAGACCGAAAGTTCAAAGGTAAATTCTTACATGCTCTTATTCACCTGAAGCTTTTCTGTATTTTGCTGATCACTTCGATCTTCCCAGGTTGGCCGCAAACCTCCAACTCCTCAAAAAAGAAGAAAAGTTGCAGCCCAAGTTATCATAGACTCCGACGATGATGAATCCCCTCGTGAAGATGTTCCCCTAAAAAGAAAACGAAGGGTAACTCATGGGCTAGAGAGCGTCGAATCTCCTCCATCTCCCACCAAGATACAAAAACAGAACACGCCTCCTGAATCTCCTGCCAAAGCTCTCACAATAAATGATCCAAATCCTTTTGACGTTCCCATAAAGAGTGATAACTCTAGTCCGGCTGAGGAAGCCGCAAAGGTATTGTGAAAGAATCTCAGACCTTTCTATATCAAGCTCTTGTTTCTTTCATCTCGCGTCTCATGAGGTTTATTTTCCCAACTGCAGACTACTACTGAGGCTTCCAAACCTTCGATGCAGCCGTCTCCCTTGCCTATTTATCCATTGAACAGCCAAGGTGAACCCACTTATATTCCTACATCTGATTTGGACTCTGGTGTGAGTTCTCTTGGTGAAATTAACAAACCTGAATTTTATGCAGCCCCTTCGCCCCTAAAAACTACTACCTAACAATCACAAATTGATGGGTCCGACCACGAGGAAGAGGGAGCTCCTAAGACAATAATCGTGGCAGATGAAGATGAA
Organism: Lathyrus sativus; assembly: GCA_963859935.3. Classification (NCBI taxonomy): domain Eukaryota; kingdom Viridiplantae; phylum Streptophyta; class Magnoliopsida; order Fabales; family Fabaceae; genus Lathyrus; species Lathyrus sativus. The sequence continues at coordinate 596,085,887 of OZ012740.1, read as the reverse complement.
AACCCCAAACCTGAGGACACCAACCCTGCCACCACAACAAGTTCCCCTCTCGTTCACACAAAACCCGCTACTGACGACGTTGATGCGGACGAAGCCAACGCATGCGAAGAAGAAGCCATGCACCAATCTGAGCTAGGTGAGTCAGATGATGAGGAGAAAGAGGCTACCTTGGCTCAAGACCCCACAAAAGCTGCCCCCGTAGAAAGGGAAATAATTACAAAGGGAAAGTCTGATGAACCTGCTTGCATTGATGCTACCAAAGTTACTCCCGTCGAGGTGCCACATGCAATGCCTCTTCAGAGCGAAACGATCCTCTCTAAAGAAGAAATGGTTGCGCTAAAAGAAAGCGATCCTCGTCGATACGTCCAACTACTGCTGCACAGTCGAGGCAGTTCTTCTAGCAAAACTCGGAGTACTTCGACTTCTGAGGGCCAGATCTCTAGCAAACCTTCAGATGATATTTTGGCGAAGATCAAAGCCAAAATCTTTAAAGGAGACCTTTTCATGTTGCTGAAGATGGATTCCATCACCCATCTATCTTTGAAAACGCTTCTTCAACAGGTGAAACTTGACTCCATATCGCCTGAAGTTGCTAACGTCATTCGAGAGGTGGGAATTTTGATAGATCAAGTCTACAAAGACCTCACATTGCTGCCCCGCCTCGAAAGTGACATTTCGACAAAATCTGGTTGCGAAGCAACTGCCTGGACAAGTACAGCGGAATCGGAACAAAGGATCGAAGAGCTAGAGGAAGAGAAAAAGAAAGACCAACTAGAGATTGCTTCCATCAAGGAAAATATCGTCTGTTGGAAATGCAAGATCAAGAAACTTCAGGGCAAGATCAAGAAAGAAGAAAAGAAGATTTCTCAACTGTCTTCCAAAGATAATTTGGCCCTTGCTGCTGAACTCGAACATGCTATCACTTTTGCAGAAAAGGCTCGAAGCTTAGAAGAAGAAGTTGCCAAATTAACTGATGAAAGGGCCTCGTGCCAACAACGTATCGAGTCTCGGAAGGCGAGCTACCTTAAAATGAAGGCCAATCTTCCTTTCTGATTTACTGACATATTTTAACAGACTATATTTTGCTGGCCTTTGAAGCCATTTTTGTTATTGTAACTTATCGCGCCATTTTCGCAAATATTAATACCATTTGTGGCTTTGCTTTATACTTTCTGTTATTCTGTTGTTATCTTAACTTCTTGCAGCATAGGCCTGTACTTTTTCAAGTACTTACCATTTACTTTTAATATCCTCCTATCTTCGCCCAATTCTTCCACTTCATAGGCTCCATTAGAGAAAACCCTTGACACTTGGAATGGTCCCTCCCACTTTGGGGACTATTTACCCAACGTCTTGGCCTTTCGATCCATAGGCAAAATGACTCTCCAACTAAAAAGGTTTTTGCTTTAACCTTCTTATTGTATGACTTTTCCACTCTCTTTTTCTGCCTTCTCAGCAATTCTAGAGCTTTCAATCTCTCTTCGTCTAAGTCTATGACCTCATCGAGCATCATATCCCAATAGACTTATCTAGGAATTTTGTGTTGCCTTTGAACCCTAATCGACTGTATATGGATTTCGACTGGCAACACTGCATCGTGACCAAAGGTCAAACGATATGGGGTGGCGTTGGTTGCCTCTTTGGGTGACGTTCGACATGCCCATAGAACCTGATCCAATACTTTGTGCTAATTCTTTGGCTTGGTTCCTACTTGCTTCTTTATCATGTCAATGACCACTTTATTTGCTGCCTCGACTTGCCCGTTAGCCTGCGCGTAATAAGGGGTCGAAGTTAAGAGTTTGAACCCTACCTTTGTGGCAAAATTCTACATCTTTCTACCCGTGAAGATCAACCCTTGATCCGTTGTTATCGTCTCTGGAAGTCCAAACCTAAAGATGATATTTTTCTGAATGAATTCAATCACATCTTCCTGATCCACTTTAGGTAAAGACACTACTTCTATCCACTTGGTAAAGTAATCTATCCCCACTAAGATATACTTTTGGTTTTTTGAGGATGCTGGTCGAATTTCTCCAATCAGATCCAAAGCCCAGCCTCTAAACGACCATGGTTTAATTATGGAATGTAATTCGCTTGCTGGGACGTGTTGTATGCCTGCATGAACTTGACACTCCTGGCACCCCTTGGCGAACTCGACGCAATCTTTTAGCATTGTAGGCCAGTACAAACCTTGTTGAAATAACAGCCATTTCATTTTATGGCCAACTTGGTGTGCACCACATGCCCCACTGTGGACTGTTGACAAAGCCAAGTATGCCTCTGATTCACTCAGGCATTTCAGCAAAACTCCTTCAGGGTTTTTTTTGAACAATTCGTTGCCCATCAAGACATAACTCAGCGCGTGATATTTTATCTTTCGATCCGAGGCTATTGACGGATTCTGGAGATATTCGACTAAAGACTTTCTCCAGTCATTGTCTAACAATTCTCTGATGGTAAAGACTTCGAAAGTCTCTTCATCCATATATCCAAACTTTGTAGCCTCTAAGTCTGATGGCTTCAACCCAACTGACACTACCTTGCCTCTAGCTTCGATTACTTCCTGCAAGTCTTCCTTCGAGACCCTATATCCCGAGGCAATCTGTGCTAGATCGTTGGCCACTCGGTTTTGTATTCTCGGTATATGTCGAATGGTTGATGCTTTGAATTTTTTAAGCACCCTATTGGCCACTACGAAGTACATGATGAGATTTTCTTTAACGCATTTGTACTCCTTTGTCAACTGTTTTATCACTAATTCCGAATCGCCCATTATTTCGACCTGGGTTTCCCCCAATTCTAACAAAATTTCAAGTCCAGCTATTAAAGTTTCATATTCAGCCTCGTTGTTGGAACACAACCCCTCGACTTTATACTTGAATTTTGTTGGAATTTTATCTGGAGAAATAATCATCAGACCAATACCCGTGCCATGTTTGTGTCTAGAGCCATCGAAGTATAATTTCCATGGTTCCACTTCAACTATATTCAGGGCATTCTCGTTTATAGAGTGGTCGACGATAAAGTCTGCCACTATTTGCCCTTTGACTGCTTTTAGCGGTCTATAAGTTAAAGAATATTCTGTCAATGCCAGTGCCTACTTTCCAATTCGACTATGCAAAATAGGTTTTGATAACATGTGTTTAATAACATCAAAGTGCGAAGAAACACAAACATCTACTGGTTTAATATATTGCTTTAACTTTGTACATGAGAAATATAAAATAGACATAGCTTTTCAATTTCACTATATCTAGTTTCTGCGTCATTTAAAACTCTACTAAGGTAGTAAATAGCCCTTTCGGCGCCATTCTCATCCTCCTGAGCCAACATGCTCCCTAAAGTTCTATCTGACGCTGCTATGTACAATCGCATGCTCCTGCTTCTACACGGAGGCGAAAGGACTGGGGGGTAAGCCAAGTAATCCTTGATTTTGTCGAAGGCTTCCTGCTGCTCTTTGCCCCACTCGAATCTGTCCCTAGTAATTCGAAGCAAAGGTGAGAAGGCTTGTGTCTTGCCGCTTAAGTTAGAGATGAATCTCCTTAGAAAGTTAATTTTCCCCAGCAGCGATTGCAACTCCTTTTTGTTCGACGGCGCTTTGGTTTCTAAGATAGCCTTCGTCTTATTCTGGTTGATTTTGATTCCCTTCTTATGGACAACGAAACCCAAGAAGTCTCCCGCCTGTACACAAAACGCGCACTTCAACGGATTCATTTTGAGGCCGAACTTCCTCATTCTGGCGAACGATTGTCGCAGATGATCCAGATGGCTTTTCCCTGAAACAGATTTCACCACAATATCGTCAATGTATATTTGCATAAAATATTCGATGAAATCATGGAATATAGAATTCATTGCTAGCTGGTACGTTGCCCCAGCGTTCTTTAGGCCAAATGGCATTACTACCCATTCGTAAGTGCCTAAGGCCCCTGGACAACGAAACGCTGTTTTGGGAACGTCATCTTCCGCGATAAAAATCTGGTTATATCCAGAATAACCATCCAACATACTAAGGTATTCATGGCCAACGGCTGAATCAACTAACATTTCTGCCACTAGCATCGAATATTCGTCTTTGGGAGTGGCTGAATTCAAATCTCTGAAATCAATGCACACTCTTAAGGACCCGTTCTTCTTGATGACTGGGACAATGTTGGCCAGCCATTCGACATACATCGCTGTGCGAATGAATCTGCAACGAAGGAGCCTTTCGATTTCCTCCTTGATCTTCGACATGACCTCTGGAGCAAAACGCCTTCGGCCCTGTTTGACGGGCTTCTTTCCAGGTTTTATTGGTAGTTTATGTTCCACCAAATCTCTTTGCAACCCAGGCATTTCGTCATAGTCCCAGGCGAAACAATCCTTATACTCCCGGAGCAACTGGATGACTTCGATCTTCAGTTGAGGGTCGGGGTTAGCACTAACGTACGTTGGCCTCCTGGTTGGACCCTCTCCTAAATCAATTTCCTCCAATGGATCCTGTGAGAGCATTTTGATGTTGTTCCCCAAAGGATCTCTCTCGAACCCCAGAGGTTCGTCATCATAGATGGCGTCGAGCCTCTGGCTCTCCCGCTGTATTTTGGTGGCTTCTTCAGCCATTTTGTCATGGGCGGCCATTGCGGCCGTTTGTAATTTGGTTTCAGCCACATAGGCCGAAATTCTTCGCAGCACCGCTGCTTCAGTCATCAAATTCACTGCCCTACCCCGTGGGGTCAACTGGGGCTGCCCCCAGGTATGGGAGTCTCTCCCCAGGTATTTCCCTATCCCAACGAAATCCATTGACAAGGTGGAGGTATAGCGAGTAGTACACCTCGTCATTTGGTGCAAACTCAAAGTCCGCTGGAGCACAAGGGCCTATGCTGGCCAAATGCTTGTCGAATTGGAACTGATCTATTTGCCTTCTTGGCACCCTGAAGTATCCTTGATCAGCTTCAATATTTTCAACTATGCCATCCGGCCTCCAGATGGCAATCCTTTGATGCATCGATGATGGCACTGCTCCAATGCCATGTATCCATTCTCGGCCAAGCAATAAATTGTAGTTGGCCGTGGTTTTGACCACCATGAATATCGTTGGTCTTGTAATTGTTCTGACGGTTACGTCCACCTGAATCACACCCCTGGTGGTTCCCACTTTTCCTTCATAATTCGACAAGACCATATTATGTGGCTTTGTATCAGCGTCATGCTTTCCTATTTTGGTCAGCAAAGAATGTGGCATCAGGTTTACCGTAGCGCCACAATCCACTAGTATTTTGTTGATGGGGATATCCTCCACTTTTGCTATAATATACAACGGTTTCAGGTGGGTCCTCATTTCTTCAGTGGGCCGTTCGAAAAAAGCGTTTTGCTCTTCGACACAGCCATTGTTCATCACGTAATAGCATACAGGTTTATGTGCTGCCATTTCCCACTTAGCATCTGCGCCTGGTTCTTCGACCTCTGATACCCTATTGAACTCCCGGGGCATCACCGACACCACGTTGACCACCAGGTCCAAAGAATCATCGGAGTCAAAGTTATCTATCATGTCTTCGTCCCCTTCCGTTGGTCTGTCTTGTTTAGGCGAAAACAACCTTCGCCCAACTGGTAATTTTTCCGCTATCTTCGACTGCTGTTCTTCTTTTCCGGGGGGGTTTGAATTGTTCTTCGACTGATTTTTCTCCATCTCTTCTCTGAGAGCCTTTCTTCTTCTTTGCTCTCTCCTCCATTGAGACCTGGTCATAGGATTCTTACCCTTATAGTTTTCAGATATGTGCGCTGTTTTTGAGGATTGATACTCCTTGTTGTAGGAGACCGAAGATCCTCGATTCACTTCGAAGCTCTTCCACCTTTGCTGCCCTTGCGCCCTCTCTTCATTAGGCTTCCTCCACTTTCCATCAGCGGAATCGACAACAGGTTTGAAACTGGCGGGCCTAGCACTTGGTGGTCTGATTCGAGGTTCAGAGTGTTGGTCTTCTATCCTCCTGTGGTAGCTCTTTCGTTGATCAAAACCATGGCCACCTCTGTTCAGACGACGTCGACGTTCTCCCTCTAGCTTCTCTGCTGCTTTTCTATCGAAAATGGCGCTGCACCTGGGGCACAGCATCACGCTCGATCCACTGTCTTTGCACCGATGTAAAAAACCAACGATTGACTCTTCTGTCTTTGGGTATGCTAACCTGCTACATCCCTCATGGTGTTTTGATTCTTTCTCTTCCATGGTCTCTGATGGGTTAATGTCGACCATATTGACTTCGACCGTCCCGCCTAGCTCCATTCTTTCCAAGCCCTCAGTGGCCTGGTCCATTCTGACGAAATGGTCAGCTGTTTCCTTGGTTACTATAGCGTAACTTGGATGATTTTGAACCCTTAGACTTGACTTGTTATCGTTTCGACCAGTATTCTCCTCGACTGTGACTGTCGTATCGTCCAAACCGAAACCCATGACGCATTTCGCCATCACTGGTGCTGAAATGAGGTCCTCAGTAACCTCCATCATATTAACAGAAAACTCGATGCCCTCAGTAGCATCTATCATGTTTGCTTCCATAGGTTCAGCATAAAGAGCATCAGTCAATTGCAGCGGATCAGCATCCATCTTCATCTGGCCCTTTGCCTTATCTCCAAATTTCAACCGTCCCTCCTGTATCGCATTCTGGACGAGATCCCTGAAAAGAAAACATTGAGATGTTTTATGACCCAGAAAATTATGGTACTTACAAAAACCTCTCTTTTTTCGCTGCTCTAAGGGCGGTGTTTTAGCACCAGGCGGCACTATCATCTGCCCATCTTTTACTAGCAAATCGAAGATTTCATCACATTTCGTGATGTCAAAGGTATAAGTTTTCTTAGGGAACCTGTCGTTCTTTTCTGATTCGACAAAGCCCTTTCCTTGAGGAGGGGCCAGTACTCGACAGGAATATGGAGGACCCTGTTTTAATTCAGCAAGATCGACTTCACTCTCCTCGAAGTAGGGGGACTCTTCGCAGACCCCTTTGCTACTTTCGTTGAGTTCGACAAAAGCTACTTTCTTGCCTTTGTTAAATCTTGACTTTTCGTCTTTCAGCCTTTCTAGCTGTCGGACTCTGTCGGCCAATTGGGCCATATCTCTCAGATACTGCGTATCTAATTTCTTCCTAATAGAGTAATCTAAACCTCCTGCTGCCATTTCGACCAACTCATGTTCAGGCACTTGTGTGAAACACCTTGCCTTGAGTAGTCGAAACCTATTGAGGTATTCTTCGATTGGCTCTGAAAACTTACGCTTTACACTGGCCAACTCTTTCAAACTAATCTTCGTCTGGCCCATGTAAAACTGTTCATGGAAGAGTCGTTCTAACTGCGTCCAGTTACATATTGTACTTGGTGGTAAAGTGGTAAACCACGTGAAGGCGTTCTTTGTAAGAGAACTTGGTAAGTATTTTATCCTAAGGCTTTCGTCATTGGCTATCTCCCCAGCCTCAATTATATAGCGTGCTACGTGTTCGACGGTGGACTCCGTTGTGTCCCCTGAAAACTTAGTGAACTTAGGCACCTTAGTCCTAGGGGGTAATTCCGCTCGAAGGATGTAGTCGACTATTGGTGAAGTATAATTTGGCCTAGTAAACCCAGTGTTTAGGCCATTTCGAGTCATGATTCTTTCTACCATCGTAGCCAAATTGTTTTCGACCGCGAGGTTGTTGCGTCTTATTTGCTGGACCACATTGTCTGCATCCTGGTTTCGATTCACCATAACTATTTCTGGGTTTCTCTCGGCCTGGACTCTAGGAGTTTCGACAACATAAGGGCATATTCCTCCTTGGTTCTCTAAATTGGCTTCTGGCGCCACTCTTGGAATTTGTTGTGGAATATTCTCCACAGGGGCTTGGTTTCTTTCTAACAGAGGTACCCCTATAAATTCAGTCAAGCATGTTAACTGTGTCGCCAGTTGTTGGTTAGCGTGAGTTATGTCTCAAATTAATGGTTGAAAGATCTCGCCCATAGTCTGGGAGAGGGTTTGAACCATCTGTAAGTTACTCTCATCCATCTGCTGCCTCAAACAGGCAACAGACGTATTGGTTAAATTGGGACCTTGAGTCGAGTATCCTAGACTTAAACTCTGAGGGTTTCGACCAATGTTTGAACCAGGTCCTGATCCTTGTAAAGGTGACGCCATTGTGTGTTCAGAAAATATTGGGGGCGCATTTTGCAGCCCCTGTATTACAGTCGTTGACATCCCATACGGGGGATTCCTTGGCAACTGCGAAAGACCAAGAGGGGCAAACTGCCTTGATACTGATGGTCCTGCTATTGGAGTTTGGGGATTCGACACTGGTGGCCCAATATACTCCAATACGGGTTGTGTGTAAGGCCTAACTATCGTTGTCCCAGATCCTACTGGGGCGACGGTTTGTTCTAACCTTGCAGGAGGCGCTACTTGCTCTCTTGTCGATGGTATAGGCGGTGGGACCATGTTGTTACTGGTTCCTTCGCCAGAACCTTGGACTTGTGGGTTAGGATTGTTTGGCTGGTTCGTTTCCGTTGCCATATTCCTAAGGATTGTTCGTCTTTCTTCGTTAGCAGCGGTAATTCTACCACTTCTTAGTAACATATAATGTACTTTCTACGAAGATTATTAAGGCTTGTGAATGAGAACTCTTTGATTCTAAATCGCGGGGATATTTAGCACCGTCCCACTGGGCGTGCCATTTTGTTTCCCTTGAAAATCGGAAAACAACCGCTGATCTTCCAAATTTGACTTTGGTGACTCACAAGATCGATCAGATTGATCCTAGGACATGTTCTAAAGTATTCTACGTTTAGAATTAAATTTAAAGTACTTGTGATAACGAATTGGTAAATGTGCTTGTAATAAAAAAGACTTTGACTGGGTATTTTAAAGTGCATAAACTTAAAGAAACGCTGTAAAAGACTTGTAAAAAGGCTGCTCGAAAAGGGTAAAAAGTTTAAAGGGAAGAAGGAATTGGAGTAAAAGATGCAGTAAAGGTAAAAGGCAAAATGTAACACTTGCACAAGTGGTTCGACAGAGGAAATGTAAATGTTGCTGAAATTGTAAAAGAATTTATTGAAAAGTTGGTGATTTTACATAACGTACATTCTCCGTGAAAATACTCTTTTCTCACACTCGGGTACTTTGAGTAAATTTGATTGGAGTTACTTTGTACAAATGGTAAAACACACATAAATCTGCCTAACAAATCCCTATTTATAATGCTAATAAATAACCGCTAATAACTTCCTAGTATCTCCTCGATCTGACAAGTGTTATTTGCATGTAACCTCCTGCTCTAGACTTCGCCACGTGTCTTATGAACCAAAACTCCTCCCTCCAATTTTTGAATTTCAAAAACGACGTAGCAATGCCATTTGCGGAATTTCGGTCGAATGACCTCTGACACGGTCGAAATGCTCATAACTTTAGGTTTCTTAATTTTCCTAAGTTATTTCAACCGTTCAACTTTAGAAAATTCCTTAGAGGCTGTCGAAACCTCTTTGCTTCATTTAACTTAGACATTAATTATATCTTAGTGTTTTAGCAACCCAAGGCAGTGTCGAATTTGGGAGCTAACAGATAGCTCCAACAGTAACTTCAGACGTCGGTATTGGTTGAGTAGTGACTATTTCAACTGTAGGAGTGTAGTTCAAAGGTATCTCATAGATTATAGGATTAGGAACGAGAACTGAAGGTCTTGAGTGTGAGGAAGATCCTTGTACAGGAACATTATTCTTTGCGGCAGTGGTGTAACGCAATTCATCTTTCGTTCTGGCCAGAGCCGTTATGATCTCAAAAATCTGATCGATCTTGCTTTTGACAGAGTCAATTTCCTCTCTGAAGGTAGCTTGCTCTTGTTGAATCTAATTCATCATTCGTATGGTGTTGGCTCGTGGTGGGCTCTTGTGTAGTAGAAGTAGGTTGTTTTTTTTATTATTTTTTGTTGCAAATTGTAACTGTAAAATGGACTTGGGCCTTGCATTTTTGTGTAGAACTTTATGAACTTTTATTTGGTAGAACTTTGGTGGTGTATGGAATTTTGGATGTAAGCTTGAAATGGGCTTGAACTTTTGTTGCAATTCCATGGGCAATATTTTTTTATAGAAACTTTTATGATCCATATTGTCTTTTTTGGTCATTTTAGTGTCTTTTTTTAACCATGCTTGAACTATATTTTTAAGGGCTTATAGCTTGGGCTTGCAACCAATATTTCATCACTTGAAAAAAAAGAAGCCTTAATGATATATGTACCCTTGAATTTAATTTGTAATGCATTGATACCAAAATGAACCAATTAATTATTGAGAAATGACCTTGAATGATGAATCCATCTTGAAATGATCTTGAATAAATGGCATGCTTGAATACTCTTGAGTCAAGGACAAGAACATTGACACACATAATAAATACTTGCAATGACTTGACTTATGAGCCCAAATGCCTTGACTTCTGAATACTCCTCTTGAATTTTCCTTGAACCAATGCTTGATTTCAACAAATGAACTTGAACATGCACCAAAACCTAGCTTGGAAGCAATCTTAATCCCTTGATGATCTTCAAACATAAATCACTTGATTATGACACCTCCTTGCCCTCAAAATAATCCATGACCAGATGACTTGAGAATGAAGCAAATCCTCTTGTCTGACCAAGATTAGGTCAAATTTCCACTGAATTCCAACAAACACTACACACATGCCTAGGACAATAAAAATAAAAGGGTAAGACAAATTTGGGATATGATAGGTACCCAACTAAATTTAAGGATATCGAAGTGTTCATCATTTATTTATTGGTCGACCGAATAAAATTATCAATTACCAATCCATTATAAATTAAATTTATTAACTCTCTAAAGTATTCTTCTTCTTCTCAATATTTATATTATTAAATGGGCTAATATGTAATCAATAAATGTACCAATTAAATCATTTATACATCTCCTATTACATCACATATGGCATTTTTTTACTGGTCCAATTTATGAAAACTACTTTCCCATTAAAATACACTATTTCACACCATCTCTGTGTTTCTTTTCAACGACTCTCTCTCTCTCTCTCTCTCTCTCTCTCTCTCTCTCTCTCTCTCTCTCTCTCTCTCTCTCTCTCTCTCTCTCTCTCTCTCTCTCTCTCTCTCTCTCTCTATATATATATATATATATATATATATATATATATATATATATATATATATATATATATATATATATATATATATATATATATATATATATATATATATATATATATATATATATATATATATATATATATATATATATATATATATATATATATATATATATATATATATATATATATATATATATATATATATATATATATATATATATATATATATATATATATATATATATATATATATATATATATATATATATATATATATATATATATATATATATATATATATATATATATATATATATATATATATATATATATATATATATATATATATATATATATAGTCTTGGACTGGACCGGCATCTGCCCCACATCTGGACAAGGTCCAATCCAGTCTAGCTTGAGGCTAGGCCAAATGTGACCATAGAGCACAATATAGCCGTTGAAGCACATAGTTGTTGGGGGCGTGGCCCTCATGCGCTTGACAATTCACGCGACCAACTGCTCCTCTGAAAGTCACAGAGACAGTTGGACCAGGTCAAAGATCACCGCTAGATCTTACACCTGACAGTCCCCCATTGGCCAACCAGATATTTGGTTACATGAGAGACCTTGGCCCCGCGCTAGAGGGAAACTTATAAATACCCTCTCTCTTGAGAGGGTCAGGTATTCTAATCATTCTTGCTCATACCTAAACACTCGTACTTGCTTTCTCTCTTTAGCCCAAACACTTTGACATTGGAGTACCTTGCAGGTACACCCCTAAGACGATCCATTCTAATCACTCTAGATCAATGGCGTCGTCTGTGGGAACACCAGCTCCCCCGTCTTTTTGAACCAAGATTTCCCAATCTTCCCAAACAAAAGACCAAAGCTACCTCTCGGAACCTTCATCGTCATGGCCTCCCACCGTAATGACGTCCAACAAGATTTCCTCGTCGCCGTTCTGGGTTGTGGCGAAACCCTCGTCCCTAGAGCTGCCACCAGAGAAATTGATCACAGGGATGGAAAACCAGCATCTCCTGACAACGTGAAGCCTCGTGTCCAGAGTTTCGACCATGTATACGAACTTATCACCATCCCATAAGATGTTGATCCTTGCACAGCGGCCCTCATCGCTGCCTTTAACAGATCCAACTATTTGCTCTTCCAACAAGGAGAAAAAATCCACATGCTGGAAAACACCATCGAAGAACAACCTCCCCCGCGAGGATCTCTCAGCCCATCTCTCCGGTCACATTCCACTCGTCAGGAGAATCGCCGAAATGAATCTAGAAGCATTTCACCTGTCAAAGAACGATCCAAATTGGAGAAGCATGAACATGAGACCATTTGAAAGCGCGATCGTACCCCTCCTTGGAAATCCAGGCACTCCCCCGTATCCAAAAAGACCAGGCCTTCTGAAAAGCCTCGAGAAGAGCACTGAAGCCGACATGAACGTTCTCCTCGACACAGTAGGAGCCAGGGACGCAGTTATTCGTTTAGCAGGTCGACCAACATGAGCGACGAAGACAACGCAAGCGGTCCCCTGTCACAAGAAATCATGGACACCTGCATTCCGCGCGGACTGGAGAAACTGTAAGTGCTTCTGATTGGCAGCATTTTGTGGCAAAACATTAGAGTGTGTATGGATGTCATAAATAATGATGTGACACACAATATGTTGGGTAAGTAGTAAGTTGAGTTGGATGTCATACTGAATACCATGACACTGATCGTATGACATCAGGCGCGCAGAGTTTGTTTTTCTGGTATTTAGAATGAGGAAGCTCAGGCTAGAATTCAGGAAACCTTATAGAAGCTCAAGCTGGAAGTCAGGAAACATTTTAGAAGCCCTAGCAAAATTAAATGTACCTGACCTAAGTGGTAAGTGAAGCTTTTTGAAGAGAGGGTTGGGTAAACCTAGTTTCTGCACCAAGGCCCAAGGACTGACTGCTGCTATAAATAACATAAGGAGTAATCCTAGAAGAGCAGCTCTTGACAACAGATTAGAGAGTGCGTATAGAGAGTCCTTGTGAGTGAAGAAGATTGTTCTTCACATTTGTATTGTGGCTTAGGAATACTTGTTCGCCAAGCAATTGTCTGCTGTAGAATTGCATTGGTTGGGTAGTTTCTAAGCTGGTGCAACACTCAAAGCTGTTAAGCAAGAGTGGTGTGTTCTTGATCAAAGTTGTGAAGCACGATCAAGGTGTGTTTGAAGTATAACTTCAACAGTCATTAATAATTGTGTATTGATATCACTGTGGTGTGATTGAGGGGGAGCCAGTGGGGTATACTCAGGTCTAGTGTGTTCTAGGCTGAAGTGTCATTGGGTAGGTTTTAAGTGAAGAGTGTAAACTGGAGGTTTAACTCTGAATTAATTCTGCTGATAGTGAATTTCCTCCCTGGCTTGGTAGCCTCTAGATGTAAGTGTTGTTGACACTGAACTGGGTGAACAATTACTGTGTTATTTACTGCTTTCTCTTTACAGCATTTTAATTACCCCAATAGCCTGTGTTATAGTGGATGTTATAACATCCGTGAAAACATCCATCGCGTGCTAGCCAGAATTTCAATTGGCATCAGAGCAGGCACCCTGCTTGTTATTTCTGGGTGAGATCTATGGAAGATAAATTTTGGTACTATGGATAAAGACATAGGATTCACAAATAGACCACCAATTCTGGATGGCTCTAATTATGACTATTGGAAACCTAGGATGATTGCCTTCTTAAAGTCTTTAGACAACAAGGCATGGAGAGCTGCAAACTCAGGGTGGGTACATCTAGTGAAGACTGATAAAGATGGACTATCTGTGCTTATACCTGAAGAAGAATGGACCAAAGAGCAAGAAGCCCTGGCTCTTGGGAATTCTAAAGCTTTGAATGCATTATTCAATGGTATAGACAAGAATATCTTCAGACTGGTGCATCATTGTGAGATGGCTATAGAGGTGTGGGATACTCTCAAAACAACTCATGAGGGAACCTCTAAAGTCAATATGTCAAGACTTCAAATGTTGACAACCAAGTTTGAAAGTATAAAGATGAAGGAGGAGGAAACTATTCATGAGTTCTACATGAATGTCCTTGAACTTGCAAACACCTCAAGAGCTCTGGGAGAAAAGATGTCTGAAGAAAAGCTAGTGAGGAAGATCTTAAGATCATTGCCTAGGAGGTTTGCTATGAAGGTCACAACCATTGAAGAAGCTCAAGATATATGCAACATGAAGGTGGATGAACTCATAGGTTCTCTCCAAACATTTGATATGGGCATGTGTGATCAGGCTGTAGAGAAAAAGAACAAAAGCATAGCTCTTGTTTCAAATACTGCAGATGACTCAGAGGAGGAAAATTTGTCAAAGGCCATAGCATTGCTTGGAAGATAATTTAATAAATTGATCAAAAGGATAGACCACAAGTCTAAACCTTATGCCAAGAACATGCCTTCTGACATCAGCAAAAGGGACAAGTCTGAAGAAACATCCAGTCAAAGCAAAGGAGTACAATGCCATGAATGTGAAGGATATGGGCACATTATAAAGGAATGTCCCACCTACCTCAAAAATAAGGGAAAAGGCCTAACTATCACTTGGTATGATGGAGATTCTGAGAGTGGATCAAAAGATGAGTCTGCAAAACATGTCACTGCTCTGAACAGTGTATGTATATCTGATGGTGACTCAAGTGAAGATAAGCTGACTTATGATGAACTTGCTGATTCATTTGAGAAGCTGTGCAACAGAAGTGGAGAATTATATCAGCAAGGAGAGCAACAGAAGAAACTCATAAGAGAATTAAAAGTTGAGAAGATGGAGTATCTTGCAACAATGGAGTCTCTCAAAAGTGAAGCCAGCTTGTTGAAATCTAATCTTGATCAAATGTCAAAATCCATAAGGATGTTGAACCCTGGGACTAACACTCTAAAAGAAATTCTACGGAGTGGTTAGACATCAGGTAACAGGTCTGGACTGGGATTTGTTGGCAAACAGAAACCCATCTTGGAGATCAAGGGGCCAAAACCTGAAACTCAGAGGTCAAAGGGGATGTCACGACCAATGTAACACCATTTTTCTACCCCAAAAATATCAAGGCAAAATAACACAGAAATCAGAGTGAATAAATAAATCTCACTAAAAAGCCACTAAAAGGGCGTACATTTCTCAAAGTCATCAAAATAGGTTCATACTCCGTAACTACGGGTTTTTCCCAAAGTACATCAAAACATCATAAACAGCGGAACTCAAAACATAAATCAAAGTTTTCCTCAAAAAGGGAAATTAATCCAAATAACGTCAACAATATAAAATTAACTCAAGGAACCCAACCCGGTGTTAAATATCAGAGCAAGACCCTTTAGGCTGACCAAAAGACTAAAACACTCAAAAACTTCAAAACTAACTCCTCACCGGCGTCCACGGCTAAACTGGATCATCTGCACGTTACCCACGTAGAGGTAACATTCAAACTGGCAGGGTGAGTAAAACAATTCATAATAATCAATGTATAACAATTAATGCATAAACGACATCATAATCATATTCAACACATTCATATCCTCAAATATGCCTCAAAGGCCACAACGTCATAATTTATACAAAAAACTCATAAATGCAATGCAACACAACTCAATGCATGTGGTACCAATCATCATAGCACGATGGACACTGGGCCATCAACCCTCCATAGATCCCCATCAATAGGATCGATTCTACTATAGAACCAGAGCACATAAAAATACTTCACATTCACATAGTGGGATCGAAGCCAAAGTAATCGAGGTCCTGAACCGAAGTTCGGATGCACATGAATGCATGGTGCACACGTCACAATAATAATCCTCACAATACAGCATATGGTGCATCATCATTCATCATACTCATCATCATCACATAAAATTATCATATCTCGTGTTATCACATAATTCATCAAACCATGGTAATTTAATCATATTAACTCAATCGTTACATCATAGAAAACTATCATAACATCATGTACACATCCCCCAAAACCCACTGTCATACTCGGGGTAATCCATCCCAGAATTACACATCAAGGCATCGCTGCAAAATGATCAAATTTCGCAAACTCTGCTACGTTCGCTGGCTTGCTCGCTAGGCGAGTTTGTGGCGAGCCTTCGCTGGCTTGCTTGCTAGGCGAGTCTGTGGCGAGCCTTCGCTGGCTTGCTCGCTAGGTGAACAAAGCGATAACAATAAAAACCTGTTACGACCAGAACTGATTCTTGTCCAAATACGCATACGATTCACTTACCCAATGCCCCCAAAACATCCCTAAAACATCCCTACGGTCATACGGCGATAACGGCACAAAATCTATGGTTTATTAGGCCAATCTGGCAACGTTTGCACTGCCTAAATCAGTATTTTCTTGCAATTGCTCTGAGTGCATCAGAGTTACTCACATTTGAACATTCCTATTCCTACAGGGTCAAACATATAACGATCCAAGGTTTTGGCCACGATGGCCTAAGGTTTCCTTTCTCATATCAATATTCAGTGTTACATACCATTATCCTTAACCTCAAAGCCTTATCATTAAATTCCTTATTTTTCCACAACCAACCCAAAATACTTTAAATCCCAAATCAACCACAAATACACCGAAAGGCATACATAGAAAATCATGAACAACGATACTCCCCATACCTTAGTCGATTCGCAGCTTTCACGATTAACTTCGGGATCTTCTGCCTCCAACCTTTCCTTCAGATCTCTGGCCACCAAACTTTCACGGTTAACACAAAATGAATTCAAATTCCCTTTCAGAACTCAATTTTGTCCAACCTAGTCTTGGGCCTCACAAATTGGGCTTTTCTCTCATTACCCTTACTAACTCCCTCAAATGCCCAAATTGCCCTTATTTCACTTATTTTCCATTTAATTAATAATAATACTAATAAAATAATATTATATGCTCTTAATCAAATAAATACCCGAAAATGCACATCTTTCTAATATTCACAAAATCACCGGAAATTCACCGAAATATGAATATTCTCAATTAAATAATTAATTAACATATTCCGATTAAATTTGGGGTATTACAATCAATGTCGAAACATCAGAGAAATAGAAACTGGAACCAAGTCAAGAGTAAATTCCAAGGGTATAGGTGTTACCACTGTGGAAAACTTGGACACATTAAATTTGTGTGTTTCTGGATACATGTATTTCCCAGTCATCCTCATCAAGGAAAATCCAAGCAGGGTGCTCATGTCAAGAAACTACATCAAGCTAAGACCAAGAAGGAAGCTCCTATCAAGAAGAGACAATGGGTTGCTAAGAAAGTGGCTCTAGTAGCTCACACTGTTCTAAGGATGCCTACCAAAAGGGATTAGTATTTTGATAGTGGTTGCTCTAGACACATGACTGAAATAAAGAATATCTTGGTAAAATAAAACCTCATTCCTCAAGTCATGTAACCTTTGGTGATGGAGCTAGAGAAGAAATCAAAGGTGCTGGAAAACTAGATTGCCCTGGTGTTCCAAGGTTGAATGATGTCTTATTGGTAAGAGGACTGACTGTTAATCTCATCAGTATCGGTCAGCTCTGTGACCAAGGTTTCAGTGTAAAATTCGCTAAAGATGAATGTGTTGTCACCAATGAAGAAGGTAAGGAAGTTATGAGGGGATATAGAACCAAGAACAACTGCTATCTATGGGAGCCTAGAAGTAACCTCAATGTCTTGGTCAATGAAGAAAAGAAGGATCAAATATGGTTGGAGAAAGGTAGACATCCGCAAAAGATGAAGAAAACCATAACCAAGGAATTAGCAAGAGGAACTCCAAAGCTTCCTCTAGATGGGAGAACAGGCTATGGTAACTATGGGGTAGGCAGGCACGCCAAGACATCTTATCCAAAGAAGGTACATCACAGAAATCTGGACCTGCTATATTGGAATTTGATGGAGTCCATGAATAATGGCCAGCATAAAGGAAGCAATGTCACTCAAGATGTCATGACTCTGTTCTGTGACATTAAGAGGAACATCAATATGAATTCAGTTCAGTTCAAGAGAGTCATGCACAGGGATAACAGGTACCAATTTAAAAAGGCTTGTGTGAAACTTGATGATTCTGACCAACGAAGGGCTACGGGTGTTACAAGGGATCACCAGACTATCCTAAGTAAAAGAAGCAGCTTAGAAAGGTGGCATAGTCAGAGACTATAGCAACTAATAGGGAATTATATTTTGAAAATTAATCATAGTCTGATTGGTCAAAATATTGAATTCCCTCCACTGCTTCTACCCAACCCTTCTAACCCGTGTGTGTCTGCAAATTCGTCTCCTTCCTTACCTCACATTCTCTCAAAAGAAAATCACTTCTGATACAGCCTAGGTCTTCCACAATGTCTCAACATCATACCTCCATCCCTACCAAGCTCGACTCTGCTCAGCATAAGAGTATCTCTCCAGATGATGTGATGGAGGTCATTCCTCTAAGTATGAGTTTTGGAAAAAGTAGTGGAAGCCAAACTTCAGCTCCTTCACATGTAGAGAAAAATGGTAAGAATTCTAGAAACCACATGAACAACAATAACTCCACACGTGAGGACAAGTATGTAGATGAACTGGTCTCCAAACTGTTCCATGAAGGTTGTGAAGTACAAGGGATAACCATTCCCCTGTCTAGGGTAGATCCATCTCCACATCGCAATGCAAGCCATGAGGATGATTCTGAGTGTCTCTCTATTAAGTCTAACCCTAACACTGAGAACCTAGAAAATCTGGCTAATTCTGTGGTACAGGAGGAAGGTCTGGGTGATGACCAACATGAGAAAACCAAAAGCTCAAAAAATAAGAAGGTCATGGATGAAGCACCCTACAACAAGGTAAATATTGAAGATGATGATCTCATCAAGAATGGTGCTCCTGGTTTAGCCGAAAAACTAGCAACCAAGAAAGGAAAAACCTTTCCTTCCAATAACCAAGGAGAAAGGACTTCTGCTGGGCCTTCCAAACCTTGGAGCAAGATATCAACTGCCTCCAAGAAAAGAAAAGTTGAGGTGAGTAGCTTTGAGTCTGAAGGGGATGTTATAAGAGATGTTCCTAACATCTTCAATGTCAAGAAAACTTTGGGTAAGAGACCTCTCAAACCCATGCCAGCTGCTCCTCTAGACAATGTCTCATTCCATTCCATTCACAGTGTGACGAAATGGAGATAGGTATACTAAAGGAGAATAGCCCTTGAGAGATAATTGGGGAAAGATACCCTAGAGATCAAGGAAGTAATGGATCTGATACACAAGGTCGGTCTGATCAAGACTGTTACTGGTGTTTCAAACTGCTATGAAGGACTGGTAAAAGAGTTTATTGTTAACATCCCTGACACAATTTCAAAGAGAAACAACAAGGAATTCATGAAAGTGTTTGTCAGAGGACAATGTGTTCAGTTCTCACCTTTTGTAATCAACAGATACTTGGGACGAGCAAATGATGGTGCAACAGAATTGGTTGCCTCAGACAATCAGGTGTGCAAAGTGATCACTACAAATTAAGTCACTACCTGGCCATCCAAAGGGAAATTATCTGCAACACAGCTAAGTGTGAAGTATGCAATTCTGCATAGAATTGGGGCTACGAATTGGGTGCCCACCAATCATACCTCCACTACTGTTGTTGGGCTGGGCAAGATCATTCATGTCATAGGTACCAAAGTTAACTTTGACTTTGGTCTATAAATTTTTGATCAGGTTGTTAAGCACTTGTCGCTTGCGCGAAAATAAGGTGCCGGCATGACAGAAGAGTCGCCACCTTTCGTTATTTATCCCTCAGAGCGGGAAAGGAAACGATCGGAAAAACCTGACGAAAAAAGGGTAAGACAAGGTCGTCGCAACCATTGTCTGGGTTCGGGAGTCGGTTACGCAAGGGGAAGGTATTAGCACCCCTCACGTCCGTCGTACTCGACGGGATCCTCGCTTGTTTGTTTACTTGGACGGGTTGGTTATAATCTATCTACCTATCAAGGCTAGCTGAAAAAGAAAAGAAAAATGACTCGGCAAAGCGTCGCACTTTATGCCTACGTATTCTCATCAGAGAATGAGAAATCAGAGTCAACGTAGTTCGGCTAACTACGGGTTAAAATGGCTCAACTAGGAGGGAGACTATCAAGTCCTATTGTTATCATGCCATGGATTCATCCTATGGTTGAGGTTTGAACAGGGAACTCCTAGATATTATCATGCATAGGTTTCAACCTAAAAGTCTATCATCAAATCCTCATCAAAGGAAATGAGAGTCCTAAGGGATCATGTCAATGATACACCAAAACGGACAAAAGCATCAGCTTTAACAGTAAAATGCATGCAATGCAAGTGAGGGAGGAAATGTGTGTGGGGTTTCAGCCTCCACAAGCTCATCTCAACCTCAAGCCAGTCATGAAATAACAGTAATCATACTGAAGATAATCAACATGCTATCAAGCAATAAACAGATAAAGGAAGTGAAGTGCTATCAGGCAAACAAAACTCACATGAGAAAGAATCATCTATTCCCTAACCCTAACCCTAATCACAGGATCTAAACAAACCTAAGCAAAACTCTCAAGCACAACCCTAAACAGGAGAAATCATTCCCAGCCTTCAAGCTTCAGAATAAGCTTACCAAAGAAAGGGAGCTAAGCAAGCAAGCTCATAGTGTCTTCCTCAGGAGAACACTAGGAGGTGTATACTCAGGAGTCATACCCTATGTGGCTCAACCACTGTGATCAGTTTACATCCCTCCTCAGGAGAGATTAAACTCACAAGCAGGCTCCAACATCACTGGATATTTAAGAAATCCTATTTAAGCTAGTGGAGCTAAGTGAATAGACTCATAGGACCTTCCTCAGGAAAGTACTAGGAGGCTTCCACTTAGGAGTTGTATCCCATGTGGCTCAACAACATGTGATCAGTTTACATTCCTCCTCAGGAGAAATTAAACTCACAAGTTGGCTCCAACATCATTGGATACTTAAGAAATCCTAGATCAACTAGTGGAACTAAGTGAATAGACCCATAGGACCTTCCTCAGGAAAGTACTAGGAGGCTTCCACTTAGGAGTTGTATCCCATGTGGCTCAACAACATGTGATCAGTTTACATTCCTCCTCAGGAGAAATTAAACTCACAAGTTGGCTCCAACATCATTGGATACTTAAGAAAGAGGTGAGAAGGAAGGATGAAAGTCATTCATAGTGCCTTCCTCAGGAAAGTACCATGAACTTCCTTCAAACTTCAGGCTCTCAAACCTCCCCAACAGGGCATCAGCCAAGCTCTGGGTCTCTGCATCTTGATCTACAAGCTCCTCTCATGATGCTCTCCATCAATATCCTCAAGGCAACCCAAGCCCTTCATCAAATTCCTCAGAAAGAACCCCACAGATGAACAGATACCCCACTGAACAGGCCAAATCATCAGGCAACTCAGAAAATACCTAAAAATACTAAACTAATGGGGAAAAATTCAACAAATATTCACAAGGGTCCTCAACACCTACTCATAACATCTACAAAGGTCTCTACCTAAAAATCAAGATAAAACTCAATCAAAGAAAATGATTCATCACCTATGCACAATTCTAAACCCTAATTAGACTATCCTAAGTCAACCCTAATTAAACTAATCAAGTTAATTCTAAAAAAATCTAGAAAAAATCCTATGGGGAAGTATGACTAATTATCTAATTGCACCAAAAAGAATGGGTAAAAAAGATTAATGGAAAGTACTAAAACAATTCCTACAAAATCAAATATCAAAATGAAACAATTAAAAAGCTATTTAATTGGAAAATCTACCAAAAATATCAAACATAAAAATAAAATCTCAATTTTATTTTTATAATTTTCTACTCACTTTAACCTAATCATGAAAAAAAAGAAGAAGTTAAAAATCATTTTTTATCTATTTTTAATGAATTTTACAAAACAGAAAAATAAAAGAAGAAAATTAAAACAATTAAAAGAAATAAAAGGGAGGGGGGGTTAGAAAAGTAATACGCGCCAGTTAGATTTATTGGGCCAGCAATAAGGGGGGGGGCGAATAGCATTGAGCCCAGAATGGCTCCCTAAATGAAACGCTGCGTTTCAAATAATTTGAATCTTCCCTCTCTTTTTCAGACGCGCTCACAGCCCTTGGATTGGAAGAATTGGTCAAATACTGGGAACGATCCAACGGTTTCCCCTTCGTCTTCTTCAAACGAGCTAGGGTTTGCAGAACCCTCACCTCCATGCCATCAACTTCGAGCTCTATTATCTCCTTGCTCAGGCCACGGCTTGCCACGATATAAAAATGAAAATCAATCTACTCAACAAGAGGAAGACAATGGTACGTGTAGTTTCCTTTGGTTTGCCCTAAATTGTTCAAACAGAAGCCACGAAGGTGGCACTTCACCATTGTTGCACTGAACTCAAACTTCATGATTCTTCAAATTAAAGCCAGGAATCTTGAACTACATGTTATCCTCAATAACCTAAGCTATTCTACATCAATTAAAACCCTAAAACACGCGCGTAATCAACAATTCAAGAATTATGGTTCTGTTACAAAACTTAATGGATTGTGCTATAACCTTCAGGGATCAATCTACTAACCTCCTACACTAATCCTATGGTCAAGAATCCAATTAAAACTTCATAAATATTGAGATTCGAAGAAGAGAAAAACCTGCTCAAGAAATGATGGTGAAGGTTGCTTGCAGTACCTTCAAGGCTTGCAATGGCTTGTATATGATCCTTAGAAGATGCACTCTCTTCTGTTTGCAAAAGCTTCGAAGGAAACAGCTTGTAATGGCAGAAATCACAACTTTCTTGAACTTGAAGGAACTTTCTTCAATGGTGTCTCTCTCTCTCTCTCTCTCTCTATCAACCAACCTTGCATTTAGTGTATTACCCTCTTTAAATAACAATTGGAAGAATGATCTAGAACTCCTTAGAATCATCTAGAAACTTCATGAAAGTATCATGTGATGATAAGTTCAAAACCTCTTATCTCATGCTCTTACTCCTTATTTTCGTGCCAAATACTCCTTACATGAGATATTCAAGTGTCATGAACCAAAATAAGGCTTTACATTGGCTTGTGTAAAGATTTTCAAAGTTAACTTCATTTGCAAGTAACAAATTAACAAAGAAACCTCATTTTTTGGACCTCAAATGGAAAATCCACTTAAACCAATCTTCTCAAAATGTTTTTTCCAATCAAAATGATATATTGGATGACCTATTTTAGATTTGTAGATCTCCCAAATCACTTTTCAATTTCAACTTTTCAAAGTTATAAGTCATTTTTAGTTCATTTTTGACCAATCATGGAATCTTGTGCTATGAGCTTTTTCAACAATTTGTGACCTTCTTTCTAGACTTAAAATCACATTTTGAGCAACTTTCATGTTTTAAGTTTTTCCATTTGAGGCTTGGAAATAGGAGTTTTAGGCATTGGCTAAAATGACCTATAACTGACAAATGACCAAAATACCCCTGCCTTGCTCAAACCATAACTTGAGTTCCACAAATCCAATCAAGGACTTCTACCACTCAAATTAAAGCTAAGAACATCCTCTTCAACATTCATGTTGACCAAGAAACCATAGGAATCAACCTACTAGGGCAAAAGTTGTCTGGAAGTTGGGTGACTTTCAAGGACCCAGATTCACACACCTCTGCTGACCTGTAATTTGTCAAAACCATAACTTGAGCTCTGTAACTCCTATCAAGGACTTCCACCACTCAAATTAAAGCTAAGAACAAGCTCTACAACATTCATGTTGTGGGGAAAATGAGATATCAAACACATCTAGTGCTAAAACTGCCTGGAAGATAGGGATCAAATTAGGGTTTTTCCACTGACAATCCTCAGAAACCCTAACCCAAAACTTCTCAAACTCCTCAATCATGATGAGTTGGTCTAGGAATCATCTTTATATAATCTCTATGCATCATTCCATGATCTCATGGCCCTTGGATTAGGTCTCAACCCTTTTCCAAATCTTCAGTTATCCTAGGGTTGACCCAGTCAAAACCCTAATTCTACCATTCATGGTTGAATCTTCTGAACTCTTGCATAATGACCTCTTTGGACTTCATGATGGCTATCAAGACATCTCATAAGCTTTCTCAAAACATCTAGTCCATTCTCAAAGTCTCATAATCATCTGAGGGGCACCCACAACCCTCAAGCTATGAAGCACACAACCCTGGTTTCAAACCACTTTTCTGAGGATCTCTTGAACTTTCTGATGAAGGTATCCATTTTCAAATACTCAATGAATAAATAATTGTTGGCCAAATTTTGGGGTGCAACAGCTGCCCCTATTCAAACGGCTTGAACCTGACTGGGTGAGAAGCGAACGGCTCTCACCCAATCAAGGTACGAGACGGTTGAATATCGGTAAACCCGAAAATTTGCCAACTGCACGAGCACACGGTACTCTGCGGGGAACAATCCTTTGAACGCTGCAATACTAGCTGCTCAACAACTAGCTGGAGAGATACTGATCTGACGTCGCCGCCGGAAACAAACATCATTCTACTGGGGATTTAAGGAATCTGACATTGCCGTCAAACAAACATCCAACCTCGCTGCCTGAAACAAACATAATCTGACCTGGGGTTCACCCCTGGTGAATGGAACAAAAAAGTACACTTACATACCTGAAGCTACTCTGCTGGGAAGGAGAGACTTAACCGAGCACACTCTGATCTGGGGTTCACCCTCAGAACCATGACGAATATCGGAATACTGCTGCACACTGCCCGCCGTAGAACTTCAACATTAAAGATAGATGAAACCCTGGCCCCCAAGGATGGCAACTCTGCAGGAGGTATCTTCGACTTCAGTCTGAAGAAAGTGGTCCTTGGCCTTCAAGGATACAGGGACCTGCCTTCAGGCAACTCCGCCTCTGCTATAGAGCATCCGAGACTTCAGTCAGGGGTATACTTCGGCCTTCAGCCCGAATAATGAATCCTAGGTCCTTCACGACCTTGGGGGATAACCTTGCCTTCAGGCACCTTTGCTTCAGCATAAGAAATCTGTGACTTTAGTCAGAGAAATGGTATCCTGAGCCACTCATGACTCCACGGGGATTCAAACACTTTGCCTACAGGCAAAACTCCGCTTCAGCTGGAAAAACATCTTCGACTTCAATCAGAAGACGTATCATTCACTTGATCGCGCTCAATCATCACCTCAGGACAACTGACTTGGTCTTCAGACTCACACGAATCACTCTGTTGTATCTACAACCTTTGGAACCTTATCTTCAGCCACCCGTTGCTTCATCCACACGGAAATCTGGCTTCACAGGAACCTTCTGATATCGCCTTCTGGCGCTTATGAAATCCATCTTCAGATTAGACATCATTGCTGGAGGAACATATCACGCTGCTAAGGACTTCAAGAATCATCCTGAACAAACTCCGTCGGGCACCTTCAAGAATCATCCTGAACTGATAACCTTTCTGGAGACTTTTATTCTGCTGGGTATTCCAGGAATCTTCCTGGGCAACTCTTGCTGCGGACGCTACTGGGGAGCTCAAGAATCATCTTAAGCAAACAGCTCGGGAAACTGTACTGAGGTCTTAAGAGTCATCTTAAGCAAACGGCTCTGCTGAGGGATTTGAGAATCATCTCGAACTGAAGGCTCCGCTGGGGGTCTCAAAAATCATCTTGAGTGAGCGACTGCGGGGATCACACCGGGGTCTTTTAGAATCATCTTAAGAGAGCGACCTTGTTGGAGAGAATATCAGGAATCGTCCTGGGCAACCGGTCTTTCGGTAGTACACCTGTACAATAAGGATGATAATGACCTAGGTCATGCTTATGATGCGTATGCTTCTGCACTACGCCCCATACAGTGGGAATGACATGTATTTATGCTAAATGCCATGCAATCATGCACAATGTTATTGCAACGTTTAAATGCTATGCAGTCATGCACAATGCTATGCAATCATGCACAAAAACGCGATCCCGTCAGCAAAATAAATGCCGAAGGGGGAAATCCTCCTGTCAAGGAGAAAGGACCACTCAGGTAGAGGACTCATCCTGCTGGGGAGAACGTGAACACGCCAATATCAATTAGGCTCTGTCTGAGGAATTGATTTTCCGCGAAATGCTGCAGGGCAAACAACTTCAGCTGACTGCTGCAGGGGGCGAAGCTCTACGAGAACTTGGATCTGCTGATATCAATCGCGAGAATGAATTGCGCGGCCGTCTCGGCTACTCTTCTGGGGATGGCCACTCTGTGGGGAACCAACTTCAGCTGTTCAACACTCCACTGGGGAAAAACCAATCATGATCTGATCCACTTCCAAGGATTCGGATCCCTTGGACATCTGCAAACTCGGCTGAGGAAGGAGAAATCATTCTGCTTCGCTGGAAAGAGTGCGACTCTGGGGAAATGCAGCATCAGCTGCTCTACGCTCTGCTGAGGAAAATTGATCATGACCTGATCAACTTCCGAGGATTCTGCTTTTCTGCGGACTCGGCCGGGGATAGAAATCATTCTACTTCGCTGGAGAGGGCAACTCTGATGGGGAACTTCAATTCCGCTGGGGAGGAAAGGATCACCTGACTTCGGGGAGAGTACAACTCTGCCGGGGAATACAACATCAGCTGTCCCAACACTCTACTGGGGAAGAAGGAATCGTCCATCTTCAGGAGAGAGCCTGATTCTGGTGAGGAATCTCAATTCCACTGGAGACTTCAGTCTGGCACCATCAGTTACTGCATACTTCGGTATACGACTAGCTTCCTACGAAACCTGCACTTGTGACCCGGTGCTGGGGAAGAGTCCTGCTTCGGCGACTTTACTGGGGAAAACACGAGCTTCGGCACCCGAACACTTTTCTGAAATCTGCACTTGTGACCCGGTGCTGGGGAAAGACGACATCATTCTTCGGTGCTTGATTCAGCTGATGAGGTGACGCTCCCTCAGGATGCGTCTGCTTGGGGAAGAGAATCATCTCTGCACGGGGGGACGTATCAATGCTCACTATCTGATTCTGATTCCGCGGAGGAGAGATCACTGAACTCTGCTGAAGAAGGAGGACTCATCCTGCTTCGGGGATACGCACGGCACATCTTCTGACGGGTGCTATACCTGCAACGACACAAACAAACAGACAAGATACCCTCCTCAAAGGGGCCTATCAGGGTTATTATCTCGCGACAACGTTCAATTAATTAATTGTTTCAACAATCAATGGGCTTAGGCCCGCAGGTTTATGTATGCGCATTTTATCAAAAACACATCGGCGTTATCATTCGCAAACAAAACAGATAAATGCAAAACAGACAAGTAGAATTGCTGAATGATGTGCATTTTATTGATGGTGAACCCCTGAATGGGCAAAAATGTTTTACAACAGAGGCAAACTCCTGAAATGAGGAAGCCGCGCAAAAAAGAAAACATAAATATACATCAGTATATACAAATGTCGGCAATCGAGGCGTAGACGAACACCATGAGTTGATCCCTCTAAGACCCACTCGACTTCGATACTTCTCCGATGCTTCGGCCTTGGAAGAGATTGATTCAGATAAACGGCCCTCAGGTCTTCCGAACCACTAAACAATGAAAGTCCATACGCGGAACGCAGTCATTTGCTTATTTAAATCCCTAACTTTTGCGTGAACCGCCCTTTCGGGTTTTCAGTTCACCGGGATACCCTTTTTTGCCGAAGCCGCCCAGTGTAGGTTTTCGACTTCGCGGGTGTACATCTTTTCAATATATCCCTAATTTTTGCCCGAACCTTTTATTCTGTTTTTGGTTCGCCGGGATGCCCCTTTTTTGCCTGGACTCTCTTTTTTTTTTGTCCAGCGGGTCGCTTTCAAGCAAAGTATTTTTTAACTGCGTCCGCGTTCACCGGGGATGCAAAATCCTCACCATCCATCGTGGATAACAGCAAAGCTCCTCCCGAGAAGACCTTGCTGACGACATACGGCCCTTCGTAATTCGGAGTCCACTTGCCCCGGTGATCGGAATGTGGCGGAAGAATCTTCTTCAGGACGAGATCACCCGTCTGAAAGCTTCGAGGACGCACCTTCTTATCATAAGCTTTCTTCATTCGGCTTTGGTACAGGCGACCAAATGCAATCGATGCTAGCCTCTTCTCGTCCATCAGACTGAGCTGGTTCAGGCGATTCGTCACCCATTCTGCCTCATCAAGTTTCACATCAACCAAAACCCGCAAAGAGGGAATCTCCACTTCTAGCGGTAGGACAGCTTCCATACCGTACACCAAGGAGAAAGGAGTTGCCCCGGTCGACGTACGCACCGTCGTACGATAACCGTGTAAGGCAAACGGCAGCATCTCGTGCCAATCTTTATACGTCACAACCATCTTCTGAACAATCTTCTTGATGTTCTTGTTGGCCGCTTCAACAGCGCCATTCATCTTCGGCCGATAAGGAGATGAGTTGTGGTGTTCAATCTTGAAGCTCTGGCACAGCTCCTTCATCATCTTGTTATTCAAATTCGAACCATTATCAGTAATGATCCGCTCGGGAATTCCATAGCGACAGATGATGTCCCTCTTAATGAATTTAGCAACCACCTGCTTGGTCACATTAGCGTACGAGGCTGCCTCCACCCACTTGGTGAAGTAGTCGATAGCTACCAGAATGAAACGATGACCATTGGATGCGGTGGGCTCGATCTTGCCTATCATGTCAATGCCCCACATGGAGAACGGCCAAGGGGAGGACATGACATTCAAGGGGCACGGCGGCACATGAACTCTATCAGCATAAATCTGGCATTTATGACATTTCCTCGCGAATCTGAAACAATCCGACTCCATAGTCAACCAGTAATATCCTGCTCTCAGGATCTTCCTCGTCATGGCATGCCCGCCGGCGTGCGTACCAAATGTGCCCTCATGGACTTCCTCCATGAGCATACTGGCCTCTTTCTCATCTACACATCTGAGTAGCACGAGATCGTGGTTTCTCTTATACAGCACTCCATCAGGATTGAGGTAAAAGTTTCCAGATAGCCTCCTCAGAGTCTTCTTATCCTGGGTTGACGCACCCGCCGGATACTCCTTAGTCATAAGGAAGGTCTGGATATCGTGGAACCATGGCTTGCCGTCAGTGGCATCCTCGATTGCGAACACATATGCTGGTCTGTCAAGACGCGAAAGGACAATACTTGGAGCCTCATTCCAAAGATTGACCTTATACATAGAAGCCAACGTGGCTAAAGCATCAGCCATTTGATTTTCAGCCCGGGGTACATGATGAAGTTCTACTCGGTCGAAGAACGGAAGCAGCCTTCTGGCGTAATTCATGTACGGCACTAGATTCGGTTGACGAGTTTCCCACTCCCCTTTGATCTGATTGATCACAAGCGCTGAGTCACCATATATGTCTAGATTCTTGATTCTCAAATCAATTGCCTCTTCTAGACCCATAATACACGCTTCATACTCGGCTTCGTTGTTGGTAACTGGAAACGTCAGTCTCGCAGTAAACGGGATGTGGGATCCGTGAGGAGTTGTGATGATAGCCCCGATACCACTGCCATAGGAATTGACCGCTCCGTCGAATATCAACTTCCACTGAGACTTCCTATCCGGCCCCTCGTCGGGCAATGGTTCTTCGCAATCCTTTGCTTTGAGAAACATAATGTCCTCATCAGGGAACTCGAACTTCATCGGCTGATAGTCTTCGATTGGCTGTTCGGCAAGGTAGTCAGACAATACGCTCCCCTTGATGGCTTTCTGAGAGACGTACTGAATATCATATTCTGTTAACACCATCTGCCATCTGGCAATCCTGCCCGAAAGAGCCTGCTTCTCGAAGACGTACTTGATCGGATCCATCTTCGAAATCAGCATAGTGGTGTGATTGAGCATATACTGTCGTAGACGTTTGGCAGCCCAAGCTAGTGCACAACACGTCTTCTCCAGCATCGAGTATCGAGATTCACACTCAGTGAACTTTTTACTCAAATAATAAATGGCATGCTCCTTTCTGCCCGTCTCGTCGTGCTGACCGAGAACACACCCCATGCTATTCTCCAGAACTGTCAAGTACATGATTAATGGCCGTCCAGCCACTGGGGGTATCAAGATCGGAGGTTCTTGAAGATACTGCTTTATCTTATCGAATGCCTTCTGGCAATCTTCGTTCCAAGTAATCGCCTGATTTTTCTTTAACAACTTGAACATCGGTTCACAAGTGGACGTGAGCTGGGAGATAAACCTCGCAATGTAGTTTATTCGGCCCAAGAAACCACGAACTTCTTTTTCTGTTTTCGGCGCTGGCATTTCTTGGATAGCTTTTATTTTTGCAGGATCAACTTCGATACCTCGTTCACTAACGATAAACCCCAATAACTTTCCGGATCGCACTCCGAAAGTGCACTTGTTAGGATTCAGCCTCAGCCTGAACTTCCTAAGCCTTTCAAACAGCTTCAGCAAATTGACCAGATGCTCTTCCTCCGTTTGGGACTTCGCAATCATGTCATCAACATAGACCTCGATCTCATGATGAATCATATCATGAAACAAAGTTACCATTGCTCGCTGGTAAGTGGCCCCTGCGTTCTTCAGACCGAAGGGCATTACCTTGTAGCAAAACGTGCCCCAGGGGGTAATAAACGTTGTTTTCTCCATGTCCTCCGGCGCCATCTTAATCTGATTGTAACCGGAGAAGCCATCCATGAACGAAAACACGGAAAACTGGGCTGTATTGTCGACCAACACATCGATATGAGGCAACGGGAAATCATCCTTAGGGCTCGCCCTATTCAAGTCCCGATAATCGACGCACATACGTACCTTGCCGTCCTTCTTCGGTACAGGCACAATGTTGGCGACCCACGGAGGGTAGGTGGTGACGGCTAAAAATCCTGCGTCCAACTGCTTCTGGACCTCTTCTTTGATTTTTACAGCCATGTCTGGTCTCGTCCTCCTGAGCTTCTGCTTGACTGGAGGGCAATCTTCACGCAACGGCAAGCGATGAACCACGATATCTGTGTCAAGTCCAGGCATATCCTCATACGACCAAGCAAAGACGTCACTATACTCTCGAAGCATCTCGACCAGTCTATGCTTGACATCGCTCTGCAGCGCAGCCCCGACTCTGACATTCCTGATAAGCTCCTCAGAACCCAGATTTATGATCTCAATCTCCTCTTCATGAGGCAGAATAACCTTCTCCTCTTGTTTCAACAAGCGGGCCAATTCTTCCGGAAGGTCTTCGTCTTCATCAATCTCATCCTCGGCTTGATAGATCGGGCAATCAAAGTCGTAGTGAGCCGTAGAGGGTCCAGAGTCGATGTCGTCTGTTACGTGGATCCTGCAATAACAAGGGTTAAGTTTAAAGCAGGAATATGCAGGTTAGCACGAACCTCGTTGCCATTTTGCTGTTTTTCAAAACAAACATAAAATATGAATAACAGAGAACACAACATTTGATTACGAAGAAAACGCCTTTTTATTTACTGATAAAATGTATACACATAATCCAACAAGGCCCTGACAGTAAAACCACTATGCCCCGGGCAGGACATAGGGTTGTACAAAAGATTGTAAAAAGCAAATCATTACTCTTCACTTGTCAGCTCGATAATCTCCTTGATGGTCCAGTTGTGAAGGCGCTCGCCTGGTTTGCTCGGTTGAATCCAGGTATCGAGATCACAGTCACTGTCCCCGCTGTCCTCCGACGCTGCGTTGACACTTTCGAATATTACCCCTCCTTTGGTGAATAGGATCGGCCCCTTTCCACGAGATGAGCTACCAGAAGAAGTTGAAGCTTCAGCTTCAGGAGAATATCCCAATCCAAACTTATCCTGTTTGAATGGTATATCCAAGACGTGCCCCCAACCTGGGGTAGAACCAGCTTCGACAACTGCTCTAGCTTCCTTAAACGAAGAGAGGTTCACCTCCTGCTTCTCTGCAACAATGGGAGCTACCTCCTTTACCTTGACGGTCTCAAACGCCTGGCAAAGAGTCTCATGGATCTCGCCATCCATTTCGACATACTTGAAGGACGACAGGTGGCTTACCATGATGTCCTCCTCTCCGCAAACTGTTACTATGCTGCCCCCAACAGCATATTTAAGCTTCTGATGCA
Source organism: Lathyrus sativus (assembly GCA_963859935.3). Classification (NCBI taxonomy): domain Eukaryota; kingdom Viridiplantae; phylum Streptophyta; class Magnoliopsida; order Fabales; family Fabaceae; genus Lathyrus; species Lathyrus sativus. Next base: position 596,053,705 of record OZ012740.1, on the reverse strand, counting down.
ACGTAGACGTTACGGCACCAGCAGAATGAATCCACGGCCGACCTAAGAGGCAACTGTAGGCGGGCATGATATCCATAATATAGAACACTGCATTAAACGTCTCTGGACCGACTTGAATCGGCAGGGTCAATTCTCCAAAGACGTGGCGTTTGGTTCCGTCAAAAGCCTTTACGACCAGATCACTGGGCGTGCACAGCAGTCCCCGGGTATCCAACTTCATTAGTGCTTTCTTCGGAAGCACATTCAGCGAGGAGCCCGTATCTACTAGGACATGTGACATAATCGTGCCCCTGCACTCTATCGAGATGTGCAAGGCATGGTTGTGATCTCTTCCCTTGGGCGTCAGCTCCAAATCTGTAAAACCCAGCCCATTACCAGCGTTGACATGAGCTACTACTTCCTCAAGTTGATTAACCGATATCTCCTGCGGCACGTATGCAGCATTCAATACTTTCAGCAATGCGTTGCGGTGTGCTTCAGAACACAGCAACAGGTTAAGAATTGAGATCTTTGACGGAGTTTGGTGAAGATGATCTACAATCTTGTAGTCACTTTTCCTGATCAGCCGCATGAACTCTTCGGCGTCTTTAACCAACAAGTCTTTTTCTGCCCCTGCAGGAACCTCTTCAACAGCTTTGCCTTTGCCCTTATCAGCAGCATCAGCCCGGACTACCTTCTCTGCCGCACCCTCCGCCGGCGCGAACACTCTGCCACTTCTGGTGATACCACTGGCCTCAGCAAGATTCTGCGCAGTCGATCTGGGCGGCTCAATCTCTACCTTCTGGCCATTACAATACACTTCAGCACCATAATGCCATGGAACGGCATTGGTACTCTCAAATGGGATTGGTCCAGCCCTGGTGATGGTGATAGTAGGTGGACGAGGTGCAGAAATGGTGATAGGGTGGCGAGGAATGGTGATGGTAGCAACTTCGTCAGCCTGCTCCAGCACGACTTCTCCCGACGCATTCTCAACGCTTCGACTAAACTGCAAAATACCCTCGGTCATCAGACTCTGGATACCTTCACTCAACTGCTCACACCCGTCAGGAAGTGCAGTACATTCCATACAAAACTCCCCACACCCGGGAAAGAAGCCTTTCTTCAGCAGTTTAGCTTTAACAAAACTCAGTGGCGTTTTCAAATCTCTGACATCAGTCAGCAAGTCTGAATTCTCTTCGGTGATGACAGCATTTACTCCGCCCCCCCTATGATGAGGCATCGGATTCTTGGTGACGTTGGGCACGTTGTCAGAAAAATTTATTATCTTGGCGTCAATCATGTCCTGGACCTTATGCTTAAAAGCTTTGCAGTTCTCAACTGTATGGCCAGGTGCCCCAGAATGAAATTCACATGTAGCATTAGCATCGTACCCGGGTGGTGGTGCCCCTGTCAAGGGAGCTAGCGTCCTTTTCTGAACCAGTTGGAGCTGAAGCAACGTCTGCAGAAGCTGGGCATACGACATAGGAGGAGTTTCCAAATGACGGTTTGCCAGGGGACCCCGAGGCTGATATTTCTTATATCCCGGATTATTCTGTTGCTGAGGCTGCTGCTGCGGCTGAGGGGGAGCAGCTGGGATGTTTATGCTAGCGATCTGAGACTGAGGGCCCTTGCCCTTTCTCCTAGCATTAGAGACAGCACTGGCATCGCCCTCCCGACGCTTGCCAGTATAAGGTTTCTTGCTGGCTCCTCCAGATGAGGATGATTCGCCTTGAATCTTGCCGATCTTTATACCATTTTCAACATGCTCGCCCAAAGTAATGAGGGCCGAGAAAGTTCCGGACATGCCACTAACCAACTTCTCATAATAGACTCCGGGAAGAGTGGCCACGAACATCTGTACCAACTCACGCTCAACCATCGGCGGTTGAACCCGAGCAGCCAACTCACGCCACCGCTGGGCGTACTCCTTGAAGCTTTCATTGCTCCGCTGCGAGAGATTCTGGAGCTGAACTCGGTTGGGAGCCAAGTCGCTATTATACTGATAGTGGAGAACAAACGCTTCGGCGAGATCTTTCCACGTTCGCACAGCAGCGGGTTCCAAACCCATATACCATTCAAGCGATGGGCCAGAAAGACTATCCTGAAAGAAGTGCATCAGCAACTTCTCATCATCAGAGTAAGCGGACATCTTCCTGTAATACGATCGGAGATGAACACGGGGACAAGTAGTGCCTCTATACTTCTCAAAGATAGGCACCTTAAACTTGTGAGGTACTTTAAAGTCAGCAATCAGCCCAAGTTTGGACATGTCAACGCCCAATGTATTCTGATTTTCTATATCTCTCATTTTATCTTCTAGTGCCTTGAACCTGAGTCTAGCTTCAGCAGTTAACTCAGCCTCTACACCTCTCTGAGAGAAAATGTCGTCCTGATGGTCCTCCAGCCACGGTTGAGGCACCACCATATTTCCTGCACCAACATTAACATTGGCTCCCAAACCACCATTGACGGCGCCCGCCGCGTTAAGTCCGAGATTATTCATAAGATTGCCGTTAGCACTACCGTTGCCCCCGGCAGCAGGAACAACGTTCTGAGGAGTATCCACTTGAGGAGGAGGAGTGGGTACGGCCCCGCCGTGAAGAATTCCATTGCTGTCAACCCTGGAGATGAGAGGTTGAACCAAAGTACGAAGTTGCTCTTGCCCGTTCGCAACTACTTGCATCAACTCCATAAAACGATCCATCCTTTCACGAAGCTCCTGAACATCTGATTGTACCTGGTCCATGATTCTCGTTTGATTGGCGCGAGTCGAGTAACGGTGGATGAATCTTTGATCAATCCTGAAAGCAGCTCGGAACCTGAGTACCTGTAAAACCTGTCAAGATTAAAGGTTAGGAAAAGCAACAGAATGTATGTCATGCAAGAATGCCTCATGCAAATGCATGCGTGTGTCTGTGTGCTTGAGAGATTTCCCCCGATCCTGTCACCTGCTGGTAATAATAAGGAGAAGAATCTAGGCCCAATCATGGAGACAGCAACCTCACAGACACACGCTAAGGGAATGATTATGCAAGCTAATGCAAAATGCAGGCATGCAACAATATATCCAAGGCTGCTGCGGAGATTCGATGTCAACAGTCACTGCTGAGAAGGAAACCCCGGTGTAAACCCACTGATCTGATCTGTTGTGAATAACCATCTGGTAGGATCGAGATCAAAATTCTGCTCTGACAAGAACGAAGGCTTGATAATGAAAACCCTGGATGCAAGATCAAGGAATATCTGTTGGAGAAGTCTTCAGGCCCCAAATCACAAATCTGCCCTATCAAGAACAAAAATACAGCTGCTGATGAGATCTTCAAACCTCACTCAAAACCTGCCCTGTCAAGAACAAAATAACAACTGATGACGAGATCCTCAGACCCTACTCAAAATCTGCCCTGTCAAGAACAAAATAACAACCGCTGATGAGATCTTCAGACCTCACTCAAAAATCTGCTCCATCCAGAACAAACTTCTGATAATAATACACTGATCAAAGCCTGCTCTATCAAGAACAGACAAACACCTGATGATAAAATCCTCTGATCAAACCCTGCTCCATCGGGAACAGACGAACACCCGATGATAAGATCTTCTGATCAAACCCTTGCTCTATCAAGAACATCTCTGCAACTGAGAACCCAACATAACTGATTTACTGTCAAGAAAACCAGGTAGTCTGGAGGTCAAAGTTTCCTGCAATATCCCAACCCACTCACAGGTATGATGGACCTAATCCACGGACAAAGGTACGGCATCCTATGCGGTCGTCAGCGTCACAGACTTTCATGAGTGACAATACGATTCCCAGAAGGAGTGGCATCGTCAAGTCATGAAGAGGCCTCTCTTAGCTGACTTCCAAATGATCGGTCCCCAGAGTCGACAATCCTCACGTCTGGACTCCTCTCAGATCCTCAGGACCGGAAAGGAGCACCTCTGCAAGAATCTCGTCTGAGCGCAGATTTTCGTAGGGAACTGTGCCTGCTCAGCAGACAGGTTCGTCTACTACTTCTCCGCAACTATATCTAGGTGTGTACTCAAGCCCAGGTCCGGCTTTTCACTCACAGTAACATCCCTCTCCCACAGCAGCACAGATAATCATATCGAACTGGAAATAAAATGCGGGAAATAAAATGCGGGAAGTAAAGATGCGGGAAGTAAAAATGCGATAAATAAACGCAACCCAACAAGCAAACACACAAACGATAGGATTGACTCGCGTAGGGGATGGGAAACGGTCCCAACATAAGGGATGGGAAAAGTCCCTAGATGCTATTTTCCCCAGCAGAGTCGCCAGCTGTCGCTTGCGCGAAAATAAGGTGCCGGCATGACAGAAGAGTCGCCACCTTTCGTTATTTATCCCTCAGAGCGGGAAAGGAAACGATCGGAAAAACCTGACGAAAAAAGGGTAAGACAAGGTCGTCGCAACCATTGTCTGGGTTCGGGAGTCGGTTACGCAAGGGGAAGGTATTAGCACCCCTCACGTCCGTCGTACTCGACGGGATCCTCGCTTGTTTGTTTACTTGGACGGGTTGGTTATAATCTATCTACCTATCAAGGCTAGCTGAAAAAGAAAAGAAAAATGACTCGGCAAAGCGTCGCACTTTATGCCTACGTATTCTCATCAGAGAATGAGAAATCAGAGTCAACGTAGTTCGGCTAACTACGGGTTAAAATGGCTCAACTAGGAGGGAGACTATCAAGTCCTATTGTTATCATGCCATGGATTCATCCTATGGTTGAGGTTTGAACAGGGAACTCCTAGATATTATCATGCATAGGTTTCAACCTAAAAGTCTATCATCAAATCCTCATCAAAGGAAATGAGAGTCCTAAGGGATCATGTCAATGATACACCAAAACGGACAAAAGCATCAGCTTTAACAGTAAAATGCATGCAATGCAAGTGAGGGAGGAAATGTGTGTGGGGTTTCAGCCTCCACAAGCTCATCTCAACCTCAAGCCAGTCATGAAATAACAGTAATCATACTGAAGATAATCAACATGCTATCAAGCAATAAACAGATAAAGGAAGTGAAGTGCTATCAGGCAAACAAAACTCACATGAGAAAGAATCATCTATTCCCTAACCCTAACCCTAATCACAGGATCTAAACAAACCTAAGCAAAACTCTCAAGCACAACCCTAAACAGGAGAAATCATTCCCAGCCTTCAAGCTTCAGAATAAGCTTACCAAAGAAAGGGAGCTAAGCAAGCAAGCTCATAGTGTCTTCCTCAGGAGAACACTAGGAGGTGTATACTCAGGAGTCATACCCTATGTGGCTCAACCACTGTGATCAGTTTACATCCCTCCTCAGGAGAGATTAAACTCACAAGCAGGCTCCAACATCACTGGATATTTAAGAAATCCTATTTAAGCTAGTGGAGCTAAGTGAATAGACTCATAGGACCTTCCTCAGGAAAGTACTAGGAGGCTTCCACTTAGGAGTTGTATCCCATGTGGCTCAACAACATGTGATCAGTTTACATTCCTCCTCAGGAGAAATTAAACTCACAAGTTGGCTCCAACATCATTGGATACTTAAGAAATCCTAGATCAACTAGTGGAACTAAGTGAATAGACCCATAGGACCTTCCTCAGGAAAGTACTAGGAGGCTTCCACTTAGGAGTTGTATCCCATGTGGCTCAACAACATGTGATCAGTTTACATTCCTCCTCAGGAGAAATTAAACTCACAAGTTGGCTCCAACATCATTGGATACTTAAGAAAGAGGTGAGAAGGAAGGATGAAAGTCATTCATAGTGCCTTCCTCAGGAAAGTACCATGAACTTCCTTCAAACTTCAGGCTCTCAAACCTCCCCAACAGGGCATCAGCCAAGCTCTGGGTCTCTGCATCTTGATCTACAAGCTCCTCTCATGATGCTCTCCATCAATATCCTCAAGGCAACCCAAGCCCTTCATCAAATTCCTCAGAAAGAACCCCACAGATGAACAGATACCCCACTGAACAGGCCAAATCATCAGGCAACTCAGAAAATACCTAAAAATACTAAACTAATGGGGAAAAATTCAACAAATATTCACAAGGGTCCTCAACACCTACTCATAACATCTACAAAGGTCTCTACCTAAAAATCAAGATAAAACTCAATCAAAGAAAATGATTCATCACCTATGCACAATTCTAAACCCTAATTAGACTATCCTAAGTCAACCCTAATTAAACTAATCAAGTTAATTCTAAAAAAATCTAGAAAAAATCCTATGGGGAAGTATGACTAATTATCTAATTGCACCAAAAAGAATGGGTAAAAAAGATTAATGGAAAGTACTAAAACAATTCCTACAAAATCAAATATCAAAATGAAACAATTAAAAAGCTATTTAATTGGAAAATCTACCAAAAATATCAAACATAAAAATAAAATCTCAATTTTATTTTTATAATTTTCTACTCACTTTAACCTAATCATGAAAAAAAAGAAGAAGTTAAAAATCATTTTTTATCTATTTTTAATGAATTTTACAAAACAGAAAAATAAAAGAAGAAAATTAAAACAATTAAAAGAAATAAAAGGGAGGGGGGGTTAGAAAAGTAATACGCGCCAGTTAGATTTATTGGGCCAGCAATAAGGGGGGGGCGAATAGCATTGAGCCCAGAATGGCTCCCTAAATGAAACGCTGCGTTTCAAATAATTTGAATCTTCCCTCTCTTTTTCAGACGCGCTCACAGCCCTTGGATTGGAAGAATTGGTCAAATACTGGGAACGATCCAACGGTTTCCCCTTCGTCTTCTTCAAACGAGCTAGGGTTTGCAGAACCCTCACCTCCATGCCATCAACTTCGAGCTCTATTATCTCCTTGCTCAGGCCACGGCTTGCCACGATATAAAAATGAAAATCAATCTACTCAACAAGAGGAAGACAATGGTACGTGTAGTTTCCTTTGGTTTGCCCTAAATTGTTCAAACAGAAGCCACGAAGGTGGCACTTCACCATTGTTGCACTGAACTCAAACTTCATGATTCTTCAAATTAAAGCCAGGAATCTTGAACTACATGTTATCCTCAATAACCTAAGCTATTCTACATCAATTAAAACCCTAAAACACGCGCGTAATCAACAATTCAAGAATTATGGTTCTGTTACAAAACTTAATGGATTGTGCTATAACCTTCAGGGATCAATCTACTAACCTCCTACACTAATCCTATGGTCAAGAATCCAATTAAAACTTCATAAATATTGAGATTCGAAGAAGAGAAAAACCTGCTCAAGAAATGATGGTGAAGGTTGCTTGCAGTACCTTCAAGGCTTGCAATGGCTTGTATATGATCCTTAGAAGATGCACTCTCTTCTGTTTGCAAAAGCTTCGAAGGAAACAGCTTGTAATGGCAGAAATCACAACTTTCTTGAACTTGAAGGAACTTTCTTCAATGGTGTCTCTCTCTCTCTCTCTCTCTCTATCAACCAACCTTGCATTTAGTGTATTACCCTCTTTAAATAACAATTGGAAGAATGATCTAGAACTCCTTAGAATCATCTAGAAACTTCATGAAAGTATCATGTGATGATAAGTTCAAAACCTCTTATCTCATGCTCTTACTCCTTATTTTCGTGCCAAATACTCCTTACATGAGATATTCAAGTGTCATGAACCAAAATAAGGCTTTACATTGGCTTGTGTAAAGATTTTCAAAGTTAACTTCATTTGCAAGTAACAAATTAACAAAGAAACCTCATTTTTTGGACCTCAAATGGAAAATCCACTTAAACCAATCTTCTCAAAATGTTTTTTCCAATCAAAATGATATATTGGATGACCTATTTTAGATTTGTAGATCTCCCAAATCACTTTTCAATTTCAACTTTTCAAAGTTATAAGTCATTTTTAGTTCATTTTTGACCAATCATGGAATCTTGTGCTATGAGCTTTTTCAACAATTTGTGACCTTCTTTCTAGACTTAAAATCACATTTTGAGCAACTTTCATGTTTTAAGTTTTTCCATTTGAGGCTTGGAAATAGGAGTTTTAGGCATTGGCTAAAATGACCTATAACTGACAAATGACCAAAATACCCCTGCCTTGCTCAAACCATAACTTGAGTTCCACAAATCCAATCAAGGACTTCTACCACTCAAATTAAAGCTAAGAACATCCTCTTCAACATTCATGTTGACCAAGAAACCATAGGAATCAACCTACTAGGGCAAAAGTTGTCTGGAAGTTGGGTGACTTTCAAGGACCCAGATTCACACACCTCTGCTGACCTGTAATTTGTCAGAACCATAACTTGAGCTCTGTAACTCCTATCAAGGACTTCCACCACTCAAATTAAAGCTAAGAACAAGCTCTACAACATTCATGTTGTGGGGAAAATGAGATATCAAACACATCTAGTGCTAAAACTGCCTGGAAGATAGGGATCAAATTAGGGTTTTTCCACTGACAATCCTCAGAAACCCTAACCCAAAACTTCTCAAACTCCTCAATCATGATGAGTTGGTCTAGGAATCATCTTTATATAATCTCTATGCATCATTCCATGATCTCATGGCCCTTGGATTAGGTCTCAACCCTTTTCCAAATCTTCAGTTATCCTAGGGTTGACCCAGTCAAAACCCTAATTCTACCATTCATGGTTGAATCTTCTGAACTCTTGCATAATGACCTCTTTGGACTTCATGATGGCTATCAAGACATCTCATAAGCTTTCTCAAAACATCTAGTCCATTCTCAAAGTCTCATAATCATCTGAGGGGCACCCACAACCCTCAAGCTATGAAGCACACAACCCTGGTTTCAAACCACTTTTCTGAGGATCTCTTGAACTTTCTGATGAAGGTATCCATTTTCAAATACTCAATGAATAAATAATTGTTGGCCAAATTTTGGGGTGCAACAGCACTCAACAACCAGTGCTATAAAGCTGCCAATTGCCTTTCCCTTTCTCATTTGTGAAATCATTCTCAATCAATATCGTGGGATCCTGAAGTCAAGTGATACTGCCAGCAAAAGGGAGCCTGAACTGTCACTTCATTTTAAACTATTTCATGGAAGACATGTTCCATATATGGTGTTTACTTCTACTGAGAAGGTCAAGATCTCCAAAGAATGATAATAGCAGAATTGAAGGATGCATGTAGGGAGTTAGGAGAAACCATCAGTACAACAACTGCACACAAAATCAATTTGGAATCTCTTATCTAAAGACTTGAAAGAGATACGGATGATATTGATGGAGCAGCCATGTCAGGTGAAGAGTCTGATGACAAAAGTAAGAATGTCCCAACCAATGTCTATTCCATTAGTTCCTGTTCCAGTAAAGAGGGAGAAGATTAGAGAACTGCTATGTGACTCAGACTACTAGTTGCTGAGTTGGTGTTGTGAGCTGCTGATTTGAGAAGGTGTTTGTATTTTTTGTTAGTCTTATGTTGCTTTAACAACATGAACTTGTGATGCTCTTCATGAGCAGTAATGTGCAAAACCCCAAACAGATGTAATGTTACTCATTATGGTCTATACTATGTTATTAGTTTGATCTTAATTTGTGGCTAAAAAGGGGGAGAGAGTATTATTAGATAACAGCAAGTTGAAGAACATGTTGATGACTTGCTTGTGCTGCTAGAGCAAGTATGTGCTGCTGCTGATATGTGTGATGACAACTGATGCTGTTAGTATTGTATGAAGTCCCAGTTTCCAGGTTGTGGAGGAATGTATGTTAGTTATGTGAGCAAGTATGTGCTGCTGCTGATATGTGTGATGACAGCTGATGCTGTTAGTATTGTATGAAGTCCCAATTTCCAGGTTGTGTAGGAATGTATGTTAGCTATGTGAGCTCCCAGCTGCTGCTTGGGAGTGTATGTGTGTGTCTGCAGGATAGTAGCAGAATGTGAGTGTAGTGCATCTCTTCAGGGGGAGTAGCACAGGAGTTTGTGACTTCAGGATGTTATCCTGAATGTCATGACATGCAGGAGTTTGTGACTGCAGGGTGTCTGCAGGTTTTGTACAGCTGGTGTGACATGCATCAGTTGAGGGGGAGTAACTTCTAATATGTTACTCAAAACTCTGTGACATTTGTAATGCTGACTAACATATGGTTATAGTGAGTGACAGGTTGATCTTGAGAAGCTGAGAGCTAACTGTATGAATATAAACAACTTACTAGGGTGTTAGTTGCTTACCTGCATAAAAGGTTATTTGTTAGACTTCTGCTGCTTGTAAACTCTGTTAAAGGGTGTTTTAGCCAAAATTTTGCCAAAGGGGGAGTTTGTAAGTGCTTCTGATTGGCTGCGTTTTATGGCAAAACATTAGAGTGTGTATGAATGTCATAACTAATGATGTGACACACAATATGCAGGGTAAGTAGTAAGTTGAGTTGGATGACATACTGAATGTCATGACACTGATCGTATGACATCAGGCACGCAGAGTTTTTTTTTCCTGGTATTTAGAATGAGGAAGCTCAGGCTAGAATTCAGGAAACCTTATAGAAGCTCAAGCTGGAAGTCAGGAAACATTTTAGAAGCCCTGGAGAAATTAAATGTACCTGACCTAAGTGGTAAGTGCATCTTTTTGAAGAGAGGGTTGGGTAAACCTAGTTTCTGCACCAAGGCACAAGGACTGACTGCTGCTATAAATAACAGAAGGAGCAATCCTAGAAGAGCAGCTCTTAACAGAAGATTAGAGAGTGCGTATAGAGAGTCCTTGTGAGTGAAGAATATTGTTCTTCATGTTTGTATTGTGGCTTAGGAATACTTGTTCACCAAGCAATTGTCTGTTGTAGAATTGCATTGGTTGGGTAGTTTCTAAGCTGGTGCAACACTCAAAGCTGTTAAGCAAGAGTGGTGTGTTCTTGATCAAAGCTGTGAAGCACGATCAAGGTGTGTTTGAAGTAGAACTTCAAAAGTCATTAGTAATTGTGTATTGATATCACTGTGGTGTGATTGAGGGGGAGTGAGTGGGTATACTCAAGTCTAGTGTATTCTAGGCTGAAGTGTCATTGGGTAGGTTTTAAGTGAAGAGTGTAAACTGGAGGTTTAACTCTGAATTAATTCTGCTGATAGTGAATTTCCTCCCTGGCTTGGTAGCCTCTAGATGTAAGTGTTGTTGACACTGAACTGGGTGAACAATTACTGTGTTATTTACTGCTTTCTCTTTACAGCATTTTAATTACCCCAATAGTCTGTGTTATAGTGGATGTTATAACATCCGTGATAACATTCATCGTGTGCTAGCCAGAATTTCAAAAACCTCCCCCTCTAGCTCTCTATGATGGTACCACCGACCCTGGTGACCATATAGAAAACATTGAGGCCATGATGCACTATCACAATGTCCATGGAGCAATCAAATGCAGGTTATTCCTCACCACCCTCAAGAAAGGGGCTATGACTTGGTACAAGAGCCTTCCTCAGGGCTCGATCACGTCATGGAGGAGTCTTAAAGAGCAGTTTGCCCTATAGTTTACTACCTCCAGGCGCCACCCGAAATCCGAAGCTATGCTTGAGGGTCTCATCCAAGGCAGGGACGAACCTCTGCGTAATTACGTCGACAGTTTCATTAAGGAAGCGGTCGAAAAAGTATCTGCTAGAAAAGGGATTGAGGCCGAAAAACGACTTCCGCAAGGCAGTAGGACTCAAACCTCATCGGTCTCTAGCTAAACTTCTCCACTGGGCACAATCTTATATTCAATACGAAGAAAAGAAAGCCGCGTCTAAGGCCTGAGACTATAGGGACCAAGAGAGTTCCAGAGTGTCGAAGAAAGACGAAGCTGAAACTAGGCGAGACAAAGACATGCGACAAGGCAATCGTCCCCAAGATCACAAAGGTCATGTAGGTCAATTCACCGAATACACCCTATTGACCACTCCCCGCGAGCGTATTCTATCTGAATGTATTAACACTGAATTCAAGCAAGGTGGCGTCCGATTCCCTAAGTCAACAACTTTGGAGAGCAATATCGACCAAAGCAAATATTGTCGCTTCCACCGCAGCCATGGCCATGTAACATATGATTGCATCCACTTGAAATACGCTATTGAAATCCTTATCAAAGAGATCCATCTAAAGTAGTATACGAGAAAAGGATAAGCCTTTCAAGGAGAAACTTTGGAATCTAAGAAAGATACGAAAGCCTCATCTTCTAGTCACCCCCTCTGGTCGCCATGTCTATCTCACGACCAGAGGACTTTTCATCCCCAGCGGGTCCGAAGGGCCTGCATATTTTTCTACGCACAGCCCTTGGGAGGCCTTCTCCGGCACGATGGTTATTTCCTGCGGAAGATACAACAAACTCACAGTATGATCAGTAAAGAGAAAATTCGAACAACTAATCAACTGTAGTCCAGATCATCTATCAACACTCAAAAAATTCCGAGGACGATCCCAACCAATCACTTTCTACCGAGAAGAGCTCCTCGGAGGCTTCCCTAACTCTCACATATCTCTTATTATCAGAGCCAGGTTAACCCACACTGACGTCCGCTGAATCCTTGCCGATCAGGGTAGTTCGGTGGACATCATGTACACCAGCCTATTTTGCGCCCTCAAACTCGATCAGAAGAACTTGTCCCTGTATGTAGGGTCAGATCTACAAGGATTCAATGGGGCCACGACTAGACCCTGGGGATACATAGAGCTCCAAGTTATGTTCGGAGAAGAGGATGCTTCCAAAATGATTAAGGCTCATTTTCTAGTCGTAGGCTGCCCCTCATTATACCAATGTGTTGCACCCCAAAATTTGCCCTCACAATACAAGACTTTGTGTTCTAAGAAGGTTCACAAGGTTCACAAGTTCTCCAACAACTTGCATAACCTTTCATGAAGTTCATAAAGTCCACAAGCTACTTTATGAAGGTTCACAAGGTTCACAAGTCCCACAGTGCTTTCAATACCTTTCATGAGGTTCATGAAGTCCATAGGTTGCTTCTTGAAGGTTCACAAGGTTCACAAACTTCTCAACATCTACAAGACCTTTCATGAGGTTCATGAAGTCCATAGGTTGCTTCTTGAAGGTTCACAAGGTTCACAAGATTCACAATGTTTACAAAGCTTTCCTAAGGGTCATGAGGTCTACAAAGCCACTTCATGATGTTCACAAGGTTCACAAGCTTCACAATACCTCCCATGAGTATCACAAGATATCTTATGAAGATTCACAAGGTTCACAAAGTTCAAAATTGGTCAGAAGAGTTGACAATTCCCTCAGACAATGCACCTCCTAAGCAGTGCATCCAAAACTAGGGTTTTGACTTTAATCAGGCTAAATGGACTTCCAAGACTTCAAGAGAGCTTCATAACATCTTATATGTGTATAAGAACCCCCATGTCAAGTTTCAAGACTTTTCTCAAAAGTTTGCTCAGTCAGATGATCAGATAAGTCAAAAGCAGTCAATGCAGTTAAAAAGTCAAACTGAGGTCAACTGTGGTCAAACCAAAGTCAAACTTCATGATTTTTTTGCCAACATCAAGTATATGAAGTAAAATTCATCATTTGATCAAGGGTTGATCATGATTCATCAAGGAGATTCCAGATCATCAATAATCAGGAGTTTCTAAATTAGGGTTTCCTCAGTAAAAGTCAACTGAACTTTGACCAGGCATAACTTTCACATACTTCATCACCAAGTCTCCATCCAAAGCTCATTTTGAAGGAAATTGAATTCTCTACAACTTTGATGTTGAAGGTTAAGCCCAAAAATGCTTTATTTGAAAGATATGATCTAAGACATTATAGGTCATTTCAAAAGTCAACAAAAAGTCAACAACTTCAAAAGGGCATAACTTGAGATTGGTAAATGATATGGACCTGAAACCAATGGGGTTGTTTAGAGGACTCTTCAAGCTTTCCAAAAAGTCCAAGAACACCATCATACCTTTAAAATTGAGAGAAATGTGCCCTTGCAAAGTTGGGCAATTTTGTGATGGTTTATGTTGAAAATGGAGGCTTAGAAGTATTTCTTTCCAAATGGGCTGCCTAATTTATGACCCAATCCATCTCATAACATGGTGCACGACCCAATTGACTAAAATTCATCATTTTTATTATTTTTTATTTATTTATTATTGATTTAATTCATAAAAATCATTTTAAATAAATAAAAAATATAAAAAACTATTTTTGGGTGAAGATTTTGTTTCTAGAAATTCATAATCATTGATTGAATTAGAATGAGAAGGAAATCATGTGATCTCTCCCAAAATAGCAAGCACTCATGATCAAATATTTGAAATTTATACAATGATCTTTTTGAATATTTTTTGGATCAAATATCCACACAACACATCAATGTTTCTGACCTAAATCCATCACACATATATACTAAGCACAAACCCTAGCCTCATGGACGAAATCAAGCAGCTCATAGGTAAGTTCAAAGTTCAAAAATTCAAGGAAAAAGTGGAATTCGGATTCTCTTATCCAAGGCTCTACAAGGTAAAACAAGCACATAGCAAGCTTCCTGGGACTTCTCTGGTCATGAACCATTAATCATATGCATCTCATGTGTACCCTATGGCTCTACCCGAACTCATCTTTGCCTTGAACTTAATTTTTTCGAATCCATCAATATATGTATTATGAATTGTTTTTGATGATTGATTTGTGTTTATTTTGATCCCTAGAACGATTCTGGATAGTTGGATTGAAGGATGAGAGTCTAAAACAGAAACGGCCATGGTTAGGGTTTGAACCTCCAAATTAGGGTTCATCAATTCACCAAATATAAATGAATTTGGAGAACATAGAGATGTTGTATGGACTGTGTGGATCATAAAACATTAATTAATTTCATGAATCGACACTGTTTTGTTGGAGTTTGGTTTTCGCAGGTTCGCAACAAGGAAGAACACGCAGGAGATTTCGCAGGTAAAATTGCAACTGATTTCGCAGGTAAATTGGAGAAGAAGAAGTCCTATGGCGCGCACTCTGATATTTGAATATTGTTTTAATAATTTTATTATATTAACGTAAATTGATATCATCAAGGCAACATTGGTCTGGTGGTAAAGCGCATATGTGTATCATGGAAGGACCCTAGTTCGAGTCCTGGCTAGTGCATTGTTTTTGTGCTATTTTTCAGGTAGCGAAGAGGCTTAATATATTATGATATGTGGTCATCACATTACCAGATAGGCTCTCCCAGCCAGGTGGTAACGCGCGCATGCTATCATACATAAGGTCCTGGGATCAAAACCTCCCCAGGCCTTTTGTTCTTTTATTTTTTCTGGAATTTTCAAGGACAAGGCATAAAAGCAACCATGCGTCATTCATTCTCACCTGCGCCTGGCTGGCCTGGTGGTTCTTGTTGCTGCCTGCAAGTAAGAGGTCCTGGGATCAAATCCCATCAGGTTCCTTTTCTTCCTTTTTTTTTTTTTCTTTTTTTTTTTCCATTTAATTTAATTAATTTAAATGTTATTATTTTCTATATCATAATATGTATATATAATATATAATCTAATTGCTCTTAAAATAATTTTCTAAAAAAAATAAATATAAAACTCTTGTTTTTTTTTATTTAAAATTTTATTTGTATAGTTTATATTAATTAAAATAATGTTATGTGATTATTAAAAATAAATTTTTGTATATATATAAACCCTAATTCTTACAAACCCTAAAAATTATTTTCTAAAAAAAATAAAACCTAATTTTAATTTTCTATATAATTCTATGTATATATTTATTATAATTCTTGTAAATTTTTGTAAATAAAATTAAACCTTATAAATACTTAATGTAAAATTTTGTGAATGTGATTATTGATTATTTAAAATTTATTTTCATCATAATGTGTAAATATTTTTCTTAATAATTGTTAATATATAATTAGAGATAATTAAATTTTGTAAATGATTAAGAAATTTATAATTATGTTATATTTAGAACTTTATATTATAGTAATTATTTAATCATTTATGTTTCTAAATAAAAATCAAATTTTATGTTTAATCACGTTATTAATTAATTATTATTGCTAATCATATTTTGTTGCTTATTATTATTTTGAAATTTCTATCTTATTATTTTTTCTAACTTTGTCTATTTTTCTAATTATTATTGTTTCAACTAATTATTTTCACTAACTTTATATTTCTACTAACCTTATTTAATTTTTCTTATTATTTACTAACCCCAATATTTTATTTACTTATTTGTTATTTTTTTTATTATATTTATTTTGATTATATTTTACTATTTATTTTATTTATTATAATTTTGTAATTGCCTCTTGGATGTAAATTGTAATTATTTAATTATTATTATCATTATGGTTAGTAATTAGGGAGTGCTAATATGTATGATATTTAAAAAAATAAATTAGATCATTTTAATATAAGATAATTAAATTAAACATTTCACACACGTAAGTCGATTTTAATCGCCGTCTCACTTCCTAAGGATATCCCTCAAGTTGCCTATGAATATTGGTTAAGTGGGGTGTATAAAGCAAGTCCCTCAAAAAGAAAATCATCAAAGTCCCTTATGGTTGCCTTTACGAATCGAGTCCCTTTCGAAAAATGATGATAGTCCCTCCAGTTTGCTTATTACACCCCACAATGGCCTTCAAAAATCCAATTGTCCCTCACATGTCCCTTAACATCCAAAGTAAGGACTACCTACTCCATTATAGTAGGGATAGTCTTACTAAGGAAAGGATAAAGAATAAGAAAGACCTTAAAACATTAGGGTAGGCTACTCCTAGATACTTGCTCACTTCAAAACTTTTTCACACTTAAACAAATTTCCAACAAAATTTTCAAACAAGTTTTTTTCACATCCATACACGGATTATTATTAAACTATTCTGAAATTTTTTGCTATTCACACACTACACTTTCAAAACAATTCAAAAGTGAGCTTAAGTACCTAAGAGCCCATGGATAACCATGGATGAAAAGGGTGCTAACACCTTCCCTTTTCATAACCTACCCCCCGGACCCAAAATATTCTCTAAGGTCTTTCCTGTTCTTTTATAACCTTTCCTTATGGATAAAATAAAAGTCGGTGGCGACTCTTGCTATCCGCAACATTGTTTAAAGTCAGTTCTCCCACCGTGTTACAGAACTGGCGACTCTGCTGGGGACCTATTTAAGAGGGGTACCCTTAGGAATTAAGATCACTTTAAATTGTTTGCCTTGTTTGCTTTATTATTATATTGTTGGGGTGCTCTTATGTGTGAAAGGTCCTAACCCGGATCTAGTGTACCTTAGGTAAATGGCAATAGACCAAGGAAACTGTACGACGTATATCGATACGGTTGATCTGGTGGCCATAGTTAGTGCGACTTCTTGGTTGGTGCTTATATTCCTTAAGTCAAGTTGAGGATAATATTGAGGCTGCCATATGTTGTCAATGCACTAACTGACTTTTAGAACCCTAGTTAACTCATCTTGGCCTTTAGAAAGTAGTGAGGTAACCGGCTTTGGTGCAGACTGAAGTTGGTTGACACTCGATACTACGCTCATTGAGATCTTAAACTTGGAGGGTTTTGGTTGGCAAGTAAGTTGCCTTCTGAACAACCACCCTTGTGAAGGATCAATGATATTGAGATCCCTTAGAACCTGGTTACTTTTGTAGGACAGGATGAACCATCTAACTTCAGGGGAGGGTACTTGCCTTTGAACCTCATGCAAGCCTTTAAACCTAGGGCTATGGTGTGACTTGTTTGTGTGTGCCACATGTTTGTGATTGAGCATGACATCATGACATCATCATGCATCATAAGCATATCATTTTCCCTAACCATTTCAAGGACCAAAGGATTTATCTTTGTTCTTTGTTGCAGGTCATGGCTTCTGCTCGTAGAAACACCATCAGGATCAACTTTGTAGGGATACCTGCTAAGCTCAAGGAGTTGGTTTCCCTAGTGCCTGATCATTCCCAGTTCAACAAGAGACATGGTCACTTATTGGATCTAGTTACTTCAGGGTTCAGTGAAGACATGATGAGTGTGCTGTTTCAGTTCTTTGACCCTAAGCACCATTGCTTTACATTTCCTGATTATCAGCTGGTTCCAACCATGGAGGAGTTCTCTAAACTTCTGGGTATACCTGTTCTTGATCAGAAGCCATTCACAGGCTTAGAGAAGGAGCTTAAACCAGAAGTTATTGCTGCAGCTCTACATCTGAAGAAGTCTGACATTGTTCTAGAGACGAGAAGTGGAGTTAAAGGTATTCTTGCCAAGGTATTAGTGGATAAAGCTCAAATGTTCTTGAAGGCTATGAGCTACGATGCTTTTGAGGAGATCTTAGCCTTATTGATTTATGGCTTAGTGTTGTTCCCCAATCCTGATCAGTTCATAGACGTTCATACCATCAACATATTCCTGAGTCACAATCCAGTGCCTACCTTACTTGGAGACATCCTACATTCTCTTCACACCCGTACTACAAGGGCAAGAGGAACTTTGATGTGCTGCATACCTTTACTTTCTAGGTGGTTTATTTCTCACCTTCCTCGCTCAGTAATGAAGAATGAGCAAGGGTTCAGATGGTCCAAGAGGATCATGTCACTTTCTCACTCAGACATCCATTGGTGCTCCAGACCTATGGAGAATGTCACCATCATTGACCGTTGTGGGGAGTTTCCTAATGTGCCACTTCTAGGCATAAGAGGAGGCATCACCTACAACCCATCTCTAGCTTTACGACAGTTTGGTTACGCCCGGAGCGATGGTCCACATGACATGTTGATTCAGGGCATTGTGTTTGACTACGACAACGATCTTCAGGGTTACCGTCAGAGATTCATACGAGCTTGGGGAAAGGTAAACAGGATTGACAGCAAGACACTGGAGCCTAAGTACACCATTCCTATGGAGGCTTATCTCAGATGGGTACGATTTCGTGCTCAGACACTCATGATGCCATATCCTGCCATCCTACCAGTTACCATGGAACCTGTTGCTGAAGGAGACACAGCTTATACCATCCTTCACCCAGACATGCCTACTGATATGGAAGACTTGCAGAGATCATGGATCCAACTGAAAGAGCAAAGGGATACTTTCGAGGCTCATTACAAAGCAAGCCAAGCAAGGATCCTAGAGCTAACAAAGCTACTTCATGAGGAACGAAACCTCAACTCATACCTCAACACCAAGAGGAAACGTCCATGGGAGACTTAAAACCCCATCTTTTGTACTTATTTCGTTTTCATTTTTTGTAAGCCTAAAAGGCAAAACAAGTTATTACTAATAAAAAGTTACTTTCTTGTTTGTTTAAGCAAATTTAAATCATGCGGTCCTTGAAAACATTGCATATGCATTCCCATATCATTGCATCACAGGTTTATGATTGTGCACAGGTTTCTCATCTTCTCGCTGTTTATTTCAGCAATGGCTCTTGAACAATCAGTTAAGGATCTCCAGGCACAGAATGCACAGTTCCAAGAGCTGATCCTGAACCTATCCAAGGGGCAGGATGAATTGAAGACACTGCTGGCCAAGAAGACTAAGAAGGCTAGAAGGTCTGCTGGGTTGCTCAACATGGGAAGAAGGTTCAAAGGTCCTGTCAAGACCAAGGAACATGTTGAAGACTATGAATCTGAAGAATCTGAGCAGGAGAGAGGCAGTCTCCACAACACTATGGGGGACTCTGATTCTGAGGCTAACTACTACCATGAGCCTAACGAAGACAAATTCAAGATGCTGGTGGATAGAATGGATGCTATGGAATTACAGAAATCATCTGGGCTGGATTTTGAGGATTTGAGCTTGATATCTGGGGTGGTCATACCCATTGGGTTCAAAGTTCCTACATTTGTTGTCTATGATGGGGTCTCTTGTCCCAAATTGCATCTGAGGTCTTATGTCAGAAGAATGCAACCCCACACTGCTGATAAAAAGTTGTGGATCCATTTCTTTCAAGAGAGTTTATCTGGAGCTCAGCTAGAGTGGTATTATCAGTTGGAGAGTGTCAACATCAGAGATTGGAATGACCTTGCTGAAGCTTTCTACAAGCAGTATCAATACAATGCTGACTTAGCCCCCACTCGCATGCAGCTTCAAAACATGTCTATGGGTGCCAAAGAAAGCTTTAAGGAGTATGCTCAGAAGTGGAGAGACTTAGCTGGAAGAGTTCAACCCCCTTTGACTGATAGGGAGTTGGTTGATATGTTCATGTGTACGCTGAATGGTCCGTTTTACAGTCATCTCATTGGAAGCTCATCATCTGGCTTCACTGAGTTGATCATGACAAGAGAGCGAGTAGAGAATGGTATCAAGAGTGGTAAGATCCAAGTGGGCACTTCTTCATCAGGTGCTGCAAAGAAGCCTCCCACTGGGAAGAAAGAATCTAATGCTGTGTATGGTCAGCCTGATCGTAACAGAAGGCATCAGTCTGTTAGTGCAGTTCATATTTCAAATCCAACTCCTGCAACAACAGAGCAGCCTCAAGGCAACCAACAGAGGGCTAGAAGACAGTTCACGAAGATCAACATGTCAATGGCTCAGGCATTGCAACACTTGTTGAAAGCTGAACTTATTACCCTGAGGGAGGCCCCTCAGAATCCCAATGTTACCTCTCCCAAGTACAATCCCAATGCACGATGTGCATATCATTCAAACTGTCCAGGACATGATACTAATAACTGCTGGGTCTTGAAGAACAAAATTCAGGATATGATTGATGCTGGAGAAATTGAGTTTGATCCACCAGGTACTCCAAATGTGATTACAGCTCCAATGCCAAATCACGAGAAGACTGTCAACGCCATTGATGAAGATATTGATGAAGATCTGCATGTCTATTCAGTTATGGAGTTGAGCACACCATTGTCTGTTATCAAAAAGAGGTTAGTACAAGCTGGGATCTTTCCAGGTTGTCATGAAGATTGTCTATATTGTACCTATAAGCCGGATAGTTGCTTCATTTTGAGAGATGGGATTCAACGTCTCATGGATAAATATACTATAGTGTTTGAAAGAAGACCAGCATCTGTAGAAAGTATGGTGGATCATCTGACTCAGGGTAAGAAGATTGAAGAGGTTGACATGGTTGACAAAGTACCACTAAGAATCACTTCAAAGGGTCCCATTAAAATCACTCATCAGGGCCCAATCAAGATTACTGCTGAAGGTCCTGTGAAAGTTGTTGCTGAAGCCAGAGTAGCTCCTCTGATCATTACCACTCCTGGTCCTATTCCTTATACATCTGACAAAGCTGTGCCTTGGCACTATGGGTCTGATGTTTACATCCATGGTGTCAAGCAGGAGCCTTTACCTGATATGCTTGTTGACATTGATAATATTGCTGGATCTAGCAAGATCACTCGTAGTGGAAGAGTCTTCTCTCCTCCAGTTGCTTCTAAGAGTGCAGTTACTCCTGCTGTTACTTCCACCACTGATGCTCGGGGCAAGGGTCCTGTTATTGAGCCTGTATCTACTGATGTGCCAGCTGCTGATGACCTCTCTAAGCAGATGGAAGAAGTATTGAAAATCATTCGCAAGAGTGATTATGATATTGTTGATCAGCTGGGGCATACTCCCTCAAAGATTTCTATGCTCTCCCTGTTATTATGTTCTGAGGCTCACGCCAAGTCATTGATCAAGTTTCTAAAGATGGCTCATGTACCCAGTGCAATTTCTGTGGACCAGTTTGAGAATTGTGTTGCGCACCTGACCTATGACAACGGGTTAGGATTTTCTGATGCTGACTTGACCCCTGCCAAGAGGGATCATAACAGGGCCCTGCATATTTCAATTGAATGCAGGGGCACTACCCTGTCTCATGTGCTGATAGACAATGGTTCCTCTCTGAATGTGTTGCCTAAGGAAGTCCTGAACAAGCTGAGTCCTGAAGATACGGTATTGAAGCCCAGTAATATTGTGGTAAAGGCTTTTGATGGTTCTAGAAGAGTAGTGCATGGGGAAATTGATCTTCCAATCAAGGTTGGCTCTCAGGTGTTTACTGCTACATTCTATGTGATGGATATTCGTCCTTCGTACTCATGTCTGCTTGGTCGTCCCTGGATCCATGGGGCAGGTGCTGTGACCTCCACATTACATCAAAAGTTGAGATATCCGGTGAATGGAAAAGTTGTTACTGTCTTTGGAGAGGAAGAATACTTTGTCAGCCATGTAAACACTTTCAAGTATCTGGAAGTAGAAGGTGAATACATTGAAACTCCATGTCAGTCATTTGAAGTGGTTCCCTGGGCTGTTAAGGATTGTGTGACTCCTCCTGCTGTGAAGAAGGTTCCTGTGGTCATCAGAAACCCTCCAACAATGGCAATGGCCTCCCTCAATGATGCAAAAGTTGTGGTGGAAGAAGGTGGTTGTACTATTTGGGGTCAGCTTCCTGATATTCCATACAAGTCTGACAAGTTTGGTTTGGGTTTCACTGCAGAGTCCCAGAAGGCTGTTCGTCGTGCTCGTGCTGTTCGTATCACCAATCAAGGGGTTATCAATGCTGTGGGAGATCAAGATGAAGACTACAACTTGGAGGCATGGATTTTTCCTACTGTGGGTGCTGGACTCAATAATTGGAAAGCTGAAGATGTTATCCCTATCTCCTTTAGTCGGGAGTAAATACTATTACTGTGTTATGTTTTTAAATTTGTGATTTCTGGAACAATTAAAACTTTCAAGCCATGTGCCTTACCCGGGGCACAATGGTGTGCTTGTTACGGGTTGTCATTTCATTTGCATACTTCATTCAATAAAATCAGGGGACGTTTCGTTTTCGTAAATATTGTGTTCCTTGTCTTTCTTTTTCTTTTATTTTTGCTTTATCAGCTATGTGTTCTTACACACACCCACGTCACTAAAATGCAGATCCTCATCCACTCTGGATCCAGTTGATAACAGTTCTACTATTGCCAATTACAATTTCGAGAATCCGATCTATCAAACTGAAGACGGAAACGAGGACGATTGTGAAATACCTGTAGAGCTTGCTAGGTTGTTACAACAAGAAGAGAAAGCTATACAACCACATGAAGAGCCAGTCGAAGTTGTGAATCTGGGAACTGAAGAAAACAGAAAAGAGGTCAAAATAGGGGCTGATTTAGAGGACAGTGTCAAGAGCAGGTTGACTCAGATGCTACGTGACTATGTGGAGATCTTTGCTTGGTCTTATGAAGATATGCCAGGGTTGGATACAGACATTGTGGTTCACCGTTTGCCAGTGAAAGAAGATTGTCGTCCAAAGAAGCAGAAGGTTCGTCGTATGCGTCCTGAAATGTCAGAAAAGATCAAAGCAGAGGTAATGAAACAGTTCAATGCAGGGTTCTTGGCCGTAACTTCTTATCCTCAGTGGGTTGCGAATGTGGTACCAGTTCCTAAGAAAGACGGTAAGGTACGTATGTGTGTAGACTACAGAGATCTGAACAAGGCTAGCCCTAAAGATGACTTTCCACTTCCTCATATTGATATCCTGGTAGACAACACTGCTCAGCATAAGGTATTCTCTTTTATGGATGGTTTCTCTGGTTACAATCAAATCAAGATGGCACCTGAAGATATGGAGAAGACTACATTTGTGACACAGTGGGGCACCTTTTGCTATAAGGTAATGCCATTTGGTTTGAAGAATGCAGGGGCAACATATCAGCGTGCTATGGTGGCTTTGTTTCATGATATGATTCATCATGAGATAGAGGTATATGTGGATGATATGATAGCCAGGTCTCAGAATGAAGAACAACATCTTGATCATCTGCACAAGTTGTTTGAGAGGTTGAAGAAATACAGGTTGAGATTAAATCCAAACAAGTGTACTTTTGGAGTTAGATCTGGAAAGCTCCTGGGTTTCATTGTCAGTGGAAAAGGTATTGAAGTGGATCCTGCAAAAGTGAAAGCTATACGAGAGATGCCAGCTCCCCGTACTGAGAAGGAGGTTAGAGGTTTCTTGGGACGATTGAACTACATTGCAAGATTTATTTCCCAATTAACTACCATCTGTGAGCCAATCTTCAAGTTGTTGAAGAAAGATCAGGTGATGGAATGGAATGATGAGTGCCAGACTGCCTTTGATGAAATCAAGAGATATTTGCTAGAACCTCCAATTTTAATGCCACCAGTTGATGGAAGACCCTTGATTATGTATTTAACAGTATTAGACAACTCAATGGGGTGTGTATTGGGGCAACATGACGAGTCTGGTCGAAAAGAGCAGGCAATATACTACCTTAGCAAAAAGTTTACCGACTGTGAAACAAGATACTCACTGCTCGAGAAAACTTGCTGCGCTTTGGCATGGGCTGCTCGTCGACTAAGACAGTATATGTTGACCCATACTACCTTGTTGATTTCGAAGATGGATCCAATCAAGTACATATTTGAGAAACCTGCTTTCTCCGGAAGAATTGCAAGATGGCAAATGATCTTGACGGAATATGATATACAGTATACTACTCAGAAGGCCATTAAGGGGAGTGTTGTTGCTGATCATTTGGCTCATCAAGCAGTAGATGATTACCAGTCAATGAATTTTGAGTTCCCTGATGAAGACATTATGTCTGTTACCAAAGAACCTGGACAATATGACGGACCTGAACAAGGATCCCGATGGACTATGGTTTTTGATGGTGCCTCCAATGCACATGGTAATGGTGTTGGTGTTGTGATTAGTTCCCCTGAAGGTTGTCATACCCCGATTACTGCCAGACTTTGTTTCTATTGTACCAATAACATGGCTGAGTATGAGGCATGTATCATGGGTATGCAAGTTGCTATTGATATGAAGATTCAGTTCCTTGAGGTGTATGGAGATTCAGCTCTGGTAGTAAGTCAGATTAAAGGAGATTGGGATACAAAGCATGATAATCTCATTCCTTACAGAGAACATGTGTTGTCTTTGATCCCACATTTCAAAGAGATTACTTTTGGACATATTCCACGAAGAGAGAATCAGTTGGCAGACGCATTGGCCACCATGGCATCTATGTTTGAGATCAGCTGGGATGATGAAGCTCCCAAGATTACCATTGATAGATTTGAGAAGCCTGCATACTGCAATGAGATTGACACTGAAGGGGCAGAGGAGAAGCCTTGGTTCTATGAAGTGAAAAACTATCTTGAAGCTCAGGAGTTCCCTGAAGGGGCATCTGTCAAAGATAGGAAGTTCCTGAGAAGGTTTTCTGCTAAGTTCTTTCTGAGTAATGGCATTCTGTATAAGCGTAATCATGATTCAACTATGCTTCGTTGTGTGGATAAGAAGGAAGCTACAGAAATTATGGAAGAGATGCATGATGGGACCTTTGGCACTCATTCTAGTGGTCATACCATGGCAAAGAAGATTTTGAGAGCAGGTTACTATTGGTCTACCATGGAAGCTGATTGCTATCAACACTCCAGAACATGTCACAAATGTCAAATCTATGCTGATAAAGTACATGTACCTCCATCTCCAACAACGGGAGGTTATCTATACCTTGTTATCCCCAACAACGGGAGGTTATCTATACCTTGTTATCCCCAGCAGACGGAGGGTTATATATTCTTCAACAACGAATCGGGATTTATTTTCCTTGGCCAGCAGTTGTTATACAAGGATATCCAGACACTTCCAGCAGTGTCATATCATACATACATCATTTACATCATACCATAACATATATGTCTATAGTACATTACCTAAGTGCATCATGTCATACATGCATACATAAAGCATAAACTAATGTTGTTATACATAATGCTACCTTGTTTTCAGGTTAATTATCCAACAAACAAGCTTATGATCTTTGGGACTGCTTTATTGTAACCTCAGGGTTACTTTATCCTCCTGATGAGCTTCTTATTACTTTGGGACTGCTTTATTGTAACCTCAGGGTTATTTTATCCTCCTGATAGCCTCTCATGACTTCAAGACTGCTTTAGAGCTACTGATTGCTCTATCCTCCTGAAATCATCCTATTACTTCAAGACTGCTTTAGAGCTATTCATTGCTCTATCCTCATGAGGTCATATTACTACTTCAAGACTACTTTAGAGCTATTCATTGCTCTATCCTCCTGAAGCCATCTAATTATTTCAAGACTGCTTTAGAGTTATCCATTGCTCTATCCTCCTGAAATTACATTATTATTTCAAGACTGCTTTAGAGCTATCCATTGCTCTATCCTCCTGAAATCATTACTTCAAGACTGCTTTAGAGCTATTGATTGCTCTATCCTCCTGAAGCCATCTAATTATTTCAAGACTGCTTTAGAGTTATCCATTGCTCTATCCTCCTGAAATCATTACTTCAAGACTGCTTTGGAGCTATTGATTGCTCTATCCTCCTGAAGACATATCACATTATTATTTCAAGACTGCTTTAGAGCCATTCATTGTTCTATCCTCCTGAAATCATATCATTGCTTCAAGACTGCTTTAGGGTTATCACTATTGATTGCTCTATCCTCATGAAGACATGCTGCTACATCATTATTATTCCAGACTCCTGACAGCTTTCATCATACACCCATATTTTGAACTGCTCCCCCCTAGTGGCATCTTTAAGCCCACTCAATCATATTCAACTAGCCATCTGTACCACTCTAGTGCACTGGTGAGTGCAAATTTTTGGGCTTTTGTGTTCAATCCCCTTCAACCTTCCAGGTTACGACTGGCAAATATACCAATCTAACCCCTCAGGTTTCAGAAAATTGAACAGGGGCAGCTGTTGCACCCCAAAATTTGCCCTCACAATACAAGACTTTGTGTTCTAAGAAGGTTCACAAGGTTCACAAGTTCTCCAACAACTTGCATAACCTTTCATGAAGTTCATAAAGTCCACAAGCTACTTTATGAAGGTTCACAAGGTTCACAAGTCCCACAGTGCTTTCAATACCTTTCATGAGGTTCATGAAGTCCATAGGTTGCTTCTTGAAGGTTCACAAGGTTCACAAACTTCTCAACATCTACAAGACCTTTCATGAGGTTCATGAAGTCCATAGGTTGCTTCTTGAAGGTTCACAAGGTTCACAAGATTCACAATGTTTACAAAGCTTTCCTAAGGGTCATGAGGTCTACAAAGCCACTTCATGATGTTCACAAGGTTCACAAGCTTCACAATACCTCCCATGAGTATCACAAGATATCTTATGAAGATTCACAAGGTTCACAAAGTTCACAATTGGTCAGAAGAGTTGACAATTCCCTCAGACAATGCACCTCCTAAGCAGTGCATCCAAAACTAGGGTTTTGACTTTAATCAGGCTAAATGGACTTCCAAGACTTCAAGAGAGCTTCATAACATCTTATATGTGTATAAGAACCCCCATGTCAAGTTTCAAGACTTTTCTCAAAAGTTTGCTCAGTCAGATGATCAGATAAGTCAAAAGCAGTCAATGCAGTTAAAAAGTCAAACTGAGGTCAACTGTGGTCAAACCAAAGTCAAACTTCATGATTTTTTGCCAACATCAAGTATATGAAGTAAAATTCATCATTTGATCAAGGGTTGATCATGATTCATCAAGGAGATTCCAGATCATCAATAATCAGGAGTTTCTAAATTAGGGTTTCCTCAGTAAAAGTCAACTGAACTTTGACCAGGCATAACTTTCACATACTTCATCACCAAGTCTCCATCCAAAGCTCATTTTGAAGGAAATTGAATTCTCTACAACTTTGATGTTGAAGGTTAAGCCCAAAAATGCTTTATTTGAAAGATATGATCTAAGACATTATAGGTCATTTCAAAAGTCAACAAAAAGTCAACAACTTCAAAAGGGCATAACTTGAGATTGGTAAATGATATGGACCTGAAACCAATGGGGTTGTTTAGAGGACTCTTCAAGCTTTCCAAAAAGTCCAAGAACACCATCATACCTTTAAAATTGAGAGAAATGTGCCCTTGCAAAGTTAGGCAATTTTGTGATGGTTTATGTTGAAAATGGA
The DNA here is from genome assembly GCA_963859935.3 of Lathyrus sativus. NCBI lineage: Eukaryota > Viridiplantae > Streptophyta > Magnoliopsida > Fabales > Fabaceae > Lathyrus > Lathyrus sativus. Next base: position 596,025,929 of record OZ012740.1, on the reverse strand, counting down.
GGCTTAGAAGTATTTCTTTCCAAATGGGCTGCCTAATTTATGACCCAATCCATCTCATAACATGGTGCACGACCCAATTGACCAAAATTCATCATTTTTATTATTATTTATTTATTTATTATTGATTTAATTCATAAAAATCATTTTAAATAAATAAAAAATATAAAAATCTATTTTTGGGTGAAGATTTTGTTTCTAGAAATTCATAATCATTGATTGAATTAGAATGAGAAGGAAATCATGTGATCTCTCCCAAAATAGCAAGCACTCATGATCAAATATTTGAAATTTATACAATGATCTTTTTGAATATTTTTTGGATCAAATATCCACACAACACATCAATGTTTCTGACCTAAATCCATCACACATATATACTAAGCACAAACCCTAGCCTCATGGACGAAATCAAGCAGCTCATAGGTAAGTTCAAAGTTCAAAAATTCAAGGAAAAAGTGGAATTCGGATTCTCTTATCCAAGGCTCTACAAGGTAAAACAAGCACATAGCAAGCTTCCTGGGACTTCTCTGGTCATGAACCATTAATCATATGCATCTCATGTGTACCCTATGGCTCTACCCGAACTCATCTTTGCCTTGAACTTAATTTTTTCGAATCCATCAATATATGTATTATGAATTGTTTTTGATGATTGATTTGTGTTTATTTTGATCCCTAGAACGATTCTGGATAGTTGGATTGAAGGATGAGAGTCTAAAACAGAAACGGCCATGGTTAGGGTTTGAACCTCCAAATTAGGGTTCATCAATTCACCAAATATAAATGAATTTGGAGAACATAGAGATGTTGTATGGACTGTGTGGATCATAAAACATTAATTAATTTCATGAATCGACACTGTTTTGTTGGAGTTTGGTTTTCGCAGGTTCGCAACAAGGAAGAACACGCAGGAGATTTCGCAGGTAAAATTGCAACTGATTTCGCAGGTAAATTGTAGAAGAAGAAGTCCTATGGCGCGCACTCTGATATTTGAATATTGTTTTAATAATTTTATTATATTAACGTAAATTGATATCATCAAGGCAACATTGGTCTGGTGGTAAAGCGCATATGTGTATCATGGAAGGACCCTAGTTCGAGTCCTGGCTAGTGCATTGTTTTTGTGCTATTTTTCAGGTAGCGAAGAGGCTTAATATATTATGATATGTGGTCATCACATTACCAGATAGGCTCTCCCAGCCAGGTGGTAACGCGCGCATGCTATCATACATAAGGTCCTGGGATCAAAACCTCCCCAGGCCTTTTGTTCTTTTATTTTTTCTGGAATTTTCAAGGACAAGGCATAAAAGCAACCATGCGTCATTCATTCTCACCTGCGCCTGGCTGGCCTGGTGGTTCTTGTTGCTGCCTGCAAGTAAGAGGTCCTGGGATCAAACCCCATCAGGTTCCTTTTCTTCCTTCTTTTTTTTTTTTTTTTTTTTTCCATTTAATTTAATTAATTTAAATGTTATTATTTTCTATATCATAATATGTATATATAATATATAATCTAATTGCTCTTAAAATAATTTTCTAAAAAAAAAAATATAAAACTCTTGTTTTTTTTTATTTAAAATTTTATTTGTATAGTTTATATTAATTAAAATAATGTTATGTGATTATTAAAAATAAATTTTTGTATATATATAAACCCTAATTCTTACAAACCCTAAAAATTATTTTCTAAAAAAAATAAAACCTAATTTTAATTTTCTATATAATTCTATGTATATATTTATTATAATTCTTGTAAATTTTTGTAAATAAAATTAAACCTTATAAATACTTAATGTAAAATTTTGTGAATGTGATTATTGATTATTTAAAATTTATTTTCATCATAATGTGTAAATATTTTTCTTAATAATTGTTAATATATAATTAGAGATAATTAAATTTTGTAAATGATTAAGAAATTTATAATTATGTTATATTTAGAACTTTATATTATAGTAATTATTTAATCATTTATGTTTCTAAATAAAAATCAAATTTTATGTTTAATCACGTTATTAATTAATTATTATTGCTAATCATATTTTGTTGCTTATTATTATTTTGAAATTTCTATCTTATTATTTTTTCTAACTTTGTCTATTTTTCTAATTATTATTGTTTCAACTAATTATTTTCACTAACTTTATATTTCTACTAACCTTATTTAATTTTTCTTATTATTTACTAACCCCAATATTTTATTTACTTATTTGTTATTTTTTTTATTATATTTATTTTGATTATATTTTACTATTTATTTTATTTATTATAATTTTGTAATTGCCTCTTGGATGTAAATTGTAATTATTTAATTATTATTATCATTATGGTTAGTAATTAGGGAGTGCTAATATGTATGATATTTAAAAAAATAAATTAGATCATTTTAATATAAGATAATTAAATTAAACATTTCACACACGTAAGTCGATTTTAATCGCCGTCTCACTTCCTAAGGATATCCCTCAAGTTGCCTATGAATATTGGTTAAGTGGGGTGTATAAAGCAAGTCCCTCAAAAAGAAAATCATCAAAGTCCCTTATGGTTGCCTTTACGAATCGAGTCCCTTTCGAAAAATGATGATAGTCCCTCCAGTTTGCTTATTACACCCCACAATGGCCTTCAAAAATCCAATTGTCCCTCACATGTCCCTTAACATCCAAAGTAAGGACTACCTACTCCATTATAGTAGGGATAGTCTTACTAAGGAAAGGATAAAGAATAAGAAAGACCTTAAAACATTAGGGTAGGCTACTCCTAGATACTTGCTCACTTCAAAACTTTTTCACACTTAAACAAATTTCCAACAAAATTTTCAAACAAGTTTTTTTCACATCCATACACGGATTATTATTAAACTATTCTGAAATTTTTTGCTATTCACACACTACACTTTCAAAACAATTCAAAAGTGAGCTTAAGTACCTAAGAGCCCATGGATAACCATGGATGAAAAGGGTGCTAACACCTTCCCTTTTCATAACCTACCCCCCGGACCCAAAATATTCTCTAAGGTCTTTCCTGTTCTTTTATAACCTTTCCTTATGGATAAAATAAAAGTCGGTGGCGACTCTTGCTATCCGCAACATTGTTTAATGTCAGTTCTCCCACCGTGTTACACAATGCATCCTATGGAGACCGACCCTCACCGAACTAATTGATGTCCCTTCCATAGGATCAGCTCTCCGCGAAGCTTCGCTGAAACAAAAAATAACCATGTGTCATGACGCCAAGGTCATAAAGTGCGACTTCCAAGTGGGTAACCTTGTCATACGCCGAAACCAAAAAGACTCGCACAAGGGCAAACTGGCCGCAAATTGGGAAGACCCTTACCAGGTGAAATTGAAAATAGGTATTAGGGTTTATTACCTCGAACACCTAGACGGAGAACCATTTGCTCGACCCTGGAATGCTGAAAAACTCAAACAATACTACAGCTAAAATTAGTACAAGAAGAACAGAATGCCAATGATTATACTCCCAAAGGAGAGTCGTCAGGCCAAAGGAGCATGCCCTGGTGCAAGCACAATCCTCAAATATTAACGAAGGTAAGTCTCCGCTCATGAAAAGAGTGAATTATGTGCCCGATGGGGACAACTCAATCGAGCTCCGCCGTCGTCGTACCAGCGTGGCAGGACACCAAGCTCGTAATGGAAAAGTCCAAGCCCTGTGCGATCAAGACCTCAACCGAGATCCTAGTCTCGTATCCGGCGAGATTACTCCGTCACCTCGACAAATTCCATAAACTATCTAGTAACACGACCAGTCGAGCAAAGTCTAAAAACAATCCGCAAGGAAAAATAAACAAGGCATACAATGTCGAGGCGTACAATATCAAAATAAACATCCATAAATATGCCCGACCTCATGGCCGGGAAAGTTTTTAAATATTACATAAATGTTGGGTATAGCCCGACAATCAAAAGTACAAAAAATTGGCATGCAGGCCGAAATACATTAAGTCATAAAAATTATTCACCATCAGCGGAGATTTCTGGTGGAACCACCTTTCCATCGACCACCTAATGCAAAACACCCATCCCTTTGGTGACCAGCTGAAGGTCAGGATTTAGGGCCTTCACCTGCTCCACAACAACAGAAAATCCAAATTCAGTAGCTCCAAGGGTGTCCTACTCGAGAATATGTATTCTCTCGACCATGTCTCGTCGAGTCTTCAAAGACTTCTCCTCTTCAATTTTGTCTGGCCCCATAGCCGAGGAGCCCTCCAGCTCAGTGACCCTGGTCTTCAAATTGGTGTTCTTCTCCTTGATCTTCTTCATTTCTTCAGACATCTCATTCATGTCCTTGAGGAGCACGACCTTGGCCTCATAGTTGCCTTTAAGGGTCTACAAATGGTTGAATAAATCTTTCGTCTCCAACTCAAGTTCAACCTCCTGGCCTTTGCTTTTTTCAACTCCTTGAGCGGAACGGTATCCGCGTCTCCAAGGGCCAGAGTCATCTCCAAAATTCTCATCATTGCACCAGCATTGTGATAGACGAGATACCTCCTAACCTTATGATAAATGGCCAAGATGTTCGATGCCTCCAGGTCGGGAACCTGCACAGACCCTTCCCCGTCAAAAATCTTGTCTTGCAAAAAGCAGGGGGGCATGGTGAATTTTCCCCCAGCAAAACCTGAGCCTTCGGCCGAAGACGAGCCAAGGTCGTCTTGCTTCCTCTTCTTCCGAGGATCCGGGGTAGGAGGGTTAAAGGTGCTGCCCGACGATGGCGAAGGACCGACGAACTTCTCCAGGGTCACTTGTTACCTAACCGCATCCACCCTCGAGGTCGAAACCTTTTTGACTTTTTTAGTTGCGGCTGATTTGACTAAGCATTCATCTAAATTCAACATCTTTCCTGCAAAGAAGAAACAAGAGGTCAACATGACATTAAAATACCAAGAAACAAGTTGAACATGTCATCTATACCTAGAAGTTCGAAAGCCTCGGCCTCAGTTCGGCAATCAAGAAGGGCTTTAGTATTTATGTAACGAGTCACCCGAGTAGGCTCCCCATCTTCAGAGTAGAGTATATTACCATCCTTATCCACCACAACAATAGAGGTAAAGATCTCAACGAACGTTGTCAGCACTCGAAGAGACTTTTTGTCCTCGGAGCAAAGTTGGTCGTGCTTCACAAGGAACTGGTGCGTCCTATACCGAAAATGGGCGTACACCCATTCCAAGGGAAACTTTGACACGGGACACACCACTTCCCGACCATCTTCCTTTAGAGTCTCCATCATGACCAAAGAGTGTTTGGCCGCTTTAGAAAGGGGTTTTACGACCAAAAACCTAAATTTGAAGTTTCAGACAGACTCCGAGTAAGGCCATAGCAACCTGCTCTGCTGCTTGAAAGACACCCAACTCTGTTTCGACTTTAAAGCGCTCCTCTGTAGCTGGAAGATGCAAAAGAAGAGTTCCACAGTAGCCCCTATTTGAAGGTAACGACGCACCAATTTGAATGCTCGAATGAACGCCAGAGCATTCGGGTGGAGTTGGGCAGGACACAGATCGAGGTGGAAAAATATCGCCCCTTGGAAATCCGTAAAGGGAAAACGATACCTTGCTTCCCTAAAGGAGAATTCATACATGGGAAATCTCCTCCCCGGATACACCGAGCATATCTGGTCGTTCCCCGTCGGGCTAATCTCCCTCCAACTCATATGCGCGCCTTCAACTCTACCTTCGAGGAGATCGAAGTTACTAGCCTCCTCGATAAATGTGGACTTCGTTACAAGGGGCTTCTAGGTGATCCAACTAAGATCCTCTTCAGCCACCCGCATATTAACATACTCAGAGGGAGGCACGTATTCGTTAATATTTACCCCAATTTCGGGGAAGGTTCCCTCATCACGACCAACTATTTCACCTGAAAAGTAGAGGAAACAACAGTGAATTCGACAAAGATCAAATCCACCCTTCCACCACAAATCAAGTGAAAGGGCAAGGATTAAGTGCAATGATGTCTCCTCGACTCAGGCCCTTATCAATGCAAGGGGTCTCAGTGAGACGTGTCCCCGACACCAAGGATACGTCCTTGCTACTTATAAAGACACTAAAGGGGAGAAGCCCCGCGACTACCCTAACGTGTCGGAAATCTAAAAGCAAATCCCTCAGCTACGAGGATACCCCTGTTCGACGAAAAACATATAACAATCTCATGCAACTACCTAGGAAGATCTACAAGCATACAACATCATAATCTTAAGTTCTACAAAGCCTTCATGAATTTCCCAGAAAAGTTCATGTGTTCTTCAAGAGACACATGAACTTCAGCCGAAAAATTCATGAACCACCGGTGATTTCAAGAATAAGTTGCAGAAATTCATAGAAGTTGAAGAACTTACTTGAATATTCAAAGTTTGGGGATGAAGATCTTGGGATGACAGGAGCAGTAGCAGCGGCGACGAAAGTGTTGCAGAGCGAAAGATAAGAAGGAGAGAAATCTTCGTGGTGTGAAATGAAACTTCACCCCCCCTTTATATAGGTTCTCTTGCTCGCATGGGGAAGCGCAAAGGGCAAAACACCATCATTACCTAGCCTCCTAGGCCTTAAACAAAATTCATTACACCGTCACACGTGACACATAGTGGCTGCCACTTGGCATCCTCAAACAAAACACACTTTTTATCTGAGCGCGATCCACAATCGACCATATCAATGTCACGCACCTGCGTGTCCCTGAAGTTTTTCGCTCAATAAATAGAAATCTCAAAGACCTACCCGCGATGCGGTTCCTGCCCCTTGGTCGTACAAGTTGTTCTAACTTAAGTCATTACTCCTCGCCTCAAAATAACGACTTAGGGGGCTCCTGTTCTAGATTGGACCAGCACCTGCCCCACAGTTGGGCAAGGCTGAATCCAATCTAGCTTGAGGCCAAGCCCAATGCGACCATAGGGCATAATATAGTTGTTGGGCACAATATAGCCGTTGGAGCACATAACCGTTGGGGACGTGCCTCTCACGCGATTGACAGTTCACACGACCAACTGCCCCTCCGAAAGTCACGGAGACAATTGGACCAGGTCAAAGATCATGAGCTAGATCTTCCACCTGGCAGTCCCCATTGGCCAACCAGAGATTTCGATTACATGGGAGACCTTGGCACCGCGCTAGGGGGAAACTTATAAATACCCTCTCTCTTGAGAGGGTCAGGTATTCTAATTATTCTTGCTCATACCTAAACACTCGTATTTGCTTTCTCTCTTTAACCCAAACACTTACAATGGCATTGAAGTACCTTGCAGGTACACTCCTTCCTCTCCTACAACCACTATTGTTGCCCTACATTAAAGGCCAAGACGATCCATTCTGATCACTTCAGATCATATATATATATATATATATATATATATATATATATATATATATATATATATATATATATATATATATATATATATATATATATATATATATATATATATATATATATATATATATATATATATATATATATATATATATATATATATATATATATATATATATATATATATATATATATATATATCAAGGTTCTTACTCTTTTCCTATCTTCTATTATTTGTCTCTCTTCAAAATCAATGTTCATTTATGAAAGATTGTTTCTTTCTTCTATACAAAAAGAGCTAAAGATTACATTTCATGGTTTATTGAACAAAAAGAGCTAAAGATTACATTTTCTGGTTTATTGAACAAAAAGAGGTCAAGATTACATTTTCTAGTTTGTTGATGTAACTTTTTTGTGGAAGAAAATTTGTTTAATGGACCCAAATACTTTTTTGTTACAGTAATTTTTCATGTTTCTCACCTAAATCGAACTGGTTAAGAATTGTTTTTGAAGGATTTCGTGAAAATGTCAAATCATTTGTTCGTTACTTTGTTATGAAATACATGTTAAATGATTTTGTTCATGGGCTGATACGATGCTCATTTTTCTGCTAAATGAATTTGAAGCTTGGTCAAAGCCATTAAGCCTCATTAAAACATGTTTGTCATGTTATTTGTCTTATGTTGAGTTTGTTGTTTTTTGAGTTATTTATTACTTTCTTTATTCAAGCAAAAGTCAATGGCCGAATCTTTAACTATACATCATAATTTTAAAGTGAAGTTGGTTTTTTATCCTCCTGTTAACTATACATCGGTATATGTTGTAACTATACATCTTTAACTATACATTATTATATGCTGAGTTTAAGTTTTTAAGTTTAACGAATCGGTTGTAACTGAATATTTGGACCTTAAAACTTGCTTTTCATTTGCTTTTTTAAAGTGATTTTCATTTTCTTTGATTAAGAAATTCGGTATAATTGCTTTAATTGAACAACCATGTTTTTCATTTTCATATGCATATAGTCTGTAATTGTTCTTTTTTATATTTGGTCTTATGCTGAATTTGTTACATTAGATTTATTGACATTTGATTGTTAAAGAGAAAAGTGGACAACAACATCTCGAGTTGGTCATACAAGATGGGAAGGTAATAGTTGGCCAAATTTATTTTATATCACTATCTTTCTTGGCGTTAATTTTTAAGGGCGATCAAATTCATGTGACGAGTCGATACTGAGAATTTAAAGATTGGATTGAACAAATCAGGGAACATGAAATATATTGTCTTTATAATGGAAAACCAGTGGTAAATGATGGCCCATTTAATGTTTGTCTAACAACCTTAAATTTTTCTTCAATGGAGGGACAACTATTTTGAATATTGTGATACCAGAAATACCGGTACACCAATTCAAGTTTAAGGAGATTGAACATTTTCTCAATGGAAATTTCCAAAGTGATATGTTATATGGTGATTTTTTATTATGCAAATTAATTGTGTCAATATCATTTTTTGGATTTATTACTACATTGAAACATCATCAAACTGACATTCTAATATCTTTTTGTTATATTGTTTTGTTGTGCTTTATATGTTATACGAGTTGTGCAAGATGTTGTGAAAACACAAATGGGAAGTGGTGGTAAGAAATCATGCACATATATCACTCTACGCAATGAAGATGGAAACGTTATTGAGGTTGCCTTATGGGAAGATTATGAGAAACTATTCATGAACTATAATAGCTCTAACATGAGTGTTGGTCCAACAATTATTATCTTAACACATGCATGGTATAAGAAAAATACATGTTTTCCACGTTATATCAATCATTTTTCTCATTGTTGCATGATTTCCTTTTTTTGATACTCTAACTATATCTCTCTATCTATGGTACCACATTTGGATTACTAAGCCTTTCTAACGCTTTGAATAGATATAAACTTCACATTAATTTAGACTATCCCCAAGTTCACACATTTAAATCCAAGTAAGACATTTTATGTTTTGATCATTTAAATTTTCACACTTCTCACATAATATGAGTTATGTCGAAACATGATTGTTGTTATTTCAATCATTTTCATTTTAGGATAAACACAATTCTTAAATGCATCATCTCATTTTCTTACCCAAACTTCAAATTCATTTGTATAATCAACCAATAAAAACTTGACTAAAATGAATGGAGTCAAGACTATTCTCCAAATTAATGAATTTGGAAAGGTGTGTTCTATTTTTTACTTTCCATTTCTCAAAACCTTGTTCATCTATTGTTTGACTTTCTACAATTTAATAAAAGGATTGTTTCGCTACAACCATTGGCACTACCAAAACATTCAAAGCTTCCAAGTTTGGATGGTATTTTGAGGCTTGTTTGGCTTGCAAAAACTCTAACAAGTCCCCCATATACAAATTTGAATGTATTTATGGAGTGAAAGATGTGGAACCTATCACTAAGTGAGCTATCATTTTTCCATACTTCTTTTCCCTCTTATATATGAATCTATTCTACTTCCATAAATAATTTTTTATTTTCTTCATGTTTTAGATACAAAATAGAAATTGAGGTTGAGTTTGATAACCATGTTGGATGCTTTGTGTTTTAGGATAAGGATTGTATCTTATTCATTGAAATGACTGCTAGAGAATTAAGATAAGTTACGAAAGCGATAAGTACATCAACAAGACCTCTGCATGATTTTTCATTTTTCTTTTACATTCAGTTCCATTTTAATGAATATTATGTTTATGGAAATGATCACCCTAAAATATATATGGCACACTTTGACAAACTATTGAACAAAAACCTAGCATTTTAAATCAATTATCAATCTTTTTTCTAACAATAATCAATTGGGAAGATCATTAAGGATGTTGATGTTGTCAAAACCTTGAACGACTATCTTAACCTAAATGAGGTACAAAATAAATCACTCTCAATATCTACTTTAGGTTTGACTCACATTCAATATTCTTTTGTCAATTTTCTCATCAACTGAATCTAAATAATTGCTTTACTCGTGTGTTGGAAACATACATCACATGTTGTTGTATTGGAATTGGACACATCTATTCTAATTGACGTTCAAGACCAACCAATTATAAGTTTTCACTCCTAATCATCTATATACATTCTTTATGAGTCATCCTCTTTAAATCAAAATCTACTCACCTTTTATTTATGTCATATGCAGCTGAGTCAGTCTACTGAACAAACTTTCTCTGCACAACCAGCCACATCTGCCAACCAAACGTGGAGTCCATCAACCACCTCCAGCAACACCCTTACTAAGAGGGTTGTTATTTCAATAATGCTTGATGACATTTTTCATTATGAAGTCCTAACTCCAATGCAATATGCCACTAAATTTAAGCACCTTCAAAAGGAGTGATCATATGGCCATGGATTTACAAGCCTCACTTTTTTATGCATTATATTATTTTACTGACACCATTTATGTAAGAATTAATTCCAACTTATAAGACCTATGAGAGATTTATGGTATCATTTTGCATATTGTTTTCCTTTGCAATATAACTTTAACTAATCAACTCATTAATTAAGAGTTTTACAACGGTGCTTGCAAATTTAATTATTTTATTATTGTTACAATTGAGCTATGTGTGTTTATGTTGTTTGAATCATGATTTGCTGGTTTAGTTTTGTGATTAAGTGATTATGCGATCATCCGGTGGATCGGATAAGTGCTTAGTTTTGCTGGTTTGGAGCAGTGCTAATCGATTAACACCAGGTGTTAATCGATTAACCAGATCAAACTTTCAATTTTTATGCTGTTCATACAGTGTTAATCGATTAATGTAATCTGTTAATCGATTAACCAGATCAAACTTTCAATTTTTCTGCTGTTCACACAGTGTTAATCGATTAATGTAATCTGTTAATCGATTAACACGTTCAAACTTTCACTTTTCCAACTGTTTTCCAATGGTTAATCGATTAAAACCTGCTGTTAATCGATTAACACTGCTCCAACAAGTCTGTTTTTGCTGTTTTTCATGCTTGTTTCGGTACCGTTTCACTTCGAATCATCATAGATCAGTGTGATGCATTAGGAGTGGGATGTTTTGGATATGTGTTGTTGTTCGTGATTGTTTAATCGGGATTTCGTTGACACGCACACTTGCTTTCCGCTAGGATACATACTCTCGTATATGTTGTCTGAAGTGATGTGCGATTTCTTTTGTTTTGCTTGAGTGTTAGAATCAAGTGGTCGAGGTGCACTTGTGGCGGCTGCTGCCCCGCACTTCTTTTCCTCCCACTTTTCTCCGATGGTTGATGGCCGATGGTCATAGGAGTTCGCTTATCCTATCCTTTCTTTTTGTGCTTGCATGTTCATGATTGCTTGCTTGCTTGCATTTCTTTTCTTTGTGTGCATTCTTTGTGCAGCTTCTTTCTTGCATTAATAAAGGTCGAGATGTGCTTGTGGTGGTGTTTACCCCACACTTTATTCCTCCGTTTGCTTGTGTGTTGCATTATATGTTTGCATCCCTATTTTCACTCTCATTGGTGGTTGATCTTTCTTCTTCCTTTGTCTCTCTTTGCCATGCTCCCCATAGGATATCTAATCTCTTTTGAGGTTATGATAGACTTTAGGTTGGAAGCCATGCAAGCTAACATTAGGGTAGATGTTTCCCTTTCAATCCTAACCTTAGGACCATTTTGCATGACAACTATTAGGTTTGAGTTAGTCTCCCTTTAGTTTGTCCCCTCTCTCCTTCTCATCTTCAAATCATGTCAAAACACTTAATAAAGGTTAACGAATGTTGTGCATTATGAGCCTTAAGCTACTTGGGAAATGATGATTGGGTGGTTGCCTCTCAATTGTCTATAATGTTAGCGCATGTCCTTTCGACGATATGCGACGCATTCGCTCCTAGGTCATAGTCTTTAGTGCAACATGAGTTACAAATTAAACTCAAAACACTTCTTCTCTAAAAGACACAAAAACAACTTCAAACTTCTTTTTGTCCTTTGGGCCCCTTAATAATGGAAAACCTTTTCATGAAAAAGAGTGTTGTTAAGCTTTGGTTCTACCGCAAACAGGCATTCTCCCTAACTGTTAGAACAAAGGTTTAACCCTACTCAGGTAAAACGTGTTGAACCAATCGGTGTTCTCGTTAGCCCGAACTACGTTTGCTCTGATTTCTCATACCAGATGAGAATACGTAGGCACGAGACGAAGATGTCTCGGCGAGCAACTTTTCCCCCCCTTTTGCCCGTAGTTAGCTGAACTACGTTGACTCTGACTTTCCCATTGCACGAGGGAATACGTAGGCACAAAGCGGCGATGCTATGCCGAGTCATTTTTCTTTTCTTTTGTCCTAAGACCTTTAGCATAAATAGTTTAGACACACTCTTAGATAGACAACAAGCGTGGATCCCGTCGAGTACGACGGACGTGAGGGGTGTTAATACCTTCCCCTTGCGTAACCGACTCCCGAACCCAGGACTTGGTTGCGATGACCTCGTCTTTTCCCTTTTTCGTTAGGTTTTTCCGATCGTTTCCTTTCCCTCTCTTTGGGATAAATAACGAAAGGTGGTGACTCTTCTATTTTCCGCTGGGTGTTTTTCGCAGTTGCGACAGCTGGCGACTCTGCTGGGGAATAATACATCTCTTATGCGAGTCAATCCTAGCGCTTGTTTGTTTATCTTTGGGTGTTGTATGTATGTACTTTATTTTCCCGCATTTTATTTTTAGCATTGTATATATATCATTATTGTTGTGCTGTGGGGGGGAGGGGGAATTGATTCATTGAATGATAAGCCAGACCCAGGCTTGAGTACAAACATAGTATTAGAAGTGAAAAGTAGTGGTGAACCTGTATGTTAGGCATGCACTAGTTCCCACGAAATTCGCGCTCAGACGAGATTCTCTTTGATGACTTTCTTTCCAGCCTAGTGGGTCGTTGAGAGGATTTCAGATCTGAGGGTTGTCGACTCTGGGGACCGATCATTTGTGATTCAGCTAAGTGAGGCCTCTTCGGGAAATTATGATGCCAAACCAGAAATGGTGCACGTATCATCGTTTCTTAAAAGTTTGTGACGCCGATGAACGCATAGGATGCCAAACCTTATCAGTGGATAGGTCCATACCTATGAGAGGGATTGGGTTGTGTAGGAAACCTAGACTTTCAGACTACCCGGTTTTCTTTGCAGTGTGAATGTGTGTTCCCGATATCAGAGGTTCCTATTATCAGAGCTATGCTATGTTCTTGCCAAATCGAAGCGCTGGTTCTTCTCGATCAACAACACATCAATCTTGATCCCCTGTTGCATTTGGATTTGCATAATCATCCTGCATGTAACATCGTATGTCTATGTGTTCGAAAGGTTCTCGTCTTTCCCTTGATCCTGGTACTAATTTGCTGTAAAGAGGGAAGTAGACAGAAAGATGTTTATTGTATACAAGTTTCTGACACCTGAGTTAGGGCCTTTATTTGGTCTGATTTCCATGGCTGAGCCTGACGTCTTTGAAACCTTCAGGAAGAATCTTACCTAATATAGGAGAAGATTATTGTGGTGTTCGTATCCATCCTTGTTGGTCTTGTTTATTGAAACTAGAATCAAGGGGGAGATCTCCCTGTGAATACATAGACATGTTTACATTTTGCATCTTGCATTCTCATTTGCATCGCAGGTTGTTCTCGATGGCCTCGTGTTCTTATCTCTGCTTGGTGTTCATAGTAACAGGATTGAGGAGTTCATTTCTCACGAATATTCAACTCGAAGGAATCCGCGAAGAGTAATGGATCAGATTCGGGTAAAGTTGAGGGAAGTCCGAAGCCAGATGGGACAATTCATGGTGGACATGCAAGCCTTATGTCTGGATCAGAAGGCGCTTAAGGAGGAGGTTCATCAACTGAAGACTCAGATGGGCCTGATCACGAAAGTGATAAGGAATGTAATACGAAAGGAGGGTGATCAGGTGCCTGAAGCTGCAGCAGAGATGGTTGTCCCACCTTTATCTATGGAACCTCTCCAAAGGCGAGATGTGCCTCGAAGACCTGCTGCACAACCTGAGATCCCAGATTTGCCATGTCAGCAGCTACCTTCTGTTTCCCAAGACAATTTTAAGACTAGGAGGTATGCTTAGAGGCCGAAGCAGCCCGACAGAATCTTCAACCAGATCCCTATGACTTATGCTCAGTTGCTGCAACTCTTGCTTCAACTTCGATTGGTTGAGCTTTAGACTCTGGCTCTACTTACTGGCAAGCCACCACCAGGCTATGATGCAAGTGCCCACTGTGATTTCCATTTTGGGGCACCAGGGCATAACATCGAGAACTGCAAAGATTTTAAGCATAAATTTCAAGACTTAATTGATTCAAAGGCAGTTGAGTTCACGTCGGGTGGCGTAAGCGTACCAGGTGTTATGGTGAGAATCATGGTACCAAGCTATTGATTAACTTGAATCTTTAATTCTTAAATTCACAACCGGACTTTAATTTATCCAAAAGGGAAAGGTTTAAAGAAAGAAAAACCTATAAAAATGCAAAGCAAAAAGCTAGGCTTAAATCTAAGCAAAGAGAGATCTAAAGGTTCGGGGGTTGGTTATGCCTAGGGTAGGTATTTCACATCCTAAACACCTGTTTTACTCTACAGGAACCTCTTGTTAATATTTGTGTTTGCTAAAGTTTGCTTGCTAAATGGAAAGTGTTAAGGGTAAAGATATAAAGTATAAAGTATGTACAGAGTTTACTCGCGAAGACATCGCATCTCGTGCCTACATATCTTGACGGGAATGGAATCAGAGCAACCTTAGTTCCCCTAACTAGGGGTGAGGAATTATTGACTGTGGTCAAGGTTCCAAAGGGATGTAAGCATTCATAGAGAAGTACTTACATGGAGTGCGGAGACTCCTAAATCTATGTTGAGATTGTTGTGATAGAGAATGTCCACGGCGGAACGCTAAACATGAGTACAACGACTCAGATCCTAAGGCTAGGATAAAGGTTAAAGGTGTATGTATGTCCACAGCGGGACGCTAAGCACGAGTACGACGACTCAGATCTTAAGGTTAGGATAAAGGGTAAAGGATGTCCACGGCGGGACGCTAAATGTGAGTACAACGACTCAAATCCTAAGGTTAGGATAAAGGATAAAGGACATGTGAAAATATACATTAATACAAGAATTTGGAAAAAAGAACCACTTAAAAAAGAGTAAAAATGAAGAAGTTATGTAAAATTGAAAATTAAATGAAATTAAAGTAAAATAAAATAAACCAAGTGCTAAAAAATAAGGAAATGCCTCACCCAAGGCTTGAACTCAAGACCTTGGGGTCATGGACACAAAGCTTTACCATGCCAACCATCATACGCGTGTGGAATTAAAATGGAAAACAAAGAAGAAATAGTAAAAACATAAAAAATCACAAAACTGAATAAAAAAGTGCCCTCGTTGAGGGTCGAACCCGTGTCATTGGGCATTACAAAGTTCTTAAAGGCAAGGAAATAACCACTGGGGTGGCGATACATCCATTGTATCATGCCACCATAGTCTAACATAAACCTAAAAGACGTGCTATCTGGGCCAGGCTGCAAGGCAAGTCAAGTGAAGATTCAAAATACAGTTTGATCCTAAAATCTTCAAATCTTAACCAAATTTAACAAAATTAAAGTCAAAACTGATTGTTTTTTCATGAGGAATAAGATGGTTCTATTCATTTTTCAAAATAAAAAACATAAAGTAAAACACGATGGCACATGCAAGATGAGACTTTAACATGCTTTTTAGAGTTTTCATGGCTCATAACTGATGAGTTAAGTTCCAACCATGGTCTGCACACATTTGAAATGAAAAATTCATAATTATGCTCAGAGATATGAGATTAATCTCACAGTGAATCACAAGATGACCCTCCAGCTTCCAACTTAAGGAAGACTTGGCATCTTCAAACTTAAAAAACAAAAAGAGTAACTCAAAGCAAAGCAATGCTTATGAACCAAACTAGACATTGATCATGAGTTATAAACATGACAAAGATTGAGAATGGAACACCTAATGACCTTGGAAGTTGACAAACTCAAAGTAGCTGTTAACAGTTAGCTCTTGGTGTTCCAATTAATATCCATTGATGAATTCCAATCATGGCTCCTACAGTAAGTTAAAAACAAGATGAAAACCAACCACACAAGGCTATTCTTGTTGATATAAGTAACAAATCATAAAAAGCAAAACTTAAAGAGCCTTTCGATGTAAAACATGATTAAAGATGTTTTATTAAAAAAACAGAAACAACAACATGCTTTCAATGTAATGTGAACACAAATCTTTCAAGACAAACCACTTGATACAAAAGCACACAAAGGTTGGATAGGCCATCCTAAGACCAAGACTTAGTGACAATTTAGTTGTTCATAATGATCAAACATTTAGACTTAAAACAATTACCAACATGTCAAACAACCTCAAACCAAAACAATAACATGAGCAACATATCCAATAGTAATAGGGAAAGTAATGAAATGTTGATCTTCAGATGCATCATCATATCCATGTAAAATCA
Source organism: Lathyrus sativus (assembly GCA_963859935.3). Taxonomy (NCBI): domain Eukaryota; kingdom Viridiplantae; phylum Streptophyta; class Magnoliopsida; order Fabales; family Fabaceae; genus Lathyrus; species Lathyrus sativus. Next base: position 596,009,083 of record OZ012740.1, on the reverse strand, counting down.
TTTCCACAAAGGTAAGTGACAATCGTATTTGCATAACAGTTGAACAACCAATCAAACATGTTTGGCAGTCCAAAAGTGTTGACAAACTTAAATAAAGGACCTGACAGAACCAGAACAGTCTCCTAAACATAACCATATGGATTGTTTTAAAAAGTTTTGTCAGAGATCACAGTTTTAAACAACAGCCAACACCCAACATACCAAACCGCATACATGAATTGACAGCAAAGGGCAAGGTCTGTTTACAACAAACCTCAAGATAGTATAGGTTATCAAAAGTATAACCAAAACCATGTTGATTCAAAATAAATCCCATCAACAACAACAAACTGCACAATTTGGTTACAACCCTTCCTCAGATGAACATCTAAACCAAACATATCCTTTAAAATGAGAAGCTAGAAATTGGCAAGCAATAGGCATGAGTTGACAAACTCAGCCTTTAAGAACAGTCCAATGACCACTTAGTTGACTTAAACATTGCCAAAGCATACCAAACTGATCTAACACAACATGAAGTTGCAAATTCACAAATCCAACAATGAAACCAAACTAAACCTAGATAGCTCCATAAATCTGTCATCACAAAGTTCTTTCATCAAGGATGATGTAACCCCACACTAGGAGTCAACAACTCTAAGTGCATCAATATGAATTGACAAGTCCAACTTTTACACTAATCCCAACAGCAGCCCCAAGCAAGACCCTAAAGGCAGTTCAATAAGCAAGCTTTACTTATGCTAGATAGATCCACGTAATGCACTAAATGAAGGTCCATACATAACAAACATTGAAAATGCTGGCTTGAACCAACTAAACCTAAACCTAGACTTGAACCTAAACCTAAACAGTTTCCAAAACAACTTGGTTCATTTCAACATAACAAAGCTAGTGCTTATCCTTATCATACATCCAAAAGCATATTTTTCACAAAAAATAGCAACACATTAGCTAAACCAAATGACATTCCAACAGCCAGTCATACATGGTGTAGGTTTCACATATATTTGACAGCAAAGATTACAACTCTAGCATAACAATGTCAGAACAAAAACCGCACATCTGTGATGCATAATGATGAGCAAGTTCAAAAATACATACCTTTTGTAGTCCACACTATGCTAGCAGCCAAGAAAACCAGAGATCCTTCCTTTTGAGCAAGTTTGTGAAGCTTACTTCTTTTTGAAGAAAAGGGCAAGTTTGTGGACAGTTGGAGTAACTGCACTTTCAGCTGCTATTTGAGGTTTTGGATAGTTAGTATGACATAAATGGAAGGTGTTCCAAGTGTCAAAATGGTTCAAACCAATCTAGGTAGTGAGTTGTTCCATTTTATGCATAAAAGTCAAACTAAAGGGTGAGAGAAGTTGACTTTTGGTTTTGTGAAGTTTTTCATGGAAACAAAGGTTGAGACACCTTCTAATGATGATTTTAAGTTTGTGTGAATGATTTTTATGGTGGTTTTATGGCTAAAAGTGATGCTGGTGTGAAACTTGCAACAAGGCAATTTTTGGTGATTTTGTGAATTTCTTCACTTTCAAGCAAAGAAGGAAAGAGTGAGAGCTGTGTATTACTTGTGTTTTGGATGGCTATGGTGTGTTTTTAAGAGTGGAGTGAAACTCTTTTTATAGGCCAAGGAAGGTTGGGGCAGAATTGGTATTTGGCCAAGCAAATTGCATTTTGGTGGGAAAAAACTTAGAAGTTTCAAATGGTGATTTGCATTTGCTGGTTTTAGATTCTTTCCATTAGTTATTGTCCTTACTATCAGCTATCCTTAAGCTGGTTGTGCTGTCAAAATAGAGATTCTGAAGCAAGCCATGACAGCAGCAAACCCAATGCCTCTTACACATGTACTTTATAATAATAAATAAAGGGATTATGGTTAGATTTTTAGTTTTGCCTTGGCTCTCTCCATATCTGGTTCAAAGATAAACTTAACATACCACACCAGACATTCCTTCATGGTTGGAAATGAACCATATGGTTGGAAATCAAATCTATGTTGAAATTTGAAAAGTTGACAAACTAGTGCTCAGGCCCAACTTGCTCCACTCGAAACTCTCAGCTCACAAGGTCTATGGAAGAGTTCTAGTACTTTTTGGAAAGCCCTCATGGAGATCTACAACTTTCATGTTTTTGAAAATTTCAAATTCCAAGTGGAACTAGGTCAAAAATCCCCTCAAAGTTGGCTGAAAACATGATTTGCAAGGCCAGAAACTTAGAAATTTTATAAGTGTTTTCTCCCTCTTGTGATGATTTTGGCTATAACTCCAAATATATGCATTTTTTTGCACATGGACCAATGTGAGACTTTTTTAGGATTTGTCAATACCTTTGCAACAAGCTTTGAACCAACTCAATTGGATGTGTGGTTAGGGAGTTATGGTCTTGCCCCTTTCAAAATCCTAATTTCCCGATTTATCGATTACTCCTCAACCCTTGATCCAATGGTCATGAAACTTCATGGATAGGTGTAATATAACATTAGGAACATTTTTTATTCACACTTTGAGGTCAAATTCCTTATGGTTGGAGAGTTGACTTTTCGGTCAACGAAACGATCGATCGATGACTACCGAGTCGCCTGTTGACGTTCTGGGTCTTCTGAGGCCTTGAAACTTCTTGAGTGGACTTAAATAAGCCATATTAACTTTATGGACCATAATTCGATCATTTGAACACCTTTGAAATCAGAAGTCAAACCACCGTTGACTTTTCCTGATCAAAAACCCTAATCGGGGATCCTGAACTGCACTATTCCTGATCTTTGTGTGACAACCTCAAATTGGACCCATGTTTGACCCAATGGAGTATCTTTTATGATTTATAGGCTTTTTTCATGGAGAATCAATCCAATACATTGACTGATTAAACCGTAGAAACTTCGATTTCCGACTGTACGGAACCCTAGTTCACCTGTAACTTAACAAAGACAAACTTGAAGTAGGGTAAGGTTAAATAATCAAATGAAAATGATCCTATAATGATGATGAAGAATTAAGGGGTCAAAATTTGTGGTGCAACAGATGCCCTTATTTAAATATCTTCACCAGATGGCAATGAGAGATGATAATCCTCATAGAATTGTAGTGAAAGGTATTTAAATATAGCAAACCAGAAATTTTGTCCCTTAGATCGGATGGTATACAAAAGGACAAATGTTTAAATGCAATGAATTCTAAATGATTATTTATGATACTTAGATGCAAGACAAATGCAAACACACGAGCAAAAATTAATGAACAGCAATATGACAAGTAATTATTCACAGGGGACCCGACACATTGGGGAAACAACATACATCATCCATGAACGAAACTGGATGGAAATGAGTCACAAAATTCAAAATATCAATGAATGAGGTAAGGAGAAACCTGAGAAATATAACAGGGACACAAAAACAAACATCAGAGACATTCGGAAGAACATCGAATGAACTCTGAAATATACCAGAGATACTTGGAAAAATATCGAATAAACTCCAGAACATATCCAAAGAAGCACATTGAAGACATATATTTTGAAGGTACATCTGAAATAATTCAGAAGGGTATTTAAATGTACAGGAAAAGGTTTGAAGACATATCTGGGAGAACATCAGATAAGCAACAAAAGAGTTCTGGAAGAACATCAAAACAAAAGATATATATATATATATATATATATATATATATATATATATATATATATATATATATATATATATATATATATATATATATATATATATATATATATATATATATATATATATATATATATATATATATATATATATATATATATATATATATATATATATATATATATATATATATATATATATATATATCTGGAAAAACATCGGATAGATTTTGGAAAAACATCAGAATCAAGGTAAATATATGGAAAACCATCAGATAAGTTCTAGAATAACATCAGAACAAAGACTCAATCTGGAAAAACATCAGATAGAGAAACATATCTGGAAAAACATCGGATAGATTCTGGAAAAACATCAGAATCAAGGTAAATATCTGGAAAACCATTAGATAAGTTCTGAAAGAACATCAGAACAAAGACTCGATCTAGAAAAACATCAGAGAGAGAAACATATTCAGAAATACATCGGATAGATTCTGGAAAAACATCAGAATCAATGGAAATATTTGGAAAACCATCAGATAAGTTCTGGAAGAACATCAGAACAAAGACTCAATCTGGAAAAACATCAGAGAGAGACAAACAAAGGTGACATCCAAGAATGGCATTGGATAAAAAGGAGATACCAGACATCCAATAATGGCTTTGAATGAAAAGGAGATACCAAACATCCAATAATGGCTTTGAATGAAAGGTATAAACACAATATTTGAGAGCGGTATTTGATGTAAGAGGAACATACATATTCGGAAGAACAATTGGATAAGAAATGCCATATCTGGAAGAACGTCAAATAGACACGACATAAAAAACTGTTTGGTAGGTGCCAAGTGAGTTGGACTTTGACCACAAGGTAAGACGTGGATAAAACACGACCTATGGAGAAATGCAAATGAGGATAAAACACTCATGATATGCATATGTATATGGATTATACAAATGATATATGATCAAAATGAAAATGCAGACGCCGACGATAAGGCTCGACTCTTTTGGTGAGAAGATAAGACTGGAAGACTGATTCCTCAACACAAAGATCACTTTCAATCTGCTTGGGGACTAAAGATGCTACTTCTGGGAACATCTCTGCCACAATGGTAAATTGTGTCAAGTTGATGATCCTTGTAGGAAGGATGAAGAGATGCTTGGGGATTCTTCAAGTAAACTGCCCCAGATTAGATGTCTGTTGTAGATGAACTGATAATTGTTTTAGCTTGTCTGATGATGATTGATCTGCTGGGTGCTTGGAAGGCTTGCCCCAGTCTGAGTCTTGAAATATCTTCTGGATAAACCAAATCTAAGAAGACCTTGCTCTGAACAAATATTGAACTGATTCTTCGACAGGATGTGAAAAGAACTTGCCCCTGATAGGATCACCGACCAAGTTTCTCATTGTTTGAAAATTCCTTGAGAGGAAAGCCAGTTTGCAAACAAAAGTATCCATACAAACATGGTAATGCAAAGTTCATGCAACTTTTGAAATCAACATCATTTTTGAAAGATGCAACATAAATGAGTCATTGGTCAGAACACGGTGGTTCAAGACACTCAAAGTTTAAAGCACAGGTGTACTGCCAAAATAATTGATTTGCAAAGATCTTTTGGAGTCAGTTTACACGACCTTGTTGTAGTATGCTTTCAAAATAACCTTGCTTCAATTAGGTCTTTTGAGGGTTGTAACGTGGTATGGTTCACGATTTAAGAAACAAAGAATAAAGGCTCAGAGTTTATTTGTGCCCACCCAATCTACGTGATGATCTTCAGTCCTATGCTCAGCTAACTTAGAATATACACTTAAGTTCTTATAGGAATTGCACTGGTTATAGCCATGATGATGGTTCAGAAGTCCAAGGACTCTTGAGACATCAGTCACTACTTCTTTACAACATTTGGTTGTTTTTTTGTCATTGAGGATTTTCAGGGTGAAAGATTTAAAGATCTCCTCTTTTATTATCCCTAACTTTTGCCTGGACTATTTCTTGCAAAGATTATAGTCAGCTGGATGCCCTAGTTTTGCCTAAGTCTCCTTCATAGGTTTTGACTTAGTGGGCTTTTCTTTTGATTGATTTTTTTTTAAAGAAAGAAAGTGACTGTCTGGATTTAATGATTATGGTGAAACATCATCGGCTTTTTGGCTTGAAAAACATCTTCGACACTTGTTTGCTGTGTGCGAAGGAAAACTTGTGAATTCAACCTTTATATGAAAGGTGTCTCGCATGAACATGCAACCGAGTTAATTGAGAACTACCCATCCCAAGGTTAAGATTGCGGTTTTTTTTGTAAATAAAGAAAATCCTACTTCTAGGCTCGAAGGGGTTAATGAGGGATTATCTTCCTTATTTCTCTAGTGTTTGGGAGTTGAAACAGTGCCTTACATCGTCAACAAAGTTTGATTGAAAGCATACTGACAACAATTATGGGTATAATGTTTTCATCATCCTCCCTCAAATATTTGCATAATCAAAAATTTGGACAAAGAGTAAATAATTTAAATATAAAGTATAAAAGTGCAAATAATAGACAAAGTGAATTTGAAATCAAAAGTCGCAATGCTCATTTCATTGGTATGAAAGTACAAACACTAATTAAAAGCAAACAACTTAAACAAAATGAAAGAAAGTACAAACAATGAGAAACAAAAGGCGTAGTGACTAAATCAATACAAAGATGATTCGTCCTGTCTGAAACACTAACGTTTAAAAAGATAGTCTGCTGAAGTCAGACTGAAGCTTCGCTTTTGATGCATTGACAAGGGATTGCTCTGGACATTCGGATGACTATCCTTAAAATCAAGGATTCCAGTTTTGATCAATTCACGTACTCTGGCTTTTAGTACATAACAATGTTCCAAATCATGGCCTGGGGCATCCTCATGAAAAGCACAATGGAGATCAGCCCTAAATCCAGCTGGAGGAGAACTAGGAGGAGGTTGCAAAGTCTTCGTAGTGATCAGCCCTTGTTGAACCAGATCGGGATAAATTTCTGTATATGTCATGGGAATAGAATCAAATTGATTCCTATTTCGATACTGGTTATGTCCAACAGTTGGATGTTGAGGAATCTGAGCTGGTCGTGGAGCAGTGACAGCAGCAATAGTAGGGGTAACGACAACAATAGCAGAGTGATTATACCTTGGTTGGGGACGAGGATTTCTCACTACAGCCATGACAACGTTGGTTTGCTTTTCTTTCTTCTTATGGAAGGTCCCAAAGGATTTCTTCGCACCATTAGAAGGTTCAGCAGCTTTGGATACCTTACCATTTTTCAGTCCTTCTTCTAACCTCTGGCCAATAGTCACCAGATCTGTAAAGCTTGAAGATACACTTCCAATCATCTGTTCCCAATAAAAAGGGGACAAAGTATCCATGAACATTCCAGTTAGCTTCTTCTTTGCTAGAGGGGGTTCAACCTGGGAAGCCAACTCTCTCCATCGTTGAGCATACTCTTTGAATGACTCTTTCTCATTCTGAGACATATTCTGAAGTTAACGATGATCAGGAGCCATGTCCAAATTGTATTTGTATTGCTTCATAAAAGCGTTTGCGAGATCCTGGAAGCATTGGATACTGTTATGCTCCAAGTTCATATACCATTTAAGAGAAGCACCACTCAAGCTGTCCTGAAAGCAATGGATGAGCAACTTCTGATTGTTGGTGTAGGCTGCCATCCTTTGGAAGTACATGACTAGATGGGCTCTTGGACATGAGTGACCCTTATATTTCACAAACTCAGGAATCTTAAACGTAGCAGGCATAACGAGGCCAGAAACTAAGCACATATTGTCTGCATCAACGTTGAAGAAATCAGTACCCTCGACGGCCTTGAGTCTCTTGTCTATGTTCTGAAACTGTTCATGGACAATCTCAGGCTCAACAAAATCTTCATGGTCTCCCCCTTGAGCACTGGCAGCATTGTAGTCAAAGAAAGGAGTCTCAAAGGGAGCTCGGCCATTCTAGGCAACAGTGTGGACCACAGGTCTGGGCTCAGCAAATACTGGAGCTTGAAAAACTGGTCTGATAGTCTGACCAATCATAGCAGTAGATGCAAGGGGTGGAGAGTAGTTGGGAGGTAAACCAAACTCTGGCCACGTTGAAGGCGACAATTGAACAGGAGGAGGATCAGCACTTGAAACTTCCTGAATGACGGTCCTTTGAGATTCTCCTCTATCCATCAGAACTTGAAGCATCTCAGTGAGCTTAGTCACGCCTGATTTCAATTTATCAACCTCCATTCGGATTTCTGCGTTATGTACTTCTTGCTCTGACATCTTGCGTCTATAGTTGGCTATAGTCCGATATCAGTGTCGAGGAATCAGTTTGACGACTCAAAGGCACACTGGAAGATGGAGACAGTTGGAGATGAGCGACTGGACCAACAGAGGTATGCAATAAACCATGCAAAGATGTAAATGCAATGCAATGCTATGCAAGACATGATGCAAGACACACATAGCAGGATCAAAGGTTTAAGATCACAACGTGAGGTCTGGGTAAAGAACCAACCACATGGTGTGTACTAAGGATAAAGCACCTGTACAACGGGTTCTAAGAAGTTCCCAGAGTCATAGTAAATCCTTCGGATATTGTCAACTAACGCAACTACTTACGTGAGTCAACAATATTCTCAAGATAAACTCGTCTGATTGTAGCATCGCGTGACAACTATTGAGGGACTACTCCCTAACAATTTCCGCGCTACGTCCTAAAAAGGCCAAGTGGGGTAAACGTGTCACTAAAAGTCCTCAGCTTCGCAGACTCATATTGAAACAATTAGTGAATACACGACTACTCATGCATTACTAACCATCTCAAAGAGTCTCCACTGAGCGTGATTACATCATATGTCAGACATATTGGGACTACTCCCAATAGCCCAACTATTGATCATATCACAATCCTATCTCATGTGTCACTCAAATCCGGGCTAGGATTTATCTCACCACTCAAGGCACCCAAATCAAACAGATATATTGACAAATATACATAAATATTCAAGCAAGAAAACAAATAGCAAACACAAATGTAAACAAGGTGGGCTTAACCCTCTTAGGGGATTCCCTAGTGAAGTCGCCATTTCTGTTGCGGTGAGAATCATGATACCAATCTATTGATTAACTTGAATCTTTAATTCTTAAATTCACAACCAGACTTTAATTTATCCAAAAGGGAAAGGTTTAAAGAAAGAAAAACCTATAAAAATGCAAAGCAAAAGCAAGGCTTAAAGCTAAGCAAAGAGAGATCTAAAGGTTCGGGGGTTGGTTATGCCTAGGGTAGGTATTTCACATCCTAAACATCTGTAGTACTCTACAGGAACCTCTTGTTAATATTTGTGTTTGCTAAAGTTTACTTGCTAAAGGGAAAGTGTTAAGGGTAAAGATATAAAGTATAAAGTATGTACAAAGTTTGCTCGCGAAGACATCGCATCTCGTGCCTACGTATCCTAGCGGGAATGGAATCTGAGCAACCGTAGTTACCCTAACTAGGGGTGAGGAATTCTTGACTGTGGTCAAGGTTCCAAAAGGATGTAAGCATTCATAGAGAAGTACTTACATGGAGTGCGGAGACTCCTAAATCTATGTTGAGATTATTGTGATAGAGAATGTCCACGGCGGGACGCTAGATCTAAGAGGATGATGGGCAGGCAGCTGATTCAGGAAAAGATGCTGCCAGCTCTGAGGAAAAATCTGGTAAAGAAGAGGACAATGATGAAAATGGCTCCCAAGATGCTGAGGAGGCTAGTGATGAAGAATCTGAGGAGGTCAGTTCCAGTTCTGCCTCTGAGGAGGAAGAATGATATGTGCTGATAGATTATTGTGGGGCTCAGTCTGCTGGGTACTGAGCTAATGACATGTGCTGCTGGTTTGAATAATTTGTTTTGGATTTGTGGTAGACTTCTATTTTTTTACAACATGAATTTGTGATGCTCTTCATGAGCAGTTTCGTTTGTAATGACCCCAAACATGTGTAATGTTACTCATTATGATCCATACTATTTTATTAGTTTGATCTTAATTTGTGGCTAAAAAGGGGGAGAGAGTGTTAGATAACAGTGGTAGATAACAGCCAACAGGTTAGAGATGATGCAGGTGGAAGACTTGGCTGAATTGCTGCTACAAGTGCATTGCAGTTTCGTTTGTAATGACCCCAAACATGTGTAATGTTACTCATTATGATCCATACTATTTTATTAGTTTGATCTTAATTTGTGGCTAAAAAGGGGGAGAGAGTGTTAGATAACAGTGATAGAGATTGTTGTGATATAATTTATTAGTTTTTTTATTAGTTATAATATATATGCATGTTATTTTTCTTATGAATTTATTTTAGCATTTCATTTGTTTTATTTTGATTTGCTGTTTTTTCATGTTGAATTTTGATCCTTGTGGTGTCTTGCACATGAATATTTGATCTTTGTTGATCACGTGATTCGTTTCCGTGTATTTTTATTTTCCATTTACATGATACTTTTCCGTGTATCTGTTGCTTTTCTTTTGATCTCTGTGACCTAATCCAAGGGGAGGGGTTGTATGTTGACTTATTGTCATTGTGCGTGTCCCTTGTTTATTCTTTACTTGCCTTTTTTGTTCTTGGTTCTTAGAACCTGGCAACCTGTGGTTCCACGAACTACAGACGCTCTGATTTCTCATTTATCGATGAGAATACGTAGGCACAAGATGCGATGTCTTGGCGAGCTCACTAACAACTAACTTCCTGTCAACATTTGCAACTTAGGATTGGAGTCGCCGTACTCCAGGTAGTCGTCCCATCGTGGATATTTCTTATGTTTACCTTTGGCATAAGACTTGGAGTCGCCGTGCTCTATTTAGTCGTCCCACCGTGGACATTCCCTTCCTCACTAACTTAACCTTAGTTGAGAGTCGCTGCACTCTATATAGGTGTCTTACCACAAACATTTACTTGCCCCCTGAACCTTGACCACAGTCAAGAGTTCCTCACCCCTAGCTAGGGGAACTACGGTTACTCTGATTTCATTCCCGTCAGGATACGTAGACACGAGATGCGATGTCTTGACGAGCATACTTTGTATATACTTTAGATCTTTACTTTAGCACTTTTCCCTTAGCAAGCAACTTTAGCATAACACAAATACTAACAAGAGGTTCCTGTAGAGTACTACAGATGCTTAGAATGCTAACACCTTCCCTAGGTATAACCAACCCCCGAACCTTAGATCTCTTAGCGTTGTTGTTACACCGCGCAAGGTTTTTCTTTCTTTAAACCTTTCCTTTGGATACATTAAAGTCTGGCTGTGAATTTAATGAATTAATATTCAAGTTAATCAATAGCTTGTATAACAATTCTCACCGTAACACATAACACCCAACATCCGCTAAGAAATGGCTATGTCGGCTCAAAATATATGTTGTAGATATTGGCATGAGCCACCTAGGTAAAGGGGCTACTCAGTTAGTATTGGTCCTTAAAGTAAATAAACCTCAAACATTTTGGTTCTCTGTCTAAGGGATATCAAACCCTGACCCTGGGCTTAATCAAGAAAACTTCGTTGAGCTCTAAAAAGGTAGAGAAAAAGTGTCAGAGACAACACACATTTCTTGTATTTGCACTAGTACTGGAAGACTTTTATTTAAGCCCGACTCTGAGTGCGTATGTGATAGGGAAGTTACTAGGTGGTTTAGAACATTCACTTTAAAATCATTGAAAGGGAGGCAGAAACCTATAAAAAAGACACTCATGAAGTGGAATGACACACCCATCATACTTGATACAAATTCTCTTATCCTCATCGAGAGGGAGCACTCATCAGTAAGAGGGTGGACACATTTCAACGAAGGTGTGGTCACCATCACCAACAAAGGAGAAACGGTGTCAGCGTGTCTTGATCCATCCATACAACAGAGTTATGTCCTAACACTTTTTGAGTTTTTGATTGAGAGTTTTCCATGTTAAAAAAAGTTTTCAACAAATAAAATAAACAATTATAAGAGAAACACAAGGTCAACACAAAGACAAACTTCACACTTTCCTATTAGTCACCTATAGCGAAAGAATTCATCAAAGCACGAAGAAAAGAGAAACTAAAACACATATCTCTCCTCTATAGAAACCATAATAAAGTAAGAAAATACAGAAAGAAAAGAAAGCATAGACTCAGATATTATCTTGAAAAGATGAACTTAGCAACCTATACGTTATAAGTTATATAAAAAAGGTGGCGCAAGCACAAATTAGTGGAAATTGGAAGAAGATTGAGGAAGTTCACAAAAGTGAGAGAAAAACTTTAAAAGAGTCATAGAAGGCGAAAAAGAAAAACATAAGAACCCTAAGAGCTCATTATATATTCACCAAGAAAGGTAAATTGTGTGATCCTCGACTTTGAGAAGTGCGAACTGCTTCACCAATGATCCATATTTTACTGCACATTATTCAAGAGCACACAAAAGCCCTAGTACTAGAAAGAATAATTGCATTCACACATAGGGACATGTGTTTGGATGTACTTGTGAAACGTTACTAATCATGAGAAATTAATTTAATGTGTCCTTTTTCCAGAAACATCAATGTCCCATCAAGACTATTCCGCTCTTTTCTCGTAGGGCCCAAATTGAAGGCAAATGTGATAAAGTTATCGCTTTACGATGTAGAAACAAAGTTTTGAGAGTAACTGTTATAGATTGTCCACAATAAAGAGCAAATAATGCGTGTCGAGGAAGAAAACACCTCGAGTAGATGGACCCTTGTATATGTCAAGGACACATGATCATACCCTCTATTACATCCAATCAAACTTATCACTTTTCAAATAAGAAGTTTTAAAAGCACATATTAAAAATAAATTGTAGAATAAATTTCTTTTTCAATAATAATAACTAATTAAATTTCAATATTTTTCTTTAGTATTTAGACTTCGAAATATGGTTGAGTACATATGTATTTGTCTATAATTTAACACTCATGATAGTCTCTAATATTTATTTTAAATTAAATTCAAATTTTCTATTAATTTTATCTGCATAATATTTATATTTTAATTAAAATTTATACATAATTTTTAAAATAATATTTTTTAATTTAGTTTTTAACTTGTATTTTAAAAACACATTCTAAAATAATATTTTTTAATTTAATTTTTAACTTGTGCTTTAAAGGCACATTATTATCCAAAATTAAATATAAAAACTTTTAATAATTCCGTGTAGACTTTGGAAAGCACGCAGCCTTGAATTATGAATATTCATTCCCCAGCATTCTTCTCAAACAGAAAACTATGACTTTTCAAAAGCTTAAAGCCGTCAGTCAAGATTGAAGGACGGATTATCGAAATCTAGCCGGCCAGCATCTTTGGAAATAGAAATTACTCTTTCTCGTTTTTCTTAATAGTTTGATTTATCAATACGATTATTTATATTAATATATAAATACAAATAGATAATAATGTTAAAAATTAAATTCTAAACTAATAATTTACACAAATTTAATTCCAATGATCTTTAAAATTAAAATCTAAACTAATAATTTACACAAATTTTTTACATAAATTAAAGTATCACATTCATTATAGGGTGACAAAATGGATCATGATCCGTCGGCCGTCCCGCGTACCTGTCAGAAAATAGTGGGTTGGATTGAAATTTTATACCCGTCAACATAATTATCAAGCAATAAAATATTTTTTGTTGTTGATTGAATGTTAATATTTAAAATATTTGTTTATAATTTTACTTTATACATTTATTTGCAAATATATGTAATATTTTTTTTAAGTAAAAATTGTTTAAAAAACAAATAAAAATTTAATTGTAATGTAAAAATAAGTCTATTAATTAATTAAATAATGAAGAAAAAAATTGGCGGATAAGTCCGCCCCCGCCAACCCGTCACCTTAGCGGAACATAATAGATTTTTAAACCCATTTTTACTTAATGGGTTTGCCCATCCTACTCTTTTTTTGTCGGACTTAAGATTGGGTGGGACAGACAGTCCATTTTACCATCCCTAATTCACTATATCTTCCTCTTTTTTCAAATATAAAAAACTTTAAACATTTATAAACTCTTTTATAATTATAAAATAATTTTTATATTTTTTAAATATACCAGTGAGTATTTTAAAAGAAAAAATGGATGGTATTCTGATATGTAAATCTTTTTACATTGTCAATCAATAATCAATATGTATCAAATTAGACAAAAATTTTAAATAATTATATAACATAGCAGAATAATATATTTCTATTGAATGATAGTATAAAAAATTTTATATTGTCAATGCATCACCATTAAACCTATTTTAAAATATAAATGAAATATAAACATTAAAATCTATTAGATACAAATACAAAAGGTATTTGAAGTACAATTGTATATAGTAAACTAAGCATATTAATTATATTAACTATTTTTAATAATATTAAAATATTTAGCACGGGTTTTATATTTAAAAACAAAGAGAATATAAAAAAAATATTAAAATTGTTAGAATTAAGTTAATGACGATTAATTATATATACATTTCTAAAATATTGTAATAAATATTTTAGTTTATCAAATCAAATAATCATAAAATATATATAAAACTAAAGGATTGGTAAATTAATTAAAAAATATTTGAATCCATTCACAAAAAAAAGTTATTTGAATTCTAAAACACGAAGGTATATAGACAAGCAACAAGCATTTGATGTCTTTGTGTAATACTTCTTATGAAAAAGATTACATTATCTCTTCATGCACAATAATATATTGAGGATCATTTCATATAATATATATATATATATATATATATAGTGATGGTCAATTAGAATTTTTATTATTTTAAAATTATATATTTTGATATTGGATTTGAGCTCCCTTCTTATATGAAGAAAGACTTAAATTTGATTAGTCTATTGGTCTCACTTATTTAAGTGGAGAGGATCAATTTAAAGTTAAGAGATAGAGAAAAATAAGGATTCAAAAGAGAGAAAAGAGAAGAGAAACTCATTATTGTTTTTCTGCAACCAGTCTCATTAAATCGACGATCCCCGATTTGTTAACCGTTGGATTAAGCTCAAATTTGGTGGTCAGGTTCATAAAACATATATCTAACTTTTGATCGTTCATAATTTCAAAACAACGTTTGAGGTGAAAGTTATTTGCTTCGTATCGAAGTTGCAAATTTGGGAAAAAAATTTCAGCTTTTTAATTCTTATTTGTAAGCTAGGTTGCTTTGTGATTTGCGGTTGTTAACATTAGTTTGTGAATCACTTTAAGACTCTCTTGTATCCTTAATTGATTATAGTGGAATTATTTCTTTGGTATGGACGACTCGAGGTTTTTAGTCTCATATTAAGGGATTTTCCACGTTAAAAATATCGGTGTTCTATGGACGACTCGAGGTTTTTAGTCTCATATTAAGGGATTTTCCACGTTAAAAATGTCGGTGTTCTTTTGTGTCTTTATTCGTTCGATTTGAAGTCTTATATTTGTTGTTGATCATCAAAGTTCCTACAAGTTTGAGGAGTTTTATATCCACTTCCTATTAGTCTATCATTGTGTCTTAATTTCTATTAGAGTGGCAATAGAGCTCTTGGTTAAGGGCTATTTTACTTGTTTGAATGATGGAGTCAAATACAAAGATGAAGATGGTATTGTTGAAGATGGTATTGATGAAGATAGTATTGTTGAAGATGGTATTGTTAAGAGCTCTTGATTATCATTTATGGAAGGGAAAGTGGAAGACTTACTATTTATGAAGAAATTACATTTACCGATTTTTAGTTTTGCAAAGTCAAATTCTGTGTCTGATGTAGAATGGGAGTTTAAACATCAACAAATATGTGGTTTTATTCGACAATATATGGAAGATAATGTTTGTAATCATATTGCTAATAAGACATATGCAAAAACTTTTTGGGAGAAGATAAAGTCTTTGTATGTCTCTAAATCAGGGAATAATAAATTGTTCTTGTTGAATGGCTTCATAAGTTTATAGTATAAGGAGGGGACTTCTATTTCAGACCACTTGAGTGAATTTCAAGGCCTCATTGATCAGATGTCCGGAATGAGTATCAAATTTGATGATGAACTTTTGAGACTATTTCTATCGTTATCTTTACCAGAGTCTTGGGAGATATTTTGGATTTCTATGACAAGTTCTGCTTCTAGAGGTGTTGTTTCTTTGAAAACCGCTAAGGGTGGCAGTCTTAATAAGGAGATAAGAAGGAAAACACAAGGTTCTTCATCTCAACCCAAGTGAAAATTATTTCCAACATTAATATGTTAAAGAAGCAATTGGGAGAGTCATTTGCTATGAAAGACGTGGAAGCAGCTAAATAGATTCTTGGAATTAGAATCGTGCGTGAAAGAAAAGAGAAGAAACGATGGATGTCACAAGAAAATTATATCGAAAGAGTGCTGCAAAGATTCAAAATGGAAATTTTTAAGGCGCTAAGCACTCCTCCCACTACTCATTTCAATTTGAGTTCTAATCAAATTCCTTCAAGTGAAGATGAAGTGTTTGATATGAAATGTGCTCTTTATGCGTCTGTTGTGGGTAGTTTAATGTATGCAATGGTGTGTACAAGACCATATATAGCACATGGTGTTGGTACAGTCAGTAGATTTTTTTTAAAAATCCAGGTATAGAGCATTGGAATGTTATAAAATGGAATTTAAGGTATTCGCGATACTACTTCTATGAGGCTTTGTTTTGGAAGAGATAAGCCTACTCTAGTGGGGTACTCTAACTCTGATGTGGCTGGAGACATTGCTTCCAAAAAGTCCACTTCGAGCTACACGATTAAATTTGCAGGGGGAGTTATTGCTTGGCAGTTCAGATAGCAAAAGTGTGTAGCACTATCTACTACAAATAGAGATGACAAACAAACCCGCACCCGCCCCGAAATTAACGAGGAAAACTCTATTTGATTGGGTGCATGTGCGGGTGCGGGGAAAATCTTATTCTTAACTACGGGTGCGGGTGCAGGGGCGGGAAGACACTAAGACCCGCCCACACTCACCTTCGTCCCGCCCCCGAATAATGCATTTTACTTTAATTCCCTTATTTTACTTATTTTAATATTGATTTATTAATTATATTTTAAATTAAATTATTAATGCCCTTATTTACAATTAAAATAATTAAATTAATCAAGTTAATATTCATTTACTAATTAAATAATTAACTAATTTATTAAGATAATCAATTTTTTAATTAAATTATTAATTTTTATTTCAATTAAAAAGAAATTATTTTTTTGCGGGTGAGGGCGGGGCGGGTGCACCCGTTCTCCACTAGGGGCGGGTCTGGACAGTAAATTTTTACCCCCGGTTAGGTTTAGAGGCGGGGGCGAGTGTGTTACATGGAGGCGGTTGCAGGTGTGTGTATAGTTAAACACCCCCCCCCCCCTTCTTGCCATCTCTAACTGCAGAGGATGAGTTCATTGCAATTAGCGAAGCATGCAAAGAGTTACTATGGTTGAAGAAATTTTTGCAGGAGCTTGGTTTTGTTCAAGACAAATATGTGTTATTTGTTGATAGTCAAAGAGCTATTCATCTTGGTAAGAATCCAACTTTTTATAATAGGTCAAAACACATTGATGTGAGATATCATTGGATACGTGATGTTTTGGATGCTAAGGTGTTGGAGTTAGTTAAAGTTTATACAGATGATAATAGTTCTGATATGATGGCTAAAGCATTACCAAGAGGAAAATTTGAAGCTTGTTGTGATATCTCCGGTTTGGCGATTTTCTCCACATAGTTATGAGAGGGAGATTTGTTAGATTTGAGCTCCTTTTCTACGTGGAAAAATGTCCAAATATGATTAGCACATTTTTCTTACTTATTTAAGTGGAGAGGATCAATTTAGGATTGGGAGAGATAGAGAAAGATAAAGATTCAAAAGAGAGAAAAGAGGAGAGAAACTCATTCTCGCTTTTCTGCAACCAGTTTCACTATATAGACGATCCCCGATTCGTTAACGTTGGATCGAGCTCAATCTTAGTGGACAGATTCATAACACATATATCTAACTTTTGACCATTCAGAATTTCAAAACAACGTCTGAGGTGAAAGTTATTTGCTTCGCACCGAAGCTGCAAATTTGGGGAAAAATTTTAGTTTTTTTATTCTTATTTGTAAGCTAGTTTGTTTTATGATTTGCGGTTGCTAGCACTAGTTTGTGAATCACTTTAAGACTCTCTTGTACGCTTAATTTATTATAGTGAAATTATTTCTTTGGTTTGAACGACTCGCGGTGTTTACTCTCATATTGAGGGGTTTTCCACGTTAAAAATATCGGTGTTCTTTTGTGTTTTTATTTGTTTGATTTTCCGTCTTACATTTGTTGTTGATCCTCAAGGTTTTTACAAGTTTGGAGAGTTTTATATCCGCTGTGTATTGGTCTATTATTTTATCTTAATTTTTCATCAGATGTGTTTATATTTGATTTTATACCCAATTAATTAATTAATTTTTAAATAAAAAATATAGTTAACATTTTTATTTTTATTTGATCACGTAATTGATTTAGTCTTTTAATTTGATAAATAGCTAATATATTTAATTGGTGTGATAAACTAATAGAATAACTCAAAACAATTAAGAAGATTTATTCATAGTTCAAACACATCAAGAAATTTGATGCGTAGAAACAAAGAACAGTGGCAACCAAAATAAATGGCATAGCTCAACACAATAATCTGTCAAAAGTGAAAGCAAAATCACAACAAGCCTAAAGAAGATAAAAGACAAAAACACGGTAACTTGTTTATACAAATGTAGAAAAAATGAAAGTATAGAGGATAACAAAAATAAAACAGCGTAAGTGTAGAAAACAGTGGTGTGATTTATAGAAAAAGGAATTAAGGTTTTCAACAAAAATTTCCATTTTCAGTACAGCAAGGCAATCCAACAATTTTAGACACATGATACTCACCCTAAAGGAAGGTGAAGTTGCAGCTGCCTGAGAAGAATCTGACACGGTGGCTCACAGTGGAAAAGAAAAAATGATGAAAAGTACTATAATCAAAATCTATTTAATTCGTCGAAGAGTTTGAGTAAATGAGAGCTTGAAAATGTCTCTAAACCTTCGTTTTCAACTGTGGCTGCCAGAAAAAGGAGGAAGGTGGTCGGCAGTGAGGTTGCTCGATACAAACATCTAACTGTTTCATTAAAGAGATGGGATGATGAAGAGCATGAATATGGTCATCTTTTTTAATTTGGATTGTGGAGAACGAAGATGGATGAGGAAGAAGGGACACCACTCGATTAGGGTTTGAGAGGGAGGAAACATAACTCTCTCTTTTCTGAAGAAGAAAAAACAAAATAGATTTTTCCTCTCTTAGTCCATACGTGAGGAGTATTAGAAAATTAAATATTTTTTTTTTCAAATCTATTCATTTGTAGTAAAAAAATTGAGGCACTTGGATTTAACTGTCGCAAATGAGAAATTAAGATGGTTTGCAAACAATTGTTATAACTCGTGTGTCACAAAATGGATAATTTCTTGTAGTGATTTAAGTTTTACAATGGCTAACTTCTCAACCAACAACAACATTTTAGTAATGAAGACCTCGTCAACCAAACAAAGATTTTACTTGGTTTACCTCAACAATCAAACATCAGTTTTTCACTGAGACCTTGAGAGAAACACACTCTCAAGACTCAAGTCTCCACCAATAGGCCAACCCTTGGGGGTTACCAAAATTCCTTCGTGATGTTATATGAAATGATGCACCCGAATCCACAATCCAATGTGTATCTTGTGATGTCAAATTAAAATGAACATCATCACAAACGAAGATTACCTCATTGCCTTGAAGAATGGTAGCGCATATGTTACTCACTTCACCATTTTCTTCTCTCTTTTGAACTTCCTACATTCTCTCTTCATGTGACATTTCTCCTAACAGTAATAACATTCTACGTCTTTTTTTGTCCACAGTCTTCCCTTAAAATTATCTCTAGACTTATCCTTTGAATTGTCTCTAGTATTACACTTCTTATGGATACTAAGCGTCTTTCTGATTTTGATGACATTTCTTGTTCCTTTCTTCTTGATTTTTAAGTAAACATACTATATTTTATTATGTCCAATGCTAAAACATCTTATGGTGCTGAGTTATTCAACAAAATTACAAGTGTGTCCCAATTATGTAATAAGGAACTTAGTAATAATAGTATTTATAATTTATTTTCAAATACCATATTCATAATAGTGAATTGATTTACCAATCTTTAAAATTCGTTGAAGTGTTCGAAAACACTCTGAATTTCTCTATTATCAATCTCCAAATAACAAAAGTTTTAGTCCAGACTATTTTTCCTCGTACAAGCTGAGACGGGTGTATTAAAGAGCAGGTGGCCCCCTCTCAAAAATATTAACTTATTTATATATTAGCTTCAACTATCTTACACTTTCTTTTTTTATTGGTAGACTGCATAAAGCTTATTCTTATGTTACTTATAATTATTGTTAATATAAGTTTGTTGGTTTTTGTAATACATTTTGTAATAAGTGTAAATTAACGACGTATATAACACAATTATATAAGATTTTAAAAATTATTATGTTATTCTGAAAATGACTCTGGCAAAACAGTATTATAAAATGTCAATACAATACAATGATTCATCATTTCTTGTTGGAAAAAAATCACAGATAAAAATCCATTATAGTGATAAAATGTTGTTATGATCGCAAAATATTGTTACCTCACTTTTATGAACAAGAATATGAATATACAAATCACAAAAAATATTTATTATAAATGATATAAATAATGTGATTAATTCACACTAGGACAACTGAAATCGGTAATATAATATTTGTATCGATCGAAATCACGAAATTCTTTAGAAGATTATAACACAATCGCAACCATTATTTAGAATCACATTGTTATAATAAATTATTAAATTGTATAAATTTGTTCGAACTTAAATGTTGTTATATATTATTTTGTTTTAACTTAAATTATAATATTTCAATTTGCAGCTCCCTTTAATATTTTATGCAAGATTCGTCTGCGTACAAAGTTATTAATTTTGTCAATAACGTATATGTGAGATGTTGGATCGAACTCTAGTGTTGTCGAAGTCTGTTCGCGAGTAATGCGTGTTGTAGTCGAAATTTGTTCTAACATGCATTAGTCAATATTGCTAGGGTTGTTAGCATGTTGAATTGGGTCTTCTTTGTAAGCCCAATTGTTTAAGTTAGCTTGTACCCTAAGTTAGTTTGTAATGGGTAATTGTTAAAAAACCCATTAGGTTAGTGTGCTATTTTATTATAAATAGAATGTTAGTTTCTCCATCTTGGCATAAGAAAAAATAGGAAGATAAAATTCTAATTTCAAGAGAGAGATTATTTTGTTATTCTTGTATACTTGTAATCTTGTTATAAAAGAAATGAAAGAATAGCAGTTTAATAACTAATCCTTGTTGTTTTACCTTGTTTTCTTTGTTAACCCTAACTCTTGTGAGTTTCTTGATCATTAAGAAACTGTTTATACTTAGTTTTAAAGTATCCGATTCACAACATATTGGTGCGGTGAGCGTGGAACGAACATGCCTTCAACAAAGTATGAGATTGAAAAGTTCACCGGAGTGAACGACTTCGGTCTGTGACGCTTGAAGATGAAAACCCTGTTGGTTCAGCAGGGTTGTTTGGAAGCGTTGAAGGGCGAGACAGCCATGGACGCTGCGTTAACGGAAAAAGAAAAGACGTTGTCCAGTTGCAAGTTTTTCCACTGCATGCAGTTAATAAAACTGCATGAAGAAAGCTAGTTTCTTGATGTTATAGAGTTATATCTAAGGTGGAGATTTGTGAGATGTTGGACCGAACTCTAGTGTTGTCGAAGTCTGTTCGCGAGTAATGCGTGTTGTAGTCGAAGTTTGTTCTAACATGCATTAGTCAAGGGTTGTTACCATGTTGAATTGGGCATTGCTTGTAAGCCCAATTATTTAAGTTAGCCTGTACCCTAAATTAGCTTGTAATAGGTAATTGTTAAAAAACCCATTAGGTTAATGTGCTATTTTATTATAAATAGGATGCTAGTTTTTCAATCATTGACATAAGGAAAACTAGGAAGATAAAATCCTAATTTCAAGAGAGAGATTATTTTGTTATTCTTATATACTTGTAATCTTGTTATAAGAGAAAGGAAAGAATAGCAGTTTAATAATCAATCCTGGTTGTTTTCTTGAATAGCAGTTTAATAATCAATCCTGGTTGTTTTCTTCTTTATTAACCCTAATCATCTTTGTGTGTTTCTTGCTAAAAAACCGTTTATACTTTGTTTAAAGGTATCCGATTCACAACAGTATAAACAACATTTTCTTGCGCAATATGATAAAAGACACTTTGATCTATCTGTTGTAAAATTTGTCCAACAGTTTTTTCATTCATTAAATTTCAATCATCATGAGACTTAACTGGCTTCATCCTTTTATTTTGCAAAGGTTGATATAAATATCTGTGCATCTTCTATTTTGGAATTTCAGTTTGTTGATGCCGTCGAGTTTGAGTTGTCCATGGTGAATAATAGAAGTTAAAGTGGACGATGAAAACTAATTAGAAAACTGAAGTGTGAGGGTTATTATTACGTGATTTGATTCTTTAAGTTAACCGTAAAAAAACAGTCTTAACAATGTAAAATTGTTGGATGAGTATTGGTGCTATTGATTAAACTCTGCTCATATTTATGTTTGTTTTTGAACTGTAAATGCGATAAGCACAGTGCCAATAACATCTTTTATTAAAATTGAATTTATTAGAGAGGAAAGAGGACAAATAGTATCTCAATGCCAATGAATGGTAAATGGTAACAGCAATATAATCAGCGTTCAGATGGACCATCAATTTTGTCTAAATAACTAGCCTATGCATCAAAATTTAAGAGGCATTTTGCTGGGATGCTTATTTGTGCAATGCCACTCTTTGCAGTTGGTACTCCCTAACTCTCCATATTTGTTAAAGTATTCTTCTGGACCAAGTCATGATGCTGATGCATATCCTGTATTACTTGTTTTTCTTCTGGTTTTCTGTTGTTGGTTCATTGTTCAATGCAGCCACCATTCCATCTTCAGTAACATTGATATAAGGGCTCTGATCGATTGACGAGTCTAATGGTGCTTTTGGTTTAGAGACCTGCATTGCCAATAATAGAGAAAACAGCAGTTCAATCACTAGAAATGCTCCACTCAGTGCACCAAGATGATATAACTTGCATAGCATTCAAAGATAGTATAGAACAAAGGAAAGAATAAACCCTTTGTCAATAAGCTTATTAATTACACAAATTTTCTACCTTCTTCTGTTCATGCATATAATGGCTAGAGTGTAGTACATCAAGAAATTCATTAGCAGCTCTTACCCACCTGCAACAGGCAAGAAAATTATGTTTCATTTGTTTTATAATAGTGGCTGCTTAACTGGAATTTAGATGAAAATTATATTTAATAATTTGTTTAAATTGTATTGTTTTAAGAAATAATAATTGAAGGACAACTAAATGCATATGATTGGTAGACGTAACAAGATACGGAAGAGTCAGATGCACAAAATGAATCAAGTACCACAGGCTAGATGCAGTTATTCCTTCAAAGAAAGCCAAATGTCCTCCATGCTTTACAGTAGCCAACACAATATTTTTATTTAACCTATCGAAGGATTAACACGTTATAATGGGTGTTGAAGTAATGCAACAGAAATAGAAAGCAAACTGATTAGAAAAAACAACAAAGCAGCATACCTGCATTCGTCCCATGGAATGGCTTCCTTGGTACAGACGGGATCATCAAGAGCACTAATACAGAGAAGCGGAATTGATACAGATTTCACATAAGGAGTACTGCTGCAGCGTCTATAGTACGTATCAACAGTCTAAAGAAACAATAGGATTTTAGATAGCAGACATAAGGAACCAGAAAAGAGATGACAACAGAAAATATAAGATTACAAATCTTAGGTGGTACATGTACCTCATACTTTGCAAACAAGCGAGTGGCGTGGTCGTCAAAATCTCGAATTGAAAGTGCCTGCGAAACATAAGAATACATGAGTACTAATCAAGTTTTAAAAACTTAACCAAATTAATAACACAGAACAACATTTGAGAATAAGTTTTGCGTCTTAAGAAGAAAAAGCTATATCCAACAGGTAAATGAGTAGCAACTATTTGGCCTAAAATCAGCACGTGTTTTCAATCACTTAATGTCCTGGACTAGTAAACATTTAAAATGTCTGGTATAAAATAACAGAATTAAGAGGAATGATGAATAAAAATGAATGGTCAATTCTCAATAGCTTGAAACCCTTGAGACATCTTCCACGTTGAATAATACTCCTACTTACTAGTAACTTGCTCTAAAACCACTCACACCCAAAAACTTACTGCGGTTTTTGGAAAAAGTGTCAATAGAAATATGTATCAGATAACATAATGATTATGTGATAAAGAAGTCAACATCAAACAACTGTAGTATAAGCATTCAAATTTATCATATATTTATATTAAACAGTAGTACAAATTATAAACTTATTGAGAGTAAGATCACCTTCATTATCCCTTCCCAATTCCCAAGCCGAGAAAAGAGAGGCTGGTGTCTGCAATGAATATTTGTCAAATCAAGTCAAATATGAACCATAGAGACACAACTAAATACTTTCATGTTTGTCTGCAGATGATCATAGATGAAAATTAAGAGCTTATCAACCAGAAAGATAGAGGCATACAATTTTGCATAATCTTGAAGGCCACCTGTTAGTGCTTTGTCATAAAACTTTTGAACAGGAGCACGGGTTATAAATCTATCAGTTATCTGCAAACATTATCGGTAATATTACTTCCAGTAAAGGAGCAATAACAGGCAAAATGAAAAATAATAGAAACTTTAAGCTAAGACAAACTGATAGTGAAATTCAACAAAGCTCCGTTCATTATATCAAATAGATTGTGTTAAACAATTTTGAACCAGAAGCACATATAGCTTGAATGCTAAAGGGAAAGTATATCACAAGAATGTTTTAGATAGTTTCCATTATGTTAATACGATTCCAAACCAAAACATTGCAATGTGCACACTCCGTTCCTAAAGCTTCAAACATGTTATAACTTTGACATTCCATTTAGATTGCATAATTTTTCAATTGGATTCACAAACAGTTAGATTGGGTCCAAATTCAGAAGATAGATCCATTAGATTGTAGTTACTATTCACAACATATTAGGTACATTAATACATGTCATTTCAGTAAAAGTTAAAATTTGAAATCAAAATATTTCAGTAATTACTAACCAAAAGGTCCCAAGGAGAGCAAACAGCTACAGCTCCAGCTACAGGAGTATTCTCACCTTCCTCGCCAAGATATTTCACCTGCAAACAATCCTTACAAATCATACAGTGTTGTGCCAAACCATTTGGATATTTGACCACACGTTAATGTGGGAAGGGAGTACAAGTTAAAAGAAATAGAGATCAACGCGGGAAGGCAGCAATTGAAGATGTATATGATTACATAGAAATTTCAACATTTAATTAATCAATAGGGACTCAAACATGACATGAAGAAATTTGATGCAAGATTTTAAGACTTTAGCTGCAAATTTACCAGAATATTTGCTCCAACACTATTTCCAACAATAAACAAAGGTGCCTTGGGGTTCTCTTTGTGGACGTAATTAACAACTGTGCGCGTATCCTCAGTCCATCCAGAATTGTAGAAAATATCAGACTGAAATAATTTTAATAAGCATTTACATTACAAGAAAAAGAAAACAACAAAACTGATACACCTTAATATTATTGAGATGCACATCAATCCTACCTACAACTCCAATAAAAATAAATGCAAATAATCAAACTTGTTAATCTAAATATTTCTAACCGTGATTGGAACACCTCCAAGTCCTCTATGATTACTGACAACAACTTTCCATCCACGTTTTGCTGTATGATATGCAAGGTGTTTGAGATACTGCAAAGAAAGGGAGAATATAAACTATAAGACAGCACTACAATATAACTTAGCCACACAAATAAACAATAGTAGCTTGAAATAACTTACAGGAGCTGAAGAATCACTTGTTAAACCAGGAATCAAAATAACAATGGGAGTAGATTCATCTGTATTGACAACACTGCTAGAATCTGTAAAATGACCAAACACAACAAAATTCTCAAAAGGTCAACAAGTCTTTCTAAATTGATAAGCATTAGTCCAACAGTACCAAAACTACTATCCATCTTCAAATACTACTTTCGTCCCTAAATATAGGATTATCTGGTGTTTATTCTTTGTTCTAAGAAAAAATTAATCAATTATCTCTATTGAAGAGTAAATTCAAGCTTTTAAAGAAACGAAAACGGCTGCAGCAAAACAATATCAGAAGGTGTCGATATTGATACTATAAACAAATTGTGTGGTTAATTTACACCGTAGTAACCGCAATCAGTGTCACAACATCTATACCAACCAAAATAGCAACCGAAACGCGACCACGACGGGTATTTAAAACCTTTCCATCAACAAATTTTCTGAAGGACAGAAAAGTAGTTATTAGAATATTCTCTATTATATGCGTACCGTCAGAGTTCGTAAGCCAGTCCAAAGCAAGAGTTCCACCATCAGAAGTAGTAAATAATTGTCTGAAATTGAAACCAATGAACTAATAAGCTTTAATTTATACTTGATTATCTCTATACAGATAAAAAAACATAGAGAAAAAGGAGAAGGTGAAATGACTGTTATGACCTTTTATAACTGAAAACGGGAGGTCTTCCAAAGAAGTTGACAAAAACCGTTTGAAGATGAGGACTGGAAAGCCACGGCGTAACAGAATACCTTCCCTGAAGAATCCGGCACTTTGAAACGACGGCGTTGTAGATTTCGGAGGAGGAGTTGTAGGTGAAGTCAACGGCGGAGCCTGAGAATCCGGTGAAGAGATCTTCGAAGAAATGGATTTCGAGGAAATTGTAGAGAAAGCATATGAGGAGAGAGGTGAGGATGAGGAAGTAATGCCAGATTGGAAGAAGAGAAAGTCCTTTGAGAATGAACCAGTAACCGTTTGAAGGTGATGCTGCTGGATCAAACTCCATGGAAATTGGAATTTGAGTTTGTTACAGCATGTTGAAATGTTTTTGATATCGTATGTGGGTAGATAACAGTCAAATATGCACAACGGAATACAAATTTTTCTAATTATTATTATGATTGTGGAATATGTTAAAATAAGCTGAATTATTGACTCTTTGTCGATTACTGACTGGATCACATATCATGTCGTTTCATGACTGGCGGTGGACTGGTGATGCAGTTCCAAACATACGCGCAGCAGCCTCGTGATTGATTTCTTTTCCGCGCACGCTAAAATAGGGTAACTAATATCAGGTCCGGTCCTAACTTTTTAGAAATCCAAAGTAAATAATAAAAATCCACCTCTAATAAAAAATATAATTTAAAAAAGAAATATTTATGCAAATTTTAAATAACATCACCAACAATAAATAGTCATTTATCCATGATACTAATATAATAAAAAAAATTATATTCTAATATGTTCTAACAACTTTAAAAAAAATATTTCTTCTAATATTTTTTTAAACAAATTTCTCAATTAAGTCTTTATATTGTATATTCTCTAACAAATCATTCTCAATTGCAATCAATGTTAATCCATTAAACCTTTTTTTGTAATATGGCATACCATAAGTAAGATTTCAACAACTTCAATTTTGAAAAATTTCTTTCTGCAGAGACAATTGTCGCAAGAATAGTCAATTAAAGTCTATATGCAATAATTGTATTAGGAAAAAGATTCATACCTTTCAAAAACCTTAATATATCAATAGGTCCAATGTTTTCTACTTGCAATATATCTCTTAGGGACCTTAACTCCACACATAATTCTTTTCCATCAATATCACATTGTTCATTATGTTTCAATGTCTCTTTCAAATGACTCCAACAAGCTTCTAAAGTTGTATTGTCCAATTATTTTAAATTTTGAGAAGTAAACAAGAAACCAAAAACAATTTCTTATTGTTGGTATTGCTCAAATCTTTTATTAAGAGATACAATAGTCTGATCAACAAGGTAAAGAAAATAATTAACTCTAAAAGATTCCTCTTCAAATAGCTCAACGGTGGGTATTCAAATTCTCATCAAACTGTCATTTTTTTTAGTTATACGCTTTTGAGGAATATTGGATCAATACTCAATTCAATGGCAATTTTTGTAGCATAATTCATGGCATTTTTAAAATCGATTTCTCTATATTCCTTAAAAAATGAAATCAACTCCGTTATTTTTTGTGTGGCAACATCAATAACCATATCCCTTGATCGTAAAAGCTTGCTAATCATATTAATTGCGAATAATATTTCAAACCAAATAATTATCGCCATTAAAAACTCAAAATCACCAAGCTCATTTGTTGTTAAGGATTTAACTTCACTTCTTATTTTAGAATCAATATCATTTTCTGATACTTCAAGTAAAGGTTTCTCTAAAATCTGACATTTGAGTTTTTATAGCTTTGACACTATCTACATGACTCTCCCAACGAGTGGATGACAATGATTTTGGAGTCACTCATTTTACATTATCTTTTGAAATTTATCATCTCTTAGTAGAATTAGCAAAAATAGTATAAATGTGTTGAACAACTCTAAAAAAATCTTTAGCTTTATCATAAGAGTTAGCCATATCACACAATGTCAAATTAAGACTATGACAAGCACAAGGAGTATAAAAGGCTCTTGGATTTATGCCTAAAAAAAAATTTGTACACCTTGATGTTTTTCACCCATTATCATAACCTTGTCCCCGCACATCAAATATGTCAAGATCAAGATTTTTTAATTCATCTTGTAAAACATCAAAAAGCCCTTGACCAGTTGTATCATTCACATCCAAAAATCCTAAAAAAGATTCTTCAACACTAACAGAATTTGAAGAAACATCCACATATCGTATTATCAAAGACATTTACTCTTGATGACTAATATCAGGAGTACAATCAAGTACCACCGAGAAATACTTTGCTTGTTTGATTTTTCTAATAATTTCATTTCTAATTGCAGAAGCAACCATTTTAGACTCAAGCGAATTTCATATTGTTGGATCAAATATATCTATATCTTCACCGTTGTCATTACCATTATCAACATTTTCAACATCTAAATTATCATTCTCAGTAGCATTTATCGAAGTTTTCAAAGTAATAATTTTGATATATTATTCATTGATCATGATACAATATATACACAAAATAGTCCCTATAATTCCTCTTCTATAAAGGAAATGACAGATGCACACAATAATCATATAGTTGTACAAATAAATTATTTACAGCACACAATATTTTTCTACTTAATATAGCTAATAATATCTTTGACTTATCTTAACACCCCCACTCAAGTTGGTGCATGGATATCACACATTCTCAACTTGACTAAAGGCTCATTAAACCCCTTACTTGCCACTCCTTTAGTGAGAACATCTACTAACTGCAATTCAGATCTTACAAAAGGAAAAGAAATTATTCCAGCTTCAAGTTTCTCTTTGATAAAATGTCTATCGATTTCTACATGCTTCGTTCTATCATGCTGCACAGGATTGTGAGCAATTGCAATTGCTGATGTATTGTCACAATACAAATTCATAGTCTCCCTTGGTTCAAAACCCAAATCTGATAGAACATTCTGTATCCATAAAAGTTCACAAACTCCCAGTGCCATGCTTCTAAACTTGACTTCAGCACTAGACCTTGCTACTACCGATTGTTTTTTACTCCTCCAAGTTACAAGATTCCCTCCTACAAATGTAAAGTAACCAGAGGTAGACTTTCTATCATTTCTTGAACCTGCCCAATCAGCGTCGATATACCATTCTACCTTCAAGTTTCCATGATTTGAGAACAAATTCCTTTTCCAGGAGTGTACTTCAAATATCTCAAGATCCTTTCAACAGCATCCATATGAGCTTTCTGTGGATCATGCATAAATTGACTAACGACATTTACTGCATATGTAATATCTGGTCGTGTATGAGATAAGTAAATTAGTTTTCCCACCAACCTCTGATATTTTCCTTTATCTATGTTGGTTGAATTTTGGCATTGAAATATCATATGGTTTTGTTCAATTGGGGTATCAACAGGTTTACACCCAAGCAGTCCAGTTTCAGATAGTAAATCAAGAGTATACTTTCATTGACATAGAAAAATACCATGTTTAGATCTAGCTACTTCAATACCCAAGAAATATTTGAGGTTTCCAAGTTGTTTTATCTTAAATTCAGAAGCGGGGTATTTTTGCAAACTAGACATCTCATCTTGGTCATTCCCTGTAACAATCATATCATCTACATAAATAATCAAAGTTGTAATTTTATCTTCTCCTTTCTTCAAAAATAAGGTGTGATCAGAGTTACTTGTTTTATAGCCAAAAGCCTTCATAGGCTTAGTAAACCTACTAAACCATGCTCTTGGGGATTGTTTTAATCCATATAGAGCCTTCCTCAACTTGCAAACCTTCATCTCATTTGAATCTATCATACCTGGTGGTAAATCCATATAAATTTCTTCTAAAATTTCTCCATGTAGGAAAGCATTTTTCACATCAAATTGTAGAACAGGCCAATCTTGGTTTGCTGCCAGTGATAAAAGTATTCTCACAGTGTTGAGTTTGGCTACCGACGCAAATGTCTCTTGGTAGTCTACGCCGTAAGATTGAGTGTAACCTTTAGCAACTAGTCGTGCTTTATACCTTTCAATAGTTCCACCAACTTTGTGTTTAATTGTATAAACCCATTTGCATCCCACAGTCTTCTTCCCTTTTGGTAACGTTACAAGATCCCGAGTGTTACTTTTTTCTAAAGCTGCCATCTCCACAACCATTGCTTCAGTCCATCTGGGATCTGCTAAAGCTTCCTGCACATTACTAGGAATAGAAATTGAGGATAATTGAGATACAAATGATGCATATGACTTAGATAACTTGTGAGATGACACATACTTACTAATGGGATATTTAACTTTAGATTGAAGGTTTGGTTCATATCTAATGGGAGGTTGACCATGGTTAGAACGAGGTGGAAGATTATATTGGACAATAGTGGATTCAATATTAGGTGTGTTGGTGGCCTCATGAAAACTAGAGTCAATTTCATGGTCAATTTCATGAAAAAAAAGGAATCAACTTCAGAATGATCATTAGTATCAACTCCATTTATAATTGTATTATCAGAAATAGAATCAGGAAATACCTCTGGAGAGTCAACTTGGTCTTGTGGAGAAGATTGAGCTAGTTGATTATGATCAGAGAACCAAGCATTAATGGGTTGTGGCAACTCCAATATCTTCTTGTCATGGTTAATCATTTTCAAACAATCATGTTCTTATTAAAAGAAAACATAAGCATCAATATGAATTTAATTAGTTAACAAGATATGTATTGCAAAAAAAATAAAAATAAACATACCTCTCCATTTCAGACATGCCTAGAAACATGATTTGAATAATTATAAAGTAAGCAGGTATCAAATGGCCCTCCTGGATAACTCTCTAATGGATCATCCTTCTGGGCTTCAGGGGCTTTGGGGTCAACAGGGGCATCAAGAACCTCAAATTTTGTTGCATCATATGCTTGAGAGAGTCATCTACAAGAACTAGACGGCCAGGGTTGTGAAGTAGATGTAACATCAACCGAGTTATCAACAGCTCTTGGCCTCTTGGACCTTGTTGCGGCCCTCTCACGTTATACCGATGTGATTTAGGGCACTCGCATAAGCCTAATTTGTCCAGTGTTGTCTTCAGTCATTGCACTTGCATTATAAACAGAGACATATATAAACAACATGTCTAGGGAAAATCAAAAATCCCACAAAATAACCCTTTTTTTTCCTGAGTCAAATCTGGTGATGCATCTCCAAAAACAATGCAAAGGAAATCTGGAGATGCGTCTTTGGGCAAAACTATGATTGTCTCAACCATGACAGATACGCCATTTCTATCAATTTTGTTTACAATCCTACCTAATTTACCTAAAACAACTAATGTATCATAAAACTAACTAAAAATTAAAACATAAAAAGTTAAGAAATTTTGAAAAACTTACCAAAAGAAATTGATTATTGAGAAGGAGCAGTTGGATGTTATGGGATACTGGGAAGAGCCTTAATCATATAAGCTTGATCGAATGGATGCAAAGGTATAATTGTTGCAGAGCTAAAGTGTCATTTTTTGAGAAATTTTGAGAAAAATGAAGGAGGAAGTGGAAAGGGTCTGGCGCGAGATATTAAACAGAAGCGTTTGGAGATGCATTTTTGAACCGTTGATAACTTCTCAGCAAGTATACTGATAATATCGCAGTAATAAAAAATATCGAATCCACAAGGACTACTATTTAACAAGACAAAACTATGTAATATATAGAAAATACTAACTTGGGGGGGGGGGGGTCGAGTTTGAATTGCAAAAATAAAATAAAGTGTTTTAACAAGTTTACTAAAATGTTCAGGTTGTGTACAAAATCCCCTATTTCTTTATTGTTGATGTTCGATGCATTACATGAATGATATTGTCACTATAATCCCATAATGAAATAACAAAACCACTATAATCAATATCTTATGATATAGCTCACTAATCACTACTTTAAGTTTTCTATCCCTAGTCCACCAGCGTAAGCAGGATTAAGCGATACAACATAATGTTAATGCCTAAGCCACTACTCAGGGTCTTATATCCCTATTCAACCAGCATAAGCACAACAATTGCCCTAGGTCCAACACATATACTAATGGTCAGTATTCCCTATGTGCCCAAAATCATATTAAAAGAGTATCTCACATAAAAAGTATTAAAAATAAGATGAAATTGAATAGAATAATAGATAAAATTACTCATGCAATATCAAATCAAACATATGTCCCAATAATATCAAAATAGGTTTATCAAACGCAACCTAATCTATAGAGATTTAGCTACTCATAATTCAAATTACAATACCAAAATCAATTAAGAAGGTTTGCATAAGTATTTCCTTGAAGAATTGGCCTCTAATGGCTTCCAATGCTCTCAAAAATCACTTATGGTGTTGTGAACTCGTACTTCCTGTGTAGAAAATCGTAGCCTTGAAAAAGTGCCAAAAGTCCTCTTAAAAAGCCTTCAAAATGGATTAGAAGACGTCATAAAGACACAGAAAAGAGGTCATCGAGCACATGATGAGCTGCATCGCGAGCATAATTCAGATGTTACTTCCCTATCGCATGTGCCATGATGCACGTGATTATTCTAGTAGCTGCACACTTTTGCTCCCTTTTTTCACCTAGTTTTTACTAAGTCCTCATTTCTTCAACCTAGCTATTTTTTCCTCATTCTTTGGTATTTATAATTCATTTATGCTCCTTTTAAACTTGTTTTGATCAGTTTCTTCGATCGAAATTATGTAATGACAGAATGTCATCACAACCCCAAACTTGAATTGTTGTTTGCCCTTAAGTAACTTGCATGCACTGCCAATTCCAAACAGAAAACAAGTTACATAATAATTATTGAACATTACCATATAATTTTTTTCTTTACCTGACTATTGTTCTATCTTCCAACTTCCATCTGGCAAATTTGGAAAACATTCTCAAACTTTGGCGAGTACTCAACTTGTCTCTCATCTCACCTTGACTCAATCAATGGACATAGTAATCTCTCAATCAACATGTAAAATATTTTATACTTAGCTTGACCATTTCTAATATAATTCATCAAAGAAATCAAAACACACACATTTAAGGCCTTTTTCGGCTGTATCTTGGCTTATGTTTGGGTATTATATTTTTAGGAAAGTAGGTTTAAACCTATGGAGTTAGGTGCCTAGTTCTCCTTATATCATACCCCTTCTTTCCTTCTTAATGGTACTAGAGATTTTTGTATTGTGGTATTTCTTATTCACTTTGTATTCTTTAATCCTTTTTTAAAGAAGTTTCATTTTCCACTTCTTACTTTCTCCAAATTTTGAATTTTTAACCAATTTTCTCTAGTACCCCAACCCCAAACTTAAAATGTTGCTCACTTCCAAGAGCAACCCCAAACTTAATCTTTTTAATACCACTTAAGAACCACAATTCTATCTAACTCCAAAGAGGGGATGAAAAGATGATATCTTTCAAGTTATACGACTAAAAATTAAGGCTAAGTCACCGAAAGAAAGGCTAAGCTCAAACTGGTTAGCAATGGATATACCTATTACTACAAGGTTGTTAAAAAGGCTCAAAGTTATAAGTAAGCAACTGACTCAATGTGTGTCAATCAAACCAGACAGATTTAATCAAAAACAGATCAAACTTGATAAAATAATAATGCATGGATACACTTAATACGAAAGAATAGTAAACAATAGAATTTATTTGGCTCAAACCTTACTAGTTGAGGTATCTAAAGGTTGAGTACAAGTCCTTTGATTCTTTTCACATCCCTTGACTTCAAGTTGTAAGTTGGTTTCCTGATGATCAAGTTCCTTTTGATTCATTTGTTCAACGTTAAAGTTGCAAATTTGTAAATCTAAAAGAAACAAAAACTACAAACTTGTTCATTAAAGACAATATAAGTGAATAATACAATTGGGGAAGAGTACTTATAATAGTTATTACTTTTCTCTAGGTATACACTTAAAAATAAAAAATAAAAAATCTTCTAAGACTTACAAAAACTACATGTTTTTTCATATGTTATCATTGCGGAAAAGATCATGCATGTCATTCATTGTGTTGTTGAAGTTGTTATTCTGCCTAGTCCATTCAGCTCGCATACAGTCTCTCCTCCTTGCTTGCTCTTGATCTTGGTTGGTGAAGTCACTCTCCATTTCATCAGCTGTTGCAAACCTTGATATTAAGCTCTGAGCAACCATATGATCTTCTAGCTGGTTATAAAAGTCTCGGAACACAAGAGCAAATCTTGGAGGTTTAGCATACAAAGTGTGTGAAACTTCCGTAATCCACCTTATAACCCCCATTGCGTGAGCTTCTATTCTTATTTGAAACTCTAAAGCCTGTTGACCTTGCATTTTCTATGGTTGGTGTTGCACTTATGGTTGGTAGAATCCTTTGTCATTTCCCGCTTGATTGTCCTCTTGATCATTTAGAGCAACTTCTGCTTGATGCATATGTTGCAGCCTCATTATAGCCAAAGTGTTAAGAGGTGGTTTTGAACTGATCATCTCATCATCGGGGTAAACAGGCACACCTACTATACTGCACAATTCATTAATAACACAAAAATACCTACAAGCTCTTTATGCAACGTTAACCATGTATTTTATATTTTCAGAAATTAAACGCCCCAAATCAATAGGGTCCCCTTTTAAAAGAGAAAAAGTTCATAAACACCGCTTCATAATAAATTGTGATTGGTTGGACGTGACTTCTAAGGACTGCATAGAAAATGAGGCCCAAACCCTCAGAATTTGGCGAAATTCAACAGCTTTGAGTCGCAGAGCTAAGCCACGCTTGGCCACCCATATGCTAGTGGCCTACAAAAAGCTTTTATCATCTCTCAAGATATTGCCTCGTTTATTACTTTGTGCTCATGTCTGTAGTTTCTAAGAGCACATACCAGAGGAGTTTGCAAATTAAAAAGAAAATTTATGGCATTAGGAGAATAATTAGTATACTTACCTCTAACATAAGAAATGTAGGTGCGTACCTCGCCAAATATCACGTTTCCTTAAAATTCTAGGCTTATGTTTTTGTTTGCTTCACGAATTAAATTGTTGAAACTTATCCAAAGCCTTTGTTACAACATCTCTACCACCTCTCCAAAACTTTTCAGATCTTCACAAATGAAGGCTCTCTCCCTCACAATATGGTAATTCACCAATGTGAGGTATTTTTCAGCTTTAGCCTCATAAAGAAATTTGATACTAGGGAAGGCATGAGCATTTGGAGTAGTGAGGCAACACTTAAGGATGAACCTCTTGTCAACCTTCCTCTCTTTGAAGCCATTGGTACCTACAGTAACACACAAAAAATAACACTACACAAAGAGAATTAAGCAGAAAATAAGCTCAGTTTAGTTTGTGAGAAGCAGAATGAGAAGAAAAAGAACTGAGGGGAAAGTGATTTGAAAAATTAATATTTATAGGCCAATTACTTATTTCCCATCACGCGCATTATACATCCATCGCACGCGTGGTGGTAAAGGTCTTCCCCCAACATCTCTCTTTAATGTATATATTGCATGTTATACTCTCATCCCACACGGTGTTAATGGTACTCAAATTCTCCTTAATGTCTCTATCGCATGTGTTATGCACATATCGCACGCGCGATGAAGCTTTATCACACACATGATACCCTGCGTGATTATTCTAGGGGCTTCAGCTTTTTTTCTTCCTTTTTTCTTCTTATATTCTTCTCCTTTGTTTTCTTTTATTCTTTTCTTTTACCTATTTTATCTTCTAGCAATATAACACACAATTTGTACATGTTAAAAATTAAAATTCAACGTAAAAATAATATAAATACTTACTGATGGGTTGCCTCCTATAAAGCACTTTTTTTCCGTCATTAGCTTGACGTTTGCCTAAGGCACGTTAGGCGTAAGGGATACCCTTATGCCGGTCAACTCACTTGTTTCCTTGCCTTTGTCAATTGTGCCACCTTTACCCTCCAGATGGTAGCATGTCTCAAAGTCATCCACATATGGTGTCCAGTCAGACACATTGACAACCATTTTTTCTTTGTTGAACTTCAAGACAAGTTTACCAGTTTCCACATCTATCAAATCCTTTCCAATTGCCAAGAATGGGCGTCTGAGAATAATCGACCCTTCTGAATCTCCTTTCATATCAATCATCACAAAAGTTACAAGAAACACTAACCATCAACATGTACTAACACGTCTTGTAAGATACCAAGCAGATGAGTAACAAATGAATCAACTAAAGTGAGAGTCATATTACTCAGTGCCACACCCTCATTTTCACCTTTAGCCCTTCATACCCTACATTCGTCATATCATACATCGTCCTATCGTATACCGAGCATGTGGGCTCACTAGGCAAGGATTGGGTCGGTTCATTTGTTTTCCATTTCAAATAAGATAAATTGCCTATCATGGACTACATGGAAGAAAAGGTTCATTATCTAAGGTTTGATCTAAGTTGGAAAGTTTACTCATGTAGATTTCTTCAAGGAGAAGTTACTTGAAAAATATTAGGATATTCAAGATCAATATTCCTAATATACATGAAGTGCAATGCCTAATCCAAGACTTTTTTATCCATTTTTGTTTCAAATTCTTGATCAAGTGGAGTTCAAATTTGCAAAGCATGAGTCAAGATCACAAGTTCATAATTCAAGACTTCATCCATTTCAAATAATAGTATAAGGGAAACCCATCCTTCAAAGTTCAAGATTCATGAATTCAAGACTAGAATTTTTACAAAGGGAATTTCATGACATTACAAGAATGCCATTTGTTACAATGTTTATAACCTTAAGTAATGTTTAGGAATTAATCTATTTCTAATCTTCATTCAAGTTTCTAATTAAATTCATGCTATGGTACCCTTCATGCCCCAACAAGTTTACATGTTCCACATTATGCTTGCAAACATCCAAGGAAAATAATGAAGATACAACTTAACATTGGAACATGTCAAAATCAAGACTATGCATGCTTAATCATGGGCAATTTGAATGTGATCCAAAACAGCCCCATGCAAGAAGTGACAATTTGCCCCATATCACAAAATCATTTCATGTCACAAGACCAAGGGAATAAACTTATGGTAATGCATCTATACATCAAATATCAGAATTTTAAAAATTTGTCCCAAAGTGGTAGCATTGACCACAAGGGCAGTCCAAGCATAAGCCAACAAATGGGTACAAGGTTTGAGGGCAATGTAAAGTGATGCAGAAAAAAATGCAGCATAGGCAAGTAGTGCATCAAAAATGCAGCATAGTAACATACATGGAAATGGAAAGAAAGAGAGTGACATGAGAAAAGTGGCAAGAAACATTTCTCCATGAAAAAATCTGATATTTTGAAAGAATGGAAAACCCTAATGTGCTGAGATAAAAGAGGAGAGGGGGCTGCAAACAAAGGGATTCAACATTCACTACACATTAACATAGAGAGAGAGAGAGAGATTGAGAGTAAAGAAACATTGAAAAATTCAGAAAAGAGAGTAGGAGAAAAAACAGAAAAAAGAGTTTGAAAAGAAAACCTTGAGAGAACAAAAGAGTGTTAGAAAATCAGAAGGAGAAGGACATCCAACAAAGCCATTGGTGGTGAAGGAAGCTAGTAACTCTTGGGTATCCTTCCTTTAAAACTCTCACCTCTTTACATTTTTTTTGCATGTTTTATTTTCATGTGTTTTTGTTTGTTTTGTATGCTGTAATAAGGTCTTGAGTGACCAAGAAATGTTGTAATAGAATAAAGAAAAGAGATAGAACATAGTTTAGGTTGCATAGTGACATGAGTTGAAAAACTCAAGATACTGTCACGTTCGCTAGCCAGTTCGCCTAGCGAACTTTGTCCCATTTTCCCCTCTGTTTCCATAAAAAACGTGTATTCTGAGCAAAATAGCATGAAGTTCGCCTAGCAAACTTTTTGATGCTTCTTTCTGTCATGTTCGCTGGAACCTTCGCCTAGCGAACTTTGCCCTATTTCACCTCTGTTTTCATTCGCTAGAGGTTCTCCTAGAGAACTTCTTGTTTTTTTTTCTGGGCACCTTCGTTGGCACCTTCGCCTAGCGAACTTTGTCCCCTTTCACCTCTGTTTGCATTCACTGGGAAGTTTGCCTAGCGAACTTCATACTGTTTCTGGGTAGCTTCGCTACAACCTTCGCCTAGCGAGCTTCCCTTGGATTTTCTAGTTTTTTTCCTAAACTCTCAACTTCAAATCTTTCTCTCTCTCAACTAAAACAAACACACCATTCACCTTCTCACATTTAAACCAAACATAACACACTAATGGAAATTGAAAACCAAGACGACACTTCTATCAGAGAAATCAAACCAAAAAAACAGAAGAATCATGGGTGCTGGAGGTCCTGATGAATAGGATGACAATAGATGGCCACCATGGTTGAAACCTTTGTTAAAAGAAAATTTCTTTGTTCAATGCAAGTTACATGCTGATTCTCACAAAAGTGAATTTAATATGTATTGTTTAGATTGTTTAGATTGTTTAGATTGTGATGACCATGCTCTTTCCCTAAAGGTTTTATCAGTATTTCCCTTTCCCTCCTTGGGATAAATAAAATCCGGTGGCGACTCTGTGTCATTTTTCGCGTAGCGATAGCTGGCGACTCTGCTGGGGACTTCTTCCTAAGCGAGTCAAACCTAACCTAGGTCATTTTTACGTGTTTAGGTTCTCTCTTTTTATGTACTTGTTTATCGCTTTCCTTTATTTATTCAATTATATATCACCTTATTTGGTTTCACTGGTTGTGGTATGGATTGGATACTTTGGTGGCAAACCATGAGGGAAAGACTTTATATCCGATTCTAGAGTGTTAAAATTGAGATAGGAGAGGTTGAGTAGTATAGGCTTTCGAGATGCTCATCTTGTGATAGTCGATACGAGAACCTCGCTTAAACTAGATTCCTTTGACAATGATGAAAACCGTCAAGCTCTTGGCGTGTTTGATCAATGTTTTCTTGGGAATCCATTACTCCAAGGACCTTTTAGAACCCTAAACCATTGGCCAACTAAGATTGATGATCAAGTAGTATGGGTCCTCGAGAAGCTCTTCTTGTATGGATCGATACGAAGACCTCGTTCAGAAGAGACTTTCTTGATGGAGCTGTTGCCTGGCAATGACTGACATACGTAACAAACAGTCAAGGAAGTCCATGACTCTGAAATCCTTGTCTAGAACCCCGTGTCAACGTGTCTCGTAGTATGGGTCTCCGAGAAATTCTTCTCGTGTGGGTCGATACGAGGACCTCACCCAAAAGAGTTTCATGTGATAGAGTCATTGTCCGACATATTCATGTCGTGTATGATGAACAGTCATATGAATCCATGACTTTGGGATCTCTATTAAACCATAGATCACGCCTTGTGAGAACCTGTTCATAAAGCAGTCAGTATCGGTCATATCCATACCTCAGACTTATGAACCCATGTGCTCAGATTCCATTTGTGCATCCGCTCATACATAAACACTTCATAAAAACAAAGCTCTTAGTGTCTTGTTCTTATTGCAGATATAAGCATTTTTCAGAAGCAATCATGATAAATGTGAATCTAGGGACAATAAGACTAAACAAGAAGACCGACAGAAAAAGTACTTTCACTTTCAAATACAAAGATCCTTCAATTGACAGTCTGAAATCTCTAAGTGCCAAGATCACTCACATCAAGCACAACAAATTTCACACTTCTTATGGGAGAATCTTAGATTTGTTGATAGAGAAGATAGAATTTGAAGCCCTCACAGCCTTGGCTCAGTACTACGACACTTCTCTCCGTTGTTTCACCTTTGCTGATTTTCAGATAGCTCCCACTTTGGAAGAATTCGAGAAGATTCTGAACCTCTCCAT
Source organism: Lathyrus sativus (assembly GCA_963859935.3). Classification (NCBI taxonomy): domain Eukaryota; kingdom Viridiplantae; phylum Streptophyta; class Magnoliopsida; order Fabales; family Fabaceae; genus Lathyrus; species Lathyrus sativus. Next base: position 595,968,926 of record OZ012740.1, on the reverse strand, counting down.
CAAAAATCGCAATCCTTTTCCGAAGCTCGAAGAAGAATTCATTTTGAAGAAATTGGCTTCTGCCATAGGAATTCCCACAGGAGATGTGATAGCCAATTGGGCACCCAAAGGAGCTAGGGGATTCTCGAGGAAATTCTTAGAAGAACAAGCATGGAAGTACGCCAAAGAAGAGAAATGGGAAATATGTGGCTCAGTGTTGGCACTCTTGGTCTATGGAATTGTGATGTTTCCAAATGGGGAAAATTTTGTGGACCAGGTGGCTGTGGAAATTTTCTTGACCAAGAACCTCGTGCCTTTCCTCCTAGGTGACTTCTACCACACACTTCATACAAGACATGTAAAAGGAGGTGGAATGTTCCTTTGTTGCACCCCGCTCTTGCATAAGTGGCTAAGGACCCAAATGCCTGAAAAAGGTCTTTTCGTTTCCGAGAAACTCTCATGGCCTCAAAGATTCGCTTCACTCACCGCTAGTTCCATCACATGGTACAAGAGAGAGTGGGAAACCAAATATATCATCTTTTCTTATGGAGAATTCCCCAATGTGCTTCTCTTGGGAACACGAGGTTGCATCAATTACAACTCAGTGTTACTCAAAAGACAGTTTGGACACTCCATAGATGGTCCTCCTAGAGAAGAAGATTTGGTACCGTTCCTTGTCAATACGGTCGATCCAAATGATCCAGCTATAAGAAGGGTAAGAAGAGCATGAGTAAACATTACAAGAAGCAATCCAAACAATGGGAGGAAGAGTATCATTTCTCGTGAACCTTATGTTAGATGGGTGAAAGAGAGAGCAAAGGAAGTCAGATTACCCTTTGACTTTGATGCATATGCTTTCCCATCGAATCCTGAACCTGAACCGATTTTACCCGAAGACATGGAGAAACTTAAGTCCAAAGTCCAAGAACTTGAAGATGAGAACACTCAGCTCCGAATTCAACTCAATGAGACTAAGCATAAAAGTGAAGCTTGGGAAGACAAAAGCAAAGATTTGAAAGAAAAGTTCGAGGATAGCAAGAAAAGGGCTAGGGAAGAGAAAGAAAAGAAAGAATGGGTTGGTGGAGCACTTAAAAGTGCCAATGCAGACTTGGATCACCAAAATGAAAAATTGGACCAAGTGTGGCGAAAGGTCAGAGACTTACAAAATGATGTGAGAATAGCCACCCAGATGAAGAAAGATGAAAGGGAAAAATTTGAAGCTCAGATTCACAAGTTGAATAGCATTATCCAAGGCTGCAAGGATCAGTTAGCTCGTGCACTATTGGAAAAAGAGAATGCGCAGCGAGATTTCATACAAGCAAATTACCAATTGGGTAGGGCTATTGAGGAAATCCAGAGATTCAAAGATGGAATCTATGATGAGCTATACCTAGAGCTGCAGAACAGTTGCCACTATTGGGAAGAAAGTTGTCGTCAAACGGAGGTTGCGGTACTTCAGAGAGATGACATCATCCATAATCTCCAAATTCTCTATGCCAAATGGAAGAAAAAATTTGTGAACTTTGCGGGATTCTCCAACTTTGTACTTAAACAAATCCCTGAAAAATTGAAGGTGGTTGATCAAGTGATGACTCTTGAAAACACTCTTGTCCCTGTGTTCGACTTTGTGAAGTTTCGCAAGGAAACAATGGGAGAACTCGTTATAGATTTAGAGGCGGTTCGCAGAGCCCAAGGAGTCACCTTTAGAGTCAATTTGTAATTTGTTTAAGAAGTGTATCTCATATTTTGCATTTTAACTTGGCTTCGAGCCTTTATGAAAGTTTTTGTTCTATTATGTCTCTTCTGATTAATTGCAATGGAAAATGTTTATATTCTTAACGATAACTAACAAGGTTACTAAGAGCTTTGCGCATAACATATTGTTCCATATGCATTCATACATCATTCTGCATTTCATAAAACAAAACCAAAACTTACAAAGGCTTGACCTCCATTCGCAGTAAATAAGCTGGTTTTTCGGCACTTGCTCAAAACTAGAAATATGTCTCAGATCACTATGGAAGAGCTTCATAAAGGCCAATAATTATTGAAGGAGGAGGTCAAGCAACTGAAAACTCAGGTGAACTTGATTATGGAGATCCTACAAACACTGATGAGGAAGGAAAGTAACCCTGCACCAGTTATTGCCACGACAATGCTTGCTCTTATGGAAGTACCTAAGTCCCCCTCAAGTCAAGAGATTCCTTGTGAACAAGACCCACCACTTGGACCTACAAAGCGTACCTATCAACGACCATTACCTAATCCTCAGTCAAGTCAGAGGAACCGACTGCGGAGTAAGAATCAGTATCCAGATCAGCGGTGAAACTCAGCCCAATGAGGCCAGAACAGACCAAGGAGGCCAAAGAAACGCTTTGACCCAATTTCTATGTCATACAGTCGACTCCTCCCTTTGTTGCTCAGTAATTCATTGGTCCAGCTAAGAGAACTTGGTCCTTCTCCAACATCGCCTCCTTTAGGCAATAACGCAAATGTCAGGTATGTATTCCACTCTGGAGCACCTGGACACACGATCGAGGATTGTAAATCCTTGAAGTACCAAGTGTAAGAGTTTATTGAGTCCAGACCAATTTCATTTACGCCTCAAGCCCTTCAAATCAACGCCAACCCTTCATCTGGTCAGGCAGGCTCATTAGTTTCTGTCATGGAAGAAGTTTTTAAGAATGGGTGAGGAAAAGGTTGTCATAGTGGTCTCAATGAGCAAGAAGGCTAGCCCAACTGCAAGTCAAGAAATAAAAAGCCCAGTACCCAGTGCTGGCAATTTTTAGATCTTGTCATTCCTAGGCATTTGTAGTTTATTTCCTGTTATTTGCTACTTATGTTTTAAACATTGTTTGTTTTGAATGGTAATATTAATGAAGTAATCATGCTTTTTGAATTAATCATGTCGCATTCGCTCATTCTTTCTTCACTTAAAAAAAATGCATTTACCTCTCGTTCACTTTCTTTCTCAAAACCTCTGTTTTAGCAAAACTGGAAGGAGGATGACGAAAATGAAATACCCATAATTGCAATTGTATGCTTCCGGATAAAATCCTACTGTTGATGTACATGTATTGTTTCAAATCCCCTAAACACTGGAGAGATAAGGAGTTAATCCCTAATTAACCACTTTGAGCATAGAAGTAGGAGTTTCCTTCGGATTTCTAAACCTTTACACTTAACCTGGGGAATGGGTAGTGTTCAGTTAATTTGAATTATCGAGATGGAACTTCCCGTGTGAAGATCAACTACAAGATATTCTTTGCACGTGTCCTGAAGTGTCGAAAGAATCATGCAAAATCCAAAAGTTATGACGGTTGTTCTTCAATGACCAATGACTTGGCTATCACAACCCTCCAACAAATTTGAAAAAAACAAAAAAAAATTAAAAGCCTGCTAAGTCAAACACCTCAAGAGGAGACTTAGGAAACAGCCAAGGTTATCCCGATGGACTTGAAAAGCAAAATCAGTCCATGCAAAAGTTAGGGATCACAAACAAAAGTAAAAGAGGTCTTCAAATCCTCGAAGCAAAATAAGATTCAGTGACCATTATGTCAAACATCAAAAGGGTCGTTGACATCCATGAAAAACAAAATAAAGTGATTGCCATTTCAAGCGAGCCTTGAATTCTCATCTTTATTCTCACACCATTTAACTCTAGACATGTGTGTATCAGATTAGCTAAACATAGGACTGGAGAACATCATGAAGAAGGGGTGGGTTTAAAATAAAACTATGAGCCTTATATCCTTTGTTTCTATAACCGTGAACCAGACCACATTACAACCCTCAAAAGACCTAATTGAGACGGGGTTTATTCTGAAAGCATACTACAACAAGGTTGCGTAAACTGACTCCCCACAGATTTGCTAATCTTCAGCATTGGTGTCATTTCTGCTATATCTTTCACACCAACTAAATCAACATTATGTTTGGACTAAGGGTCCATTCATCACACACTATCACGTCATCCCAATAAATGATTTTTTCAAATATGCATGAGAATCACATTAAAATTACCATTTGTGAATAAACAATTTAAATTGCAAGTCAGTACTTGATATCAAGGAAATTTCAACAAAGAGTAATCAAAGAGGATTTGACCATTCATCAAAGTTGACCAGAACTAAGAGCACCTTGTAGTCTTATGGGTCAAGGGCATTGACATCCAATGATTATGAAGTTAGTCGGTCTAAAGCAAGCCCTAAGCATCATTTGATTATGGGGCGGGTCATTCAAAAATTGGTTGATCAGAAGAGAATCATCACAAGACTCTACCAACTAGGGGCAGACCACCCGGAGGTTCTTTGATTAAAGGAAAAGTCCTTCCAATGCTTAATCATCATAAATCAAATTGCTTCAACACTCATTCTGGGATAGGCTACTTCAAGAGTACGTCAAAGCCCATCACTCCAAGAGTCAGTTAATCAGGGACTAATCTCTTCATCATGCAAGATTCTAGGGCAAGTCATCTCAAGTTCATCTCATGACAAGCTACCTCCAATCTCTCTTTTAAGGAAAAATTCTCCAAAGACCTTCCAGACTGGGGCAAGCTGAACTAAAACTGGGGCAAGTCCTTTCAATGCCTTCTAGCTTATCAAGCAAGCTCTTTCGAGCTCAAAGCGAGTGTCGGGGAATCATGCTATTAGCCCACCCGACCAAATCACCCTTTTCCTTTAGCCTACCTTTAGACTCCAGTTCCCGTATGGTAGTTAATTTTTCCTTCAAAGTCCAGTTCTTGTCTGGCGAACCATAAAACCAGTTCTCGTCTGGTAATTCACCTTCAGAGCCCAACCTCGCTTGGCACCCAAAACAAAATCCCAACCATACTTGGCACGTCCATCACCCGTAACCTCCATATCCTTACGTCCCCGACATTTTTTCATACATCCTGCATCATTTCATGAGTGTTTAGCCAGTCGTTCTCAAAGATACAAATTTCCTGTGGGCATCCTAGTAGGATCCTTTAAGAGTGTTTATCCCTTCACTTACCCTTTGTAAGTTTATTTTGTGTCTCCTTACCTTTCATAAGGGATTTCATTGCCTTTCGCGTGAAATCTTTTCCCTCCGCTTTCCTTTCGTAAGCGTCTTCGTTGTCTTTTACATGCGACAAAACTTTGTTTTAGGTATCTTCGATCAATTTGGATGCTTGATGCCTATGTGGCCAAGAACTGAATGGTCGCCATACTTAAAGAATATCTTCTCCGCCGTTGTGCCTGTGAGGTCAAATGATGTTTTAATACCCTATACAAGTTTCCTCTACCTTTTGCAAGAGGATGGTTATTGCCCTTAACTTACCTTTTGTGAGTCTTTTCGTGTCTCTTTCACGAAATATCTCCACCTTGCCTTTCGCAACATATTCAACTTACCTTTAGTAAGACCTCCCGTGCCTTTTTTACAGGTTCTTGTCAGCTTGCCTTTTGTAAGTATTCTTTCTACCTTTTGTAGAAGGAATTTTTCTCCCAACCTATTGTTCAGGAGTCTTTTCTGTTTTTTGCAGAAGAAAGTACGATCGTCCTCTCCTAAGGAAGTCTCCTATCTACCTTTTGTAGAAGGAATTATCTCCAAACCTTTTTTTTGAGTCCTCTCTACCTTTTGTAGAAGCAACTTCTTCTCCTAACCTTTTGTTCTGAAGTCTTTTCTGCCTTTACAGAAGGAAATACGATCGTATTCTCCCAAGGGAGTCTCCTCTACTTGATGTATAAGGAGTTAATATGTCTTCAAACCTTTTGTTTTGGAGTCCTCTCTATCTTTTGTAGAAGGAATATTGTCTTCAAACCTTTTATTTTGGAGTCCTCTCTACCTTTCGTAGAAGGAATATTGTCTTCAAACCTTTTGTTTCGGAGTCCTCTCTACCTTTTGTAGAAGGAAACATTTTCTCTAAAACTTTTGTTCGGGAGTCCTCCACACCTTTTGTAAGAGTAAAACCAATTTCTAGAGTCCTTTCTACCTTTCGTAGAAGGAATATCTCATAATCCTTTATCTTTAGAGTCCTCTCTACCTTCTGTAGAAGGAATATCTCACATTTCTATATTTCTTGAGTCTTGTCTACCTTTCATAGAAGGAATATCTCACATATCTATATTTTTAGAGTCCTCTCTACCTTTCGTAGAAGGAATATCTCACAATGTTTATTTTTAGAGTCCTCTCTACCTTTTTGTAGAAGGAATATCTCACATTTCTATTTCCGAGTCCTCTCTATCTTTTGTAGAAGGAATATCTCTTAGCCAATCTTGATTCCCTATTACGAGGTGTCTCCTTTTCCGGCTGGTAAAGCGCTCATGTTCATTCCGCAACGCATCTCAAACATATGCCCCTTAACCCTTCCTCACTAACAGATATCTCTTTTTAAGCCATCTTGCTGACTGTCTACTTTCATTCCACACCTCTCCAGTTGAAAATCCCGGGTATTCTAGTATTTAATTCTCTTCTACCATGAATGTTCAAGCACCTTTATCCTCCATACATTCAGGTCCAAGAGGATTAAATAGGGGCAACTGTCACACCCTCATTTTCACCTTTAGCCCTTCATACCCTATATTCGTCATATCATACATCGTCCTATCACATACCGAGCATGTGGGTTCACCAGGTAAGAATTGGGTCGGTTCATTTTTTTTCCATTTCAAATAAGATAAATTGCCTATCATGGACTACATGGAAGAAAAAGTTCATCATCTAAGGTTTGATCTAAGTTGGAAAGTCTACTCATGTAGATTTCTTTAAGGAGAAGTTACTTGAAAAATATTAGGATATTCAAGATCAATATTCCTAATATACATGAAGTGCAATGCCTAATCCAAGACTTTTTCATCCATTTTTGTTTCAAATTATTGATCAAGTGGAGTTCAAATTTGCAAAGCATGAGTCAAGATCACAAGTTCATAATTCAAGACTTCATCCATTTCAAATAATGGTATAAGGGAAACTCATCATTCAAAGTTCAAGATTCATGAATTCAAGACTAGAATTTTTACAAAGGGAATTTCATGACATTACAAGAATGCTATTTGTTACAAAGTTTCTAACCTTAAGTAATGTTTAGGAATTAATCTATTTCTAATCTTCATTCAAGTCTCTAATCAAATTCATGCTATGGTACCCTTCATGCCCCCAACAAGTTTACATGTTTCACATTATGCTTGCAAACATCCAAGGAAAATAATGAAGATAGAACTTAACATTGGAACATGTCAAAATCAAGACTATGCATGCTTAATCATGGGCAATTTGAATGTGGTCCAAAACAGCCCCATGCAAGAAGTGACAATTTTCCCTATATCACAAAATCATTTCATGTCACAAGACCAAGGGAATAAACTTATGGTAATGCACCTATACATCAAATATTAAAATTTTAAAAATTTGTCCCAAGGTGGTAGCATTGATCACAAGGGCAGTCCAAGCATAAGCCAACAAATGGATACAAGGTTTGAGGGAAATGTAAAGTGCTGCAGAAAAAAAGACAGCATAGGCACGTAATGCAGCATAGCAACATACATGGAAATGGAAAGAAAGAGAGTGACATGAGGAAAGTGGCAATAAACATTTCTCCATGAAAAAATTTGATATTTTGAAAGAAGGGAAAACCCTAATGTGCTAAGATAAAGAGGAGAGGGGGTTGCAAACAAAGGGATTTAACATTCACTACACATTAACATAGAGAGAGATTGAGAGCAAAGAAACATTGAAAAATTCGGAAAAGAGAGTAGGAGAAGAAACAGAAAAAAGAGTTTGAAAAGAAAACCTTGAGAGAACAAAAGAGTGTTAGAAAATCAGAAGGAGGAAGACATCCAACAAAGCCATTGGTGGTGAAGGAAACTAGTAACTCTTGGGTATCATTCCTTTAAAACTCTCACCTCTTTACATTTTTTTTGCATGTTTTATTTTCATGTGTTTTTGTTTGTGTTGTATGTTGTAATAAGGTCTTGAGTGACCAAGAAATGTTGTAAAAGAATAAATAAAATAGGTAGAGCATAATTTAGGTTGCATAGTGACATGAGTTGAAAAACTCAAGATATTGTCACATTCGCTAGCCAGTTCGCCTAGCGAACTTTGTCCCACTTTCCCCTCTGTTTCCATAAAAAACGTGTATTCTGGGCAAAACAGCATGAAGTTCTCCTAGCAAACTTTTTGATGTTTCTTTCTGTCATGTTCACTGGCACCTTCGCCTAGCGAACTTTGCTCTATTTCGCCTCTGTTTTCATTCGCTAGAGGTTTGCCTAGCAAACTTCTTGTTGTTTTTTTTTGGGCACCTTTGCTGGCACCTTCGCCTAGCGAATTTTGCCCCCTTTCACCTCTGTTTGCATTCGCTGGGAAGTTCGCCTAGCGAACTTCATACTGTTTTTGGGTAGCTTCGTTACAACCTTCTCCTAGCGAACTTCCCTTGGATTTTCTAGTTTTTTCCCAAAAAAAATTTTCTCAAGGAGTTCGCGTTTTTTTTTCATGTTTTGTGTTTTTCATACCGACTAATCTGATATGGTTGAACGACTATTGTGTGTGGACGTTATTATGGTTATGTTTGACTTTTGTTTCCAAAACTATTTTCAAGAATAAACTCTCGATTTTATCGAGCCATTTTCAACCTTGTAAGTCGACCGCCTTGTGTGTTCGCCATCGACCTTATTCGCATCACTTCAAACATTTTTTACAAATAATAAAAACCCTTGATCAAACATCAAGTGGTATTTTTCTCATAAAAATCCAAAAAAAAATATACGATTAGGATTATACACCATGAGCTTTAAAGTTGTGGAGAAGGAATGAGAATGGAACCCTCCTACACTCGTTTCGAATGTTTTGAATACAAGGCACTCGACTTGGTTATTCGAAACATTCATCTCTATCTAAAGTCTTTTGTGTAATCCTAATCAAGAACAATCAAAAAACTAAAAATAACATCAACTCATCAAACTTCTTTTCGCCCTAGGGCATCAATCCAAAAATCCTTTTTCAAGGTATAAAATCAACCAACAAACAACCATTTCACAAGCCTCTGAACTACAAAGCTCTGATTCTTCACTTCTTTAAAGTGAGGGTACGTAGGCACAAGAGTCACAATCCTTGGCGAACATTATAATAAAAAACCAACCCCCTTTTTTCCTTAAGCAAGCACACTTTTAATATAAAACACCCATTCACGCCAAACAACCTAGGAGGTTCCCATCGAGTACGATGGATGTGAGGGGGTGCTAATACCTTCCCCTTGCATAACTGACTCCCGAACCCTAAGACTTGGTTGCGATAACCATGCTCTTTCCCTAAAGGTTTTATCGTTATTTCCCTTTCCCTCCTTGGGATAAATAAAATCCGGTGGCGACTCTGTGTCATTTTTCGCGTAGCGACACTCAGTATGATCTCTCCCAAGTTGAATTCCTTAACCTTATTCAGTGGCATAACATTTATGCTACACTATAAATCACATAAAACGTGTGGGATATTTACTCCACTAATATTACAAGAGATAATGTTTGAGGCACTGTTGTCTCATCCTTCTCAATCATGTTTGCATATTCCCTGACCACTTTCTGCTCTGTACCCTTTAGTAATGCCTTCATAAATTAGCAAACTTAGGCATTAGTTATAAAACCTCATGGAACAAAATACTTACATGAAGTGTAGTAAACATATCTTTGAACTTTGCAAACAATCCTGTCTTATCTTCCTGTAATAGTTTCTTCTTAATTATAGGATAAGGCGGTTTGTTGTAGTCAGGTAGTTCTAGATTGGGATCATTAAGGATACTCTTCTTAGTTCTTATCAAAGTGGAGTTTTTATCTATTAATTATTTAATGGTGACTCCTCTTTCCTCTTGGCCACCCTGATGTTTACTATCCTCTTTTTCAGTCCTCACTTCTTCTTTTTCCATCAAAACCTCTTCAACTATTTCATCTTCACCCTTGTTAGTGATCACCTCAAAACCTGTTTCTACAACCTTGTAAGACTCATTCTTAGGATTATCTACAATGTTACATGTAAATCCTCAACTCGAGCTAGGTAAAGCAACTATTTATCTAGATAACTGACTAATCTGCATCTCTAAATTTGTTATAAACACATCATGGTTCCTACTCATTGTCTCATGGTTTTTATTCACCTGATCAAAACTACTCTGGATGGCCTTGATGAAGTTTTTCAAGGTCTCTTCCAGGTATGGAGGTTTTCTTTGGATCGGAGCTTGTTGGTTTTACTGCATACCTTGATTAGCACTAGTATTCTGGTTATTGCCCCATCGAAAATTCTGGTGATCCTTCCATCCTGGATTGTAGGTACTGGAATAAAGGTTATTCTTCTAGGAATTGTAAAATTGAGTTTCTTCACTTGACTCTTCCAAAGAGAACTTTCATTTGCATGTCACCCTCCACAAAAATGACACCTAAGTGTTTATACTTGGCTCACGTTAGCGTTACTTAAGCTGCTTTCAGCTAGCTTTTTATTCAATAGTTCAATTTGAGCTAAAAGTGCAATATGATTATCAACAACTAACATACCTTTGGGTGTGCCTATAGTTTCAATTTTTACTGACGTTTCGCTCTTTGAATGATATTCATTCAAGCACATCTTTTCAATAAGGTCTTTAACTTATGGTTCGGTCATTGTTCTGATCGTGCCTCCCACGAAAGCATCTAACAACATACATGTTTGACTCTTAAGACCTTTTATAAAATTCTACATTTAATCCATATTATTCATATTATGATTTAGGCACCTGCGTATTAAAAGTTTAAATCTTTCCCACGAGTCATACATCGATTCAGTTTCCAGCTGCTCAAAATTTAATATTTATGCTCTTCGCTCAGCAAACTGAGTAGTTGTGAAGAATCTCTCTAAGAATTTGTCCTCCAACTCCTTCCATGTTTATATCGTTCCATTTGGAAGGGACAACAATGCGAGATACTTGATCAAACTTTAGTATGGTCAAAGGGTAACTTCTAGTTCGACAAGAATTAAGCATGAGGTCGAAGTCTATTTGCAGGCTGATATCGAAGTAATGTATGTTATAGTCGAAGTTTGTTCTAATATGCATTAGTCAATATTGCTAGGTTGTTAGCATATTGGATTGGGCCTTGCTTGTAAGTCCAAGTGTTTAAGTTAGCTTGTACCCTAAGTTAGCTTGTAATGGATAATTGTTAAAAAGTTCATTAGGTTAGTGTGTTATTTTTCTTATAAATAGGATGCTAGTTTCTCAATCTTGGTATAAGGAAAAATAGGAAGATAAAATTCTAATTTCAAGAGAGAGAGGTTATTTGTTATTCTTGTATACTTGTAATCTTGTTTCTAAGAGAAAGGAAAGAATAGAAGTTTATAACTAATCCTTGTTGTTCCTTGTTGTTTTACCTTGTTTTCTTTGTTAACCCTAACCCTTGTGTGTTTCTTGATAATGAAGAAATTGTTTATACTTTGTTTGAAGAGATCTGATTCACAATAAATTGGTGCAATGAGCATGGAGAAGATGCATTCAACAAAGTATGAGACTGAAAAGTTCACCAGAGTGAACGACTTCGATCTGTGGTGCTTGAAGATGAAAGCCCTACTAGTTCAGCAGGGTTGTTTGGAAGTGTTGAAGGGTGAGGCAGCCATGGACGCTGCGTTAACGAAAAAGAAAAGATGGGCATGATCCAGAAAGCCCACAGTACAATATTGTTGAGCCTTGGTGATAAGGTTCTTCTACAGGTATCAAAAGAGACTATGACATCAAGATTATGTATGAAATTTGAAAGTTTGTACATCACCAAATCTCTGGTGAATCGACTCTACCTGAAGCAAGCTTTATATTCATTCAAGAAGAGTGAAGACAAAGTGTTGGCTGAGCAGTTGGATATGTTCAACAAGCTGATTCTTGATCTTGAAAATATTGATGTGAAGATCAAACATTGTTGCTACTGTGTGCTTTGCCCAGAACACATGCTCACTTCAAATAAACTTTCTTGTATGAAGGGAGCCCCTAACCTTTGAAGAAGTTCAATCAGCCTTATATTCTAAGGACATGAACGAACGAAAGGAGCATAAACCTTCGACGGTGGGCAAAGGTTTGGCTGTAAAGGGAAAATTCTTGCGAAAGGATGGTAATTTCGACAAGAAGAAAGGTAAAAGTCAACAGAAATATTATAGTGGCAAAACATTTGGTATTCGATGTTATCACTGTAAGAAGGAGGGTCAAACAATAAAGGTGTGCTCTGAATACCTAAAAAATCATGGAGGTAATGGCAACACAGCCATTGTTCAAGATGACTTCGACTCATCTGATGTTCTTATGGTTTTAAGTGGCGACTCGAGAAAAGAGTGGATTATGGATTCAGGTTGCACTTGGCACATGACTCCAAATAGAGAATTGTTCGAGGAGCTATGTGATCAAGATGGTGGATCTGTGCTGCTGGGAAACAACAAATCTTGCAAAATTATAGGTATTGGATCTGTGAGATTCAAGCTCCATGATGAGTCAATAAGGTTATTGACTGAAGTCAAGTATGTACCTGACTTGAAGAGAAATTTGATTTCTCTTAGTGAATTCGACAAAAAGGGATACATTTTTCAAGGAGATAAAAGTATCCTAAGAGTCGTGAAGGGGTCAAAGGAAGTCTTGAGAGGCGTGAAGAAACAAGGCTTTTATACCCTTGAGGTTGAGGTTGTAAGTGGTTCGACAAATGTTGCATCCATGAAACCTGTGTCGAAGATAAAAGTATGGCACATGAGATTGGGCCATGTCAGCGAAAGATGCCTGGTCGAATTGGGGAAGCAGAACCTGCTAGGAGGTGACAAATTCGAAAAGTTGGAGTTTTGTGAATCTTGTGTATTTGGTAAATTATGTAAGGCGAAGTTCAGCAAAGGCAAGCAAAGAACACATGGATCCCTAGATTACATTCATGTTGATCTTTGGGGGCCTGCAAGGAATCCTTCACACTTAGGTGCAAGGTATTTTCTATCCATCGTTGATGACTATTCCAGAAAGCTATGGGTATTCTTTCAGAAGGAAAAGGATGAAACTTTTTAGAAATTCAAAAGTTGGAAGATTCTGGTCGAAACTCACACTGGCAGAAAGGTTAAGAGGTTGAGAATTGATAATGGCCTTGAATTCTACAATGAAGCATTTGATAGTTACTGTGTTGAGTCTGGGATTGCAAGGCATATGACTGTAGCAGGTACTCCTTAATAAAATGGCTTAGCTGAGAGATTCAATAGAACAATCCTTGAAAGGGTTAGATGCATGTTGGTTAATGTTGGATTGAAGAAGGTGCTTTGGATGGAGGCTGCCTCGACAACAACTTACCTGATAAATAGATGTCTCTCGACTTCCTTGGGAATGAAGACACCTGAAGAAGTTTGGTCAGGACATCCACCTAGTCTCGACAAACTGAGAGTATTTGGCTGTGTGGCCTATGCTCACATTAGGCAAGATAAGGTCAAACCTAGAGCTTTGAAATGCATGTTCATGAGATACCCTGAAGGAGTTAAAGCTTATAGGCTATGGTGCCTAGAGCCAGGTCATAGGAGGTGTATCACAAGTCGAGATGTAGTTTTTAATGAAGCAGAGATGGCCTTCAAGAAAACTGATGATGCTGGCAAAGAGCTGGAACAGGGAGAGATTCATGTTGAGGTGGAGCATGTTGATGTTGAATTGCGTACCCCAGATGAAGTCGAAGAAGATGCAGAAGATGTTGTCGAAGATGAGGAGACTGATAATGACTACCTGCTAGCAAGAGACAGGTCGAGGAGAGTCATCAAGACACCTCAAAGACTTAGGCATGCAGATCTTATAGCTTATGACTTAATATCTGCAAGTGAGGTTCTAGACGAAGAACCTAGAGACTATAAGAAAGTTATGAGGAGTCGAAGGAAGACTGAATGGCTGAAGGCCATGGATGATGAGATGAAATCTCTTCATGATAACAACACTTGAGAAATGATCAAGAAACCTTCTAGAGCCAGGTTAATAAGCTGTAAATGGATTTTTAAAGTTAAGGAAGGAATCAAAGGAGTGGCATCGAAGAGATACAAGGCAAGATTGGTTGCTAGGGGGTTCACTCAAAAAGAAGGTGTCGACTTCAATGATATGTTCTCTCCTGTTGTGAAGCACAAATCCATTTGAATGTTGCTTGCCGCAGTGGCACAGTTCGACCTTGAATTGGAACAGATGGATGTGAAGACTGCGTTCTTGTATGGTGACTTAGATGAAACAATCCTGATGAGGCAACCTGAAGGGTGCATCGAAAAAGGGAAGGAAGATTATGTGTGCAAGCTGAATAGATCCTTATATAGACTGAAACAATCTCCTCGACAATGGAATAAGAGATTCGACAAGTTCATGGCACACATAAGTTTCATCAGAAGTCAGTTCGATCGCTGTGTTTACTTCAGATTTCGACCGGGTAATTAATTTGTTATTGTGTTGCTCTATGTGGATGATATTCTAATAGCAAGCAACAATGTCGAAGAGGTAATAAGGGTGAAGGCTGAACTTAATAAGGAGTTCGACATGAAGGATCTGAGAGCTGCATGGCATCCAAAGAGATAGAAAGCAGTCGAGATTATGCTTATCTCAAGAGGCATACCTACGGAAGATTCTCGAAAAGTATGGTATGTCAAATTCAAAGCCTGTTGTGACTCCAATAAACCCTCAATTCAAGCTGAGTATAAATTAGTGTCCCAACACTGATGTTGAAAGAACTTATATGAATAGCATTCCATATGCTAATATAACGGGTTCTTTGATGTATGTTATGGTCTGTATTAGGCCTAACATAGCATATGCAGTAAGTCTTGTAAGCAGGTACATGGCAAATCCTGGAAAGACTCACTGGAAAGTATTGAAGTGGATTCTAAGGTACATAAATGGGTCTCTGAATAGAGTCCTAATTTATGGTGGAGCCTTGGGTAAAGATAGTAAAGCAGTAATCGAAGGATATGTTGACTCTGATTATGCAGGTTGTATGGATTCTAGAAAATCTATTTCTGGATATGTGTTCACTATGTTTTGGACAATAATCAGTTGGAAAGCAACACTTCAGAAGGTCGTTTCCTTATCAACCACTGAAGCGGAATATATTGACCTAACTAAAGTTGTGAAGGAAGCAGTGTGGCTTGAAGGTTTTGCAAAAGAGTTAAAACTTCAAGGTCGAGTTATCACTATTAAATGTGATAGTCAAAGTGCAACACACATGTCAAATAATTTAGCCTATCATGAGCGAACTAAGCACATTAATGTGAGGTTTCATTTCATCATAGGGGCAATCGAGCATGGGGAAGTCTAAGTGCTGAAGGTTTCGCCATATCATAATGATGCTGATATGATCACCAAGACGTTGCCTCGTTGCAAGTTTTTCCACTGTATGCAGTTGATAAAGCTGCATGAAGAAAGCTAGTTCCTTGATGTTATAGAGTTAGATCCAAGATGGAGATTTGTGAGATATTGGATCGAACTCTAGTATGGTCGAAAGGTAGCTTCTGGTTTGACATGAATTAAGCATGAAGTCGAAGTTTATTCGCATGCTGCTGTCAAAGTAATGTGTGTTGTAGTCGAAGTTTGTTCTAACATGAATTAGTCGATATTTATAGGTTGTTAGAATATTGGATTGCGCCTTGCTTGTAAGCCCAAGTGTTTAAGTTATCTTGCACCCCTAAGTTAGCTTGTAATGAGTAATTGTTAAAAAGCCCATTAGGTTAGTGTGCTATTTTCTTATAAATAGGATGTTAGTTTCTCAATCTTGGCATAAGGAAAAATAGGAAGATAAAATCCTAATTTTAAGAGAGAGATGTTATTTGTTATTCTTGTATATTTGTAATCTTGTTTCTAAGAGAAAGGAAAGTGATCGTACCTGATCAGAGAGATCGCTGGCCAGCTACGCGTCTGAGCTGTCGAACTGTTGACTTGACAGACAGAGAGGGGGTGTACCTGAAACACACTTTGATGCCAAAGTAAGAGACGAGCATAGTAATAACAAGTACAGAGAGAAAGGAGTAAGAATTAGAACATCTGACCCTCTAGTGGAAGAGAGTATTTATAATGAGCCTCCAGCGCAGGACCAACAGTTACTATGCGTTGGGCTGGGCTGCCAGGCCAAACGCTGGTAACTGCTAGGGCTGACGTGGCATCGTGAAGACCAGCACGTAGTCTTTGCCTTAGTGTAACTGTTCCGTGCTATCCGGAAGGTGGAGGACCGAATAATCAGAACACAAATAGTTACCTGATGACGTGTCTCCGTGTAGGGGACACGTTGAAAATGTGGGGGAGGTCCGAGGAGCTTCCCGAACTGGATGGGTTCTGTCCGACTGTGGGGCAAAAAAAAGGGCGAGTCGGATAGCTATGAGGATCCTGCTCGACTACCGTTGGTCCATGCCCGATGGGAGAAGATGTTCTTCCCGGCAGGTCTCTGCCCGACGATAAGGTCCTATTGGGCCTTCCAACCTGGTAGGGTTTGGGTCTGCTCGACCGTGGGCCAAGCGTCGGCCCAGTCCAGAACAGTAGCCCCTCAAGTCGTTGCTCGTGGTCAAGCAAGCTATGAATTTAAAGCGCAAAAAACATCGACTACGTCGTTACATCGGGTAGGGGGAAACCCGTGGTCGAGGAGGGGGAAGCTGAAGTGACGTAAGGAAGGTTGGGGTTACCACGTGTCACCCTACGGAGGCTACGGGCTAGGCACTTGAGTGCCTAGTGACACTTTGTTTCTCATGCTAGGGCGTATATATACGTGGGCCTAGCTCGTCTTTTTGTTCATTCGTTCCTTTTGTTGTTGTTTGACCTTATGATTTGTCTGCTCGACGCCTTCAGTCTTTCTGCTCGACGCCTATAGTCTTTTTGCTCGACACGACCTCCTTTTTCCGCCAAATCATGTAAATCTCCACCTCCCTACTGGTGCTTTTTAGTATTTCCGGCAGTGCTCTCGGTGGTTCCGCTGGGGACGCCGGGGTGACCATGGGCTTTTTCGGGGAATACGTCGGAGAGTCCTTCAAAACTAGGGTTGTGACTGATTGTCCCCGACCCTTGCGATGAGTGGCCTGGGGAGGATTAATGAAAGTTTGAATGTCCCAAGGGTAGTCGATGAATACCCTGGACAAGAACGATGAATGCAGCGAGGATAAAGATTGCATTCCCCGGGCACATCGGAGGGTCAGGTCACCTCAAAATGGTCTTCTGGGCGCCCAGGCGTCCACGCCCTTTCACTTGAATTACGGTGGAAGGGTGGATTTGATTTGGCTATCGAATTCACCAAGTCCCTCTGCTTTTTAGGAAATGGCCGACCATGAAGAAGAGGGGACGATATGGTATCTGTCCAATGACGAAGAGGGTCGTCAAGATGAGGCCATCGTGGATCCCTCGAACAAACCGATTGGGGAGTGGGTCAGGGACGAACCCCTCTATTACATGTCGTGATTCGTGCTCGATGATTCAGATGTTTTTGCCATGATTGAGAATAGGGAGGTCGGGGCTCCCCGTCAGTTTCGAGCATGTCGGCCTCGGGAACTAAACCGTATATGCTCTCACTACGACGAGGGCCGGTTCCCCATGTACGAATTTTCTTTCAAGGAGGCGGGGATGCGTATGTCGTTCACATGCTTTCAGCAGGGCGTGTTAGACCACTTAATATTGGCGCCGTCTCAACTTCACCCTAACTCCCCCGCCTTTCTCTAAGCATTTGAGATCGTGTGCAATCATCTCGAGCTCGGGGCCACCATACTATTATTCTTTTGTGTCTTTCACCTGCAGCAGCAGACGGTGGCTGGCCGACATAACTTGGTCTCCCTGAAGCATTTGACCAGGCTCTTCCGGGCATACACTGACTCTGTACGGGGGTTCAAGGATAGATGGTTCATGGTTATGCCGGTGACGGATGAGGTCTACAACACAATGTTTCGGAGAGAGGTCACTATCACGGACGGTGAATCTGTGGAGAGCTTCGAGTTTAATTTCCCCTTAGAATGGATGGAGTTGCACTTTCGCTCTAGTACCGAGAGCTTCATCTACCGACCTAATCGCCTGGGCGAGGAGGACAGCCTGGCCTTTAAGAAATTGGTCAACTTCATCGGGCGTCTTCCCTCTTGCAAGTGTGTGACCCCGGATGAGCAGTACATCCAGAATACCGACGAAGAGATCCTGACCGAGACCCGGTGCATTAATACGAAGGCCCTTCTTGAGTGCTGGACAGAGGACGAGGCTCATCGGTTTTTAGATAGTGGGACGATTCCTCGGTTTTCCTTTGTTCTTCTGACTTTCTGTACTAACTATTTTCTTGTGCTCTTGTTGCAAGTGCTATGGGTTCAATGGAGGAATGTGTGATGAAGCTGTTGAATGGGGGTGCCCGACGTCCTTCGGGGAGGGCTGCTGCTGTTCGGAAGGAGGCCGTTGCTGAACAGGTGGGGTTGGCTTCGTCCCCGCAAGTCAGTGGCTCCTCGGCGCAACCGTCGGCCCCCAAAGAGGCGGCGGGAGATTGAGACGTCCCCGATTGACTTGATGGACGGGTCCCTGGAATGGAGCTTTGTTCTTCCCCACTGTTGCCTCCGGCCAAATTTCTGTACGGGCGGGAATGTTCCTGTTGTGGCTCCCAAAGAGGCGAAGAGCATCTTGGTTGCAGGCAAGGAGGCTCGGAGGAGGATGTTGTCTGAATACCTAGCTTCGATGGTGAGGGCGTTTGAGACGACTCTCATGCTGAACAAGGAGGGGTGCTCCTTGGCTGACTTAGCTACCGCTTGAAGTGAGCTAGAGGTATCCGAGGAGGTTCGGTCCAAGCTGGTTTCCGATCAGAGGGAGTACCAAAAACAAGACAAAATCCATCGTGAGCAGATTCAGGAGCTCGAGAAGATGCTGAAGGACGGGGAGGATGAGTTGGCCGGGATCAGGAGTTGGGCTGCTGAGCTCGAGGGTCCGGTTGTCTTTACTGAGGAAGAGTTTGAGGATGAGCGGCTGTTGGCATCTCGGAGGGAATTGGTGGAGAGGATCCTCCTGCTGGAAGACGACTGCTTGGGGGCCGTCGAGGTGGGCTTCAAGAGTGTTGTCAACCAGCTTCGGCTCATCAATCCTGGCATGGATTTGGTAACCAATGTGATTGGCCCCTATCATCAGATCCAGGGCGATCGCATTGTTATGCCCGACGGCTCAGAGGAGGAGGAGGAGGATCAAGTTTCCCGAGACGAGGAGGACCACCTTGATTAGGATATGGCGGCCTGTGTGCCCCCTTTTGTTTTGTCGGTCTGCGTGTCAGACTCTTATTTTGGCCTGCGCGCCTAGTTTTTCTATTTTGATTGTTTACTCGGGCCAGTGCCCTTTCTTGTAACATTTTGATAGCCGGGTTTGTGCCTGTTTTATAAAATTTCATCGTTTTGCTAAGTGTTTGTGTGTGTTTGTTATTTACTTATGTATGCTTGCTCGCATGTTTTGCATGCTTGTTCGCATGTTTATTATGTTTGTTTGGGAGTAGTAGCTCGACGTTATTTGTTGGTGTCCGGTAGTGTAGGAAACTGGTCAGGTGACCGGGGTGGTTACCTGGTCGATTACGAAGATGGACCACAGTCGGGGACCTATCTCCGTGGTGCGAACATCCTATGGCGAGCTGGGTGTTTTGCCTGTCTTGGTACGATGGCGGAGACTCTAGATTGAGGGGTCCCCATCAAATAGAGCTCTTCTGCTCTCACATACAAAGGGTAGGCACTTGTTATCTCGTTGATTTCGGGGAGACACATTGGTACCATGTCGCGCTCTCGTGGTTGCGAGGCATGTCATCGTGAGCAGTGTTTAACTGTAGTATTTTTTTAGCTTCTCAGCATTCCATGGTCTAGCTATCTCGTCCCTGTGTAAGTTCTCGAGGTAGTAGGCCCTGTGCGTCGTTTTGGCCCGGACACGATAGGGGCCTTCCCAGTTAGCGGCGAGCTTTCCCTCGCGCGAGTATTTCTGGTTTCTCCGTAAGACTAGATCGCCGATCTGGAACTCACGCTTTATAACCCTGCTATCGTAGCGGAGGGAAATTTTCTGTTTCAGCGTGGCTTCCCAGAGAGACGCCCCTGAACGTATTTCCTCGACTAGGTTGAGCTCATATCTAAGGGCCTCATCGTTGGCTTCCTCCTCGAGGGGGGATTCAGTTCTTCTGGACGTCTCCCTTATTTCTACCGGGATTACCGCCTCGGTCCCGTATGTCATCCGAAAAGGGGTATCCCCAGTGGTCGAGTGGGACGTCATTCTGTACGCCCAGAGTATGCTGTGAAGCTCCTCGACCCACCTCTTCTTGGCGTCCCCGAGCCGGCATTTTAGGCCACACAGGATGACTCTGTTTACGGCCTCCGCTTGGCCGTTCGTTTGCGGGTACTCGACTGACGTGAAGTGTTGCATTGTCCCGAGCTTGGTCATAAAGTCTTAAACGTTTTTGTCAGTGAATTGTGTATTGTTGTCGGTCATGATGGCCATGGGCACACCGAACTTGGTGAGGATGTTCCTTTTATAGAAACAGAGTATGTTGTGCACCGTGATTTTGGCGAGGGTCTCGGCCTCGATCTATTTGGTAAAATAATCGATGCCAACTATAAGATATTTATACTGATAAGAGCCTATGGTGAACGGGCCGAGGATATCCATCCCCCACCAGGAGAACAGCCAGGGGGAGGAGAGGGACTTGAGCTCGCTCGGGGGAGCGAGGTGCATGTCCTTGTGCCGCTGGCACCTATCACACCTCTTCACGTGTTCCTTCGTGTCTTGCTGCATCGTCGGCTAGTTGTATCCAGCCCGCAAGGCCTTCCTAGCCAAGGATCGTCCTCTCGGGTGCTGCGCGTTGATGCCCTTGTGGACCTTTTGCAAGATGGTCGGGGTCTGGTCTTTGTCGACACATTTGAGGAGAGGGATCGAGAAGCCTCTCTGGTATAGTTTGCCTTCAAGCAGCACGTAAGAGTAGGCTCGACGTTTGACCGTGTTGGCCTCCTTAGCATTGTCGGGGAGGCACCTTGTGCTAAGGTAGACGTGTATAGGAGTCATCCAACAGTCGCTGTCCCCGATGGCGTTGACGTCGAGCATCATTTTCGCCTTCTCCATACTCGGCTGCGCGAGGACTTCCTGGACGAAGGATTTGTTCTCGCCCTTTGTTGCACCCCAAATTTTGAACCCTTAGATTCTCATTACCATTTTAGGAGCATTCTCATGAATTATCTAACCCTAACCCAATGCAAGTTTGTCTTTGCCAAATTACAAATGAATTAGGGTTTTGTGCAGTCTAATCAAAACTTCAGGATTTGTGCTCAATCAAAGTTTGTGGCTAATTCAATCATAGAAAAGATCAAGGGTATCATATAATGTCAACTGAGAATCCAATTTGACGTTGTTACCCCAGAATCAAGAACAGTGTATTTCAGGGCACCCGATTAGGGTTTTTGACCAATAAAAGTCCACTGTAGTTTGAATTTGATGTTGGAAGATGTTTTAATGGTGGGATTATGATCCATGAAGTCCATATAGCTTAATAAAGTTCATTCAAGAAGTTTCAAAGTCTCAGGAGGTCCAGAGTGTCAACAGACGACTCGGTAGCCACTGATCGATCGTACGATTGACCAAAAAGTCAACTCTTCAAATTTAATGAATTGGACTTCAAATTGTGAATCAAAAATGTTCCTTATATAATATTGCACTTGCCTATCAATTTTCATGACCATTGGATCAAGGATGAAGGAGTAATCGAAAAATCGGGAAATTAGGGTTTTGAAAGGGGCTAAACCATAACTCCTTAACCACACATCCCATTGAGTTGGTTCCAAGCTCATTTGAAAGCTCTTGACAAATCCTACAAAAGTCTCTAAGTGGTCCATGATCAGAAAATGCATAGATTTGGAGTTATGATCAAATTCATTTCTAGAAGGGAAAAAGACTTGGAGAAATTTCACTTTTAAGTTCATTTTTTTAGCAACTTTGAGAGACTTTTTGGCCAAGTTCATTTTAGAAATTGAAACTCATGAAAACATTAATGTTTTAGAGCTATTTTAGGGCTTTCTAAAAAGTACTAGCACATCTCAAAAGGATTTGTGAGCTGAACGTTATGGTTATGACAAGTTGGTGATTTCACACTTTAGTCCCACATTGTCAAAATTTTAAGAATCCATTCTTTCATCAATCTGACCAAACTAAGCCTTTGAATGTTGTTATTTTTGATATGTAGAGGATTTGAAGCTTATAAATATGAAGAAAATGCAGAGGAGAAGGAATTAGCTAAACTTGCAAGTGGGCTTGCAAGTGGCTTTACAACTTGCCTTGGAAATCATAAAGCAAGCATGAGGTGGAAAGGTGAATCTGCAAACAGCCATCAAGCTATGCCTCTAGCCTGCATTTATCCCTTTCAAAATCATCATTTTACTTGACTATGGGGCTTACCCATAAGCCAAGGAAACCCCTTTGTGGAGGTTTGATCCAAAAAGTGTAAAACCTTTCTTTCATGTGAAGAAATCTCCAAATCTTCCCCCTTACTTCATTTGCCTATAAAAGGGAGCCCTCATCACTTCATTGAAAAGACAATATTGAGTCTAAAAACCAGAGAAACACAAAGCTCTCACTATTTCCACTATTTACCTCAAAATTACAAAAATCACAAAATTGCAAAAACCACCAAAAATCTGTCTTGGTAGTTTTGCTGCCAAACTCAGTTCTCTACATTCAAACACCTCAACAATCATCCACACAATCTCCAAATATGATATAGAAGGTGTCCAAGACCTTAAACCACTCAAAAACCTCACCATTCAAAAAGTCAACTTCCACACCAAGTTACTTTGACCAAAGCTACAAAATCTGCCATATCTTGTTCTATCCATTTCCTTGGTGTTTTAATCACTCAAACACCTCTCATATATCATTTCTCAACTGTCCAAAACATTGAGGGTCATTGGTGGAGTTTATTTCTCCAACTGTCTTGAAGTTTGCTTTCTTACTTCACAAGAAAGGAATCTCTCAAAGCTAGGAGCATTTGAAGTTCCTCTGGGTTTCTTGGTGTTCAAAATTGCTCAATACAGTCTACTAGAGGTATGTGAACACTCCATTCTTGCTTTGCATCATAATTCCATGATTTGACATTTTGAGTTCATTATGTGAAAAGTATGTCATGTGTATGTCTTACTCAATTTCTGTCATGACCAAGATATAATTGTGTTTTTAAGTGGGATCATCTCCAAAATCTTGAATATGGCATGTGTGCATATTTCATTTGAACTGAACATGCCTTAAACTGACTTTGAACTTTGTGAGCTTCATCAAAAAGCCAAACTGCATAATACATGCCATGTTTCATACCAGCTTACTTTAGATTCATTTTTGTGATGGAACTTACTCAATATCATGTATGTATGCTATGTGTGTGATTAATTGAACCAGAAAGTATGTGGAACTGAAAATTCATATCTCATGCCTCATTTTCATGATAACTTGCATTTTGTGAATCACTTTTCATGACAGTCTGTTTCCAACCTATTTTGGTGTTTGAATCCACTCAATATCATGAATATAAGATGTGTATGTGTTTGAATTGGTCTGAAATTGCTTTGAACAGAAATTGAACATGTTCATGCATCTCACTTCACAAAACTTGCACTTAACTCACCAAGTTTCATATCAGCCATGTTTGAACCATTTTCCTTGTTTGAACTCACTTGTTTGTATATATGAGAGATGTGTATGTGATTCATATGGTCAGAATGTGCTTGAATTTGAATTTGAACATCCTACTGTCTTGCAAAAACACCAAAATGCAGTTTGAGAGTCATTCTTTTGTGCCAAGTTGTTTTGACTCATTTTTCTTGCTTGAAAACACTTGTTGATATGTATATGATGTGTGTATGTGAGTTGCCTAGCCTAAAAATACATAGAGTCTGTTTGCATTTCCAACTTGCATCTCAAAAATGTCATTTTGTCATAAGTAGGTCATTTCCACTTCAACTGTTTTGGTGACTTGTCTACCGGTTTAAAATCATTTGTATGGATATTTGTAACATGTTTGAAATGTTGATTTGATGGAAATATGCATGGAACCTGTTGTTGAGTTTTCTCATGAATGCATCAAAATACCAAAATGCAACTTAGAGGTCATCTGTCATGCCAAACTGTTTCAGACCACTACTTTTGCTTAAAATCACTTAACAACATATATGTAGTGTGTGCACATGGTCTACCTGCCTTAATTTTGCATAATACATGAAATGATCATCAAACTGCATCATCCAAGGCCATTTTGCATATTAAATCTTACTTTGCATTTCAACCTGTTTTGAATCATGCCATGAACTTAAAATCATTCAATAACATATCTATAGTGTGTGTGCATGATCTACATGAGCAATTTGTACCTAGAACCTGAACTGATATTCAATTTCCTCATAACATGCCATAATTGCAACTTGATGATCACTTTCCATTGCAGTCTGTTTCTAACCTCATTATTTGTTTGATCTCACTCAATATCTTATATATATATATATATATATATATATATATATATATATATATATATATATATATATATATATATATATATATATATATATATATATAAGGTGTATGTATGTTTGAAATGGTTTGAATATGCTTGGAACTTGAAATGAACTTCCTCATGCACTTCACAAGCACATTTGGCATCTTGGTCACTACTTTTCACTACAGCCTGTTTTGAACTTAATTCTTTGCCTAAACTCACTCATTAGCATATATGCAGTGTGTTTGTATGATTGTCTTGATTTTAAAATGACTGGAATTGGATCTCCACTTCAAAATGCACATCACACACTCCACATGGATGTGCTATCGGGTTTGAAAATTAAAGCTTGATCTTGAAAAACCAGTGACACCATCTTGTTCCTCATGAAAAATCCTTCAATTTGCACTAAAAGTTTGTCTGATTTCATAAAGAATTGAGAAAGTTATGACACAAAATGCAAGCCATGTTTGAGTGTTCTTGTTTTGCCCAGAAATCCACATAGATATACAATATATATTTATGGGGTCGCATTTACAAACGGATGTATAGCCAACCCAGTGGTAGTCACCTTGTCACTTAAGTGCCTCTTACCTTGCATACCTGGGTTCGACCCCTGAGGAGGGCAACCCTTTTGTTATTTTTTGTCATTTTTTAACCAAACTTCAAAAATTCATATCTCTCTCAATTTTAATCATTTTTCACCCATTCTTTTTGCATTTTGTTCATCTTGATGTCTACTTTCATTTCATATTTTTTATTTTCATGTTTGCCTAATTTTTCATCTCTTTTGACTATGTGCAAGTTATGTACGTTCTGTGATCGTTTTCGCGTATGCAGATGAATTTTTCTTGTGATATACTTGTGGTGATTTGTGATACTTGTTTGCATTCATGTTCTTAAGTGTTAGTTAACATGTTAGGATTTTATCTTTGGTTATTACCATGTTCATTTTACTTCATCTGCTAAATACACTGGAGCTTGACTGTCACTCTTACTACTGAACCAACTGCCTTGATTGTCATCAATGCATTTTCATTTTTTCACATGCTCACTCAATGGTTGTCACCATGGATGCATATTTATTATGTTGTTATCTTGTTCAAAATTTTCTTTCCCCCAAGTGATGAAGTTTGTTAACTCTCATCCCAGTTACCTCCTGTCCCCCTCCAAAGGAAAGGATCTTTCCATTAACCCTAATGTTATGGATCACTCATTCACCCATTTCCTTGACTTTGTTAAGTCACTTTAAACTTAGTTTAGAAACCTTTAGACTTCTAAAATACCCACATGTACTAGGAGTGCTCTTCAACTAGAACCCTAGGATAGAGTTTGTCAACTCTATGTAAGAATCATTGTCATGATTTCTTACTTCCCCTTTTGAATATTACAACTTAGAATATGGAGTTTTGTCAAACTCCACACAAACATTGTCATGTTTGTTCCCCCTTGAACCTTGATCATAATCAAGTGTTCCTCGTCCCTTGTGAGGTGAACTACGATTACTCTGATTCTATCCTAGTTAGGATACGTAGGCAGAAGATGCGACGTCTTTGCGAGCAAACTTAGTGTATATAACTTTAGGTTTCAACTTTACTTATCCCAATCCATAGTAAATATTCACAAACTTAGCAAGCAATCAAACAAAAGGTTCCTGTAGAGTACTACAGATGCTTAGGGTGCTAACACCTTCCCTAGGTATAACCAACCCCTGATCCCCGAATCTCTTAAGCGTTGTCGTTACATCACGAAAAAGGTTTTTCTTTCTTTAGACCTTTCCTTTGGATAAAATAAAGTTCGGTTGTAAAAGAATTACGATTCAAGTTAATTTAATAGCTTGATATCCAATTTTCACCGCAACAGAAATGGCGACTTCTCTGGGGACAGGTTTTTATTACTTTGAGGGTTTAGCCTATCTTGTTTGAATACTTGCTCTATTTGTGAATACTTGTAAATATGTACATATGTGCACTGTTGGATCTTGGGAACTTTGTGCGGTGAGACAACACTATACTTGTGTTTGAGCGTACTTATGATAGGATGGTGGTATATTCAAAGAGACTTATAGGGAGTTGATTCCCGACCAAGTTGACTTGAGAAAACCACCACTCAGTAGAGGCCCTTCTGAGAGTTAGTATTGTTGATCGAGTATTCGCGAAAACAATGCTACTTTCTACATGGGAGCCCGTGATACTGAGGACCTTTAGATCACCTTTTCCCCACTGTGGCTTTATTAGGATGTAGTGCGATGACTATGAGGAAGTAATTCCAAAGTAGTTGATACGCGATACTACACTTGGACGAGACTCTCTTAAGAATATTATCGACCACCAAGTATTTGGGAAATTGATAGTATCCGAAAGATGGGTCGAGGACTCTGGGAACTCTTTTAGAACCTTGTTCTGCAGATTTTGAAAGCCTTAGTACATACCTTTAGGGTGGGTAGAACTTGACTCCATACTCATGTTTTCCAAACCAAAGCCTTTATCTGTTTATATGTGAATTTGTGCTTACCTGTGTTTGTGCATTCGTGCATTCATGAGCATCATATCATAAAGGTTTCATGGAACTCAGATCTCTTTTTGTAAACATTAGGATCATCATGGACAGTGGAAAAAAGAAAACTATGAAGTACACTTACAAAAGTCCTAACTTGGATGACATAGAAAGGTTGAGCACTTTGATAACAGATCTAGAAGGATTCAAGAGCAGATATGGGAACTTATTGTCATTATTGAGGGTAAAAAGGAAGATGGATCTGGGACTTCTCTCCACACTTCTCCAGTTTTATGATCCACTCTATCATTGTTTCACTTTTCCTGATTATCAGCTGGTACCTACACTTGAGGAATATTCTTGCTTGATTGGTTTGCCTATTCTTGAAGACTCTCCTTTTCCAATCATGGAGAAGGACCCTAAGGAAGAAGAAATTGCTAAAGCTACGCGTTTGGGATTGGTGGATATTCAGAAAAATATGGTTACTAAAGGAGGAGTATTTGGTTTGACTGCAGAGTTCTTGGTTGGGAAAGCACAATACTATGCTGATCATTTGAGTATGTATGCATTCGAAGCTATCTTTGCCTTGCTTATTTATGGGATTTTCTTGTTTCCAAGTTTTGATAATTTTGTGGACCTCAACGCCATTAAGATTTTCTTGAAGAAAAACCCTGTGCCTACTTTACTAGCTGACGCATATCATTCTGTTCACTTGAGGAATTTTCATAAAGGAGGAATGGTTATCTGTTGTGTCCCTTTGTTATACAAGTGGTTTATTTCTCACTTACCTAAAGCTCATGCTTTTTGGAAGGAAGGTTGGTGGTCTCAGAAGGTTATGGCTCTTACTCACTCTGATATTGATTGGTACAACCGTAATTATGACGGGATAAAGATCATTGACAGTTGTGTGAGTTTTGGTAACGTACCTCTTCTTGGTACAAATGGAGGAATCAGTTACAACCCTGTTCTCGCTCGCCGACAGCTTGGATATCCTTTAAAGGACAAACTGAATAGCGCTCATGTGGAGAATATTTTCTTTAAGGGAAGTTCAGAATTGAAAGGAGAAATTCTAAAAGCTTGGGGTCATGTACACAAGAAAGGAAAGGAAGACTTAGGGAAACCTAATTGCGTCTCTCTCGAGCCTTATCTCCAATGGTTCCGAAAGAGAGCTATTCAGCTAAAGATGCCTTATCCTCAACAAAAACCCATGGTTTTAGAGGAGGAACGCCCAATGATCTTTATGTCTGAAGAGGAGAAGTTAAAGATTGCTTTGAGGAAATCAGAACAAACTAAAGTAGCCTGGAAGTACAAGTACCAAGTGGCCATGGAAGAGAATGATGAACTCCGTAGACAACTCCAAGCGAAGGATGAAGAAATGATTGCTTGTAAGAAGAGGAAGACACAGGAAGGTTTATTTCCTTCCAGCTCTCAACCCACTCCATGGAAGCTCGTCGTGGATAAACTTATTCTTGAAAAGACTCAGATGGGAGAAGAAATCAAGAAGCTCAAAGCAAAAGAGGACTTTTATTTAGAATATTGTCAGCCTTAGGACTTTTGTAAAATGTACTAGATATTTTGTAATTCAAATCTTGAAAAATGAAATGAAATGATGTTTTGATCTGAGTTCCATGAAACCTTTGCATTTGCATTTACATTAATTAATCATTCAAGGAACTAAAGATTGTTTTGCAAATACTATAAGATGGATTCTGGAAAGAAAGTAGAGGTTGTGTTCCAAAGGCCAAAATTGGAGAACTTGAAGAAACTGGGAAGTTTAGTAGAAGACCCTGAGGCATTCAGAGAGAAGTATGGGAATATGTTGTCTTTGCTAGAAGTTCAAATATATGAAGAGATGTTATCCGCACTCGTGCAGTTCTATGATTCAACCTATCATTGTTTCACCTTTCCAGATTATCAGTTGCTACCAACCTTGGAAGAATATTCTGCCTTAATGAGAGTAGGCGTCACTCCTAGACCATTTTCTGGAATAGAAGGGATTCCTAATGAAAGAGCAGTTGTAGAGGCCGCGTATTTAGAGGTGGACGAGGTACGATCTCATATGATTGCTAAGGGAGGGTTGTATGGATTTCCAGCCATGTTCCTATATGAAAAAGCTCAAAGCTATGCCTTGTCAAAAAATATTGAAGCATTTGAGGCCATCCTGGTTTTGCTAATTTACGGACTGTTCCTGTTCCCGACTGCTAATGATTTTGTGGACGCAAATGCAATCAACCTTTTCTTAATCAAAAATCCTGTACCTACCTTGCTGGCTGATACGTACTTTACCATCCACCGTAGGAACCGTTATGGAGTTGGACGGATTGAGTGTTGCACCGTTCTCCTGCACAAGTGGTTTATTTCGCACTTGCCAAAAATTCCAGCCCTCTGGGATAAGCAAAATGGGCTCTCGTGGACAGAAAAGCTGCTATTGCTCAAACACTCAAATATTAAGTGGTATGACCCTATGTATGGGGGGATTGCCATGATCCAAAGCTGTGGAGATTTCCCGAATGTACCGCTTATCAATGTCAATGGTTGCATCAGCTATAATCCTATTCTGCCTCATCAACAGTTGGGGCACCCCATGGAGGATGAACCGGACCCAGACTTTTTGAGAAGCTTTTACATTGAAGAGGGGAAGAATCCCGCTTACAGGGCTCGAATTGTGTATGCTTGGCGTTATGTCCACACGAGGGGAGTAACTGCCCTAGGTTACCACGACACTATTGTTTCAGAATCTTACTTATCATGGGTAAAAGAAGCAGCGTTGAAGATGTTCTATACTCGTTTTGAGCCTGACTCACCCAAACCTACTCTCGTAGAAGAATTGAAAGATGCTTTGGTAAAAGCTGAAAAAGAAGGAAAGACTTGGAGAGATAAGTATTTCAAGGCTATGCAAAATAAGGAAGAACTTCAAGAGTTGATCCGTCAAGGTGGAAAGAGAAGTCAGCCAGAAGACGAAGGGCCATCCAACCAGAAGATCTAAAATCCTTTTGTTTTCTGTTTTATTTCATCATGTATTTTGTATTGAAGACTTGTATTTCAGTTTCAGAATCATTGTTGTAAAAACTCTCAGTGTTGATCTATGAAGACTTTTGAATTTGCTTATTTCCCCATTGTTATAATTTCTGCAAATATTTCTTTGGATTCCTTGAATGATTAATTTTGCATTTGTTGCATTTTGCATTCATAAGCATCACATGTGCATGTTCTTGTGTTGTGTCTCATCTTGTTGTCTTGTCTCCAGAAAGAATCACACTGAATCCTCAACACCGATACAACACCCGAGCCCAAGCTCGCCTAAGAATGGAAAGACAGAATTTGGATGTGGACAGGATTGATAATGAACTCGGAGAGCTACGAGGAGACATGGGGCAGATCATGGAAGCCCTACAAGTCATTCGTGCAAAGTTGGACACTCAAGCCACTGTTGTTTCTGAAATCACTGGCATAGTTGTAGAGCCGATCCCAATGGCAGTCACTGTTGCAAATGTTCCACCATATGGGTTATCGTCAGGTTTTGTACCTCCACCAGTAGTCAATCAACAAGCAGTTCCTTTAGGGCCAGAAGTTCCTCAAGCTATTCCTACTTACACTCAGCCTTCTGTTCAGATTCAAGCGCGCCCTGTTTTTTATAATCCTCCACAAATGTACGAAGGTCTTGATGGGTATGAAGAAGAGAGCGGACGACATGATAAGTTGAAAGAAAGTGTAGAGACTATTGGCAGGAAAGTCAGAGCAATGGAAGGAAATGACATCTTTGGTACTGATGCCAGAGATATGTGCTTAGTATCTGGATTGGTAATTCCGCCAAAATTCAAGGTTCCCAATTTTGATCAGTATTCTGGGGCTACTTGTGCTCGGATGCATCTGATTATGTATTACCGAAGAATGGCCGCTCACGTGGAAGATGACAAGTTAATGATTTACTGTTTCCAAGATAGTTTGAAAGGAGCTCCTGCTAAATGGTATTTGGGTTTAGATCAGTCTCGTATTCATAGTTTCCAAGACTTGGCTGATGCTTTTGTGAAACATTACAAGTAAAACATGGATTTAGCCCCTGATAGAAGACAGTTACTGAGTATGTCACAGAAGAGTTCAGAATCTTTCAAAGAGTATGCACAAAGGTGGAGGGAAACTGCCTCGCAGGTAGAACCTCCTTTGAGTGAAAAAGAGTTAACAGATTGGTTCGTCGATACAGTGAGACCGGAGTTTTATGAGAAGATGATCAGTAGTGTAACCGCAAGTTTTTATGATATAGTCGCAGTGGGGGTGAGAGTGGAATTAGGAATGAAGAATGGGAAGGTGGCTAGTGGTTCCAGCAGTTCTGGTAATAACAATGTCAAGAAGTTCAACAATAATTTTCATAAAAAGAAGGAAGGGGAGACAAATGCAGTAACTGTGGGAAGAAAGAGTCGCACCTGGAAGCCGCCTTATCAACATTATCCGCAGATTTATGTTCAACAACCTCAGCAAGGCTTTGTCCAGCAGCCTCAAGCAAGTTATGTTCAGCGATCCCAACAACAACGACCAATGTACCCGTTGCAGTATGTCCAACAACCATATGTGGCAGCTGTAACTCCGACTTTCAGTCATCCTGTTCCCAGTTATTAAACAGTGCAGCCAACACCTGTATATCAGCCAATTCAACAAGGGTATTAACGAGCGCCCAACGCTCACCCTATCAGCAACATCATCAGCCTAGAGCTCAGGCACCCAGGCAGAACTACCAGAATCGGAGGCCAGCAACAAAACCTCCACTTCCTCATATACCGATGACTTACACAGAGTTGTACCCTCCTTAGTATAGCAGGGATTGATGACGACACGACCATTAAATCCAGACACTACATCTCCTCACTATAATCCAAATGCTCATTGTGCCTTTCACGAAGGTGCTGCCGGTCATGATTTAGAAGGCTGTCTTGCTTTAAAACATCTTGTCAGGGAGTTGATGGAAAAGAAGATCTTGTCTTTTGATGATGTACCCCCAAATGTTAAAAGTAATCCATTACCGGACCATGGAGGGGTTAATGCTGTAGAAGAAGTTTCAGACGAAAGGGTAGTCCAAAGTGTGTCAGAGATCAAAACCCCATTGAGGTTATTTCACAAGAAACTACTAAAAGCAGGATTGATAGAGGATACCCATAATGATTGTAAAGAATGTTCTAGTGATTCTAGAAGGTGTGATGTGGTACGAGGAGATATACAAAGATTAATTGATGAGGGAATGTTACAAGTGTGTAGTAAGGTGAGGAAAGAAGAAGTTTTGGTAATTGAGCCTGTTTTTAATTTACCAAAGAAAGGTGAGAAAGTTCTGGTGTTCAAAACAACCAACAAAAGTATGAAGCCGGTTTTCAACAAGTCAGCTATCAATCAACCTCAACCGGTTATTATTCAGAAACCAAGACCGTTTCCTTTTGAAAGCACAAAGGCCGTTCCCTGGAAGTATGGCGTTACTGTGATAGACCGAGGATCTGGGAAGGTTAGTCAGAAAGAGACAGTAAAAGACGACCAAGTAGACGTGACAAACATTGCAGGTACAAGCAAAATGACCCGTAGTGGTCGAATCTATCAACCAAAAATGACAGTAGCCGCTCCAAAAGAGGTTACCCCTGCTGCGATAAAAGAACAAGAGGTACCAAGTACTGAGGGAGACAACAAGGAATTCTTAAGGATTATTCAGAAACGTGATTACAGGGTTATTGATCAGCTTCACCAAACCCCATCAAAGATATCGATCTTGTCTCTCTTGATGAACTCTCCAGCTCACAGAGAAGCTCTACAAAAAGTATTGAGGCAGGCACATGTGACAAAAGACATAACTCCCGGACAATTTGATTCAGTAATAGCCAACATTACAGCCTGTAACACCCTAAGTTTTAGTGATGCAGAGTTGCCGAGTGAAGGACGCAATCACAACCGTGCATTGCACATATCTGTCAGATGCCAAAAAGACACAATGGCACGAGTTTTAGTCAATACTGGGTCATCATTGAATGTATTGCCCGCAAGGTCGCTCGCAAGGTTAGCATATGCAGGGGCAGAAATGAAACTGACATCATTGATTGTAAAAGCTTTTGACGGTTCAAGAAGAACGGTTGTTAGAGAGGTAGAATTGCCAATCATGATAGGACCTCATGTGTTCAATATTACATTTCAAGTCATGGACATTAACCCAGCTTATAGTTGTTTGTTGGGACGACCGTGGATTCATGCCGCTAGGGCAGTGACTTCCACATTGCATCAGAGAATGGAATTTGTTGTGAATGATAAGTTAGTGATTGTACACAGTGAAGAGGACCTAATGGTGAGCAATCTATCATCATTCAGGTATATTGAAGCAGATGAGGGCGCGTTAGAAACTTCCTTTCAGGCACTAGAGATAGCTAATACGGTGATGTTGGAAGAAACAGTGGCTAAGAGTGGTCTGTCTTTTGCATCCGCTCGGAGCATCAAGTCTACACTGGAAGAAGGCACTCCCGCAGGTTGGGGAGAGGTTATCGAAGTAAAGCCAAAAATGGATCGCCATGGGTTGGGTTACAAACCAACTCATGATGAAGCACCGACACATGACAAAGGACGTCCAAAGACTATACAAGAAGTATTCATCAGTGGAGGTTTCCAAATCAGTGTTGTGGAAGAAGATTCCGAAGAAGAAGACCTTGAACAATTAATGTATCATTGCAACGCTGCCTTGAGCAACTGGGAAGCTATTGAGATTCCTTTGGTTTTCCCTGAGTTAAAGTAATTTGTTTGTCTTTCTTTTCTTGTTGTTGTTTTGAATCTCCATAGCCATGCCCAAGGCTATAGGAATGTTTTGTAAGGGCCCCGAGCTTTCAAGAAAATCAATGAAAATGAACTATTTTGTTAATTTCCTTGTGTTATTTCCTTTACTGCTTTTGCTTTCATTTTAAAAGAAAAATGGCAATCTTAAAAAACCCAAAACGATTTTCTTTTTTGTGTGCTGCATTTGTCTTTGTGTGTTTTAATAAATTAAGCCATTCCAACGTGCAGTGATGTCCTAAAACCCATTGAATCCTATGACTTTGCATTCCCTTCTGACTTTGATTCACCAATATACCAAGCTGAAGATGAGGACGGAGATTTCAAAATCCCTGATGAACTGGTAAAATTGGCACACCATGAGTATGCAGAGCTTCAACCCTACAAAGAACAGGTAGAAGTCATTAATCTTGGCACCGAAGAAAACAAGAAAGAAGTCAAGATTGGGGCAGCTCTAGGGGCAGAAGTCAAGCAGCGACCAGAAGAACTTTTGAAAGAGTACATGGATGTATTTGCTTGATCATACTAAGATATGTCGGGTCTAGACACCGACATAGTGGTTCACAAGTTACCACTTCGACCAGAATGCCCATCGGTTAAGCAAAAGCTCCGAAGAACAAGACCTGACATGGCTCTCAAGATTCGAGATGAGGTGAAAAAACAGATTGATGCGGGTTTCCTAGCAGTGTCCAAGTACCCTGAATGGGTGGCCAATATTGTACCTGTACCGAAAAAAGATGGGAAAGTCTGAATGTGTGTGGATTACAGGGATCTAAACAAGGCCAGTCCGAAGGATGATTTCCCTTTGCCACATATCGATGCTTTGGTGGATAATATGACTCGTTTTGAAGTTTTCTCATTTATGGATGGATTTTCCGGTTACAATCAGATTAAGATGGATCCCGATGACATGGAAAAAACTACTTTCATTACTCCGTGGGGGACTTACTATTACAAAGTTATGCCTTTCGGTCTGAAGAACACAGGTGCTACTTATCAAAGGGCCATGGTAACTTTATTTCATGATATGATGCATAAGGAGATAAAGGTATATGTTGATGACATGATAGCCAAATCTCAAAGCGAAGAGGACCATTTGGAACATCTTTTGAAATTGTTTAAGAGACTCAGAAAATATCAGTTGAGACTGAATCCAGCCAAGTGTACCTTTGGAGTAAGATCTGGGAAGTTACTCGGTTTCATTGTCAGTCACCGAGGGATTGAGGTAGATCCATACAAAGTCCGAGCCATTTAAGACATGCCAGATCCACAAACGAAAAAGCAAGTCAGAGGTTTTCTTGGAAGACTGAACTACATATCCAGATTTATTTCCAATATGACTCCTACTTGCGAGCCCATCTTCAAATTATTACCCAAGGACCAGACGGTTGTTTGGAATTCAGACTGTCAACAAGCATTTGATAAGATCAAGGGCTATCTTCAAGAGCCTCCAATCTTAATACCTCCGGTTCCAGGAAGACCTCTTTTCATGTATTTGACAGTACTGGAGAATTCAATGGGTTATGTGTTAGGTCAGCAGGATGAGTCTGGACGAAAAGAACATGCAATCTATTATTTGAGTAAGAAGTTTACTGATTGTGAGAGCCGATATTCACTTCTGGAGAAAACTTGTTGTGCTTTGGCATGGGCTGCTAGACGCTTGAGGCAGTACATGATTTGTCATACCACTTTGTTGATTTCAAAAATGGATCCAATAAAATATATTTTTGAGAAGCCTGCTCAGACTGGAAGACTCGCCCGTTGGCATATGTTATTATCAGAATACGACATCCAGTATGTAGCCCAGAAGTCTATCAAGGGTAGTGTTTTGTCAGAATATCTTGCAGATCAACCAGTGGAAGATTATGAGGCTCTCAAATTTGATTTCCCAGATGAAGACATCATGTTGGTAAAAGATTGTGAAGAGCCAGGTCTTGATGAGGGTCCGCAGGAAAGTCTTCGGTGGAAAATGATGTTTGATGGTTCCTCCAACTACAGTGGGCATGGCGTAGGCGCCATCTTAATGAATCCGGAAGGTGGATACACTCCATTCACAGCCAGGTTGGATTTTGACTGCACAAACAATATCGCCGAATATGAAGCATGCATTCTCAGCCTCGAAGCAGCTATCGATCTCAAAATCAAATTTCTTGAAGTTAGTGGGGATTCAGCTTTGGTTATCTATCAGGTTACTGGAGAATTGGAAACTAGACATGAGAATTTGATTCCTTATAGAGCCTACATCGTCAAGATGATGGAATATTTCGATGAAATCACTTTCAATCATGTGCCGAGATCTGAGAATCACATTGTCGATGCCCTAACCATGTTAGCCTCAATGTGGAAAGTCAGGGATGTCAATGATGCCACTCTCATCCGAATTGAACGCAAGACCGAGCCCGCCTACTGTCAGATGATTGAAGAAGAAACTGATGATAAGCCTTGGTACCACGACATAAAGAATTACCTATTAAAACAAGAGTATCCAGTAGATGCTACGTTACTTGACAATAAAACTCAGAGACGATTAGCATCCAAGTTCTTTCTCAGCAATGATGTGCTTTACAAAAGAAATCATGATATGATCCTGCTTAGATGTGTCAACAGACGAGAATCAGAGTTGTTAATGCAAGATGTTCACGAAGGAATGTTTGGTACTCATGCCAATGGATATGCTATGTCTAAAAAGATTTTGAGGGTTGGTTATTACTGGTTGACTTTGGAAACTGACTGTATTCAATATGCCAGGAAATGTCACAAGTGTCAGATTTATGCGGACAAGATGCATGTACCTCCGACGCCGCTAAATGTGTTATCATCACCGTGGCCTTTCTCTATGTGGGGCATTGATATGATTGGGGCAATTGAGCCAAAAGCTTCTAACAGACACCGATTTATTCTGGTTGCTATTGATTATTTCACAAAGTGGGTTGAAGCCGCATCCTACACCAACATCACTCGACAAGTGGTGGCTCGTTTTATCAAGAAAGAGATTATTTGTCGTTACAGAATTCCGAGCCGAATCATAACGGACAATGGTACCAATTTGAACAACAAAATCATGAAAGAGTTGTGCGATGACTTCAAAATTGAACATCATAATTCCTCTCCTTACTGTCCCAAGATGAATGGAGCTGTAGAAGCCGCGAATAAAAACATCAAAAAGATTTTGCAAAAGATGGTGAAAACTTACAAAGATTGGCATGAGATGTTACCATTTGCCTTGCATGGGTACAGAACGTTCGTCCGTACCTCAACAGGGGCAACCCCTTTTTCTTTGGTATATGGAATGGATGTGGTACTTCCTATTGAGGTCGAAATACCTTCTTTGAGAGTCATAATGGAAACCAAGCTTGAAGAAGCAGAATGGGTAAGAGAAAGGTTTGATCAGTTGAATCTTATCGACGAGAAGCGTATATCGGCGATGTGTCATGGTCAGTTATATCAGAAAAGGATCAAGAGGGCTTTTGACAAGAAATTTCGTGTCTGAGAATTCCGAGAAGGGGAACTTGTACTCAAAAAGATTTTACCAGTTCATAAAGACGCACGGGGAAAATGGATGTCTAACTATGACGGCCCATTTGTTGTGAAAATAGTCTTCTCAGGAGGCTCGTTGATTCTCACTACCATGGATGGGGAGCAGCTTACCCATCCAGTAAATTATGATGCAGTACGGAAATATTACGCCTAAAAAGAACCCGATAAGTCGAAAACTCAAAAGAGCAGCTTATGCAAAAGTTAGGGTTGAAGAAAAAGAAAAGAAAATAGAAAAAGAGAAAAATAAAGAAAAATAAGAGCTCGCTAAGTTGAAAACCCGAAAGGGCGGCTTAGGCAAAAATGAGCATCCTGGTGGATTGAAAACCCGAAAGGGCGATCCAGGCAAAAATTAGGGACAAAGGCGTTTCACTGTATCAGATGAGTTGTCACTAACACAGAAGGTCCTACAAGAATTCACTCCAACCGCTCTCGTCAGAAGCAAGGATTTTGGGGAATTTTAGTCTTTAGGGATAACTGGTCGTGGGATTCGATGTAACCTTATCCACGTTGCCATTTTTCACTTGTAAAACTTCTATGGAATTTTGTCATTTGCAAGATTTCATCCTTGAATAAAATCAGTTTTGAGCCATTCTTTCCTTTGCAAATTTATCATTTCCTTTATTTTCTTTGTTATGCAAAATATTTTTCGCTGATCAATGATAATTTTGAAAGCATTAGGGTCAAATTATTTGAATAAACTTGAAAAGATTAATAAACGTAAAAACTTCAACTCATGGGAAAAAGTCGAGGAAAATCATACTTCCCCGAAACCTCAGGGTAGCGGAAGCTTTGATATGCAATCCAATTACATTCCCCAATGAAGTGTAAGCAAGTCGAACTGCTGATTTTCCTTTGATCATGTGTGGGTATCAAACCTTGAAGACTGTTTTCTCAAGGAACTTCTTATGATGATGTGAAGGCTTGTCCCAGTAGAAGATGACTAAGCACTTGAATCTACTTTGTCATCTTTGAATAGCTTGTTTAGAAAGCTCGGTTCCCCTGTTAGGATTGGATTTATTTTCAAAGAACTACATACACCTTTTCAGCCTGGGTTCAGTGTGATTCATTTTGTCTCTCGAGTTCGGTGTGCTATCTGTCGATTCCCCGTGAATGACCGATCACTGATAGTAAACCTCCGCCTAAAGTCCAGTCGTACCTGGCATTGTTTTAGAAGCCAATCGTTATTGGTAGTTTTTTGGGTCGTCACCATATTTCTTGTTAAGACCAGTCGTAACTGGCATTGCCTTAAAATCCACCCGTTAGTATCTTTTGATTCGGTCGTCACCACTTTCTCCTTTGAAGACCAGTCGTAACTGACAGTGTTCAAAATCCAATCGTTATTGGTTTTCTTTTGGTCATCACCATACTTTCCTTTGAAGTTCAGTCGTAACTGGCATTGTCTTAACTTCACTCGTTATTACCTTTTGGTTTGGTTGTTACCAACTTTTTCCCTCTGAAGTCTAGTCGTCACTAGCAGATCCCCTGTGAAGTCCTATCAGCATTGATGTCTTATTGGTCGTTACCATCCATGAAGTTCAGTCGTAACTGGCGTCACTTGGAATCCAATCGTTATTGGTATCTTTCGGTTTGGTCGTTACCAACCTCCCTAGCTAAAGCCTAGTAGATTGCTAGCATTCTTGTAACCACGTGTGTTGGTATATCCTGATTTGGTCGTCACCATGTTTTCTTTCAGAGTCCAGTCGTAACTGGCATTACTTGAAACCCAATCGTCATTGGTACCCGGACTTGGTCGTTATTAATCCCCTTTAAGTCCAGTAGTTATGGCACTGCTTGAAATTTGGTCATCACCAATTTCCCCAGTCGAAATCTTGCGTGTTATCAATTGGATTTGAGAAATCTCATTTGTTACTACCCCAGGTTGGTCGTTACCATTACCTACGGAAAGTATAGTGGTTGCTAGCACTGCCTGAGCCATTTGTTAAAACTGGGTGACATCATTATCCCCAGTGAGACCTTTTTCCAGACAAGTCTCGGAGATCTAGTTGTCACTAGTATCCCCAATATGTTTTGTCTTTGTTTCTAGTCCATTCCTGAAGATCCCGTTTGAACTCTTCACTATAGGAAGCTCCTCATCTGATCATCCCCAGTGAGGTTCGTGTTTTAATTTCCCCAGCAAAAAGTCGCTCTTTTCCACGGTGGAAGTCTATCCCTCTCCCCAGTGGAATGTTTGCTCTTCCCCAGTGAGATTGCCATCTTACTTTGTACATCCTTATGTAAAATTTTCCTCTCAGTTATCACTGGTCATGATTTGAACTATTGATTGTTATATCTCAATTTTCCCCAGTGTCGGATCCACAAAACCAGGTCCCGTGAGTAGTTACTCGTTGTTTTGTTTTTCTGTCTTCTGCATATGTCTTGCATCCAAGCATCATGAAGCATCATTTAGAATTCATAGCATATTATGACCTGTCCTTTTGCATATCATCAGATCTAAGGGACACAATTTTAGGTTTTCTATATTTAAATACCTTTCACTGCGATTCTACGAGGATTGTCATCTTTCAGTTCCATCTAGTGAAGATATTTAAATAGGGGCAACTGTTGCACCCCAAATTTTGACCCCTTAGATTCTCATTACCATTTTAGGAGCATTCTCATGAATTATCTAACCATAACCCAATGCAAGTTTGCCTTTGCCAAATTATAGATGAATCAGGGTTTTGTGCAGTCTAATCAAAACTTCAGGATTTGTGCTCAATCAAAGTTTATGGCTAATTCAATCATGGAAAAGATCAAGGGTATCATATAATGTCAATTGAGAATCCAATTTGAGGTTGTTACCCCAGAATCAAGAACAATGTATTTCAGGGCACCCGATTAGGGTTTTTGACAAATAAAAGTCAACTGTAGTTTGACTTTGATGTTGAAAGATGTTTTAATGGTGGGATTATGATCCATGAAGTCCATATAGCTTAATAAAGTTCATTCAAGAAGTTTCAAAGTCTCAGGAGGTCCAGAGTGTCAACAGACGACTCGGTAGCCACCGATCGATCGTACGGTTGACCAAAAAGTCAACTCTTCAAATTTAATGAATTAGACTTCAAAGTGTGAATCAAAAATGTTCCTTATATCATATTGCACTTGCCTATCAATTTTCATGACCATTGGATCAAGGATGAAGGAGTAATCGAAAAATCGGGAAATTAGGGTTTTGAAAGGGGCTAAACCATAACTCCTTAACCACACATCCCATTGAGTTGGTTCCAAGCTCATTTGAAAGCTCTTGACAAATACTACAAAAGTCCCTAAGTGGTCCATGATCAGAAAATGCATAGATTTAAAGTTATGATCAAATTCATTTCTAGAAGGGAAAATGCAGAGGATTTGAAGCTTATAAATATGAAGAAAATGTAGAGGAGAAGGAATTAGCCAAACTTGCAAGTGGGCTTGCAAGTGGCTTTACAACTTGCCTTGGAAATCATAAAGCAAGCATGAGGTGAAAAGGTGAATCTGCAAACAGCCATCAAGCTATGCCTCTAGCCTACATTTAGCCCTTTCAAAATCATCATTTTACTTGACTATGGGGCTTACCCATCAGCCAAGGAAACCCCTTTGTGGAGGTTTGATCCAAAAAGTGTAAAACATTTCTTTCATGTGAAGAAATCTCCAAATCTTCCCCCTAACTTTATTTGCCTATAAAAGGGAGCCCTCATCACTTCATTGAAAAGACAATATTGAGTCTAAAAACCAGAGAAACACAAAGCTCTCACTATTTCCACTCTTTACCTCAAAATCACAAAAATCACAAAATTGCAAAAACCACCAAAAATCTGTCTTGGTAGTTTTGCTGCCAAACTCAGTTCTCTACATTGAAACACCTCAACAATCATCCACACAATCTCCAAATATGATATAGAAGGTGTCCAAGACCTTAAACCACTCAAAAACCTCACCATTCAAAAAGTCAACTTCCACACCAAGTTACTTTGACCAAAGCTACAAAATCTTCCATATCTTGTTCCATCCATTTCCTTGGTGTTTTAATCACTCAAACACCTCTCATATATCATTTCTCAACTGTCCAAAACATTGAGGGTCATTGGTGGAGTTTATTTCTCCAACTTTCTTGAAGTTTGCTTTCTTACTTCACAAGGAAGGAATCTCTCAAAGCTAGGAACATTTGAAGTTCCTCTGGGTTTCTTGGTGTTTAAACTTGCTCAATACAGTCTACTAGAGGTATGAGAACACTCCATTCTTGCTTTGCATCATAATTCTATGATTTCACATTTTGAGTTCATTATGTGAAAAGTATGTCATGT
This sequence comes from Lathyrus sativus, assembly GCA_963859935.3. Taxonomy (NCBI): domain Eukaryota; kingdom Viridiplantae; phylum Streptophyta; class Magnoliopsida; order Fabales; family Fabaceae; genus Lathyrus; species Lathyrus sativus. The sequence goes on along the minus strand of OZ012740.1, from coordinate 595,927,426 downwards.
GTATGTCTTACTCAATTTCTGTCATGACCAAGATATAATTGTGTTTTTAAGTGGGATCATCTCCAAAATCATGAATATGGCATGTGTGCATATTTCATTTGAGCTGAACATGCCTTAAACTGACTTTGAACTTTGTGAGCTTCATCAAAAAGCCAAACTGCATATTACATGCCATGTTTCATACCAGCTTACTTTAGATTCATTTTTGTGATGGAACTTACTCAATATCATGTATGTATGCTATGTGTGTGATTAATTGAACCAGAAAGTATGTGGAACTGAAAATTCATATCTCATGCCTCATTTTCATGATAACTTGCATTTTGTGAATCACTTTTCATGACAGTCTGTTTCCAACCTATTTTGGTGTTTGAATCCACTCAATATCATGAATATAAGATGTGTATGTGTTTGAATTGGTCTGAAATTGCTTTGAACAGAAACTGAACATGTTCATGCATCTCACTTCACAAAACTTGCACTTAACTCACCAAGTTTCATATCAGCCATGTTTGAACCATTTTCCTTGTTTGAACTCACTTGTTTGTATATATGATAGATGTGTATGTGATTCATATGGTCAAAATGTGCTTGAATTTGAATTTGAACATCCTACTGTCTTGCAAAAACACCAAAATGCAGTTTGAGAGTCATTTTTTTGTGCCAAGTTGTTTTGACTCATTTTTCTTGCTTGAAAACACTTGTTGATATGTATATGATGTGTGTATGTGAGTTGCCTAGCCTGAAAATACATAGAGCCTGTTTGCATTTCCAACTTGCATCTCAAAAATGTCATTTTGTCATAAGTAGGTCATTTCCACTTCAACTGTTTTGGTGACTTGTCTACCGGTTTAAAATCATTTGTATGGATATTTGTAACATGTTTGAAATGTTGATTTGATGGAAATATGCATGGAACCTGTTGTTGAGTTTTCTCATGAATGCATCAAAATACCAAAATGCAACTTAGAGGTCATCTGTCATGCCAAACTATTTCAGACCACTACTTTTGCTTAAAATCACTTAACAACATATATGTAGTGTGTGCACATGGTCTGCCTGCCTTAATTTTGCATAATACATGAAATGATCATCAAACTGCATCATCCAAGGCCATTTTGCATATTAAATCTTACTTTGCATTTCAACCTGTTTTGAATCATGCCATGAACTTAAAATCATTCAATAACACATCTATAGTGTGTGTGCATGATCTACATGAGCAATTTGTACCTAGAACCTGAACTGATATTCAATTTCCTCATAACATGCCATAATTGCAACTTGATGATCACTTTCCATTGCAGTCTGTTTCTAACCTCATTATTTGTTTGATCTCACTCAATATCTTATATATATAAGGTGTATGTATGTTTGAAATGGTTTGAATATGCTTGGAACTTGAAATGAACTTCCTCATGCACTTCACAAGCACATTTGGCATCTTGGTCACTACTTTTCACTACAGCCTGTTTTGAACTTAATTCTTTGCCTAAACTCACTCATTAGCATATATGCAGTGTGTTTGTATGATTGTCTTGATTTTAAAATGACTGGAATTGGATCTCCACTTCAAAATGCACATCACACACTCCACATGCATGTGCTATCGGGTTTGAAAATTAAAGCTTGATATTGAAAAACCAGTGACACCATCTTGTTCCTCATGAAAAATCCTTCAATTTGCACTAAAAGTTTGTCTGATTTCATAAAGAATTGAGAAAGTTATGACACAAAATGCAAGCCATGTTTGAGTGTTCTTGTTTTGCCCAGAAATCCACATAGATATACAATATATATTTATGGGGTCGCATTTACAAACGGATGTATAGCCAACCCAGTGGTAGTCACCTTGTCACTTAAGTGCCTCTTACCTTGCATACCTGGGTTCGACCCCTGAGGAGGGCAACCCTTTTGTTATTTTTTGTCATTTTTTAACCAAACTTCAAAAATTCATATCTCTCTCAATTTTAATCATTTTTTACCCATTCTTTTTGCATTTTGTTCATCTTGATGTCTACTTTCATGTCATATTTTTTATTTTCATATTTGCCTAATTTTTCATCTCTTTTGACTATGTGCAAGTTATGTACGTTCTGTGATCGTTTTCGCGTATGCAGATGAATTTTTCTTGTGATATACTTGTGGTGATTTGTGATACTTATTTGCATTCATGTTCTTAAGTGTTAGTTAACATGTTAGGATTTTATCTTTGGTTGTTACCATGTTCATTTTACTTCATCTGCTAAATACACTGGAGCTTGACTGTCACTCTTACTACTGAACCAACTGCCTTGATTGTCATCAATGCATTTTCATTTTTTCACATGCTCACTCAATGGTTGTCACCATGGATGCATATTTATTATGTTGTTATCTTGTTCAAAATTTTCTTTCCCCCAAGTGATGAAGTTTGTTAACTCTCATCCCAGTTACCTCCTGTCCCCCTCCAAAGGAAAGGATCTTTCCATTAACCCTAATGTTATGGATCACTCATTCACCCATTTCCTTGACTTTGTTAAGTCACTTTAAACTTAGTTTAGAAACCTTTATACTTTGCTTTAAGTCTAAAAGACCCACCTGTACTAGGAGTGCTCTTCAACTAGAACCCTAGGATAGAGTTTGTCAACTCTATGTAAGAATCATCGTCATGATTTCTTACTTCCCCTTTTGAATATTACAACTTAGAATAGGGAGTTTTGTCAAACTCCACACAAACATTGTCATGTTTGTTCCCCCTTGAACCTTGATCATAATCAAGTGTTCCTCGTCCCGTTTGAGGCGAACTACGATTGCTCTGATTCTATCCTAGTTAGGATACATAGGCAGAAGATGCGACGTCTTTGCGAGCAAACTTAGTGTATATAACTTTAGGTTTCAAATTTACTTATCCCAATCCATAGTACATATTCACAAACTTAGCAAGCAATCAAACAAAAGGTTCCTGTAGAGTACTACAGATGCTTAGGGTGATAACACCTTCCCTAGGTATAACCAACCCCCGATCCCTGAATCTCTTAAGCGTTGTTGTTACATCGTGAAAAAGGTTTTTCTTTCTTTAGACCTTTCCTTTGGATAAAATAAAGTTCGGTTGTAAAAGAATTAAGATTCAAGTTAATTTAATAGCTTGATATCCAATTTTCACCGCAACACCCTTCTTCTTTGTGCTCGCCAACTTTGAGAGGACGTCTGCCTGTGTGTTTTGTTCGCGGGGAACGTGTTATACCTCGGCAGAGTCAAAACTCTTCATGTGTTCCCTTATAAGGGCCAACTGGGTGTCCGTGAAGATTTTTATCTCCTTGGCTCCGAGGTCTTCTTCTAGGAGGAGTCCGACTAAGAAGGCTTCGTACTCATCCTGATTGTTCGTCATCAGGAAGGCGAGGCTCAGAAAGACTTCCACGACTGTGCCTTCCTCGTTTTCCAGGATGATGCCTGCGCCGCTCCCCGAGGAGCTCGAAGCGCCATTGACAAAATGGTCCACTTGTGGGCTCTAGGGGTTGGCTCTGCGGTGGGTGTCATCTCGGCAACGAAATCGGCCAGTACTTGGGCTTTGAGCGTTTTCCTACCTTCGTAGACGATGTCAAACTCGGAGAGCTCTAGTGACCACTTCAACATGCGCCCCATCATGTCGAGCCTGCCGAGCAACTGCTTGAACGGCTGCTCGGTTCTGACTACGATGGTATGGGCTGGGAAGTAGTGTCAGAGTCTCCTGGCCGCGTTGATGAGGGCCAAGGCGACTTTTTCGATCTGCTGATACCTCACTTCAGGGTCGTAGAAGGCCTTGCTCGTGAAGTAGATCAGCTTCTGCCCGTTAAGGGCTTCCCAGATTACTACGGAGCTCACAGCCTCGGTGGCGACGACCAAGTACAGGTAGATGCTTTCCCCGACGTCAGGTCTTGTTAGGACTGGTGGCTCCCATAGGAGGCGTTTGAGGTGGAGGAGGGCCTGCTCGCACTTCTCCATCCATTCGAATGCGACCTCCTTCCTTAGCAGTTTGAAAAATGGGAGGGCATGTTGTGCGAATTTGGCGATGAAGCGGGATAATGAAACAAGCATCCCGTTCAGGAACTGTATTGACTTCTTCGTGCTCGGCGTTGCGATTTTAGAGAAGGCCCGACATTTATCCGGGTTCACCTTGATCCCTCATTCGGTTAGGTAGAACCCGAGGAACTTTCACACGCGCACCTCAAAGGTGCACTTCTCCGGGTTAAACCGCATCCTGCACTTTCTCGCTGTTTCGAAGACCTTCTTGAAGAGGGCCGTGTGGTCGACCTCAGCGCATGACATAACGATCATGTCGTCTATGTAGACTTCGAGCATGTCGCCAATCTCTCCCCGGAAAACCTTGTTCATCATCCGTTGATAGGTGGCGTCGTCGTTCTTTAGGCCAAAGGGAATTACGTTGTAGTAATAGTTGCCCGACTGGGTCATGAAGGTCGTGATCTATTTGTCGACCTCGGCCATAGGGATCTGGTTGTATCCCGAGTAGGCGTCTATGAAGGACAGTAATTTGAAGCCTACTGAGTTGTCGACGAGCTTATCAATATTGGGGAGGGGATAGGCGTCCTTAGGACATGCTCGGTTGAGATCGGTGTAATCAACGCACATTCCCCATTTTCTATTTGATTTTTTAACGAGTACAACGTTGGAAAGCCAGGTTGAATACTGGGCTTCCGAAATGAAATTCGCCTCTAGAAGGTCTTTAACAGCTTTTTCAGCCGTCACCGACTTTTTGGGGGACTGCCTACGTCTATGTTGTACTATGGCCTTCGCGGTTGAGTCGATAGAGAGCTGGTGGCAGGCGACCTCGGGGTCAAGGCCGGGTATCTCAGTGGCGCTCCAGGCGAAGAGGTCGGCGTTCTCGTGGAGGCAGGCCTTCAGCTGCTTCCTCATCAGGTCATGCAATCTTGCTCCAATCTTCACGCTCCTGGCCGCATCTTCTCCGAGGAATACTATCTCGAAGTCCCCGTCTGGAATGGGGCGCGTTAGGTTGAAGGGCTTCCCGTTGACCGTTGGAGGAGCATGCTCGGCTTTGTCCTCGTGGTCCTGTTCGCTGGGGAAGCGACAATCGAGGTCTACGGCGTCGACGTGGTCCTTTGGTCTGCTCTTCTGGATGGGGGAAGGCTTGGTCGCTTTAGTAGAGGGGACGATCGTGCTAAGGCCCTTCATTGTTGCCTCGAAACACCTCCAGGCTGCCTCTATGTCTCCGTTGAGGGTGACGACGGCTCCCATCCTGGTGTAATACTTCATCTTTAAATGGACTGCTGATGGCACCACGGTAAGCTCTGCCAACGTCGTCCTGCCTAAGATGCAGTTATATAGGGATAGGCACTCGTTGACCAGGAAGCAGATGTTGATTTCCCTGGTCGTTTCCTGTGCCTCGAAAGTGACCTTGAGCTCCACGTATCCCTAGGGTCTCGTCATCGTCCCGTTGAACCCCTGGAGGTCGGAGTCGACATAGGGGGTCAGGTTGGTCTCGTCGAGTTGTAGCATCGAGAATATGTGGGTATACATGGTATCCACCAAACTCCCTTCGTCAACCATGATGCGGCGGACGTCGAAGTTTTCTATTTGTGCCCGGATCAGCAGGGGAATGATGGAGTTGGAGGCTCCTCTGAGTAGCTCTTCGAGGTAGTATGTGATCGGGTTAGACTGACCGTGGAATTTGTCGAGCGTGTTCATTTTGTCGAAGTTGTTGCTCATTAGCTCGTTAAAATTCCTTTTTATGAACCCAATGGAGAGCTTGTTCGGGGCCCGCCAGAGATGACCATCGCGGTGGGGAAGTATTCCCACGGGCTGGTGGGGCGTATTGGCTCTTCGGGTAGCGGGTGCCCGGTAGGGAGACTGTGTTCTCTCAGGGAGAACCCGTCTTTAGGCCGACTGATACTGAGGGCCACCTGCAGCCCGAACTCGTTGGAGGGACGAGGGATGTCCTCGACCCTTTTGGCTTCGTGGGCCTCCTGTCGAGGGGCATCTCCTCCCCTGGTGTATCTCTTCAAGTTCTCATCCTTGATGAGTATTTTGATAGCGTCCTTCAGGTGGATGCAATCCTCGGTGACGTGCCCGTGGTCGCGGTGGAAGCGGCAGTATTTGGACTTGTCCATGTTGGCCTTGGGGATTGCCGGTTTGGGAAAATGGACACCTCGCCAGACGAACTCCGAGTTGGCGCACTCAGCCAGGATGCGCTCGCGGAAAGCGACTAAGGCCGTGTATTCGGTGAAGCAGCTTGCGGGGCCCTTCTGCTCTCAGGGATCACGGGGACGATCGTCTCGTCGTCGTTCTCCCCCTCGTCAGCGGGCCAAAGCTCCCTCTTCCCAGGACCCGCGAGGGGTTTCGCGGTTACAAGAGTCCCGGGCAGAATTAAAGCCTCAGTTTCCTCGTACCAGATGCAGTGGCGGGCTTTCTCAAGGAAGTCTCGCAGGGTGGTTGGTTGGTGGATCACCACGGCCTCATAGAATTTGGAGCCGCAACATAGGCCCTATTCCATGAGGTAATGCTTCATGTCGTCTAAAGTCGTTACCTAGACCGCCTCCCTTGTGAATCTCTCGATGTAGTTTTTGAGAGGCTCGTCCGGGGCTTAGATGATCGCGCCCAGGGCGACCTCCGTCTTTGGATGGCATCGGGATACCATGAAATGTTGCGAGAGAGATCCTTCAGGACTCTCCACGATGTGATGGACTCAAGCTCCAGGATTTTGTATCAAGCCATGGCTCCATTCCTTAATGTCGTCGGGAAGAGCCAACACTTGATGGCTCCTCGGACGTTCCGATAGTCGAGTATGGCCTCAATATCTTCCAGTTGGTCATCTGGGTCCAAGGTACCGTCGTAAGTTGAGAGTACGAGTGACTTCTCCATCCCGTGGGGGATGGGGTTGCCATAATCTCTCACAAAAAAGGGGTCCTGTAATCTTCCTCATCACTGCGGACTGGGGAGCGCGAGGGCGAAGGATTGTGCCGAGGGGCTTGATTACGTCCCCTCGACCTCTTGCCCGGGGCTTCCAGTTTGTTCGCTCTTGGGACCGGCGAATGCCTCTCTTTCCGGGGATGTGATCGGACGCTCTTCTTGGAGGTCACCGGCTAGGGCCTCTCCAGTTGTGGTCGACGCCCTCATTGATGGGGATAGGGGCTCCGGGAGTCTTCGCGTTGATTTCTCCGTGGGGGGGGAGCGAGACGAGGTATCTTGTTCTAGCATGCCGATGCGCTCATTCTGCTGGAACAACATCAGATTGGTTTGGTTGATCGCTGCAAAGAGGGAAGTCATCGTTGGGTCCGCTCCAACTGGCGTAGGAACGGGCTGGAAAACATTTGGGATTCTTGCTCGAGGTGCGACGTGATGTGCAGCGTCCTCGGACGAAGGGGAGGCAATCCGACCGTCCCTCACGCCACCTTCATGAGTGTGGGATGACTCATCCTGGTCGTCGCCGTTGGTGATTGGAGCGAAGGTGGAATTATGGACAGCATCGTCGTGGCGTGGGCTAGTCATGATCTCGGAGGTTGAAGTTGGAAGCTTTGGTTCTTCTGCTTGGAGGAACGAGAAAGCATTAGATTTCCCATAGACGGCGCCAATGATCGTACCTGATTAGAGAGATCGCTGGCTGGCTATACGTCTGAGCTGTCGAACTGTTGACTTGACGGATAGAGGGGGGTGTACCTGAAACACACTCTGATGCCAAAGTAAGAGACGAGCAGAGTGATAACAAGTACATAGATAAAGGAGTAAGAATTAGATCACCTGATCCTCTAGTGGAAAAGGGTATTTATAATGAGTCCCCAGCGCAAGGCCAACGATTACTATGTGTTGGGCTTGGCTTCCAGGCCCAACGCTGGTAACTGCTAGGGCTGACGTGGCATCGTGAAGACCAGCACGTGGTCTTCTCCATAGTGTAACTGTTCCGTGCTATCTGGGAGGTGGAGGACCAATAATTAAGACACGAATAGTTACCTGATGATGTGTCTCCGTGTAGGGGATACGTTGAGAACGTGGGGGAAGTCCGAGGAGCTTCCCGAGTTGGATGGGTTCTGCCCGACCGTGGGGGAAGAAGAAAGGCGAGTCAGACAACTATGAGGATCCTGCTCGACTTCCATTGGTCTGTGCCCGACAGGAGAAGATGTTCTGTCTGACAGGTCTCTGCCCAACGATGAGGTCTTATTGGGCCTTCCAACCTGGTGAGGTTTGGTCCTGCTCGACTGTGGGCCAAGCGTCAACCCATTCCAGAACGGAAAGAATAACACTTTATAACAAATCCTTGTTGTTCCTTGTTGTTTTAGCTTATTTTCTTTGTTAACCCTAACCCTTGTGTGTTTCTTGATAACGAATAAACCGTTTATACTTTGTTTGAAGATATCTGATTCACAATAAGTAACCAATCTTTAGCCCTTCCAATTAGTGAGAAACCAAACAACAGTAGTTTGACATGGTCTTCCGTGACATCATCTCATTTGCACATCGAATTTGTTTCATAGAAGCATGCAAGATGCCCACACGGGTCTCTAATTGTGTACCCTTCGAATGAATTTTCTCTTAAACCTGAAAGCATAAAATTCTTAATATCAAAATTAGTAGTGTCTATCAGTACAAACCCTCTTGAAACCTGTCATTCATCAATTCTTTTGCAGTAATCCCCCATAGTTTGGGGTTGTGCAGTTTCCAAGGTGATTTCTTCTTCAGTGTCCAAAGAAATCAATGGATGGTATTCAACTAATATCATTTGAGTTAGAGTTGTCTCTCTAATTGCTCTCTTAATAGCACGTTCAGTTCTTTTAATTTTTGGATCAAACTGTGTTAATGCCGAGCCTAAGCTGCGAATGCACAAATAAGAAATTCCTCTGATGAAATGTCGGCGATAAAAAATGCCTTCTTCTCTATATGTGTTCAGAGTTAAATGTATTTCATATATGATAAATGTGCAGAGGATATTATGATCATTTGATGTGTGAAAGTTGTTGATATCTTTGCACTATATCACATTGCTATACTAATATGAATTTTAATTTTTTTTCCTTATATTTTCTAATTACTACTAATGCTACTATTACGTGTAACAATACTGCCACTTATTCTTATTTTATTTTTTTATTTAATAATTATTATATTAATTTTATATTAACTATATATAACATATATCATAAGTCAATTTTAGTTGGTCATTAGATTAGAGTTTTTAGAAATAATCATAAGTCAATTCCTATAAAAAATTAACTTTTGCTTAATTTTCATTACAGTTAATCTAGATTTTTTTGATGACATTAGTTCTCTTGATTAATTAAGATTAGGTTAAATTTCATTAGAATTGAGGTTAATGGTATTAATCTTGATTTCTTTATTTTTCATTATCCATTATAAAATGCCTTGAATAAACTCTTGCTTGCTTCATGATAGCTTGACCTTATATCTTGTATGATCTCATTTGTCTTGATTTACATGATTGATTAAATTTATTTAGGTCAATTAATTAAATTAATAATTTTAGGACTTTTTAGTCTCCCTTTCAAAACAATTGCATGCTCCCATAAGTTTTCATCCACTTGAGTGATCACAAGTCTCTTGATCACTTAAATTGGATTAGATCTTTGACATGACTTCATATTTGATCATTTAGATCAATCATCTATTCTCTCACTTTTCAAAACCATAGAACCAATGCATGACAACATGGTTCTTTACCCCGTTCACATTCGTTTCCTTTTCCTTATCCATTTAAGACTAAAATCTTTTTGTCAATAAACTCAAACACACCTTAAAAATATGATCTGAATTGCACGCCATGAGCCTTAAGAAATGGAGAAGGATGATAGAGATATATTCCTACCCTTATTTTGGATACCTTTGGATATGAGACATCTGACCTGGTTGTTCAAAGATTTACCTCCATTGATATATTTTAGTGCAATTCAAATGAAGACGGTATTTTTCAAATCCAAAATCAACGACAACCCATCAAATTCATTTTTTTTGCCTTAGGGCATTAAAAATCATTTCATAAAGGGCATGTCATTTCTGTTACCGCAATACAAATGTAACGACCCGTATAATATACATCTAGAATAATATCATACAAATGTTACTATTTGGTATCGACACAATCATAATGCTTGCGCATAACTTCTTCTTGTATAGTAAACTTGTAAACAATACCTAAAAAATAACAATATTGGGGTGAGATAATAGTCTCAGGGAATTTTACTATCCTATGGGTTCACTTGAGTTCACAAAACTCGCAATGTATGGAAACATGTCTCTTGAGTTCATTAACTCAAACAATCACTAGTTCGGAAACCATACCAAGGCATTTTCCCCGACCAACCCAACGTCTAGAATTATCGACATGGGCCACAGATCCTTGTATCATACTTTGACATACCCGTCGACTTCAGATTCTAAGGGACTCCTTAACCTTAAGAATCGTTACTTCGTATGGGACTCTAAACCATTTCAAGTCTCTACTTGTATAGGACTCTAACCCACTTAGAGATCCATCGTCTTTGGGACTCAAACTTAAGTCAAAGTAATGGTGCGTACATCCCAGTGGAGTTCTAAATAAGCATCACTCTCAGGACGACATAATTAGGGGGTTGTTTCTAACTACGTGATAAAATACAACATAATATGATCGTACTCGACAATCACAAGGTGACCACATTCACCTAAATTATACAATAACATCACATGCATGGGTGGAAATAGGTTAGGCTGATAACAGGGGCCTACAAGCCTAGCCTACACAGGCTCAGGTCAAACCAAACTTTTTTTTAAAATAGAAAATGCCTAAGCTTTTATATAAGTCTATTTAGTTAAAAAGGCTAGGCCTCAGGCCATGAAAAAAGCCTTTTAAGCTTAACAGGCCAGCCTATTTAAATAAATATGAATAAGTTTTTTATTATCATTATGTTATGTTTTGTATTTTGAATTAAAATACATAATAAAAATTGTTATCTTGGAGAACTTATAAAAATAAGATGAAAACACCTTATTGTCACTTTGGCCGCGGTGATTCCCAAGTGACTGGGTGTGTCTTCTCCTTCCAAGTAGAGTTGTCAGCCCTAGGCAGAAAGAGCGCTATATTTCCATTTCCCTACAGAGTTCGATTCTCGTGGAAGACGGTTGTTTTAGTACAAGCCCATTTTGAGTTCATATATCAATGGTCGAGTCTCGCTTAACAATTTCTCTCCGGCTATTTCCCGGATTGAACTTCGGTCCCCGACAATCACTTTCGTATATATCCAACTTTCGAATCCAGATTGAGCATGCATTTATTTTCCACCTTGCTCCCCAGGAGGAATTTGATGAAGATCACCATTGAAGATAAGATGCTACTCCAGCAATATTATAAGTTTTTTCTCAATAATTTATATCTGAACCCCAAGAGGCCTCTTTATTTGAGCAACTCGTTTTAATCAGGATTTCTATTAAAATGACAAATGGCAGTCTCCTAAAGACAGTTTGTCCATCCCCAGTGGGTTTTATCAAGATTATCAACTCGTCAAATGACATCTCTGTGGAATTTCGTCAAGAGTTTACAGATATTTTCTCTCTTTATTTGAGAATTTTCACGTCAAGAGTTTCATTTATTTCACGGCTACAACGGAAATACTCCTCAAGAATGTATTCCCCAGTGAGTTTGTCACACAAATCTGATTCCATCAAATGGTATCTCCCCCGAGAAGTTTGGTGAAATTTATTACATTGATCTCTCTTTATTTGAGAGGATGTATTTTGTAGATCAACCAGCTTACATATCTTCTGAAGATCCCCGGTGAAATTTTACAATCTCCAATACATTATAGATAACCGCTAAAGTTTTGTAATCTCCAGTGAAGTTCCAATTTCCCTGTGGAGATGCTCTCATGAGTATTTGTCATTCCAAAAAAAACTGAGACCCGTTCATGGCACACAAACCTTGAAGCGTGGGGAGGTTTTTACTCTTTTCAAGTAACTGAGACCCGTTCATGGCACACAAACCTTGAAGCGTGGGGAGGTTTATTTTGGTTATTACCTTTTCTTAGGCTATCATATGTTTAATAGTAGGTAATATACCGTATCTTTTGTACAGATGCCTTTTCTTAGGCTACCAGGATTGGTAGTAGGTCATCTTTCCTTTTGACAAATAAAATACCGGTGGTGAACTAAATGAATTAGGATTCAAATTAATTAATAATTTGACATCCAATTCTCACTGCGACAGAAATGGCAACTTCACTGGGGATAGGTAAAATTTTTGTGGGTTTCCCTAACTTGTTTTATTTTTGCTTTGTTTATTGTCTTCTATATATCTGATTATTTGTATAATTTCTCTTGTTTGTGCTTTTAGGTTGATATTCTTGAGTGGTGAGACAAAGTTCTACACCCGGACTTGAGTAAACTTATTACAGGAAGGTGATATATTCGACGAGGCTTATAGGGAGTTGAATCCCGACCAAGCTGACTTGAGAATCACCGCTCAGTTGAGGCCCTTTCAAAAACAGTATTGTTGAACGAGTTAATCGTGAAAAATTTCACTTTTTTCGACCTTGGAGCCTGTGGTACTGGGGACCGTAGTTACCTTTAACCCCACTTTGGCCTTTATTAGGACGTAGTGCAAGGACTATGAGGGAGTATTCCCAAAATATTTGCTATGTGATGCTACACTCAAAAGAGGTTCTCTTGAGAATATTATTAACCACCGAATAGTCGGAAAATTGATAATATCTGAAAGATGGACTAATGATTTTGGGCACCCTCTTAGAACCTTGTTCTATAGGTACAAACAACCTTTAGTCCACACACTTTGGGATGGGTATACCCTTCGCTCCATGCTCATTGCCAACCTAGGGTTTTTTCTGTTTGTTTATCTTTGTATCTCTGTGTGCTTGCCTGTGTTTGTGCATCCATAAAACATCATATTACATTGGTTTCATGGAATTTCGAGTTTATTTGTAAACATTATAGAACCAATATGGATTACAATAGAAAATATTTTGAAATATTCTTTCAAGAGTCCTAACTTGGATGGCCTAAGGAAGTTGGGAACTCATATTGAAGATCAAAAGAAATTCAAAGACAAGAGACTTTCCTCATCATTAAAGATCCAAGTGAACAATGGATTTCGTCCTCACTTTCTAGCAAGAAAAGAAGAGAGGTGAAGGATTTATTTTCCTTTATCAAACTACTCCTTGGAAGTTAATCACGGACAAGCATAAATTCGAGAAGGTCCAGCTAGAAGAGCAAATCAAGAAGCATGATACAAGACTTCCTTAGGACTTTATTTAGCTTTTATGTCAGGACTCTTTTAAGAATATTCACTTGTAATCCTTTATAAGAAAATAATAAATAAGTTTTTTGTGGTATTCTGTAATGTTTATAAATACTTAAGTTCCATGAAACTTTTCATTTCTGCATCCTACATTCTGCATTTTGCATCTTTCATTTGCATGTGCATGTGTCTCTTCCCTGTTGTGGCTCATCCGACTTTCTGTCTTTGTCTTGTCAGCTAACATCTCGACCATCGGACCAAGCTCGAAGTATTACTGAAGGATAGTAAAAAGAACAAAGATATGGATCTCATGACTGGTTTCAGAGTTGTGACCAATTCGTTATTTGATCTTCCCTCTGATGATGTTGTTCAACAAGTGGATGTTCTTACACAACCTCAGTCTGTGCAAGACAACCTAGTTGTTCAAGTTGGTGAAAGAGATTCCCAATTTCCATGGTGTATATCAGATCCTCCGAACGTTCATACTGAGATGAAGGTGGACGATCCTCGATTTATAGCAATTGAGAAAGGATTTCATGATCTTGAAGAATAATTGAAGGTGATAAAAGAAGCTAACGCATCTGGTATTGATGCTCATGACCTATGTTTAGTTCCAGGCGTAATTATTCCTCCAAAGTTCAAGATGCATGTCTTTGAAGTATACAAGGGTGTTAGTTGTCCGAGATATCATTTGACGATGTTCTTTCGGAAGATGATTGCTTATATTAACAACGACAAACTGATGATTCACTGCTTTCAAGAAAGTTTCTGTGGGGCATCCCTTATGTGGTATATGAAGCTACAAAGGAACTGTATTCAGTCTTGGAGAAACTTAGCTGATGCTTTTGTAAAGCAATACGATTACAATTTGGACCTCGCTCCAGACAGTGATCAATTGATGAACATGAGTAAGAATTACAACAAATCCTTCAGGGAATATGCTCAACGGTGGAAGGAGTTAGCCGCCCAAGTGCATCCACCACTTCAAGAGAAGGAATTAACCAAGATGTTTCTAAGACCGCTGCCAAGCTCTTATTACGATATGATGGTAGGCGTTGTGCCATTAGAGTTCTCCAAAGTTGTAGAAGTTGGAATAAACATTGAGAGTGCATTCAAAACTAGAAGAATTCGAGATGACTCGAATAGCCAAGCTAATAAAGAAATTTCAGTTGATGATTCCCTAGAGGAAGGAAGCGTTGATATTAATGCAATTTGGGATTCCTCTCAAATCCTGTCATATCTAGTCCCAATATCTTATCCTCAACATCGGTATGCAGCGCCAGCTCAGCGCGAGCGATGACTACCTCATAGACGTTCGTGCCAATGACGAAGGTTGACTTCTCCAGATCAACATCTGAATCAACAAGTTCGAACTCGATTTCAAGATCAAAAGATACCTCTGAGTATTCCAAAAGAAGAGACTCACCAGTTTGATCCTATCCCGATGACTTACAGTCAACTATGGTCTTATTTTGCTAGAAACTCGGTAATGACACCCATAAAGACTAGAACCATGAAGTCTCGCCCACCTTGGTTCAACTCGAACGCCAGTTGTGGATTTCATGATGGAGCGATGGGGCATTCGATTGAAGAATGCAAGGTTTTCCAAGAAAGAGTTCAGGAAATGATAAACGACGAAGCGCTAACCTTCAAAGGAGGAAGCCCAGTCTTGAACGGAACACCGTTATGCTGATATATGTGAAAACTCCATCAAACAGTTCATTTTGTTATCTCATATGTACCTTTTATTTTCTTTGATTAATAGCGTAATTTGCATGTAAGAACTTGTTTATTTTGAATGTTAATGCAATAAAATGTTTGTCTTGAAGAAATCCATTCGTATTCACTCGTAAAATGTTTTTCATGTTTTATAATTCCGAATCTACCCAGTTTTTCTCACTTTGATGAATAATTGAAAGGAGGATGACGAATCAAAAACGTCAGATCTCGTGTTGTATGCTTTTGAATAAAACCCTACTGATGATGTAAGGCACTATTTCAAACCTCCAAACACCAAAAATATAAGGAAGGTAATCCCTCTTTACCCCTATCCGAATAAACAACCTTAGGGCAGAGTAATTGTCAGCCAGCTTGATTGAACGCCTAAAATTTCAAAAGAGAATGAATATCTTTCAAAAATGGGTGGGTACAAATAAGCTTTGACCCTTATTTTTTTGTTTTACAAATCGTAAACTAAGCCCATATATAACCCTCAAAAGTCCTAATGGAGGTAAGGTTTAGTTCAAAAGCATACTCGATGAGATAACGTTTCCTGACTCCTTTGAGCTATGCTCGACCTTTATATTGGCTTTATAAATAAAACTATATCCTAACCAGTGATTTTTGTCACAAGTTATCGCGATATCTCTTCAAAAAAATTTCAAGACAAACACGTGTGTTGCATTAACCGTTTCAGGATTAACATTTCTGACTTGTTAACTTTGTTTGACATCTTAGAAAGTTTACATATAGACATCAACAATGAATTCATTCTATTATAACTTGAAGACTCTTCTGACCTGAGGCAAGTAGTTTCCCAGCGTTTTGTTTTTTACAAAAGCAAGTTTGAAGACTCGGTCATGATACCTTCAATCAGGGGCAGTTACGTTGAGATTCGACGAATCTCTCCAAGAGTTTGAAAACAGTGGGGCATTTGGACGCCATGTTTTCTGTAAAATCCTCTTAAGATGACTTTTTCTCATGAACCATATGACTTGGGGCATTTGGAAAACGAAGATTATCTTATACACTCACAACAAGTTTTTGTTCAAAATGGCGACTACCATTACTTTTCTCAATGTTCTTTATTCATGTCCCCGGTAAATTTTACTTCAGGTGGCCATGACATTTCTTCGATGAATCTTTTCGATGCAAGAATTCTCCAGTTGGTGACCTGAGAACACCCAATGTTTTGCTCAACTTCACTTCCTCAATGAAGTGGAGGGTATTTTATTAATCCTCAGTGAACCTTCTTAAACTTCACCTACCCGATGAAGTGGGCGTATTTTACTCCCTAGTGGATCTTCTACAACGCCAATCTTCCCCAATGAAGCGGATGTTTATGTCATCCCCTTTGAGTTCAACTCCAACATCTTCAATAGCTTTGTTAGCCCAGGTTTCCCCATTGAAGTGGATATTTATTTTATCCCCTGTGAAACCTCAGTTTGCGTATATCCATCTACAACTCCAGTATGAATCTCTCCAGTGAAGTGGATATTTATTTTATCCATGAAGTTCCTCCAATTATGATTTTGATCCACCCCTGGTAGATCTTTATTCTCATCTCCAACAGGATAATCAGGATTTATCATGATGTTATACCCCCAGTGGAATGTTTTCTATTCCCCAGAAAAGCTTCTGAAGCCCTGAAGCGGGATTATGATCCCATATTTGGTTCTCCGTCTATCCCCAGTGAAGTCGCTATTTCTGTCGCGGTGAGAATTGGATGTCAAATTATTAATTAATTTGAATCTTAATTCATTTAGTTCACCACCGGTCTTTTATTTATCCAAAGGAAGGGAAAAAGATCGAATTACCAACAATGCAATGCAAATGCAAAAGCTAGAGAGTTTAGGTTCGGGGGTTGGTTAAACTTAGGGAAGGTGCTAGCATTCTATGTTTTTGTAGTACTCTACAGGAACCTCTTGTTTTATGTTGTTTATTGCTAAGGGTTATCTGCTTAAGGGATAAAAGACCTAGTGGTTTATTTCTAAGTATACTCGCCAAAAACATCGCATCTTGTGCCTACATATCTTGACGAGAGTGGAATCAGAGTATTTGTAGTTCCCCTAAAAGGGTTTGAGGAAGTTCTTGACTATGGTCAAGGTTCCAAAAAGATAGGGTTTGTTGATTGATTGATTCTAGGAGAAAAGACGAGTTGTCATCTCGAGGGAGAACACTCAACTTAACCACCACAACTTGTAGGAGATGATCTTTTCTGCTTGAGGGAGATAGTGGCATACTCGTCGATGAGATCCGAGTGTTTGAGCCCCTTCTCTCAAGACGATGCAAAGACCATCTCCTACAAGTTGTGGTGGTTAAGTCGAGTGTTCTCCCTCGAGATGATAACTCGTCTTTTCTCCTAAAATCAATCAATCAACAAACCCTATCCCTTTGGAACCTTGACCATAGTCAAGAACTTCCTTAAACCCTTTTAGGGGAACTACAAATACTCTGATTCCACTCCCATCAGGATATGTAGGCACAAGATGCGATGTCTTGGCGATTATACTTAGAAATAAACCACTAGGTCTTTTATCCCTTAAGCAGATAACCCTTAGTAATAAATAACATAAAATAAGAGGTTCCTGTAGAGTACTACGGAAACATATGATGCTAGCACCTTCCCTAAGTTTAACCAACCCCCGAACCTAAACTCTCTAGCTTTTGAATTTGCACTACATTGTGGGTAATTCGATCTTTTTCCCTTCCTTTGGACAAATAAAAGACCGGTGGTGAACTAAATGAATTAAGATTCAAATTAATTAATAATTTGACATCCAATTTTCACCGCGACACTTATAAAGAATGTTATAAGTTATTTTCATAAGTTATCTTAAACAAATAATCTCACAAAACGTATGCTAACAAGTAAGATAAAATAAGTCAATGTAAACAAACTTTTAGTCTCATTAGTTTTTTAGTTTATTAGTCTATTTAAAATAACAGGCTCTTATGTAGACTAACAGGCTAACCAGGCCTTAAGAAAGGTCAGACTCAGACCTAAAAATAAGCATATGACAAGCTACAGGCTAAACTTAGGCTTCATTTTTTTGGCAGGCCAGACTTAGGCTTGGCAAAGCCTAGCTCGGCCCAGACTATTTCCACCCCTACATGTTCCATACAATGCATCTCACTCATAAATATGGTAACCATTTATCCATGACACTCACATAAGTATCATATTTCATGAATGTCACCTTCTAGTGTTATCTAAATCATACTTGTGACCTAGTTATCTTTTTTATCCACTTACCTAATTATAAGCTTGGGTTTCCTCACTCATCTTCATAATGTTTTAAGCATGTTATTCACAATCAAAACATACAATCCACACATACATCATACATGTAACACACATAGTAATATAAACAAGTCAAACATACTCCATATAAATAATTCACTTAAGGCATATAGTCATCACTATCCTTTACCAAGCATTCTTGGTTGGTTCATATTCTCACAATAAATAGGACTCTCGGAGCCAAACCCCTCACCAAATAGGACTTTTGTAACAAAGGTTCCTCACTAAATATCAAACCAATTCTCATGGTATTCATCAAAATGCTAGGTGTTCATCTTCATCTGTTCACATATTATTCCATATTCACTTTAATTCATTACTATTCTATTAATTAATGATATATATATCTATATTTATATTTTCTATCACATAGAGTATTGAAATAGCTTTACAACACTTCCGATTGTGCCTTAATCCAAGTTACGGTTCCCAAGTTATGGGAAAAACAAAAAACACAAAATTTGTATGCTGTCATGGTCACCCAACGAGCAGCCAGCGAAGGTGGCTCATCTTTGGTTCGCCCGGAGAACCCCAAGCGAGACCCAGATATAATTGAATTTGCATCATGGTCACCCAACGAGTAGGTAACGAGGCAACTTGCTTTTTATTCGCCAAACCTCGCTCGATGGCGCTAGCAAAAAATAGGTGGTCGTGGGCTCGCCAAAGCTCACCCGACGACTCAAGCGAAAATCAGAATCCAAGCAAAATATTTGGAAGTAAAAAATAGCTCTAAACCCTTACCACATGACTATAATGAATCCAAACACTCACTTAAATATGTTATATTATAACTAAGCATACAATTCAACAACTACAACATGGAAACAACATCAATCCGACTTCAACGCAAAACCCTAACCCACCAACATTCTCATGCCCCCCTCCCCAAGGCTACACTATCTATAGAACTTATCTTATTGAAGAAGAAGAAGAATTTATGATGGAGATGATGAATCCATGAACATTCTCTTTCTCTTCCACGAGTTCTTCTTTTCTTCTTTCTCTTTTCTCTTCTTTTTATCTTTTCCTCTTTCTATCTTTCTTTCTTTCCCTTCTTACTAACTTCTTCTTCTTTTCTATTTCCTTTTTATTCTTATCCATAAAATATTTATTATATAATAATATTATGTAATGTTACAAAATGTCTCCATTGATATTTTGTCATCTAACACCTATTGACCAATTATAGATGTTACCAAAATGTCTCCTCACATGCTTATTAATATTGGTTTGTCTCTTTTATTAACAATTGATCTCTTAGAGTTCATTAGTTACTCTATTGGTCCTAACTGATAATATTTAGAGTACTTAGAAGTTACAATTGTTCTAACTGACAAAAGATAGAGTATATAGGAACTCAGTTGATCTCAACTGACACTCAATTGAGCATTTATGAGAATATGGGATATTACAACAAACAATGCTTAAGCCTCCCATGCACAATCATAAAAGCTACATTTAACTTCTAGAATATGATCAAAGCACATACATCTACCGCAAACAAATGCTTAAGTCTTCCATGTCAGAGCATATAAGTAATATTTAACTGCTAGAACATGAACGTTAACATTGTTCACTAAAATCAACAAACAAATATGTATTTTCTACCACGAACTATAAAGCTATGATTTTCTCATTACACTATGCGAATACGTAGGCACAAGATTTTGAAATCTTGGCGAGCACACTAATTATAAACTTATTTATCCCTTAATTAAAATCAATCACAAGTAACCTTTAGATAATAACACCATCCGCGCAAGAACAATCAAAAAGATTCTCGTTGAGTACAACATATGTGAGGGTTGTTAATACCTTCCCCTTGCATAATTGACTTCCGAATCTGCTCTTGATTGTGACGATCATTTTCTTTTCTTTTGCGGTTTTATCAATATTTTCCCTTTCCTCTAGAATAAATAAAGTTCGGTGGCGACTCTGTATTTTCCCTTGCAAAAAAAAAATACATTACTTCCAAAGAGACTATTGCATACCCATTCATATTTTTGGAATACAATTCTCTCTCTCTCTCTCTCTCTCTCTCTCTCTCTCTCTCTCTCTCTCTCAGTTAAAACTTGAATAAAAAAATCTTATGTTGAATTCTCGAGTGTTTTAACAAGTGTGTGCGAGATTCTTTCTGAAAATTTTGGTTTTTATATGTGCTAGAGAAATGCACTAGAAATGAGTAAAATTTGACACTGTGATTCGAGTCAATAACAAGAATTATGATTCAAGTCAAATGAGAAAATGACTTTAGTCAAAAACATAAAACTAGATTTTGCACCCTTGATTCGAGTAAAAAAAATTCTCAAATTCGGGTCACATTATTCGAAATGATTCCAAAATGACAAGTGTAGTAATAATTCAAATCGAGTTGTTATGTGTTTTGAATCAAACTATTCCATGATTCAAATCATGAGATCTTATGATTCGATTCACATTACCACTTTCAAATTATGATTTACTCACAAAGTTCATGATTTGAGTCATCCAATTCATTGATTCGAATCATGGCTACAAAAATAAAATTTTGAGAAAATAAAATGTTCATGATTGAATCTAGAACTTGTCTTACTTGAATCATGCTTATGTAAGCCAAAGATATGCTTTATGCTTACGAAAATATGTTTTAATGAAAATGCTTAAATTTAAGAGGTATGGCGAAACCTAACGGTGAGGAGACTCAATTACTAAAATGATCAAAATAAACAAGCACACATAAAACAAGCAGCAAAATCCTAAGAGTCATTGAAAGAACGAGTACCCTAAAGAGCGTATTATAAAATGACGTTTTATCAACTTCTATTGCATTATAATTAATGTAAATGACAATTTGCAATTTCAACCCACAATGGATTTGGTTGAACCATTGGAAATGCTTTAGGGGTTTGGAAGTGTGTAGGGTGGGAATATATCAGACCAACTAAAATGGGCCTATGACTTAGCTTATGCAGGTCCAAGGCTGACCAAACTTTTTTTAAAATAGAAAAGACCTAATTTTAAAAAAAAAAAACTATTTAGTTAAAAAGGTTAGGTCTCTGACTATAAACATGTTTTTTCAAGCTTATTATACCGACCTATTTAAATAAATATGAATATATTTTTTTGTATTATTAAATTATGCAATGTACTTTAAATTAAATCACAAATTTTTTAAAAAATTTAGTAATCTTGAGGAACTTATGAAAATAGGATGAAAACACCTTATAAACAATGTTGTAAATTATTTTCGTAAGTTTTTCTAAACAAATAATCTCACAAAACTTACACTACCAGAAAAACTCGGATAAATCATTACAAACAAATTTTTAGTATATTGATCTTTTAATATTTCAATCTAAATAAACATTAATTGAATTGTTTATATACATATGTTCAAATGAAATAAACTTTTAAGTAGGCTAACAGATCAATCATACCTTCGGAAAAGCCATACTCATGCTTAAAAATAAAGGTATAACAAACTACATACTAAACTAGGCTTTAATACTTTTAATATGACAAGTTTAACATTGACAAAGCGTAGTTGACTCATTTTATTCTCACCCCTAACGTGGCTTAACTTCATTCTTAATCTTAAAATTTTCTAAACTACTAATAAAAAAAACTTTAAAAGTACATTTTTGTAAAAAGTTTGAAATTCTAAAATAACGGAACTCAATCACAAGCCCGTAAAATCAAGAAACATTAGTCGTAAAGAACCTTGCTTGAAAACATAGTCAAAGTTGTTCATCGCTGCTAGGAACATTGAGAAAGTTCAGGTTTTATTTCTTCTTATTTTCCTTCTTTGTATTTTCTTTCTCCTTACTAGGCACGTCATCACACGCTAAGATGCAATTCTAGCGCGATTTCGCGGCACACACACCAGTGAATTGCGTTGCAACAGAGAAAATTTCTACCTTGTATCGTGTGATTTTAAATAAAGCTCTCTCCCACACTCATGAGAGTGAATACTACTTTCTTGGAACCTAAAATCCAAGCCCAAGAGATTCCTAATTTCAACCTTAAGAATACTAGAGACAAAGTTTCCCACCTTCCCTGCGCGAGCTTGCTAGGGATGGTAAAAAAAATTGTATCCACGAGTATCTGCAAATAAAATCTGTTACGGATAAGGGGCGAGTAGCTTAATGAATATCCATGAATAAAACAAATGGATATTCAAATATTCGTTTGTTAATTGATACAAATGTGAGTTTAATGATACCTATGCCCTTGGATGTCCGTAACGATTAATATATTATAAAAATTATTTAAATACCATTAGATTATTTTACTCTGCCTTTTTATCTTCTAAAAAAATTAGTATTCTTATATATTTTTTTGAAATTTTCTTTGAAAAAAATCTTTCACAGTCCATATAAATCATATTTGGCTATTTCATATTTAAACTTCTTCAATATTCCATACCTCAATCCAATAATTCCACTATCCAACCAACCAATATTGTCTTTCCTCTGTCCAATCAGTGTTTGTCTTCCTACTTGTCTGTTATCCGCTCTTTCACCATTCCTACTCGTTCATCGTACGCTCTTCCACTATAACTCACATCACAATACCTTTTATTTGTTTTGGTTAAAAATAAATGTATGAATATTATATTTGGATTTTATTATGTTTGGTGAAAAAAAGGAAATTATTATGATGAAATTTTGTTTTTAAATTGAGAGCGAAATTGTATGGATGTTATATGATAATAACTTTTCGTGTCTTTAAAAGAAACTAAAAAAAATTCAAAAAAAATATATAGAAAAAAATTATCTATGGATATTTGTAGGGATGTTCGTGGGCTGGTTTGGTTTGATTTCAAGAGAATCCGATACCCAAACTGATAAAAAACATATGGATTGGATTTGCACATTTTTCCGATAAAACCCAAACCGAACCAAACCAAAAAAGAACGAGTTGGTTTGGGTTGGATTGACAGATATATTAGAAACAAATATGCAAAAATGTTTTAAAAAAATATCTAATTTTTATTGATTAATTTTCTATAATAATATAAAATTCTTAATTTTTTCTTCATATAGTTGTGAATGTCACAAATGACATTTCACTTTTTTTTTTGTTGAAGTTGAATATTTTATACTAGTTCCTATGATAATGATGATATAAACTATATAAATTAATATGGTTGGGGGATGCTGGGAGTTCGTTTGGAGCCTTTCCTCAAGGTTGCAGTACTCCATTTAGTTGTGTGTGACAGGTGTTATGTTTCTTCAGTAATGCCTTCAACATATAAGTTGAGTAACTCAAAATCTTGGTAGTGAACTGAGCAAGACCTATGCCCTCTTTCTGGTTGTTGTGCTTGTAGTAGGAAATTGCCATCAATATCTTACTAATTGAATTATATCACTGCTGCTTGTGAGTTTGGTTGGTGGTCTGCAACTTGATAGATCATATCGGTGGTGAGGTTTTCGACCTCATTACATTATCAGACTATCATGTCTGTTTTGATGCGGTGGCTGGTTGTAGGAGTGTTGTGTTTTGCTGTGCACTTGTTGTGGGTCTTTAGCACCTGAAACAGGCCATTTGGGTATGTGTAAGAGTTCTGTAGGTTTTTGCCTGTGTGCTGCTGTGCATGATTGTTTCATTTGAGGATTTTGGATAACTTTGATATCTAGAGTGTTAACATCAATTAGTATAGGACTGCGGAGCGAGTCATGTTTTCTCTTATCTGTGGCAAGGTATCAGTGGATATAAGTAATTGGTCTATCATGGCCCATTGGTGCTAGTCATGATGGATGGAGATTTTGGTATTTTTCAGTGTAACTCTTTTTGAAGCATTGTAGCAGGGTAATTCTGATAGAATTGGGTGCTGTTTATGCAGTGATCACATGCTTGGTAGCTTGGGTGTGTTTTGTTAGTTTATGTTCAAGTGTTATAGCAACCTGTCTATTGTGGTGGTTTTATTGTAGTCTTGGTTGGACATTGTTGTAATGTTTGTTTTGGCATATATTATGTTTGAGTTTTAATAAAACTTTTGCTTGTTCAAAAAAAATGGTTGGTTCAGGTAGACGAGTAGAATTTTTAAAATTTGTTGACTGAACCAATTTACATCAGGTTTAATTGGTTTGGTTCGATTTTTGTTTGAATTAAAAAAAAGTTCGACCCAAACACCATGGTTTGGTTTAGATTCCGGTTTGATTCAAATTTGCCCCTAAATATTTATAAATATCTACCGGTATCTTAAAACCCACGGATTATCCGATTATTAGATATCCGCATTATTAAAGCATATACAGATATCATATTTATTCAATGGAATAAATTGAATAGTAAAAATATGTGTCTTTGGCGAGGGAAAGACACAAATCATAAATTTATTGCATTTGCTTCTTGCTAACACATTCTTCATAGTTGTTCACTCTCTTTGAAAAAAAAAAAGATATTGATTTCATGGCAAAAATTAAAACTACATGTAATATTCTCATAGTGCACGCCTCCCCCTTAAAGCTGGCAAAACGGGCTACCCGACCCGTGGCGGGCTGGCCCATGACGGGCTCGGGCTTTGTTCGGGTCGGGCTAAAAAGCCCGGATTATAAACGAGCCACAATTTGATTGACCAAGCCCGGCCCTTCACGGACTACGGTTTTTCGGGCCGGCCCGGTTTACATTTATAATTTTGTTTTTTTTAATTAAAAAGTGAGTGTTTTATTTAAAAAATAATATAATACTATTAGTATATTGTACACACCATACTCTAGTTTTATCATAGCGTCAAATTACAATAGTATGACATTTCACATAGAAAATGCATATGTATGACATTTCATTTCATTTAGAAAATGATAATAATGTTGTACACACCAAAATATAACTTATAACATTTCCCTGGTTGCATTGTTTGTTTTTTTCATTTGAACAAGGATTCAAAACAAAGTAAAATTCTCAATGATAACATTAAGTTTTACAAATTAAATTAACAATAAAGTCTAAAATTTATTAAAAAAGACTAAGCGGGTTACCCGCTACCCGGTCGAGCTAGCCCGGTTAAACATCGAACTTTTAACGGTTTGGGCTTAAAAGCCCGGATAATAAATGGACCTTATTTTTTTGTTTAAGTTCGAATTTTTTGACAGACTTTCGGGTCGGCCCGGTTGGTCCGGCCCATTTTGCCGGCTCTAGTGCCCCTCCCAAATTCTGCAATATCCTTGCAAATGATATTGGATGAATTTTGCCGGCCCATTTTAATATTTTACAATTACTAAAGCCCTTCAATACAAATTTCTTTTATCATCGGACTATTTAATAAAAATAAAAAACTCTTTTTTTTACACAATAAAAAAATTAAAAAACTTTAAAAGTACATTTCGCGTAAACAATTTGAAACCCTAAACTAACGGAACTCAGTGAGAAGTCCACAAAATCAAGAAACATTGGCCGTAAAGAACCTCGCCGGAAAACACAGGTGAAGTTGGTCACCGCCACCACAAACATCGAGAAAGTTCAGGTTTTCGTTCTTCTTCTTTTCCTTGCTTCATATTTTCTCTCTCCTCACTAGGCGCGGCAGCGCCCGCTAAGTTTCAATTCCGGTGCGACTTCGCGGCGCACACACCAGTGAATTGCGTCGCAGCAGAGCAAAGTTTCAATTCGTCCCGCTCGATTTTAAACAAAGATTTTTTAGGTTCTGGTTCTTCTTACTTTGCGCTGATTATTTTCCTGTTTGGAACCAGAGGTTCATCATACTTTGGTAGGATTCACATCAGACCTATATGCAGCTATGTCCGGCAATACAGGTTGCACCGTCTACATAGGTAATCTCACTATTTTTCTATTCAATTTTGTTCTTCAACTTTCTTGTTTTTCTTAGAGATAGTCAAATTTATTACTGAACGCAACTTTATTAATACATTTCGGTGAAGATGTGAGATAATTTAGATTTCAATATGTTGGTTCTATTAGGTGCATTATATTATATGTATATGATGATTTATCATTTAGGTTTTTTTTTTACTGAACAGCCCATAACAGTTATCTAGTAGATTGCTTAACATATTAAAAATAAGAATTCTTGGGGATTAGTTGTCATGGTATAAAAAACAGTATTTTATGACTATTGTCAATATCATTTACTTGTTATTTGGTCACCTTTTGCTCCAAATAAACTGGCAAATCCATGTAATATGTTTGTAAATATGATAAAATGTTATGGTGAATTTTCCATTTTGAGTATAGTAGAAAAAATGGTGGGAAATAGGCTTAGCTTGTTTGAGCATGTAGAGAGAAGACTGGTAGATTATGTGGTAAGGAGAGGAGAGGAGATGGAGAGGAGTCAAATAGCTAAAGATAGAGGAAGACCAATAAAAGCTATAAAAGAAGTTATTAAGAAAGATCTTGAGATTAGCGATTTGGATAAAAACATGATCTGGATAAAATATTATGACAAAAGTTGATTCAGTCAAATAACTAGGGGTAGAGGAAGGCGACCTAGAAAACTATAAAAGACGTTATTAAGAAAGATCTTGAGATTAATGATTTGGATAAAATCACTGTCCTGGATAGAATATTATACTGTAAGTTGATCTATGTAGCTGACCTCATTTATTAGGATAAGACTTGGTTGTTGCTGTTGATGTTGTAGTATTGTTATTATCTTTTCTTGCACAATTCTATATATTTTTAAGTTTATTTTGTTAGGATAAAGAAGAATGAACTTGGTAATATGAACATATTTTGTTGATGGCGTATAGGTTGAAGACTAAAACATATTTTTTAAGTTTTATATTTACTACGGTATAATATGATTAGCGGCTGTAAAGAAATACGATTGAAACTTTTGTTGATGAAAGAAGTTGATTTATTAAAAGGATAGAATTGATATACTCCAAAGAAGTTGATTTTCTTAGGGAAGGAAGATGACCTTATAAAACCAACAATTTGAATAACCAGCAGAATCAAATGGAACATATTAAGATGGAACCAAATTGAACAGGGTAACCAACAACCTACAGAATCAAATGGAAACCTTATAAAAACCATGAATTTAAACAACTCACCATTCCAATCCCTATTAAATCCGCTGAAGAGATTTTCCAGAAACTAATACTATGCAATGCCTTGCCCCATAACCTGCTCGCTATGCAGATTATCTAGATACCACTCCCTATTCCATCTTTCAGTTACGTGTTCATGGCAGTGTCTTGATTAACATTAGAACTGTTGCATATTCATGTAAAGAGAAATGTGAAATTTCTATTTTGTTTACTGGAAATGGAGATCATTATGTAAGTAGTTTTTACTGACTCATTTCTTCCATCTTTGTGCTTTGTGTTCATAGTACTTTTTATTGAAAAATATAAATTTTGCTTGCCAAGTGTCCTCATGCCATATTACTCTTTAAATAATATTCAATTCTCTTTCAACCAGGGATGATTTTGTTTTTTGAATTATTTTGTATGTAGCCTATAATGTGTTAGATCTCCCTTTCTCTCTTTTGCTATGTTCACTTTTGTAAAAAAAGTTATTGATGGAATGGTTCTTTGATGAATACACTTCTCAATAATGTTCTATATGATCTGAGGTTTCCTACACTGTTGGTGGATTTTATTTCCTTTAGCTTTAGTTATGCTCAATATCCCACAGCTATATTTTCCTGGTTTATATGAAATATTTTTTATTCTTATTTCTTATTAAGGATGGCTGGTTGGAACTTTCATTTTTGCATAAACAATTTTTTTTGGGTTTTGAATGTACACCTCTATGTATAAGTAAACATGAGGCATCTACTTTTAGGTTCTGATTTGGGTACTTGTATTTAATTCAGGCAATCTGGATGAGAGGGTTACAGAAAGGGTCTTGTATGATATATTAATTCAAGCTGGACGAGTGGTGGACTTGCACATTCCCAAAGATAAGGAAACTGAGAAACCTAAAGGTTTTGCCTTTGCAGAGTTTGAAACTGAGGAGATTGCAGACTATGCTGTCAAACTTTTCTCAGGCCTTGTAACACTGTACAAACGGACACTGAAGTTTGCGGTGCGTTTTGACATCTATAATTTCCATCTTTTGTAACCTATTAACCTGGACAGTTTTTAATCTTTTTTTAAAAATGTTGAATATAAATTTAGCTCTTTCACTAGAGTTTCACAACCTGAACTGAAACATTGGAAAATTTTAATCTTTTTATAAATTGTTGAAAATATTTTAGCCTGCTGATTGGAAGTTCACAAGCAAGGTTGTATTGTGCAACACTACAAACTTTGGCTATAATTGGGTATATGGATGCATCCAACTGTTCAACTATAAATAAATTCTATTTGATAATTAAAATTTTTTTCATGTTGTCCTGCATTTTTCATTGTTCGTGGCGTGTATAGTCCGCTAATAAGGATAAAAGCACCACTAATAGTTCTCCCGCTACGACACCCACCTCAAATTCTTTTCAACGATCAAGGCCTTACTCCGAGCAAATAATTAGTTCAGAAAATTTTCAGCATTCCCCTAGACAAGCAATAAATTATTCTCAAGGTAACATCTATATTACTTACCTACTTCAATTTCTCTTAAGTCTAAGTTTATCACTTCACTGAAACTCAGTTTAATACTTGCTGCGCTTTTTTTTTCTTTTTAAATTCAATTGCTGCGCTTTTTTTCTTTTTAAATTCAATGGCAGCTCCATCTCCTCGTCGTGGAACGGATCAATCTAGTAGGTATGGATCTCACAACAGTGGCAACCAATATGATTACAGTCGGAGAGCTTTTGGGGAGGCATTGGATAGCGCTAACGGTTCCAGCGGTTCTAGGTCACGCCGTCCTGATGGAATTAGCCCGGTCTCTTATTTACATCACTAATATTTTCAATAGATCTGAAAGTAGAATGTGAATGGTAGATAGTCAATATCTACCGATGCTTTAAGCAAAGCATTGTTGTTGTAGGTATACCAAAGTTCTTAGTTATACATGTGGGTTGGTGCTTAGGAACAAACTGATTATCATTTCCTTATTATTAAGGAATGCCTCCCATGTGCTTCTGTATGTTAAACTGCATAGTTGCCGAAGGTTTTTGATTGCCTCTTTATGACATGGAAGTGAAATTTGTTTCGAGCTTAATTATATTCATATATCAAACTATTGAGTTGGCAGCATGTTAGTTAAGTAGTTAAGGGACTGGATCATTCTCAAAGTGAGTAATACAGCATGTAATATTTATAAACTATTTGATGAATGCATGAAAAACATGATTTAGTTGTGTTCCGGGGTTATAGTGAACATCAAGTCTGTTCTTATTTCCCAAACAAAGGAAGAAAACAAAAACAGAAAAGTTGAAGATGCAGGCCGAAATAAAATAAACTAAAAATATACCGTAATGATAATAATAATAATGTTAATCAAACCAATATAGATTTAAGACTAAATAGCGTTTTGAAGCCGGAATTCAATTTAAACTATTTTTATAAATAATATTTAATTAAAAAAATAATCTTTTTAAATAAAACTTTATAAAACTTTTTTATAATTAAATGTTAGTTTTGATGTGCGTAAAGAATTTAAAGCCTAACGTTATTGGTTATTGAACTGAAAAATATTTTTAAAATAGTAAAATTGAGATGTTTTAAAATAGTAAAATTGAGATGTTTTAAAAATTAACGTGTAAGTAAAAATTAAATAAATTTTTTACATTAATAATTTTTATAATTTTTAACACTTTAGACCACTAAAAAATTTAAAACCAATGACATTGATTATTGAATTGCAAATATTTTTAATTTTAAAATTGTAAAACTAAGAGGTAAGAATTAAAGACGAGTACCATATTATAGAAGAATAAATGTAATTTGAAAACTACTTTTTTAACATTTGAGATCTATTTTAAAGTCAAAAAATGAGACGTATGTCTTAATAGCCTTGGATTGGGCCGAGCCTGTCAACAAAAAAAATCAGAATCAGTAGACAAAAGCAAAGGCAGGGGGACGGAGATGTAACTTAAAAAATTGATATCATGTTATGGATTGCATAGGCATGGGAGAAGGAGACTAGGGTAAGGGAGTAAGAGAAAATTATATCATGTAAGAATTGCATAGGCATGAGAGATAGGCATGACTAGTGCAAGGGAGTTAGAGGCAAAAGCAGAGGAAGTTAAAGCAAAGGCAGGGGGGGACGGAGACTTAGAAAAAGTGGTATGAAATTCTATTCAAGGATATATCTACTATGAACTAGACACAATTTCGGGATCGTTAATTTTATTGTCTTAGAGTGAATTAGGAATGGAATAATCAAATAAATATGCATACATCATAAAGCATGACATGGTTGTTGAAGACGAAGATGATATGATACATACATATAATGGTAATTTTGGTTATAATCATGTTGATATTGACATTTTATCGGTTGAAAAATCTGCACTTTATGAATAGATAGAATTACACTTTATAGAATAGATGAGAGTCGAATAAACACCAGAATCTCCAACCAATTTTATACACAACTCTAAATTTAGCCAAATAGCTCACATTCTATGAAAAGATGTTGAGAGCTCTTCTTCGATCCCCATCCATTTTTAAAATATTCAAGAAAGAAAAAAAATAAAACGTCATTTGTGATTTTTATAAAATAAAATTTATTTTATATTATTATTATTATTATTATTATTATTATTATTATTATTATTATTATTATTATTATTATTATTAATATTATTATTATTATAGAAAATTGGTTGATTTAAATTTAAAATTATTTTTTTTAAAAATTTGTTTCTAATGTATCCGATCAATCAAAATCAAACCAATCCGTTATTTCTCGGTTTGGTTTGGTTTGGATTTTATCAAAAAAATATGAAAATTCAATCCAAATCAACCCATATATTTTTGATGGGTCTGGACATCTAGTTCTCTCAAAACCGAATCATACTAGCTTGCGAGCACTCCTTTTTAATAGGAATCATATTGTTGATCAATTGTCAAGGGAATAAATATACTTTTAACTTTGTAATTTTGTCTCAAATGATTTTTCGGGTGTCTTCGGGATCAAGTTGGTCTTCATGTATCAAAATGTTATAACCTTCTTTCATCCAGTAAGGTTTCACATCCAATTGTCAAAAACATTATTGTGCAAAACAATGTTACATCCAACAAAGAACAATATTATGTCATCGACTTCTCATCCCATGCAAAAAGTCTTCTTCGCCACTTCCACCCTAGACTTTCAGACTACTACCATAACCTTCTTATCTCCATAACTAAAATATTTTTGTCAACCGATAACTCATAGAGACGACATAACCTAGAAGTAAGACCGCCTTTCTCTAACGAAAGGTCACTATAAATGGATGATCCTTCCCCATTACCCATCGATCGTGATAATCAATCGTCTAACTATGGATCTTAACTCATCCACCTTTCCTCGATTATAGCCAAATTTCTCCACCACACAGACACCCTACTACCTCTACCCTTGACATTTCCATTTTCAATACCTTACTTTGATGCCAGTAACTTAACAAACCCATTCTAGTAAAGACCAAACACACATTATTTTAACACTAATAATATAGAGAGCATGAGTAGACGATAACCTAACAGTTAGTCGAACAATACAATCATGCAATCAATCCAGTCACGTGAGCAAGATGTTAGTTGACTAAAAACTTAATCCAAAACTTGCATAAAGACTTGTTATCCATTAAAATATGGCGGAGAAGGATATTGTTGACTTATATGAAGGTTTATAACTAAGTCGATGAAGCGGTTTTGAAATGCGTCTCACTTTTAGTTTGTGTATCTACATGTTAACTATGGTGTAATATGGTATTCAATGAGCCAAAAATAAGGAAAATGTTAATTTAGGTTCTTTAGTTATTCTAAATTTATAAAAAAAAACTAGTAAAACTTATATTTTACTCACAACCAATTAAATAAACAAAATTTGTAGCTTTATTTTCATGCATTCTTAGATAGTAGTTTTGTTGAAAGTGTAATTCTTTTTGTCAAAGTATCATTTTGACAAAGTTTGTTGTTTTCGAAATGCTCTGTGCAAAAATAATATAATTGTCAAAATGTTTAAGAAGTGTACCTTGACAAAATTTTGACTTAGCTTTATTTGTTGTTTTAGATGAGTTAGTTAGGTTAGTTGGAGGCAAAGAGTATGTTGGCGTGCAAGACTCTCAACCTATAAATAAGAAGGTACCATATCACTGTAAATGCAGTTGCATAGAGAAAAGATTGAATAAAACTTCAGTTTGAAGGAAAAGAGAAACTCTGTAGAAATATTCTCTTTCTTCCCCTTTTCTCCAAAACCCTAATCTCTCTTTCTTCTCCAATTAATTTTTTTCTTTCTTCATTACTGATTGTGCAGCAGAATCATCTTGCAACCAAGATTGGTTGATTTACTTGAGTGAAGAGTGAAGAACAAGAGATTGAATCAATAAAATGATTTGATTCTTGTTCATCAATATTAACTTGAAATTCTCCATAGGTTTAGTGTAATTCCAACATCTGATATCTAGAACATTGACTGTGTGATTCTTAAGAAGCATAACGTACTGAATCATCCGAATGAGCATTTTACGTCGAATCTTCCAATTCTGAAGAATCAGAATTACGAGAATTGGTGCAAGCAAATAAAGTTTGTTTTCTGCTATTAAGATCTTTGGGATCTTGTGAAAGATGGAATGATGTTGCCTACAATAAAACGCGACAGATGAAAAAGGCTGCACACAAAAAAGTGAAAAAGAAAGATTATAAAGATCTCTTTTTGATTCATCAATGTGTTGATTCAAATAATTTCAAAAATGTCAGTGATGTAGAATCAACAAAAGAAGCATCGAAAGTCTTAGATAAATCATTTAGAGGGGCTGGAAAGGTGAAAAAGGTGAGGTTACAAACTCACAAAAGAATATGTAATTTGCTTAAGATGGAAGAAAGTGAAAGCATAACTGATTTATTCACTAAGGTTATGAAACTAGTGAATCAAATTAAGATATATGGAGAAGCGTTGACATCAAGATCGATTGTTGCAAAGATCTTGAGGTCATTAGCTCCAAAATTTGACCATGTGGTAGTAGCCATATAAGTGTCAAAATATTTGTCAACAATAACAAAGGAAGAGCTTCAAGTGATGCTTGAATCTCATGAACAAAGAATGGCAGAAAGAGATGCAAGCAATTCCAAAAGTGATGTGGCTTTGCAGGCGCAATCAATAAGTGAAAAGAAAGGCAAAGATGAGTGGTTCAACAACAAAGGTAGATGAGGCTACAACAATTCGACTGGTAGAGGAAACCAGCAAGAAGGAAATGCGTCAAATCAAATAACACCCTTATACCAAAGTAACTATGGAGGTGGTGTTGCAAGTAGAGGAATAGGTGGTGGAAGAAAACGTGATAAATGTCACATTCAATGTTTCAATTGTCAGAGGTATGACCATTATTCTAGTGATTGTCCTGAAAAACAAAAGAAGCAAGAAAATGATGCAAAGTCTGCAAACACATAAAGACTAAGAGATGTTGTTGATGGTCACAACATGAAATAAAGAAAGCTTAAAGGACCAACGATACTTGGACTCAGGATGCTCATCACATAGGAATGGTAGGAAATATTGAATTGTCAACATTAAACTCTCGATGAAGAACATGGTGAAATTTTTAAATGACAATACTCTAGCAGCTGAAGGCATAAGTGATGTTCTGACTATGAGGAAAGATGGAAAAAAGTTAGTAATTTCCAATGTATTATACATACCAGGTATGAAGAGTAATTTGTTCAGCATAAGGTAGTTGGTCAAAAATAGTTACAAAGTGTCGATCAAAGGCAAGATGATGAGATTTATTGATTCAATTGGAAGGTTAATACTGAAGGCTCGTATGTCTCAGAGTATAACCTTCAAGATTGAACTTAATGTGATGGAACACAAGAGCCTTGCAATTCCAACTACCAGGGATGAATATATATGGCATTATAGACTTGGTCATCTCAACTTTAAAAACATCAGAGATCTGAAAAGAAGAAATATGGTTTCAGGGTTACTAGAAATCGAAAATCCAAATGAAGTATGTGAAGAATGTTTGCATGCAAAGCAACACAAGAATAACTTTAGCAAGGATGCAGGAAGCAAGTCGAAGGCAATTCTTGAAGTCATATACTATGATGTGTGTGGTCCTATCTAGGTGGATTCAATTGGATGTAACGTATACTTTGTCACATTCATTGATGATTTAAGTCAAAAAATATGGACTTACCTGATCAAGAAGAAAAGTGAGGTGATTGAGGTGTTTGTCAAGTTAAAATCTCCGGTCGAAAGCTCAAGATTTTGAGGACTGATGATGGTGGAGAATATGTGTCGAAAGACTTCAACATATTATGTGAGAAAGAAGAGATTATGTATGAGCTGGTGCCAACATACATTCCATAATAGAATGGAATAGCAGAAAGGAAGAACATAACCATTACAAATATGGTTAAAAGTATGTTTAAAGGCAAGCATTTGTCCAAAGAATTTTAGGGAGAAGTTCTGTCAACTGCAACATACATACTGAACAGATGTCCAATGAAGAAGCTAAAAGGAATCATGTGAGAAGAATGCTAGTCTGGTGTCAAGCCTAGCTTGATTCGTCTGAAGGTATTTGGATCTATAGAACATAGACCTGTGCCTGAGCAGTTGAGAAAAAAACATGATGACAAGTCGAGTCAAATGATTCTAATAGGATATCATTCGACTGGAGGATACAAGTTGTTTGACCCAGTGAACAATCAAGTAGTGATCAACATGGACATGATCATATATGAGCTTAAGGAATATAATTGGTCTAAAAAATGTCAAGAAGAATTCAGTGAGAATCCTATGTGAAGAACCACCAAGTGAAGTCGAAAGCAAAGTTCGACAAGAAGAAGTTAGAGGTCAAGCAAGCACAGGCAGACCTCAAAGAACAAGACATATACCTACAAGGTTGCAAGGATGTGTGATTACATTAGATGATGTGATCGATGATGAAGGTGAGCTAGTAACCTATGCTTTATATGTAGATGTCAAACCAGTCAATTTAGTTGAGGCATTGAAGGATTCAAATTGGATGAAAGCAATGAATGAGGAACTAAAGCCTATCAAAGTCGACAACACTTAGTCACTTGTTGAATTGCCTCAAGGGCAAGAAGAAAATCAATGTGAAATGGGTATATGTTAAGTGTCAAATTGTGCATATTTTTTATAGTATTTTAAGGCCCTTTCTAATCGTTTCTTTGGTATTTTAGTAGTAAATCCGTACGTTTTAGAGTAAATATTCAAGTTTTCGATTCTATTGTAAATTTTGTGGATTATGATTATTTTGATGCTTTTTGACAGGTCTTCTTGCTGATATATAATGCTTGGAACCTATGGCAAAGGGAAGAAGGCCTATAAGATCATTTTCGCAGCATTTTGTCGGTAAATCGCGCTTAACACGCTTTTCAGCGCAGTTTTACTGTAGAGGAAGTAGCTAAGGGGCTTCAACTCTGCTTAGCACACTACAACCACGCTTAGCGCGCTTTATGGGAAAATGTCGCCTTTGTGCAGACAGCACTTAGCGCGCTCCTGATGGTGCTTAGCTCGGTCCCACTTATAGACACTTTTTAGAACTTGTATAAATAACACTTTTGTAGATATTTTGATAATTATTAACTTTCAGATTTGTATAAGATATTTTTAAAGAGAGAAACACAAACACTAAAAGAGAGAAGTCCAAATCCAAGCAAATAGGAGCTTGATCTTCGAGTAAATGCTTCGATCTCTTGTTGGGGTTGGATGTAATCTATTGGCACCTTATGTATTTCTTCTAATTTTTATTTTGTGAACTAGTTTTGATTCAATATTGATATTTTCTTTGATTTTATGTTTGTGGTTTTGAGTGGGTATTGAGAAATCTCTTTCAAATCCTAGATCTAAGATATTCATCTATCAATGAGTAAACTCTAAGCATAGATTTATGATTTGATATTCACTAGTATAAAGCTTTTATATTATTGTGTTGATTGTTAGCATGAGAGATCATTTAGTGATTAATACGGTAAAGCCCACGATAACGCTTTAGACATAAGCGATATTATGATGATGCATGATAATAGAGACGAGGAACTATGTTCACATAGTTAAATTAGTTGAATACATGTAAAAAGGGTTAAGTATATGTATGTATGATAATAACATTTAATATGAAGCAGTCATTTATTTGATATGGGTGTCATCTTTGTTTACCTGTTTATCTTTGATTTGAACCGCTATAGGCATATACTTTTCACATCTGAATCTAGGATGATTATTTGTTAGGTTCTAAACTATAGACATAGATTTAGGTTTAGCATTTACGCGAGTAACAGTTCTTAATGCTTTGTGTTGTTGAGTTGCATGAAACATCACCAATGAGACAATACGATTGTTCTCTCGATGTTGCGTTAGGCATAACCTCGATTGTGGGTGATACGTGAGGATATTAGACGAATGATTGATTTATGTTTAACTGGTCAGAAGAATGAATGTGTTATCGATTGATAAAATTCCAATCCCGACAAGGCTCCATTTATTTTAAAGTCTTTATATTATATTTTTAGTCTTTATGTTTTCTGCCTTTATTTATTGTACCTTCGATCTTTTAACCATAATTATCACCACAAGTTTAGAAATATAGAGATTGTTGAATGGAATTTGATCCCTCACACCGATCCCTGTGGATACGATAAAACCCGAAATTCTTCCAAACTTAATTTTGCTTGCCGCTTTACCGTTTCAACAAAATGGTGCCGCTGCCAGGGATCGATAGATTTGTGTATTAGATAGGTGAATGAATGTCATTCCTGACAAGTTCTTTACCATACTTTATTTATTTGTTCATATGTTTTCTTTTTGCATTTTACTCTGATACCATTAAAACCAAGCTTAGAGACTTAGAGATTGTCGAACGACATTCTTTCCTCGCACCGATCCTTGTGGAGAAGACAAAACTGATTACTAAATTGATTTTTGCTTGTCGCTTTACCGCTTCAACAAAATGGCGTCGCTGCTGGGGATTTGTGTTTAGATATTGAATTACATCACAACAAATTCTATATTTTTTAGCTTTATACAATTGTTCATATTGTATATATATTTGTTTTTTTTCACGTTTGCTCAAGTGTTGTTTAGAGAGAACTGTTGGTGAAGAAACATCGACAAAGCCAGGAAGCAAAAACAACTAGCCACACCAAAGGAAGCAGCGAGCGAGAACATATATTTGTTATAGTTTTTCAGAGTAGTATATTTATTAAAGAGTGAGAGTGGATGGAAAACTTGAGAAAAGTTTCCATTTTTGAAAAACCATGTTTTTCTTATGCCGCTTAGCACGACCAGATC
Organism: Lathyrus sativus; assembly: GCA_963859935.3. Taxonomy (NCBI): domain Eukaryota; kingdom Viridiplantae; phylum Streptophyta; class Magnoliopsida; order Fabales; family Fabaceae; genus Lathyrus; species Lathyrus sativus. The sequence continues at coordinate 595,889,885 of OZ012740.1, read as the reverse complement.
GCGCTTAGCGCACTCTGCTTTATATGAAAAAATATCTCATCCATTTATCCATTTTCACCCTGGTCTTTTGACCCATTTTGAACTTATTTTGTTTTATGTTTAGTAGTAATTTAATTTAAAGTTATTAAGTTGTTAAAAACTTGTTTTGTATTTATCCAAAAAGCTTGCTTTTTATTTTCTTGAAGAGACATGCCGTGATTGTTCAAGTTTGACTATGTAAACAAGAAAATGTCATGGTAATAATAAAAGTTTGAAAAGAAAGTTGCATTGTCAAGGTATGTGTTTGGTGCTTTCTGCAACATAGCATGAACATGAACTTTAGGCTTTGTACAAATAACATGCCATCATTCTCTTGCAATTCTTGTTCATTTGTGAATCACTTTAGTTCATAGCCAAATGTGAGGAATCGCCCATTGTTTACTAAATGCACAGGAGACCAACTTTCTTGTTTAACTCATTTGACTTATGTTTAATAGTGTATTTGTGTTGATTTGTATGATAACACTAAAATGATCAAGGCATTTTGTTTGATTTTGAGCATAACCACCTAACCAAAAGTAACTTACCTTGTGAGTGAGCGATCATTTGTTAACCCTTTTGAACCTTAGTGTCAGGATCCATCTTGGTGTTGAACTATGAACTTGTGCATGAGTAAGTAGTTCATCATGAATTCTGATTTTGTTTCTAAAGCTCTTGAACTATTAACCATATATTGTGGTTGGAAATTTTCCTTGCATTAAAAATTTTGGGAGCATTAAAGTCACGATGTTTGGTTGTATTCAAGTTGGGGAGAAAATTGTTGGTGGCTTAAATGTTGGTTGCTAAAAGGTTGAAAAAAATAAAGTGGTTGAAAAATAAGAAAAATGTGAAAACAAAAAAAGAAAAAAGAAATAGTAAGATTATGGTTGTAGCAAATGAGCAAAGAGAAAATGGTGAATAATTCTTGATTGCTTGAAAATTTGAAAAGTGATTGCTCTCATAGGATTACATGATTTTGTTTCAAAGGCCTTGAGATATGACCCTTCTTTGTTAAACCAAGCCTTATTACAACCCTTGAAAGTCCTTTGTGATTTGTGCTTTTATACTTTCAATATGAGTTTTAGATGAATGCATAATTTGATCAATGTTTGCATGATTGTTGGATGTGAGTTCAATCCCTCATGTTTGTTATTCATCTCTTGTTGAACGTGTGTGTTAGGTGTTATTCACTTTTGAAAATTTTTTGCTTTAGAACATTTGACATGTGTTTTGTGCTTAGACTTTGTTTCATGTTCGTTGTGTGGTTGTAGTTTAGTGGTAAGCATTTCTTTGTTTGTACTTTTGATAATTAGATCATACATTTGTTTCCATTTGTAAAATTTGTTTGATCATGGTTATTGATAATTGCTCTTGTTTCTTTATGTTTGATTGATTCTTGTTTGAGGACAAACAAGTTTAAGTTGGGGAGAGTTGTTAAGTGCCAAACTGTGCATATTTTTGATAGTACTTTAAGGCCCTTTCCAATTATTTCTTTGGTATTTTAGTAGTAAATCCTTTCGCTTTAGAGTAAATATGCAAGTTTCCGATTCTATTGTAAATATTGTGAATTATGATCATGTTGATGCTTTTTGACAGGTCTTCTTGCTGACATATAATGCTTGGAACCTATGGTGAAGGAAAGAAGGCCTAGAAGATCATTTTTGCAGCATTTTGTCGGTAAATCGCGCTTAGCGTGCTTTTCAACGCGAGGTCAACGCGGTTTTACTATAGAGGCAGTAACTAAGGGGCTCCAACTCCGTTTAGCGCGCTTTCTGGGAAAATGTCGCCACTGTGTTGACCGCGCTTAGCGTTGTCCTACTTATAGATACTTTTTTGGAACTTGTATAAATAACACTTTTATAGATATTTTGATAATTATTCACTTTCAGATTTGTATAAGATATTTTTAGAGAGAGAGAGAAACACAAACCTTAAGAGAGAGAAGTTCAAATCCAAGCAAATCGGAGCTTGATCTTCGAGTAAGTGCTTCGATCTCTTGTTAGGGTTGGATGTAATTTATTGGTTCCTTATGTATTTCTTCTAATCTTTGTTTTGTGAACTAGTTTTGATTTAATATTTATGTTGTCTTTGATTTTATGTTTGTGGGTTTGGATGAGTATTGAGAAATCTCTTTCAAATCATGGATCTAAGATATTCATCTATCAATGAGCAAACTTTAGACATAGATTTGTGATTTGATATTCACTAGTATCAAGCTTTTATATTATTGTGTTGATTGTTAACATGAGACATCATCTAGTGATTAATATGGTAAAACCCATGATAATAGAGATGAGGAACTATGTTCACATACTTAAATTAGTTGATACATATAAAAATGGTTAAGTGTATGTATGCATTCTGATCATGACATTTAATATGGAGCAATCATTTATCTGATATGGGTGTCATCTTTGTTTACTTGTTTATCTTTGATTTGAACTACTATATACATATACTCTTCAAACCTGAATCTAGGATGATCATTTGTTAGGTTCTAAACTCTAGACATAGATTTAGGCTTAACATTTGCGTGAGTATCAGTTTTTAATGCTCTGTGTTGTTGAGTTGCGTGAGACATCACCAATGAGACAATACAGGTTTCTCTCGATGTTACGTTAAGCATGGGTAATACGTGAGGATATTAGACGAATGATTAATTTGTGTTTAACTGGTCAGAAGAATGCATGTGTTATCGATTGATGAAATTCCAATCCCAATAAGGCTCAGTTTATTTTAAAGTCTTTATTTTATATTTTCAGTCTTATGTTTTCTGCCTTTATTTATGGTACCTTCGATCTTTTAACCATAATTATCACCACATGTTTAGAAATGTAGATATTGTTGAATGAAATTTGATCCCTCGCAGCGATCCCTGTGGATAAGATAAAACCCATAATTCTTCTAATTTTGCTTGCCGCTTTACCGCTTCAACAAAATTGCGCCGTTGTCGGGGATTGGTAGATTTGTGTATTAGATAGGTGAATGAATGTCATTCCTGATGAGTTCTCTATCGTGCTTTATTTACTTTTTCATATGTTTTCTTTTTGCATTTTACTCCCATACCATTAAAACGAAGCTTAGAGACATAGAGGTTGTCGAACGACATTCTTTCCATCGCATCGATCATTGTGGAGACGACAAAACTATGTACTAAATTAATTTTTGCTTGCCACTTTACCGCTTCAGCAAAATATGGTTCCATTTCCGGGAACTTGAATCCCAAAGCAGAAGTAACTAGACACAATGCACAACTTGTAGCGAAAAGATTTCTTCAAAAAGAAGGAATCGACTTTGGCGAGGTTTTCGCACCTGTTGCTAGGACCGAAACAATCAGGTCGGTTGTTGGTCAAGCCAACATGAGCAACTGACATATGTGTCAGATGGATGTGAAATATGCATTCCTGAATGACCTCTTATATTAAGAAGTTTATGTTGCACAACTAGTTGAGTTTGTGAAACAAGGCGAAGAAAACAATGTATACAGGTTGCATAAAGCTATGTATGGACTTAAGCAAGCTCCAAGAGCTTGGAACAATAAGATGGATGGCTTTCTTAGGGAGAATGAATTTGTGAAGTGCGCAACTGAGCATTAATTATATGTAAGAAGAAGCAATATTGAATTTCTTATATTATGTCTCTATATGTCAATGACTTGTTGATAACAGGGAGCTGCAAGAAAGAGATTGAAGACTTCAAAGGTGCATCAAAGAATAGTAGAGGCTTGACGATACTATGTGTCTATGGGAAACATTTCATACATCCTTGGTATCGAATTCTACAAGAGTAGTAGAGGCTTGATGATGCATCAAAGAAGATATGCAAGCGAGATGCTCAAGAGATTTGAGATGGAAGACTGCAATTCGACTTTGATACACGTTGAACCAAAACCAAAACTGTCGGAAGACTTAGAGGAAGATGATGTCGATCCAACACAGTACAAAATACTTATTAGGTCATTAAGATACATTTGTCACACAAGGCTAATATAACATACAATGTAGGTATGGTGAGTAGATTTATGTAGAAACCAAAGGTATCACACCTAACAGCGACGAAGAGGATACTAAGGTATTTGAAATGAACTCTCGACTATGGATTTTGTTTTCTACATTTGATGAAGGAAAAGAATGCAAACTTAGTGGGTTACACCGACTCAAGTTGGTGTAGTGATGATGAGGATAGAAAATCCACAACTGGCTATGTATTTATATTATGTGGTGCACTAGTTGCTTGGAGCTCAAGAAAAGAACCAGTAGTGGCACTGCCGTCGTGTGAAGTAGAGTACATAACTGCTTCTCTTTGTGCATGTCAAGCAACGAGGATGGTCAATTTGGTTAAAGAAATTACAGTGAAGAATCATTGAGTAGTTACCATGAAGATCAACAACATGTTTGTTATCAATCTGGCGAATAATCCGATAGCACATGAAAGAAGCAAACATATCGAAATGAGGCTGCATTATCTTTAAGAGCAAGTAGTAAATGGGAAGCTGAACTTGAAACACTGCAAAACTGAGAATCAGATTGTAGACATCACGAAGAAAGGATTGTAGGTCAAGTGTTCAAGAGATTAAGATCTATAATGGATGTAGTCAGATTAGACACAATGAATTAGGTGGTGTGTTAAAAGTGTAATTCTTTACGTCAAAACACACTTTCGACAGAGTTTGTTGTTGTTGAAATGCTTTGCACAGTAATAGTACAATTGTCGAATGTCGCAGAAATAATATAAATATCATTGTACATGCAGTTGCACAGAGAAAAGATTGAATAAAACTTCAATTTGAAGGCAGAGAGAAACTCTGCAGAAATATTCTCTTTCTTCCCCTTTTCTTCAAAACCCTAATCTCTCTTTCTTCCTCAATTCATCTTTTCTTTTCATTTTTTATTATTGATTGTGCAACAGAATCATCTTGCAGTCAAAATTGGTTGATTTACTTGAGTGAGAAGCGAAAAACAAAAGACTGAATCAATCTAAAGATTTAATTATTGTTCATCAAAATTGATTTGCAATTCTCCATAAATTTTGTATAATTCCGACAAGTTCAACCTTCAAAATCAACATCGTTAAGAATAATATAAAAATCCATAACCGATATATAAATTAACATAATTGTTTTATAAAAAAAAGTGGATAACGGTCACAAATATAAGTTAGACAGTAGTATATTATTTTATCAACGACAAATAAAACAAGCAAACAACTACTCATTAATCGACTAGTTGGCTAAACAACAAATTTCGAACATCGACAATACACACCAATGTTAAATTTTGTTATTGCATTTCTATGTAAAATCTTTAAACAGCCAAGTATTGAAAGAGATGAATTGTTATTGTTCAATTCTGTTGTTGTTGCGGTAGAAGAGTATGCAATACATCACAATTCACGTGCATGAAAGTAACAGGAGAAGTAGTTGCTCATGTGTCATGAGTCACGACATGATAAAATAATATTGTAAAATGATGTAAGACTTACTTCATCAAAGATTCAAAATGGGGTCACCTTTGTTGAAGGATTCCGTTCAAGTAAGGTACACCAAGTGGGGTATTAATTACTGTTGACAGCTATTTTGGCCCAATTTTCAGGAAGTATAATATAATATTCTCACGTTTTCAAAGTCTACATTTTCTTGGAAATAAAGATTGTTTTTCCAAGATTTGATTACGCTCTTTATTGAATGCTACAACTTTTTATTTGTTGAAGAATGCGGAGACATAACTTTGACAACATTAATTGACTTGGATGGATAAGAACTCCAACTCGTTGCTGACTATATTGAACTAACACTACATTTAAAAGTTAATGTGCATTATGCATGGTTATTTATTAAAATTTTCATTGACAAATTTTTCTTTTAATAAAGATTGTTTTTAATGTATGTAGAAGAGAGAGATAAAGAGGTATTTTAAGGAGAAAATACTTTTAAATTTGGCTGTTTAAGGTTCTGTCTAGTTTTATTTGAATTATACTAAATAGTCATTTAAACCATCCTATACAAATTGTTTAGTTTTTAGTTTAGATTGATTCAAAATATAATAAAGAAAAATTGTTTTTAGTTTTCTGTTTAGATTGATTCAAATTATAATATAGGTGATAAAAATCACATTATATAAAAAAAATATATGTTTTTAGTTTTGTAGTATTGTTATATTATAAAAAGCTCTAGAGTGGTATTTTGGAATTGTTCCTAGAAGAAGGCAACGACATAAAATCGTCTGAAGGGAGGTATTGATTCGTCCTTAAGTCTTTTTCGCTCATGAAGGAAAAAATGTGTGATAAGATGTGTCTTAGATAAATAAAAAATTAGAGTCGTTATTGACTCACGTCTCCCTTAGACATGGTGATTCAACTGTATACCATTTAACTAACTTGACAGTGACCTTTTTCGAAGAAATCCTATATAAGTCCTAGAGAATAAATACATTATCCCTCAAGAGGAAAGACATACTCTAATTCATACACATTCTCCATTACTCAAAGAGCATCACACTTGTTACCAACGTAACATACACGACTAACCTAACCGCCCTCCTGCAACCTAGCATCCCCGACCACCAATAGGGGTCTTTCACCTCACGTGAGTTGACCCCTTAATCAATCTCAAAAACCATCGCACAAGGCTTATCGGCGTCGTGAGCAAGCCTTCATTACCCAAATGTGCTATATACCTACAAAGGCCTCTGAGTCTCCCCGCACATCCTGTACTTTTTGACTAGTATAGTGGCGCCCACTGTGGGGCCCCGGTAAAACTAACTTGGGTCACACCTCTTTTAATCATCACCTTTCTTGTCGTACCCTCAACTCTTACACCTAGCCATTATTCACCATGGTGAACAAAAGAGTTTCACCCCTTACATCTAAGGGTACCAGCGGTATAGACGATGTTCATGCCATCACAAATATGCGTGCCGCCATGGGTGAATTACGATGCCATAACCGGATGTTGGAAGATGACACCGAAAACATCAAACGACGCCAACAGGAGGTCAACCCCCAGAGGAGGTGGAACTACTAGATACCCAACCACTCTCGAACGAAATATGGGGAGCCTCTGTCCCCCAAAGGCTTCAAACTCCATCCTTGGCCAAGTTTGATGAATGCAACGTTCCTTACGAATACATAGCCTCAATCAACATGCAGATGACCCTCATAGAAACACTAGACTCTTTAAAATGTAAGTTGTTGTCAGGCACCCTCCTGGATGTCGCCCTTAGATGGTACATGGGACTTCCTCGTTCCTCGATTAATAGCTATCAAGATATGGTAAAGAAGTTGGTACACTAGTTTGCTGCCAGTCGCCACAGGAAGATGTCCACCACCAACCTATTTAACATTCACCAAGGTCTGAAAAAATTTATGAGGAACTACTATACCCACTTCAATGAAGCCACCATAAAGGTCGTCCTTTCGAACCAAGAAATGTTCGTTGGGGCATTCCAAAATAGATTTAAAAGAGACACTTCAATGAATTTCTCGCCCAAAAGGTGGCACTCACACTGGCCGAAGTAGTTTCCAAGGAGGAGTGCTACATCAAAGGCGAGGAAAGCAATGCTGAAAAAAAGGCTCATGACGTCAAGGAGCATGTCTGCAACACCAAGAGCTTTCATCCCTCTATGAAAAACAATTACACCTTGCTTGTGAAGGACAAACCCACATTCAAAAGAGTGGGAAGGTGACAGAAAGTTTCAACCCTTTGAATACCCACTGAGAACAGATTTGACACAAGGTACTCCACATGCACAACATCCCAATGCCGCCTTCCCCAAGGCCAAAGTGATGGGATCATATCTTAGAAGGTGGTGTAAGTTCCATAAGGTCAAGGGACATCATACTGAGGGCTGCTACTAGCTTAATAAAGGAATAGAGAAGCTGATACAAGAGGGACACCTCGAGAAATATGTGAAGGGAGATCCCTCAAACCCGGTGGAGAGACATAACTCGCACAGGCAAGAGGGTGCCAAAAGCCTTGAGCCAAACAAAGCCAAGGAAGCATCCCACAGAGAGAGCAGTAAAGCAACTTGTCACACCTTTAACACCATAGCAGGAGGATTTACTGTGGGCAGTGAGGCCAAATCTTCCCGCAAAGATATGCCTGTCAAGTTCTGAGTGTAGAAAACCTCTCTAAGGTCAAGAGTATGGAAGCCCTATAAGTCGTGATTGCCTTCTCAAAAGGAGATGCATTTGGCGTCCATTCTTACAACGATTATCCCAACCAAAGATAGCTTTGACCACATGCTAAGCTAACAAACCTTCTTAGATATTTTCAGACTGATTTCAATAACAAAAAGCATAATTTTTTCCGACAAAGCTCAATTAACCAAAACAAAGATTTTATGACTGATGTATCTCACGAACCAAACTTAATCTTCTTAAAAGTATCACACTTTCAAGAATTAAACAAACAGCACAACCACTTACAACATTCTTCCTCACAAGCAGAGTTTCACCTACAAGAACTAAGTCAGATTTAAGTGAAAGAAATATTTTCTAGAAAGTGGCATGAAATGAAGAGGAGACGACCCTTATATAGGAAATGAAAAAATCAAAAAAGGAAATGATTTGTGTGCATTTTTTATGTCTAAATCAATTGGCATAAGATCACAATTGATTGGGTGACCTAAATAATCAATTATCATCGCCCATTTTGGAAAGTTTGGATAAGGAGCAGTTGTCAGTCATTAAGATGTTATCCTAATTGATTGGTTATTCATCTGAGCCTCTTCAAATCGATTGGCTTAAGGTCCCAATCAATTTGGTAGTTCAAAAAGTCATCCAATTAATTGGCTTAAGGTCCTAATTGATTGGTTAGTTCAAACAAAATCTTTCAATCTATTGGATTAAGATCTCAATTGATTGGTTAGTTTAAAAACGTTTCAAAAAGGAAGTTGACAATATCGTAATTAACTAGATCATGTTTGAAAACATTTTTAAGATTCATAGATAAAAAGTGGTTTAAAGTATGTGTGTGTGTGTGTGTGTGTGTGTGTGTCTGTGTGTGTGTGTGAGTTGCTTTAGTATCTTATGAGTTACTTCTATATTTTTACATAGTTGTGGTCATCAGATAGACTCAGAAAGATATAACCCGACGAGCTTTCACACTTCCTCTCTTTCATTATTCTGAGGCTTCAAGATTCTTTGCTAGATTCTTTGATCATATAAGCACTTTAATCTTGAGTTTCTTTTTATGAGGCTTGGGATGTTTTCCAGTTGGGTTCACCATCATCTGAGAGTTTAAAGTTGTATCCAACGACTTCAACTATCATTTTCGTCACCAAAATTTCAAAGAGCATCTTTTGCGGGTTAATCAACTTTATACCTACAAGCACATGGATTCACATTCTCCCCCTTTTTGATGATGACAACACATCTCTCAGGGAGGTGGTAAAAGGAAACATATAAATATATAATTAGAGTGGTTAAGCTCCCCTTCACATGAATCAATAGTATACTCTACTTCCCCAGAGAGTATACTTCTCCCCCTTTGTCATGATAAAAAGGTGAAAATAATCAAAACACATAGATCCCATGTAAAAGAAACAGGTTACCTTATATAGATAAATATGAGCAATCCATAGTAAGGCATAAAGAATATGATCTACTATCTTATTTCTGCCCACAAAACGTAGCATCTAACTTTGAAACCAACCGGTAGTTAAGCTTTAGAGAACTTCTTCATATATATATATATATATATATATATATATATATATATATATATATATATATATATATATATATATATATATATATATATATATATATATATATATATATATATATATATATATATATATATATATATATATATATATATATATATATATATATATATATATATATATATATATATATTTTATTCTTTCTCGAACAGAACTCAACAGTCTCTGAAACTTTCTAAACTGTGAGAAAATTATGGATTCTACTTCTTTCTTGCTCAGATTTCTCCAAGATATAATTATTTCCCCTTAAAAGTATTTTGGACAACCTCTTTTTAGTCTCCTTGGGTCTAATCCTAGTGTTGGGCTCTAGGTGTTTTGCACCACTTTGCTCCACAAACACTTAAAAAATCAACCCAAGGTTAGTAAGAGAATAAATTAACTAAGCAATTAATAAATCACTTATAAGAGATTCAATCAAAGTTTTCCATTTGTTTTTCAACCTCTATTAAGTGTACTACCTCAAAATCTTTTGATAAATTGCGAAAAATCCCCCTTTCAAGGGAATGACAAGCCATAGGATTGATAAATCCATTAAATTTGATGTGAGAGTTAGTCCAAGATATAAGAAACGATAAATCCATTAAATTTTTTATAATTTTAACCTTCTAAGAGGTTACATGATCAACTTCAACACCTTGATCACATCCTTGAAAGAGACCATCAATGTCTTGATCAAATCCACCAGGATTGACAATTACCATCATATAGCCACTTCTTACTGTACACCCAAGATAGTCCAAAAATCACTCTCATATTTCGATCTTGCTAAGGGAGTGCTGAGATGCAATTCCTTTAGTGTCATACCCTATTTCTTACCCCTAAGATCCCATCTCATTTGAATTTTTACAATGCATCAAGATCACAAACTTGGTTGTCTCCTAACCCTCCCACTTTTAGGTTTGCCTTTGTAGAGATCACCAAGCACCTCTTTATGTATCTTTATTTTTGTACTTATATGCTTTATATTTTACTAACCTCTAATCAAAATACAAAAATATGCTTTGTCCCCCTTTGTTTATTTTGCAAGGTAGGGTTTGGAATCAAGAGTATCAAGTGAATGTATCCTCAACTAGGGTTTGAGTTCCTCAAGTCAAAGTGTGGTCAACCCTTTATCTTAAAGGCTATTCATCAACGCATGACCTCTAATTTCAAATCATAAAGTCTCAAGTATCATTCAACTTCATTTGGTCAATATATCTTAAGATTAGATAATATGACTAAATTCAATATCTTCTCATTTATGGGTGGTTCTTTCGGCTATAATCAAATTAAAATGGCACCTAAGGATATGGGAAAAACAACATTTATTACACCCTGGGGAACATTCTGCTACAGAGTGATGCCCTTCGGTTTGAAAAATGATGGTGCAATGTACTAGAGAGCCATGAACACTCTGTTCTATGATGTGATGCATAAAGAAATAGAGGTTTATGTGGATGATATGAGTTGTATGTCGAGGACTGGAGAAGATCATATTGAGTATCTGTTGAAGCTGTTTCAGTGTTTGAGGAAGTTTAAACTCTGTTTGAATCCTAATAAATGCATTTTTGGTGTTCGTTCAGGAAAATTATGGGGTTTCATTGTCAGCCAAAAAGGTATTGAAGTAGACCCTGATAAATTCAAAGTTATTCAAGAAATGTCTGTGCCCAAAACAGAAAAATAAGTCAGAGGATTCCTCTGACGTTTGTGTTACACCTCCCGATTTATATCTAACATGACTGCCACTTATGGGCCAATCTTCAGGCTTCTTCGTAAAGACCAAGGTTATGTTTGGACAGAGGATTGTCAAAAGGCTTTTGATATTATCAAAGAGTATCTGCTTGAACCTCCTATCTTGCATCCTCTCGTGAAAGGAAGACCTTTGGTTATGTATTTGACTATACTGAAAGAGTCCATGAGTTGTGTCCTCGGTCAATAAGATGAAACTGGTGGAAAAGAGTATGTCATCTATTATTTGAGTAAAAGTTTACAGATTGTGAGTCTCGATACTCAATGCTTAAAAAAATATGTTGTGTTTTGGCATGGGCTACTAAACGTTTACGTCAGTATATGATAAATCATACCACTTGGTTGATATCTAAAATGGATCCAATCAAGTATATTTTTTAAAAGCCTACTTTGATTGGAAGGATTTCCTGCTGGCAAATGTTGTTATCAAAATATGACATTGAATACCGTACTCAGAAGACAATCAAAGGAAGTGTCTTGGCTGATCATTTGGCTCACCAGCCAATTGATGACTATCAATCCATTAGATTTGACTTTCCTGATGAAGACGTTATGTACTTGAAATCCAAAGATTGTGATGAACCGTTACCTGAAGAAGGGCCTGATCCTGAATCTCGTTAGGGTTTAGTGTTTGATGGAGCTGTTAATGCTTATGGTAATGGAATTGGGAAAACCATTATCACTCTTCATGGATCTCATATACCTTTCACTACAAGATTGATGTTTGAGTGCACGAACAACATGGCAAAGTATGAAGCATGTATAATTGGTCTTGAAGAGGCCATTGATTTGAGGATTAAAACTCTTGATGTGTATGGGGATTTCTCCTTGGTGATTAATCAAATTAAGGGAGAATGGGAGACACGTCAGCCTGGCTTGATTCCTTATAAAGAATATGCAAGGAAGCTGTTGACCTTCTTTAATAAAGTATAATTATATCATATACGTCACAAAGAGAATCAGATGGTAGATGCTCTGGCCACTTTGTCTTCTATGATTAGTGTGAATTGTTGGAATAATGTGTTTGATATTAATGTTATGCGTCTTGATAGACCTGCTCATGTGTTTGCGGCAGAAGAAGTAAAAGACGATAAGCCTTGGTATCATGATATTAAATGTTTTCTCCAAAATCAAGAATACCCACTTGGGACATCCAATAAAGACAAGAAGAATTTGAGAAGACTAGTTGGTAATTTATTTTTGAATGAAGATGTGTTATACAAAAGAAACTTTGATATGGTCTTGCTCAGATGTGTGGATAGACACAAAGCAAACATGTTAATGAAAGAAATTCATGAAGGATCCTTTGGTACTCATGTCAACGGACATGCTATAGCTAAGAAAATGTTAAGAGCAGGTTGCAAATATGTGAAGAAGTTCCATAAGTGCCAGATTTATGCTGATAAAATTCATGTGCCTCCAACTCTTCTCAATGTTATTTCATCTCCAAGGCCTTTCTCTATGTGGGGATTTGACATGATTTGTATGATTGAACCCAAGGCTTCGAACGAACACCGTTTCATTTTTGTGGCCATTGATTATTTCACCAAATGGATGGAAACGACATTGTATGCTAACGTGACCAAGCAAGTCGTGGTCAGATTTATCAAGAATCAAATTGCTTATCGGTATGGCATTCCCAGTAAGATCACTATTGATAATGGGTCAAATTTGAATAATAAGATGATGAAAAAATTGTGTGAAGACTTCAAGATTGAACATCATAATTCTTTTCCTTACAGGCCTAAGATGAATGGGGTTGTTGAAGCTGCGAATAAGAATATTAAGAAGATTATCCAAAAGATGGTTGTAACATACAAGGACTAGCATGAGATGCTCCCTTTTGTTTTGCATGGGTATCGTACATTCGTCTGTACTTAAACAGGGGAAACCCCTTTCTCACTTGTATATGGTATGGAAGTAGTGTTCCCTGTAGAGGTTGAGATCCCATCAATGTGAGTCTTGATGGAAGCCAAATTGTCTGAGGCTGAATGGTATCAAAGCATATATGATCAGTTGAATTTAATTGAAGAAAAGAGAATGAAGGCTTTGTGTCATGGCCAGTTATATCAACAAAGACTGAATAAAGCTTTTGATAAGAAGGTTTGGCCTCATGTATTCAGAGAAGACGACCTCGTGCTCAAAAAGACCTTGCCTTTTAACACTGATTCTAGGGGAAAATGGACTCCTAATTATGAAGGCCCATATGTTGTTAAGAAAGCCTTCTTAGGCGGTGCATTAACTCTTACAACTATGGATGGTGAGGAGCTCCCTCGTCCTGTAAATACTAGTGCAGTCAAGAAATACTTCGTCTAACAACAAAAGAATAGCTCGCTAAGTTAAAAACCTGAAAGGGCAGCTTAGATAAAAATGATCATCTCGGTGGGCTGAAAACCCGAAAGGGTGATCCAGGAAAAAGTTAGATACATAAACAGAAAACAATCATCCCGGTAGATTTAAAACCTGAGAGGGAAGTCTAGGAAAAAGTTAGGGATTATGGCAAGGAACTACATCAGGCCATACTTGATCACTTGAAGCAACATTTCCCATCAAGGATTCTCATCCTCATCATTCTCGACTGAGATTTTGAGCACAGTGGAATTCAAAGTTGTTAGGGAGAATAGTGGTCATTGTATTTTAATGTAGTCTTTTCCTCTATTTACCATTTTCCAACTTTGTAATGATCCATGGAGTCACGCCATTTGCGGACTACCATTCTATTAATAAATTTTGGGTCTTTGTCCATTTGTTTGTAATTATTATATTTGTTTTTGTTTTGCAAAATTTCATTTATTTTTTATAATAGTCTTTGAAACAAAAAAGATAAATGATAATCATGCTTTTGAAAATTACAAAAATATTTTCTTTTGATTTGTGAATACTGGAAGGAATTTCAATAGTTACTCCAAGGAACTGTAAAATCTCAAAATGCAGAACTCGATGTTCTCCTGAGCAGAGTTTGTTCTTATTGATGTTCTCTCCGGTTGAGCGCTAATTCAGGTGCTCCCCAGTCGAGTACTAAATTCAACATTCCTCGGTTAGATCACAGACTTGGACTCCCCAATTAAGTTTTAATTTAGTTCTCTCCAACTGAGTGTGATTCTTTTCCTCAACTAGATTGTCATCAAACAGATATGTGTGAAGATTCCATATTACTTTGTGTTAAAATTTGATAAGGAAGCCCTAGTAGGTTTTTACCTTCTCTGTTATGGCATCAATGCTTTTATGTGTCACTCAAGCAGAAAATTCAGAATAGTGTTTCCTATTAAGAAGTGTTGAGATAGCAGCTAACTGCTGGGTTTTCTCACCCTGTGTTGATTTTTAAAATCCCACACAGTTTGACTTTATGCTATGATGTTGACTTCTTATTTCCCCTGCAAGTTCAGGATGTTTGCCTCGAGGTTGCTAATCCCCAAAGAATTTTCCTTGGTAATCCTCAGCAGACCCATTTCTTTCTCAAAGTAGAGTTTATGCAAAGATATGCTTTTGCCTCTCAGAGTTTACCCTTTGGAAGATTCGTTTTTCCATCCCCTTTGCAGTGCTGATACAAATATTATCCCTTTCAGAGGTGGATATCCCCATAAGAGTTTTGCTCTAAATGTTTACCCCATAGGTCTTCATCCTTCTGAAGCAGAGTTCATGTGGATTTTTCTCATCCCTAAGAAGAGTTTGGAAGATTTGTGCTATTATGTTTCTACAGCAGATCTTTCCATTCCCTCGAAATAGAGTTCATATTGTTATCCCCTTAGTGGATTATTGATGTTAGACAACTGAACATTTGGTTTTCTCCCTAAATAGTATCTTGTTTCCCCGGAGATATGATCCTTGTAGCAGGACTTCGTTCCTTTAGTGACTTATGTTTATCTCCACTTGGGTCCCTAGCAGATTTTTCAGCAGAATCTCCAGTGGTACCTCCATCTTATTGAGATTTAACCAAGTATTCAGTTGTATTATGGTGATTGGTCATCCCCAGTTTATATTTATGCTTGTTTTGTCAACATATACATTCATACATTCATTCATACATACGTCATTCAAATTCATGCTCATCTTGCATTTCTTGGTGTTTCTTATCTGCTCTCTCCGGTGATGTTATCCCTACATAGTGTGCGTATCCTCTTTCAATTAGAGTGTCTACTTTAAGCAGAAAATGTATATCCTTTCTAATTCTCCACTGAGTTGATTCCTCATGGGATGGTTTAATTTAGTTTTCCTTTCCAGCTCAGTTATCTGGATGGAATTACTCCCCAATTGAGCTATTTCCTCATTGGATAGGGTCTTGTTTGACCGTTTTCTCTCTAGTTTGTTCCTGGATTGAACTTTGGTATCTTGTAGCAAATATTTTGAATCTCTCTCGTAAAGAAGAGTTCTTCTTATCCTAGGTTATAATTTTGATGAAGACGAACACATCAACAAAAAGAAGAGTTAAAGCTTGAAGACTAGAGCAATCAAGTTCAAATTATCAAAAAGCTTTGAAAAATTAATGGAAGAATCAAGATGGTCGAATATGTATTACAATTCAAGTATATATATCTTAATTTCTCATAAAAATCATGCATATTAATCTTAAACCTTTCATGAATATTTTAAAATGATTGTTAAATTAACTATTCAGTTTTTGGTAAATTATGGCGTTTCGAACTGGCGTAATAGCACTTTAAAACCGCCACAATTTGCACAATTTTCTTAAAAAGTGTTTTTTTACGTTGCAAGGGGTTAAACGATTAACCTTTTACTAGTGCAAATGTGTTAATCGATTAACACTGAACCAGTGACACTTTTTCATGAAAATTTTGATGTAAACGAATTTTTGAACCATGACATCTTTTCATATATTTGTACACTTTTAGAAAGGTGCTAAGGCATTATATAAACTATAATTTTCAGAAGTCAAACTCATCTCTCTTTCATAGCAACTAAAAACTTATATTCTCTCATTTTCAAAATCAAGTGTTCTTGACATAACTTTTTGTTGAAACTTTTGCACATCAATTTCATTACATTTTCAAATAGTTTCAACTACATAAATCATTAAGCACCTGTACTACATATTAAGAATTACCTACTTGATAGAGAATATCAATTATAGGAATTGATATACATTGTTATACAAATTCAAACACTTGTAAAAATTCAAATTGTTGTAATTTCTTTGCTATCTAGGATTGTTGGAAGCAAGAGAGTGAATAAGGGAGGATTGCTCTCTTGTTGCACTTTGTAAAGATCATAAGGGGATTGTCCTTATTGATTGTGTTTCTTATTTTAGAAGACTGTAGGATAGGTCTTGGTGGAAGACTTGTACAAAGATCTGACATAGTGGAAATTTCTCACGGGGAGTGAGGGGACTGAAGTACTCTCGGATTGTTAGGGGAACCATGATATATCTTTGTGTCCTTTACTTTTTGCATTTATTTTTCAGCATATTTACTTTCATATCACTTCTAAAAAATAACAAAACCAGTGCTACACTTCAAATTGACAAAATCCCAATAAATCTAATTCACCCTCTTAGAGACCTCAGATAAACTAATATCTCTGGGCTGTGAAACCTGGATGATGAAGATGTATTTTCCTCATTAGGAATCTATTTATGATTCCCCATTAGAAGATAAAATTTTTGCTTCCCCAGCAGTGTTGTGATAACACTCTTTTGGAATTTTTGCCTGACAACAAGTGGTGATCTCTTTATTTAAGAAGCTTGTATGTCCCCAGCATGGTTGGCCTTACTTAATAAGTGGAAATCTCTTCAAGAAGCTTGTGTGACTTCAAGTGACAGTATCTTTATTTGAGAAGCTTGTATGCCCCTAAATATTTATTCATAACTTCACATCAAATGACATATCTCTATTTTATCCTTAATAAAGAAGTTTATTGTGAAATCCTTTATCCTCATCCAATCAAGTGAAGTAATAGACTCGTTATTTGAACAAGTTACATCTCTTTATTTGAGAAGCCCGTTGCGACTCCATCAATTTTTTCATCAAATGGGATCTCTCTGGTATTCCCTTTAGAGAAGTTTGTTGTTAATCCTTATTATCACCAACAGATGGCAGTCTCTTTATTTGAGAAGTTTGTTGTGCAATCTAACATGCCCTAATCTCCTTTGAAGATCCCTGGTAGAGTTATTGATTCATAATTCCTAGCAAGCGGCAATAGCTTTAGCGGAGACAACTTGTAGTTGGTCCTTTTTCAGGTTTGAGACTTGATTAAAGAAGAAGTTGAACCCTATCCTAATGGTGGAAGCTTGTTATCAATTCAACTTGGTTCATTATTTGAACAAGTGTTTATCTCCTTCAATGGGAATCCTATTGCAATCCAGTAAATCTTTCATCCCCAACATATGGTTGTCTCTATTTGAGAAGTCTGTTGTGTTATTTGACCTGCTCGCATCTTTTTTTGGGTATCTCCGGCAAAATTATTGTTTATCTCTAGAAAGTGGATATTTTTTGTGAAGATTGTTTGTTACCCTTTTCAAGTTTGAGACTTGATTAAAGAAGAAGCTAGGCACTATTCTAATAATGGAAGCTTATTATTCTATTAATCTTTGTCTACTTAAGTTTTTTTTCCCAGTAGAGCATATGACTTTGAGATTCCCCGGTGGAGTCCAAATACTATTTTCTCTCTCCAACATTTGCAAGTCGTAGCTTCATCTACACACTTTTTTTTTCATATCTTGTGGGATTTTATATTCCCCAGTTGGATCCCTTATTCTTTTTCCCCCGAGGAGTTTCTTTTTTCTTTGCTAAGTTTTCTCCAGCAGTAGTCTGTCTCATGGGCATCTTTTTCCCGCAAAATTTTGTGTTTGCATTTATATCATATCATATCATGTCATATTCATTTTGCGGTATCTTAAGGTCAAAAATTGGGTCTTCTATATTTAAATCTCTTTTATCTCATTGAGATGTAGATGTCAACCTTCGTATCTCTGCATAGAAGAAACTTAAATAGGGGAATATGTCATATTCTAATTTTTACCCCTAAGATCCCACCTCATTTGCATCTTTACAATGCATCAAGATCACAAACTTGGTTGTCTCATAACCCTCCCAGTTTTGGGTTTTCTTTTGTAGAGATCACCAAACACCTCTTTGTGTATCTTTCTTTTTGTACTTATATGTTTTATATTTTACTAACCTCTAATAAAAATACAAAAATATGCTTTGTCCTCTTTTGTTTCTTTTACAAGGTAGGGTTTGGAATCAAGAGCATCAAGTGAATGCATCCTCAGCTAGGGTTTGAGTTCCTCAAGTGAAAGTGTGGTCAAACCTTGATCTTTAAAGGATACTCATCAAAGCATGACCTCTAATCTCAAATCATAAAGTCTCAAGTATCATTCAATTTCATTTGATCAAATATATCTTAAGATTGGATGGCTTGTTTCTCAAGGAATTTCCAAGGTTGGTGTGTTTATTTCCATGTCTCCATCAACAAGTTTCTTCAAGCCATTGCAAGCTTCATCGAAGGACAATCAAGAGTACATCATTTTGAGTTTATATGATCATCAATTTTCCTTGAAATGTAAGGAAAAGTCCAAGGTTGCAAGCTTATCCAAAGAGGTTTGACCAAAAAGTTAACATTTCAAGCCTAAGTTCAAGACTTCACAACTTCTTCATACTTCAACACTTTTGAATGCTTCTTTGGGAAAATGAATCATCTTGAAATCCTCTCCAACTTCTCTTCACAAGTCAATAGCAAATTGTGCTAGGAAGATCACCAAAAGTTTGTAGACATTATAGGTCATTTTGTGGACTTAGAAATTTTTGGCCTAAGTTCAAGTTTGGCATGCCTATGTTCCAAAGATCATAACTCCTTCAATATTCAACTTTTATGGGCGTTTGTTTTTGCCAAATATCTCTCTTGATGTCCTCCACAACTTTGATTTAGAGGTCAAACATCAATTTATGCTCTAAGGACCTCTAATCTTGAAGGCCATCTGTGCAAAAAACTAGGTCATGACCTGTTTGACCTAATGTATGACCTGATGTTCAGTGCCACGACCTCAACTTCCACCTCATGCCATTTTCACCTCAAGCATCCTTTTAGGTTGATTCTTTTTGCATTGTGTTCTACTCCATGAATGGATCAAAGAAAATCAAGAAATGCACGAGTATATTGTATTTGACCTAGCAATGAATATGGCTACTTGAAACTGAGTTATGGTTCATAATCAGTTTTGCAATTTCATCCCATTCTGAATTTTAATTCAATATGTGCACGTTTTATGTCCATGATAAGGTTAACTAATGGGTGAGGATTAAAAACGACTCAACATCGGAAGGTTCTCATTGCGTTTTGGCTTTCATGATCAAGCTTGGTCACACTTTTGGCACACTCCATTTCATATGATTGCAACATATTCTCACATGTATCCCATTCATTCAGCTTAGCTATAAATAGAGAAAGCATTTGCACTGAACTCCAAGCTTGGATAACCTCTCAAACCTCTGCTCAAACTCAGAATTTCTCTTCAAATTTTGAGATATCATGTTTCATTTCTAAGCTTTTCCAACTCCATTTATTGCTTTCATTAGCTTTCTTACCATGTTTTAAAGTTAAAGCAACAAGAACTAAGTCTTGAGAATCACCGAATTGCTCTGACCAAATCTAGTTTTCAGCACCTCTGATCATCATTTGGACAAGGTAGTTATGAGCATCTTTTAGACTTAAACAAATTACCACGATGTAGAATTTTGCCTCCTAATTGTTTCCCTTCACTTGCCTTATACTGATTGTTCATATTAGTCATTTAATTTTTGTTTTTGTGCTTTCTTGTTTCACTGAGTTTCCATCAAATTCTCCATGCTCGTTTTCAATAATTGAAAATGAAGCCTATGGTTGAGTTCAAACTGATGAGACAACCGGAAGTGTCTCGTGGTGGCCTGGGTTTGTTTTATTTCAAATATGATCCAGTGCATGCTTTTACTTAAGGTCCACCGTGTCTCTCATGTTTTGAACCTTTAAATCTCTTTTAATGAGATTTGATGGGTGCACGCTCTTTATTTTTTGGCCATTGATCAAATCTAGTGGCTCTTGTTTTTTCAGCATTTTTATTTCCTTTTAATTGTTTTTCTTTTCTCATTTTATTTTGAAAATCCATAAAAAAATTAGCTCCATTCACATTTTTCACTCTAACTTTTTTTCATAATTTCTTAAAAATATTTTCTATTTTCTGAGCACTTTTTTATATTTTTATTTCATTATTTTCTATTTTTCATTATTTTCTTCATTTTCCGGCATTTTAATTTGTTTAAAAATATTTTTATGCATTTTAAAATTCTCCAAATTTTTTCATGTGATCCTTGACTTGCTTCTGATTTATCATAATTTTCTTGAGTATTGATTTATTGTTTAAAAGCACCATTCTCATTTTCTCTCTTATTTTTATTTTAAAATTCATTAAAAAATCATTTCATATATTTTTAATTGCTTTTTATTGCATTTTGGTTTGCTTGCTGGTTTTTGCCTTGGATCATGACTTGTTGATCAAAGTTCTTCTTAATTTTAATGGATTTTGGGTATTTATGAGATTGGATGAACCTTCATCAATTCAAATTTATCATTAAATGAATCATTTGATTCATTTTTGGTACTTTGAGTTGATTATAGGTTTAGTGCCTTAATTCACCAATAAAGGTGATTGAAATTGATGATGAATAGATCTTGAGACTTGATTCAATTTAGTCCTTTCTTTATATTTCCTTCTCCTTATTTTTCTTTTTCCTTTCTCTTGATCAATTGGATGATTTGTTCATCTTGTTTATGATGTTTGGATTAATGCTTGATAAAATTTCATCATTTCAAACCTATTATTCAATTGATCAATGATCATTGGATATACTTTATATTGATGCACAAGTTTGTCCTAAGTTGGCATGAATGATTGATTGATGTAATTGACCAATCTCCTTGCCTTAGTGTTTGATTCGTCGTTGGTTTTTAATTGGGCTACATGTTTTAGGGGTATGATTTCTATCATATCTCTAACATGTATGGTACATAAATTTTTATTGACCGGTCTCCCATAGTATGATCTTCCTTATAGATTGTGCTACGATTGCTTAACATAGCGCTAAATTTGTCGAGTATCAGATTATTAACTCTAACATCAATATTAACCATATTATTGTGCTAACTTTTACTTTGTGTCATTTACTTTTATGCACCTTTATTTTTTTGTCATTTATATTTCTTGCTTTTTATATTGCTTTAATCGTATCATCTACATATCATATTGTTATTGTTTATGTTTATGCCTTTTTCCTTTTGTCCACTTGGACTTTTTCTCTTTCTTTTAAGACATTAATAAAGAAAAAACCCCTTAAAAGATTTAATTGTTTCCTTAGACTATTGACTACTATCCCTTGCTTGGATGATGGACTTATTAACTTAAAATTAGGTTCCTCATCCTTTGCTTTGGAGTTGTGACTTGAGACCTTGGAATTTATTGGGTACCTCTAACCTTGGATTGACTTTTGGAAGACTTGACTCTATTACCTCATCTTTGGTCTTGACTTAAGTTCTTCTTTATTTGATACTTGAATTGACTTATGTCAGAAGCTTGCTATCTTAGTTAGATATTTCCTTTCCTTTCTTTTACTTTATGCATTAGGGTAACCTCTTCATCTCCTTCCCTTCTTAAAATTTTAAAATCTTCTCTCTTTTTCAAAACCTTCTTGTTTTCAAACTTGAACCACTTTCAAAATAAACCTTAACTTTGTCAAGTGATTTTTAAACTATTTTTCTTGAATAAATGCTAATCCATCTTAAGCATATCAAGACCATTTTCATAAGACATAAAAAAACGCACAACTCATTCAAACCATTTTGTGTTGTTTGTGCACTTTTTCTTTTAAACTTTTTCTTAAGGTTTAGACATGAGTCTTTTTCATAGTTGAGATATAATTATCCTATCCCTATAGTGATGTTTGATGTTGATTCTTTTCCACTTAAGAGAGTTAGTGGCATACTTGTTGATTTCTATCCAAGTTGGAGTCATTCTCAATAGTGATGCAAATGTCCACTTTCATATACTTGTGGGAGACTAATTGAGTTTTCTCCTTAAAATGACAACTTATCCTCCCGTTTAAAATTAATCACAATAAACACTTTCGTTATTTTTACCACGAACTACGAGGTTTTGATCCTCCATTGCACTTTGTGGGTACGTAGGCATGAGGCTCAGGAAGTCTTGTCAAACACCAAAAACCCTAAATAATATTTATCTTCTCATCTCCTCAATCTTTTACAAATAACACATTTTAAGTCAAACATAGATTTTCATGAGGTTCCTATAGAGTACTATAGATGTTTTGGGTGCTAACACCTTTGCATTACATAACCAACCCCCTTACCCTTTGTCTCTCTATTTTATTAGTTTTCTTTTAAAACTTATGTGAGTTTTGTTCGTTTTTTCCCCATTCCTTTGGAAAAATAAAAGTGCGGCAGAGACTCTTGCTTTATGAGTTAAGTTAATTAATAGTTTAATCTCAAATTTTCCCGCTCCACTTAGAAATATATCCAATAAACTTTTGAATGGGATGTACTTTAATGGTCCTCCATTCTTAAGACAGATGTTCATTCTCTTAACTTGAATCTCTCCATTTGGACTTTGGAATTCCTCTTGTCTTTGATATTTTTATTTGCCTTAATTTTCATCATCCAATGATGTTCTTTAAGGGATACCTGCAAAATTAACAACCTCTATTTCTACCTAGTATGGGTTAGTTCACCAAAGATAATATGTAAGAGTTCTTCCATAGTCATGGTACTTTCAAAAATAAGTTTTAAAAGGATTTTACTTTAAGGTTTTTATAGATCATGCATATAGAGGAACATAACATACTTTATTACCAAAAATCAAAGATTTAATGATTTTGTCTTGTAGTTGTCATATGAAGAAACTTCTTCCCTCATTGGACTGGAAGAATAAAACATATTTATTTTTTCAGTTGTGTGACTTGAAGAGCAATCGCCGGTATCATCATCTGCACCGCAAGTTGAATTCTCTACCTTTGGTACCCAAACATTTTTGGGTATACATATTATGAGCAGATCTTATTCTTGTTAATCTCACAATGCTCTTTATAAAAGTATGAAGGGGGATGTCTTTCTTTGCTCTCATGACTCTTTTTGATAAAACATAACAAGGCAATGTGATTGTGTTTATTACAACAATTTCATTTTAGAGTTTTTCATTTAGATGTTTGTTTGGAATTACAAATATTGCTCTCTTTAGTGAATTTATCAAGTGTGTCTTGAAGATCATCAATTTTATTTTTTAAAAAATCATAGTGGTCACACTTGATAGATTCGTCTAATACTATATGAGATAAGAAAGAGTTTTGAATTAGATCATCTTGAATTTTCCACATTTCTTTTGAAGTCTTGCATTGAGAAACTCACAAAAACTCATCAAGACCAAGAGTGACAGTGATGACAACTTTCGCTTTCAAACTGCGATGCACATTTTCTTTATCATCTTTGGTTTAATCCTTTTTAGTTTTTTTCTACAACACTATTGACTTTGTGTGTAGGAACAAACGGAACTTCCTTCACAACCTTCTAAATACCATGATTCATCCTTTCCATGAACACCTTTATTGTCTATTTCCACAAACTATACCCTTCTCCATTGAAGGATGGGTGTTTGTTTAATGAATAATTTGAAGACATTTTTTCTCCTGAAACGGTTAGTCCTTAATAGGAGTTAGGCACTGATGTCACTTGTTGGGCAAGTAACTTCAAGCACATGAGAGGGGGGGGGGGATTATGCTATTTAAATTCGTGATTACTTATAAACTTGTCTTGATTAAACTAAAGATTTTGCCAGTAGTTTATTAAGAGTAAATAAAAGCGGAAATTAAAGAGATAAACAAGGAAAACTAAAAGGATAGGGTTAGGTAAATTACACCATAGATTTACACATGTTTGGCCAAACGTTTGCCTAGTCCTGTCCCCAAGAGACCTTCTAGAGAGTTTGACTATAAAATTTGAGTTTTAAAGGTTATGCCCATGAACCTTTATACAATATGACCTTGATATTTTTACAGGATTATTCCCATCCAAAGATAGCTTTTACCACATGCTAAGCTAATGAACCTTCTTAGAGATTTTCAGGATGATCTCAATAACTAAAAAGAAAACTTTTTTCAGCAAAGCTCAATATACTAAAACAAAGATTTTATGATTGTTTTATCCTATAAACCAAAATCAATCTTCTTAAGATTATTAAACTCTCAAGAATTAAACAAACAACACGATCACTTATAAAAATCTCCCTTACAAACAAAGTTTCACTCAGAAGCACTAAGGTAACTTTTAGTGAAAGAAATATTTTCTAGAAAGAGGGAGAGAGAAATTCTAAAGAAAATATAAAACATTGGTAAGTGGCGTAAAATGAAGAGGAGGCAACCCTCCTTTATATAGAAGATTAAAACATAAAAAAAATAGAAACTAATCGTGGGCATTTTTAATGTTCCAATTGATTGGCATAAGGTCCCAATCAATTGGGTGACCTAGATAATTGATTATCCTGGCCTATTTTG
The DNA here is from genome assembly GCA_963859935.3 of Lathyrus sativus. Classification (NCBI taxonomy): domain Eukaryota; kingdom Viridiplantae; phylum Streptophyta; class Magnoliopsida; order Fabales; family Fabaceae; genus Lathyrus; species Lathyrus sativus. The sequence continues at coordinate 595,864,870 of OZ012740.1, read as the reverse complement.
GAAAGTTTGGATAAGGAGTTGTTTCTTGTCATTAAGACACTGTCCTAATCTATTGGTTAATTATTTGGTCCTCTTCCAATCGATTGCCTTAATGTCCCAATCAGTTAGTTGGTTCAAAAATTCTTCTAATTGATTGGATTAAGGTCTTAATTGATTAGTTTATTAAAAAATGCTTCAAAAATAAATTTTACAGTATCCTAATCAATTGGCTCTAGTTTGAGAACATTCTTAAGTCTTTCATAGATGAAAAATAGGTTTAAAGTGTGTGTGTGTGTGTGTGTGTGTGTGTTGTCTTAGTATCTTAGGTGTTACTTCCCTACTTTGGTCACTCAGACAGGCATATATATACATAACCTGGAGAGCCTTCACACTTCCTATCTTTTATTATTCTGATGCTCCAAAATTCTTTGCTAGATTCCTTGTTCATATAAACCCTTTAATCTTGAATCTCTTTTGATGAGGCTTGAGATGTGTTTCCAAGTGGTTTCACCATCATCTGAGAGTTGAAAGTTGTTGTCACCGACTTTAACTACCGTTTTCATCATCAAAACTTCATAGAGGATCTTTTGCGGGTTAATCAAATTTACACCTTCAAGCACATAAATCCACACATGGGACAAATGACATTATGGCTTACATAAATCACTATACTCCCTCGTAAATCATATATAGTAGGAAGCTTGTTGAGTAGTAATCTCCAACCAAACAATTGCATTTTAATTGGCATATTTGACTTCCACAATCTGTCCATCTCTCTTAAAATGTTTCCTTCCGCCCTGATACATGCATTGCAAATTTCAGACATTCTCAAGTAGCTAGTCTTAACAGAGAACATATTATTATTCTTCCACGACACAAACAATCCTAAATGTCATGACTTGGTTGTACCATCTGTAAAATGTCCAACATCTCATCCATTTGTTTGCCTTCTTCTTTAGATAGGTTGATTACTTCCACTAAAATATCCCACGCCCAAGAAATTTTAGCCCAATACCCCATATCAATCCCTTTAGAATTTGTATGAGATGAGCATGTGTACATATTTGGGAACATAATACTTAAATATTCAAGGCTTAACCATCTATGCTTTCAAAAGTCTATAGATTTACCATTTCCTAGCTTACAAGTGATGTTGTTAGAGAATCAAATTTGCTCTTCTACGATGGACAAGTCTACTGATCTTACATCCCTCAACTACAAAGAGTCTCTTCCACCATTAGTAGGAACAATTTCATAAAGGATTTTAGCTTTGACATCTCTAAACCTGTATACAAGTAATTCGGACCTAATGGCATCCTGCTCATTAAGGATTCTTCATTTCCACTTGTTTAGCAATGTAAGGTTGAAATTTCACATTATTTGACTCCTATACCTCCTTCTTTCTTAGACTTGCACACGTTGGACTAGTTAAACCAATTGATTTTCTTCCTTACATCATCACCCCCCAAGGAAGGTATAATGCAATTTCCCAATCTATTGAATTACCTTTGGCACCTTGTACAATAAAAATAATAGATTGAATATTGTTCAATATTGCATTCAACAACATGCCGCTGCCCCCTATTGATGATTTTTTTCCCTTTTAGGTAGATATCCTACTTCGAAAATTTGTAAGAATTGGATTCCAATTAACATGTCTCCTTGGGTTGATCCCCACGAGGATTCCTGGAAAAAAGAAAGGTATTGAGTCAATCCCACACGACAAGAATGTTGAGGCCGCTTTCCAGAAACCCTATTTCAAGTTAATTCCATAGAGCTTTCTCTTGTAAATATTCACACAGACGCCTACGACTAATTCAAATCCTTGCAAGATCGCCTTGATGCTCCACAAATTTTTCTATGAACCATCACCCACTAATATAGTGTTATTGGATTGGTAATCATGAGAGAAAGAATCCACATTAGGTCAAATACTCACCCAAACAAGTGAGAGAGACACCATGTATTCACCTAAAACCTTAAGGTATTGGGTATATGGGTCATCTCGCTTATAAACTGCTCAACCTTCAGTTTTTTTTAAGTAATAGGAGACTGTCACACCCTAATTTTTGACCTTAAGATCCCACCTCCTTCGCTTCTTACATGTTTTCTTTTTACTTTTGTGTGCGTGTTTATCATGGCTAATAAGTGTGTGCAGGTACATGAATCTCAAATGGAGACGATACCTATTCTTACAAGCATATCAGGGTTATTCAGAAAGCATGAATTTGAAAACGGATTGGATGGCTTTTTGTGACCATATCTCACATTAAAGTCATGACCAGGCCGTGGTTCTCTTTTATTGTATTTATTATATGCTCTTTTATTGTATCATTATATGCTTGTTCTTGAGGCAGGATCATGAGGCGGTTACCACACAAGTGTCAAGGTCGTGTTCATAAATCCATTTTTGAAATATCAACTTCAAGTCCATGTCATTATTCAAGAAGATTTTAAGGTTTTAGGCTCATTTCGAATTTTGTGTCACCATACAAGAGTTGATGGATCATCCAAGACGCGTCTGTTGGGAAATCAAGCAGTGCATTTTAGCTACACTAATTATTTGAGATCATTGTTCTAAATTTAACACTTTTCAAGCAAAACTCCAGAGTATTTCACAATACTAGTCAATTAATCCCAACAGAGGATCAGACACACTAATTCACTTTCCTCATAAATTTAAGGTGAAAATGATAAAGACCAAATTCAAGTGAGAGTTAAGAAATACAAGATTTATACTCATTCATCACCATTCAAAGAGTTTTTTACAAGACTATTTACTTTGAAAGTATTTACATCCACATTATCAAGTATTTACATAAAGCAAAAAGCTACACTGGATGGAGTTATGATCCTCACGGCTATTTTACATGCTAACTATCATACCACAAATATGATACCATGTTTACATTTGGAAAACAGGGGTTGGAAGGCCAAATGGTGAAGGAAACTCAGTCTGAACTAAGTAAGGCGAATACACTATCTGAAAGTACGTCCTTGACAAGAGGTGGTAGACTTTTAGTGTGTTTCTCCCCTGTAACTTCTTGTACACTCCACGGTCGGTCCTCGCATTGTGAGAAGATCACGTTCGTCGCACCTGCTCCATAAATTCATTGCAAGTGAAAATTACGGTTTGCTATATATTGGAATAACTATGCGTGTCGACGGTGGGTTACGAATATACGGTATAGATTCAGAAAACTTACCGACAATTGAACCATATTAAGTGTGTTTTAGAAGCCTTGCAAGCATAGAAACACCATTTTGAATGCAGCTGGTAAGAGGGATTACTTCATCGTTATCCAGCTAGAACCGTTACGAACTCTTCCCTCACCCAAGAAAACAAGCCATAGCCTCTTCGTTACTACTACTAAAACTCTTCTCCAGTTTGAACTGTAGTGCCCTGTTTTAACACCATGCGTACACCTGTGAAGTTTTGGACCTGTTGGTCTGATTCGCATGTCTAACTTGATTTATAGCACCGTCTTGAGCCGCCAACCTGGTAAGAATCATGTTGTACCTACATCAGTTAGGGAAATTAACCAGAGAATTAAGCATAATCAAATGGATGGGAAACTCCCTCAGTTGTGCCGGACCCAACTTAGAGGAAACAACCGACATCCTTGATAAATTGGAGAAGCTCTTTGGATTCCTCGTGAAAGTTGGTCCATGGTATCATAAGAAGTATCAGCTTCTAAATCTAACAAACCAAAAAGGAAGTTCATTAAATCAATTCAAAAACAATAATCAGGCAGGATCAACCAAAACAGCGAGTAGCAATCACATAACCACGTGATATCGACGGAAACAACATGAAATCATCACAATTAATCACAAATTAAATTCGTAACAACGGTTTCTTTCCTTAAAGAAAAGGGTTCGTACTCATCACAAGGATTGTGTATCCATGGGCAGGAAATAACAAGCCATTAAGTTCTTTCTGAAAATGCAAAGTCGCAAATATTTCCATTTAAAGCGCTGCGATCGCAACAAAATGATATTCAGAGATTTCAGCAAGAAAATCAAGAATCGACCAATTTCCATAATAGATAATGTGTTAAATCAAACAAGGAAAGGATCAAAGATTCCAAACATGTATGTTGGAAAAAGGAAACATATTCAACAAATCAACTCAGAATGGAAGTAACATGGGGCGTCATCAAACCAATTCAATTTCTTCCAAGTCTTGTTCCAACATTATTGATACAGAATCATAAAGTCTTTTTAACACAGACAACATTGAAAATCAGCAATAATGCCTAGCAATCAAGGGCTCGAAAATCAACTATAAGAAGAGAAGGATTGAGATGAGGTGACACGAAAAAAAACATCCAACGCACATAAAAAGAAAAACCCCTTAGGGGAGCTTATCTGTGAATCCTGAGGCGGTTTGCATCCAAATTTCCAGAATTCGTAAACCCTTAGATGCAGAATCCCTTCAACTTCATTTCGTCGCATTCATCGCCAGCAAACACCACCGGAACGCTCACCGCGTGCCGTCATTGCTACCCGTGAACCGCCCTCATCGCCTTGAAATCCCTTTTCAGTAAGGTTCTGTTAGTTTGTATTGAGGATCATTCATGTTTACTTTTATGTTGTGTAACAGGTAGAGAAACGGATGAATTTGAAGGAAGAGGAGGATGACAGATCGAAATTGGAGGAGAATGAGAAGAGGAAGCGAGGGAAGGGACGATCTGAGAAGAGGAAGTAGTGGCGGAGAAGGGAAAGATAGAATGATTTAGGTTTTTTTTAATTTTGTTTTGTGTTGTTGTAATTGTATGCAACTCACTACCACATGAGCACGGTGCACCCTCGATCCAGGCCGTCCACTCTCCATCCCTGATCTAATCCACGTCTCCACATTTGCACCATACGGTAAGCCCTCACCCACGTGCCACACCGGATCCTGCGCTTCCATAACCCTTCAATTAATCATTATTTAACCCATTTAATCATAACTTAATCCTCTTTTAAATTAATTAATATTTAATCTGCCCCTTGATTAATTAATCATCAACCTAATTTTATTTTTTTATTAATTAACCAATAAATTAAATCATCAACTTTTTAAAATAAACTAAAAACTCTTTTTAACTAATCTTTTTAATTAATTTTTTTAATTAACCTATTTCACTATTTTTATTTTTTCCACTATAACTTAATAAATTTTTTTAAATAAACATATAACTTGTTTTTAATATAAATCTTTTTTCATAATTTAATAACTTGTATCTATTTAATAAAAAAAACATTATTTATAATAAGAAAACCATTTTCATAATTTTAAAAGTATATTCACTTGTTAATAATAATAAACTTTCATTAATAATAACTAAAACCAATGTATTTAATAAGTTTTTGCTTATATAAAATCAGTTATATCTAAAATCACTTAATTAATTCAAATTTTACTAATAAAAAACCTCTCATCCTACCTTATTTAAAATCACACCTAAAACCTTTTATAAGTCCAAATCAATTTCCCTTAAAATCAATTCACCTTCCTTAATCAATCCATTGTGCACGCGCCACATACTCACAATGCACACACTTGTCTTAGCGCTTTCATGCGTTTGTGTATGCCTTTACTTTATCCGCCATTTATATTTATCGTCTTTTACCTTCCTGCAATTTACTTTATCGCAATGCATAAGCATCCAAAGGAAGAACCTGCACATGACTTAAACAATTGTACGTATGCATCTCATTTGCATCATAATCCCCGTTGATCCTTGATTCCATTCAAGTCGATCTCTTAAGTTAGATCCTACCCCGTAAGGAGAACATTTTATCTTTACAACTTAGATAAAAACAATTCAACTCAATACAACTATTCAAACACATTAGAGAATAAGACATGAGTCATCTTGACAGTCGAGATATAAATCTCCTGCCTCATAACAATACAATCAATTTTCCTACAACTTGTGGTGGCTAAGTCAAGTCTTCTCCATCGAGATGACAACTCGTCTTTTCTCCTAGACCCATTCAATCAACTACCTTATCCCGTAGGAACTTTGACCACAGTCAAAGAAATCCTCAAACCCTTTAGGGGAACTACAAATACTCTTATTCCACTCCCGTCAGGATATGTAGGCACAAGATGCGATATCTTGGTGAGTATACTTAGAATTAAACCCCTAGGTCTTTCATCCTTAAGTAGATAACCCATAGCAATAAACAACATAAAACAAGAGGTTCCTGTAGAGTACTATAGAAACTTAGGATGCTAGCACCTTTCCTAAGTTTAACCAACCCCCGAACCTATAACTCTCTAACCTTTGCATTTGCATTGCATTGTGGGTAATTCGATCTTTTTCCCTTCCTTTGGAAAAATTAAAGACCGGTTGTAATGAATTTAGATTCAAGCTAATCAATAGCTTGGTATCCAATTTTCACCGCGACAGAGACTTATAACTCACACTTGTATCTCAACAATCTCCCCATCAAGTGTAAGTCCAACCACTATGATCCCCCTCGAGTGGAATCTCTTTCATATACATATACTTATATCGTCGTTGATACCCTTACCACATTATGAGAATTTCAACGCGACATGTCGTCTCACCATCACCTTGTCACAAAGACTTTCGATACAAAGAGTTGATCTCTTATTTGAACCACCGACTCTGATATCACTGATGGGTAATCATGAGGAGGAGCATCCACATTGGATCAAAGACTCACCCCAAACAAGTGAGACACATATCATATATTCACCTAAAATCTTAAGGTATTGGGTATATGGGTTATCTCACTTATAAGGTGTTTAACCTTCACTTTTCAAGCAATGTGAGACTTACAACTCACGCTTGTATCTCAAGATCATCCATAAATTCTAGAAATTTAAAGTAAATATGTTTGTTAACTTGAATAAGAACTGAAACATATGGTCCCCCTAATGTGGCCCTCTACAAACATGGAACCAAATAGTGTAATGTTTCTTCTATATAAGGGTGACCACTTGAGCATTATAGTACTATAACCTTTTTCATGTACCTATATTCACTAGAAAGCGATAACAATTGGAACAGAACCTTCAACGCATTTCTCATCTTCAACCTTCCATCTATTTTTCATTTATGTTCTAGTACAAAATGCTTCCTCTACAGGTTTGATCCCACAGAGATAGGTCTCATAGATAAAATTATAAACAGTAACTGACTTAGAAGATAAGGTAAATTTTTTTTCTCTTTTAGTTCTTCATTTTTAATTGTTGAATAATAAGTGATCTTACCTGATCAGAAAGAAATCAGTGACCTGCCACGCGTCATTGATCTGCTAGCTGTTCACCGAAGGTATGGAAGACGAGGGGGATGTACCTGAAATATACTCTGATGTCAAAGTAAGTGACGTGCAGAGTGGGAGCAAGTACAGAGAGAGAGTAAGAGAGTTAAGTTACCTGACCCTCTAGTGAAGAGGGTATTTATAGTGAGCCCCCAACGTAGGGCCAACGGTTACCTAGAACTGGGCTGGGTTGCCAGGCCTAATGTTAGTAACTGCTAGGGATGACGTGGCGTCGTGAAGACCAGCACGTCGTCTTCGCCCTAGGGTAACTGTTCTGCACTATCCGGGAGGAGGAAGACCAAATCTTCTGGATGTGGGTAGTTACTTTATGACGTGTCCCTGCGTGGGGGACACGTAGAGAACGTTGGGGAAGAAAGAGGCTGGCTGGTCGACTGGGATGGTCTTGCCCGACAGCTGTTGGCCTATGCCCGACGGGGGGGAAGGTTGTGCCCGACGTGTCTTCTGCCTGTTAGCGTGCTCCTATTGGGCCCAACCCCAGTGGGGTTTGTGCCTGCCCGATGGTGGGTTAAGCATCAGCCCAATCCAGAACAGTAGCCCCCCAAGTCGTTGTTCACGGTCGAGCGAGCTATGACTTAAGCAGCGAAGGGCGTCGGACGCGTTGCTCTATTGGGCCGATTGTGGCTGTGTCGACCAGGAGAACCCACGACACGGGGGAACCCCACAGTCGAGGGGGATAATATGAAGAGGAGCAGTTGATGGTGTCTCGGCGGGAGCTTGTGGATAAGATCCGTCAGCTGGAGGAGGACTGCTTTGGGGCCGTCGAGGTGGGCTTCAAGAGTGCTATCGACCAGCTTCGGCTTGTCAACTCGGGCTTCGACTTGGTGACCGACGGGGTTGGTCCTTTCCATCAGATCCAGACGGTCGTGTTGTTGAACCCGGAGGCTCGGAGGATGGGGAAGAGGACCACCCCGTCCGAGATGAGGAGGACCACCTAGATTAGGGATCGCGGCCTGCGTGCCCCTTTTTTGTCATCTTTTGACTGTTGGATTTGTGCCCGTTTTTATGGAATTCGTGTTTTCTTCTAAATTTTTATGTATGCTCGGTTATTTATTCATGTATGCATACTTTATATGCTTGTTTTCTTTATATGCTTGTTTGTATGTTACTATGTTGTTGGGATTGGTAGCTCGACATTTGTGGTGCCCGGTAGTGTAGGGAACTGCCGGTTGACCGGTGTGGTTACCTGGTCGGTTATGGAGATGGACCATAGTTGTGGACCTATCCCCGCGGCGTGAACGTCCCATCGCGAGCTGAGTGTTCTGCCGGTATTGGTACTGCGGCGGCGACTCTAGGTCAAGTGGTTGTCGTCGAGCAGAGCGTTCTGCCCACACACAAAGGGAAAACGCTTGCTATTTCGTTAGTTCCGGGGAGATGCGGTCGTACCACATTGTGCTCCTGTGGTCGCGAGGAGTGTCCTCGAGGGCAGTGTTTAACTGTAGTTTTTCTTCAGCTTCTCAGTGTTCCATGGTCGAGTTATCTCGTCCCCGTGTAAGTTCTCGAGGTAGTAGGCCCCGTGTGCCGTCTTGTCTCGGACACGGTAAGGGCCTTCCCAGTTGGCTGCGAGCTTCCCCTCACGTGAGTCCTTGGGGTGGATGTAGTCCTCCGTGACGTGTCCGTATCCCCAGTGGAAGCGGCAGTACTTGGACTCGTCCACGTTGGCTTTGGGGGGTGCCGGTTTGGGGAAGCGGACACCTCCCCGGACGAACTCCGAGTTGGCGCACTCGGCCAGTATGCGCTCGCGGGAAGCGACTAGGGCGGTGTATTGGGTGAAGCGGCCAGCGGGGCCCCTCTGCTCCCGGGGGGCTGACGCTCATTCCTCTCGGGACCCACCGGGGGTTTCCCGATTGCGGGTTTCGCGGGCGGCGTTGGCGGCCTCTGTCTCCTTGAATCGGATGTAATGGCAGGCTCTCTCGAGAAAGTCTTGGAGGGTGTTTGGCCAGTGGATGGCCACGGACTCATAGAACTTGGAGCCTCGACGGAGGCCTTGCTCCATAAGGTAGTGCTTCATATCGTTTGAAGTCGTTACCTGGACCACCTCCCTCGTGAACCTCTCAATGTAGTTTCTGAAAGGCTCGTCTGGGGCCTGGATTATTGTGCCCAGCGCGGCCTCCGTCTTCGGATGCCGCCTTGATGTCGTGAAATATCGTGAAAATAGATCCTTCAGGACACTCCAAGATGTGACGGACTCAAGCTCTAGGCTTTTGTACCATGCCATGGCACTTTTCCTCAGTGTTGTTGGAAAGAGCTTGCACTTGATGGCTCCCCGGACGTTCCTGTAGTCGAGCATCGCCTTGATATCCTCCAGATGGTCGTCTGGGTCCAGGTACCATCGTACGTCGAGAGCACGGGTGACTTTTCCATCCCGTGGGGGATGGGGGTCACCATCATTTCCTGCGACAGAGGGGTCCTATAGTCATCCTCGTCGCTGCGAACTGGGGATTGCAGAGGCGACGGTTCGTGTCGAGGAGGCGGGTTACGCACCCTCGGTCTTCTGACCGGGGCTTCAGGCCTGTTCGCCCTTGGCACCGGGGAACGCCTCTCCTTCCCGGGTGGTGACCTTGCTCGTTTCTTGGAGGCCGCAGGTTGGGGCCTCTTCAGTTGTGGTCGGCACCCCCGTGGTTGGGGAGATGGGCTCAGAGAGTTCCCGCGCTGATTTCCCCGCGAAGGGGAGCGGGACGAGGTGTCGTATTCCAGTGTGCCGATGCGCTCATTCTGTTGGAACAACATCATGTTCGTCTGGTTGATGGCTGCGAAGAGGGCAACCATCGTCGGGTTCGCTCCAGCCGGTGTGGGAACAGGCTGGAATACTGTCAGGCTTCTCGCCCAAGGAACGACATGGTGTGCTGTGTCCTCAGATGAAGGGGAGGTAGCTTGGCCGTCCCTGACGTCGGTCTCGCGGGGTTGAGATGTCCCCGGCTGATTATCGCCGTTGGTGACCGGGGCGATGGCGGAGTTGTGGATAGTGTCATCGTGATGTGGGCTAGTCATGATCTTGAAATTTGAATGGAGGAAGCTTTGGTTCTCTGCTCGGAGGAACGAGGGAGCATAGTTTCTCACTGACGGCGTCACTGATCTTACCTGATCAGAAAGGAATCAGTGACCTGCCATGCATCGTTGATCTGCTAGCTGTTCACCGAAGGTATGGAAGAGGAATGGGTGTACCTGAAACACACTTCGATGCCAAAGTAAGTGACAAGCAGAGTGTGAGCAAGTACAGAGAGAGAGTAAGAAAGTTACGTTACCTGACCCTCTAGTGAAGAGGGTATTTATAGTGAGTCCCCAGAACAGGGCCAACAGTTACCTAGCACTGGGCTGGGCTTCCAGGGCCAATGTTAGTAACTGTTAGGGCTGACGTGGCGTCGTGAAGACCAGCACGTGGTCTTCGCCCTAGGGTAACTGTTTCGCACTATCCGGGAGGAGGAAGACCGAATCTCCAGGATGTGGATAGTTACTTTATGACGTGTCCCTGCGTGAGGGACACATAGAGAACGTGAGGGGAGATCCAAGGAGCTCCCCGAGCAGGCTGGACTCTGCCCGACGACGGAGAAGAAAGAGACTAGTTGGTCGGCTCCGACGGTCCTGCTCGACAGCTGTTGGCTTATGCCCGACGGGGGGAAGGTTGTGTCTGACGGGTCTTCTGCCCGTCAGCGTGGTCCTATTGGACCCAACCTCAGTGAGGTTTGGGTATGCCCGATGGTAGGTTAAGCGTCGGCGCAGTCCAGAACAATAAGTAAGTCAGAATTTCTAATTTTTTATATTATTTCATGTTGTGTTTATTTTTTTAATAGTTTTGACTACCTTTGGCTTTTCAACATCATACAACTTTAAACCACAAGTTTTATCATTATTATTAGAGGTTATTAGAAGTCAACTTATTGTTGATTTTCTTTTTTTAATAGAGTTGATTTGGTTTTTTATGGTTCTTTTGTGAAAAAAAAGATTTTTTTTTAAAATTATTTTTAAAACAAAAATTTAAAATTTATTTTATTATATTTTCTGCATTTTAATGATCAATTTACCACTTTTTATTTTTATTTTTTAAGGATAAATAATATGATTATTTATGAGGTACTCTCTCCACTCATTTTTATAAATAAAAAATTTAATTAATTTTACAAGATTAGTTAAATGTAATAAATTATCATGTAAGAAAATTTACTATCATATTCTTATTGATATTTCATAAATCAACTATCAATATTAAAAAAAAATCAATTAAATAAATGTTATATTAATAATGTAAGTATTAATTAGTTTTAAAGTTATTAATTTTTCTTTATAATAGTATTAAGATTTAAAATATTTTTCAATTGTAGTAGTAACCAATAGGGAGTGAGACATATTGATGGTTGTATTTTGTTTCATTAATTTATATACTTTCATATAAAATTTAGTTGTAAACATAAATTGTGGGAAAATTATGTGTTTTATTAACTTATTATTATTTTTTATCGGATGTTTGGTTGATTTGTATACATCTTTTTAATAATTATTTATATAGATTCATACACACGATAGAGCGAGAAGCCAAGGAAAAAAAAATTTTATAGCATAAAAATTTATGTTTAATTTTAACGACAATTTTTGCATTGCTATTTTATTAATTGATTGACATCAATACTTAAATAACAATATGTAATACTTTTATTTATCAAATAAATTGGTGACACTTTAATTCAATGAGAAGCCAAAAGATATATATTTAACATTTTTTTTTTGAAGAATACCTATTGAGTGTTTATGGAATATGGAATATTGTATATAACATCAAATGACAAATAATATTTCTTCAAGCAAAATTTTATTATAACGTTTAGTGCGCATGTGACTTATGTGGATGTTTAATTTGTATTATACATGTTGTAAAACATCTACATCAGCAAATATGTGACTAAATGAAAGGGGATGAAAAGGGAGAATAAAATCAGATTGCAATTATAATTAGCAGTTATATTTTAAAAGAATTTAAAGTATTGGTTTATATATTTAAAAGTTATAAGTTAAGTTTAAAAGTATTATTTGATATTTTTGTTTAAAGCATTAGAATAGGACTTTATTTTTTTATTATGATTTTAAAGTTGATAAATATGATTAAATTTTTTTGAATAAAACATTTTAATTTATAATTGATATGGAGTAAAATATTATATAATGTATTTTAGTTTCTAAAAAAAAGTTAATAAACAAGTGAAAAATAAACGTTTTTTTATTAGTATGTAAAAAAGAAAATAGAGAAATATAATTTTTTTTAAATTGATAATTGTCGTTGATTGAGTTTACCTACAATAGCAGTTATCATTCTAGTATCGGAATGACACCGTATGAGGCATTATATGGTAGGAGATGTAGGACTCCTTTGTGTTGGTACGAGTCAGACGAGAGTGTTGTACTCAGATCTGAGGTTGTGCAAGAGACGATTGAAAAGATCAAGATGATCCAAGAAAATGTGAAGGCGTCACAGAGTCGTCAGAAGAGTTACCATGATAAGAGAGGGAAAACACTTGAGTTTCAAGAGGGAGATCACGTGTTTTTGAGAGTTACGCCGGTAACTGGTGTTGGCCGAGCTTTGAAGTCCAGAAAGCTCACACCGCATTTTGTTGGTCTGTATCAGATTTCGCAGAGGGTGGGAGAAGTAGCATATCAGATTGCTTTACCGCCGTCGCTTGCGAATTTGCATGATGTGTTTCATGTGTCTCAGTTGAGGAAGTACATTCCAGATCCGTCACATGTGATTCATATGGATGATGTACAAGTGAGAGATAATTTGACTGTTGAGGCATTGCCAGTTCGGATTGATGAACGAGAAGTGAAGCAACTACGAGGTAAAGAGATTTCCTTGGTAAAGGTAGTTTGGGGAAGGCCACCTGAAGGAAGTATGACTTGGGAGCGTGAGGATCAGATGAGGGAGTCGTATCCGACTCTGTTTTCTTGAGGTAACTTTTGAGGGAGAAAATTCTTTTAAGTGGGGGAGAGTTGTAACACCCCCAAATTCTTGGAATATTTATTTAATTTATTTAAATATGAATATTCGCATTTTTGGTGATTTTCGGTGGTTGGTGTGAATATTGAGAATTATGTATTTTGAGTTATTTATTTAAACAATAGTATATAATATGAATATATTTGTATTATTATTAATTTAAATAAATATAAGTGGATTACGGGCAAAGTGGACATTTGAGGAGGAGTTAGTGAGGGTGAAGTTGGAAAGCTCAATTTTAAGGCCCAATGTTAGGTTTAACAAAAAGGAATTTTGAGGGAATTAGGATTCATTCTTGTTAGACCGTGAAAAGAGAAGAAATAGAGGCCAGAGCTCTGAGGAAAAGGATTGAGGCAAAAGCTTCGCAAGGTTTCCAAGAATCAAGGAGAAAGGCTTAGAGTCGGCAATTAAGGTATGGGGAGTATTGCCTTCATTGTTTTCAATATGTGATTCAATGTGTTTAAAGTTGATTTAAGGGTTTAGGGATTTTGGATATTGAGTTGTTGTTGCCTTTCTGATGGTGAGTTTAATGAGTTTGAGAGATTTGAACTGATGGTCTGATAGGTTTGAGGCTGATTTGAGAGTAAAGGAAATTAGACCTTTGTGGCCAAAATCTGTTTTGTTAAGGTTTTAACCGTAGAGGTAAATGATTGTGAGAACCTTAATGACTGTGGAGTAGTTGTAAGAATATGGGAATTGGAGGCGTAAATATGATACGGGATTGGCCTAATAAGTCGTAGATTTTGTGCCTTTATCACCGTAATACTTTAGGAATGATTTATGGATGTTTTTAGGGCATTGGGGAAGGAAATCGGGGTTGGTTTTGGTGCTGGTGCGTAACAGCGATTTGTTGTAATCGCAAGTTCGCACAGCGAAGAATGCTTCGTACGGCGAACATTCGCCCCAGACTCGCACAACAAACTTGCTAGCGAATGTAGCAGAGTTTCGCGAATTCTGATCTTGTGCAGTGGTGTCTCGATGTTTTGATGTTGTGATCTCTTTGATGAATTACCATGAGTATGACCATGCTTCCTAGGTGATTAATACACGATTGTATGATGAATTCTATGAGTAATTGTGATGATTTATGATGTTGATTCCATGAGTTTTGATGATTATATGATGACATGATTATTATGATGACTTTGATGAATGATGATGCACCTGATGAGATTATTATGAGTATGATATTGACGTGTGCATCATGCATTCATATGCATCCGGACTTCGGTTCAGGACCTTGATTTTTGTGGCTTCAGTCTCATTGTGCGGATGTGAGGTATTTTTTATGCTCTGGTTCTTGTGTAGAATCGATCCTACTGTTGTGGATCTATGGAAGGTTGACGGCCCCGTGTCCATCGAATTTTGTTGATTGGTACCACATGCATGAGTCTTGTTGCATTTTCATTTATGTGACATTTTGATGTAATTTATAATGTTGTGGCCTTTGATGTTCCTTGATGATTATGATGATGTTGCATATGAAAATGACCTCATTTTATATATTGATTCCTATATTGATTATTATGAATCGTTTTACTCATCCTGCTTGTTTGAATGTTGCCTCCACGTGGGTAACATGCAGATGACCAGGTTTAGTCGTGGATGCCATCGATGACTTTTGAAGTTTTTGGGTCGTTGGCCATTGTGGTTGACTTAGAGGGTCTTGCTCTGATAGTGTAACATCGGGTTGGGGTCTTTGAGTCAAACTATATTTTATTGAATTTTAGTTATGTTGATTTCCTTGCGGCGCAAGAAAAACTTTGGATTTTGCCTTTTTGAGTTTCGCTGCCTTTTGAGCAATTTTTGAGTAATTTTGGGAAAGCCCGTTGTTTACGGAGCATTGACTTTTGTTTGAATTATTGAGAAATATGTACCCTTTTGAGATGATTTTATTGCGTTCAATATTTTACTTTGATAAATATGATTGATTTTGCCATTATATTTGTGGGGTAGAAAAGGGTGTTACAGATAACATCGAATACCAGATATTTTGCCAATATAAGATTTCTGTTGACTTTTACCTTTCTTCTTGTCGAACTTACCATCCTTTCGCAAGAATTTTCCCTTAACGGCCAAACCTTCGCCCACCGTCGAAGGTTTATGCTCCTTTCGTTTGTTCAAATCCTTAGAATACAAGGCTGATTGAACTTCTTCAAAGTTCAGGGACTCCCTTCCATACAAGAGAGTTTCTTTAAAGTGAGCATATATTCTAGGCAAAGCACACAACAACAACAGTGCTTGATCTTCATCATTGATCTTCACATCAATATTTTCAAGATCAAGAATCAGCTTGTTGAACATATCCAACTGCTCAGCCAACACTTTGTCTTCACTCATCTTGAATGAATACAAAGCTTGCTTCAGGTAGAGTCGATTCACCAAAGATTCGGTCATGTACAAACTTTCAAGTTTCACCCATAATCCCAATATTGTAGTCTCCTTTGATACCTGTCGAAGAACCTTATCACCAAGGCTCAACAATATTGCACTGTGAGCTTTCTCGATCATGCCCGTCTTTTCTTTTTCGTTAATGCATCGTCCATGGCTGCCTCACCCTTCAACGCTTCCAAACAACTCTGCTGAACCAATAGGGCTTTCATCTTCAAGCGCCACAGACCGAAGTTGTTCACTCCGGTGAACTTTTCAGTCTCATACTTTGTTGAAGGCATCTTCTCCATGCTCACCGCACCAATTTATTATGAATTGGATACCTTGAAACAAAGTATGAATGGTTTCTTAATGATCAAGAAACACACAAGGGTTAGGGTTAACAAAGAAGACAAGGTAAAACAACAAGGAACAACAAAGATTAGTTATAAACTGTTATTCTTTCCTTTCTCTTAAAACAAGATTACAAGTATATATGAATAACAAAATAACCTCTCTCACTTGAAATTAGGGTTTTATCTTCCTATTTTTCTTTATACCAAGATTGGGAAACTAGCATCCTATTTATAAGAAAAATAGCACACTAACCTAATGAGCTTTTTAACAATTACCCATTACAAGCTAACTTAGGGTACAAGCTAACTTAAACAATTGGGCTTACAAGAAAGACCCAATTCAACATGCTAACAACCCTAGCAATATTGATTAATGCATGTTAGAACAAACTTCGACTACAACACACATTACTCCGACAGTAGCATGCAAACATACTTCAACGTCATGCTTAATTCCTGTCGAACCAGAAGCTACCCTTCGACCATACTAGAGTTCGATCCAATATCTCACAATAGTCATGGCCGATTCGGCAAGCACCTCTCATATAACATCTGCAACATCTATTGATATAAATCATAGAAGAAATACTAGAGGTGTCACGATGTATACCAAGGTGAAAAAAGCCCACGAAACAGGTGTTCGCTGCCTAGTTACAGTTGATGCTGCAACCATCAAAGCTTATGGTGAACACACTGACGATTTTATGGGTTACATTGCATTACAAGGTAGAAGTAAAGTGAGCATTTTGATAGATATTTGGCATGATGTTGAAGAGGACTTGAAAGACGCCACATGGGAAGATGTTCAGGTATTTTATGGTTTGTTTGCAAGTATATTTGATCATTTATTTTTTGTTTAATACTAATAAAATTTATATGTGTATATGATGTGGGAAAGTGTCCAGAAGGAGGAGGAGAGGAAGAGGAGTAAGGATGAGCATGATAGGAATTTGGAGGAGGAAAGGGAGTGGTTGTTGCAGACAATGTAGGAGAGTGTCCAGAAGGAGCAGGAGGAGCGAGAGAGGGTGATTGAGGAGAAAGTGTCTGAGAAGTGTACCCGCGATGTGCTTGAGGTATAAGTTGTATGTTGTTTTTATTATTGTATGCATATTTTAATTTTGGATTGAATTTGTGTTATTTTTATGATGCAGAAATTAAATTCGTCGGGTCTAAGCTACACAAATTCAAATTAGATGGAAATTTGAGAGAATGAAGTTCAGAAAGTTACAGGTGGTACAAGCACGAAAGAAAGTTTTTCTGCCAACCAGGGCAGTATTGAACCCACACCATCAAAAATAGATAACATTGAGAGATTAAAGTTGATCATTGATGGTATTCTAGACCCATGCATGGGTATTACATTAAGTCATGATCCAACTCATATATATATATTCATACTTTCTAGGATTTCCGTCCATAAATGTTTGTTGGGAAATGTACACCAAAATAATTTCGTATTACAAATTTGGTCCTCGTAAGTATAGTTTTATTTTGATCTCTATTTATATTCATATGTTCTTCTACTTTAACATAAAGATTTGCTCTTGCAGGTACATCCATGATAATATGTTGAAAGGAAACTTCAAAACAAGTATTGCATCTTAGACCCGGCGCACATTAGTCTTACTTGCAGTTTGACAGGAAATAATATCCTTCTTTACTTAAAATATAAGTTGAAAGGGAACATCAAAGGTTGTTATTTGACCCCGTTTTAGCACAAGTAAGTATATATATATTTTTTCATTTATAAATCAATTTTATACATATTAATTATTCTGAATGTTTATGCAGTTCGAATTGGCAACTAATTGTTATATGTCCCAAGAAAAATATTATATTTGTGTTTTGCTCGTTGCACTCTGAACTGCCAAAAGAAGTGGTTAACGCTTTAAATGGGTAAGTGGTATTATTTTTAATTTTAGAGTTGAATAGTTTTTATTCACGTTTAGTTTTAACTGACATGTGTAGAGCGATGAAGGAGTATAATGCATTCAAACATAATAAATTTGGTAAAAAAATTAATCTATGTTTTACCAAAAGTAAATATATTACTCGTGCTTTTTGACATTATATTCTTTGTGTGTATTAGTGTAATATAAATATATGAAAATTATTTTTAGTGACGAAAACAACTTGACAGTTGTTCGTGTGGATACTATGTTGACAGTTGTTTGTGTGGATACTATGTTATGAGGTATATGCTCTATACTGTCTCCACAAACATTACAAATGGATGGATGAAGCATAAGGTATTAACTTAATCCATATCTTCTTAAGTTCATGTTCTTATTGTTAGCTTATCATAATTTAATTTTTGTTCTAATTATGAGTTTAACAACAAAACACCATACTAAGAAAAAGATATGAATGACATCTGATCACGTTGGGTCAGAGTCTTTTTATCTTGTTATGATTATCTAAAACAATAATTTTTTCTTGTTTGTAAATGTGTAAATTTCCTTAATTGGTTTTGTGCAAATACGGAAATGTGTGTATTATGTATTAATGATTATAATAATGTAAATTTATAACCTTGGTTTAACTGATATGATTCCAATTTTGTCGCATATTTTGTAGCATCTATGTAAAAATTGATACAGGCAAATGAAACTAAGATTTATAAAAAATGTAAATTTGGTATTCATTGGTTAATAAATTTATAATAATATGATACAGGGCAGTGAAAATGATACATGAATAATTATACAGACTAGTGAAAATGATACAAGCAGTGAAAATGATACAGGAAAAAAATGAGATTTTATCCCTCTATTATTACTTAAAACTGAGGTAAATGAATACCTTATTACCTCAGTCTTTAAATACAACCGAGAAGTATATGGCGCGCGCAACAAAATTTAGAAAATAAAAAATATGCAGTTGATGGGGATCCAACTCATGACCTTTTAATTTCTAACCTCGGTTTTAGAAACACCGAGGTGACAAGTGATTTCCTTTCATGTGCCTTTCGTTACCTCACCTGTGTAGTCGAGGTTAAATGCATTTCGCAGACGGTGTTAGATGTGTTATTTGTAGTAGTGAGGTCATAGAGAGCTTTGTGTAACTTGAACACAAGGGAAGGGTTGAAGCTAACAAATATTTCAGGTTGTTCCATATATGCTTTCTCATCAAGCAACCCATTTACGAAAGCATTGTTAACATCAACTTATTGGATAAATTAGTGACAACTGATGGCAATGGTAAAAATAACCCTAATTGTGATGGGTTTGAACATTAGAGAGAAGGTTTCAGTGAAATCAAATTCATATCTTTGATGGAAACCTTTTGCAGCCAATCTAACCTTGAACATGTTGATTGTCCCATTAGAGAAGCTAAGTTATTGGCTTCTGGTGGCTCAGAATTTGTAGAACATTCTTTAAGTGAAGACTGATAATATAGGTTTGCATAGACTCTGAAGTAGAAGACCTCAGCATCAGAAGAGAAATATATTGTCTCTAAGCTTATTGAATGTATCAGCTTCTGGTGATCATTCAGAACCAACAATAAAGCTAAAGTTATTTGTACTGTAGAAAACAAGTTCCATTGTCAAATCTGCTATAAGCTAGAGTCTGTTTTCACAAGGCTCAAGAAGAGTTGACATACTTTACGAATATCTACTCTCAACGGATATATAGTACAAGATCACGCGAAAGATGCAATGGTTAAACAAGTCACACAATGGATCAAGATCTTTTGGTGTATCTATCTTCAATATCTCTTGTACTATGGAGTAACAAAGATACTTGTACAAGTTATCTCTTCCAACGGCTATTCCTATGAAGTTTCTATATAAGTAGCTGAAGATTCAATATGGATTTTCAACAAAAAACAAGGATAAAAAATAAGAAGAGCAAGAAGGATAGAAGTGTTCCTTGCTTACATAAGAATGGAAGAATAACAAGATCAACAATAGCAACACAAACGAGTATGCAAAACTTCTGTTATATGTTGTAAATTGTACAAATCCTTAAGATTTATTAAACATTGAATATATTAGAAATCTTAAGTTTTGATAATTGTTATGGTTATTTCCCTGTACCTCTGATTATGTATGAAGTAGACCTTGTTCTCTATTTTGCTAAACAAGTTGTTTAGTAGTTTAGACAAAGTACCTTGTTATGTGCATGAGAATCAAAGTCTATTATTGTGAAGCTTGAGCCAAGTAAGTCTCCTGTTATGTTCTAGAGAATTGAAGTTTTAATCAGTTGTTGGCTAAGCAAGAAAGTCTTGGGTTCGTGGAATTTGAGTAGGGAAGTCTTGTGCCTGAAGGGTATTCACAGAAGTCTTGAATTCGTGGGATTTGAGCATAATTCTTGGATTCGTGGAAGCTAAGCAGGGAAGTCTTAGACCGAGGGTATGAGCAGAAGTATTAATCCTGAAGGGCTTGAGCAAGGAAGTCTTGAACCTAAGGGGTTAAGGTAGGAAGTCTTAGGTTGAGGGTCTGAGCAGAAAAATCTTATACTTAAGTGTATAAGCAGTTGTAATCATGTTTTGATTATAGCTGAAATCTCTTATGTTGCAAGGGGACTAGACTACTCTCAGTTGGAGAGGAACAAAGATAAATCTTTGTATGTTCTATTGTGATTCATTTGCTTCTTATGATTATTCTGTTGCACCTAGTTAATCAGATTCTGAACTTTTGTTTAGAATATGAACTCTGTTCAGAAGCATCAATTTCAGAGATTCAACCCCCTTCTTGTGTATTTTTCTCACCTTTAGTTGGCATCAGAGCATGGTCTATGTATAACACTTAACAATGGTGCAGATAAATATCCAATGATAAAAATATGTTTGTTAAAGACTTTCTTTCAATAAGGAATCAAGTATCATATGAAAAATATCATATTGCTAATCCTTTCATATTCAGGGGTGACTCCACTAAATTTAAATGATGGAAAAGCAATATATTTTTAAATCATTGGTCTTGATGAAGGGTTTTGATGAAGTTTTATAAAATAACCTTGAGAAAGGTATTACTATATAAGTTGATGGTGTATGGATGATCAAAGATTGAAAATCCCTCGCACCAGCTCAGAAGAAACTTTATGGAAATCTTCTTGGAGTTAGATGCATTCTGGTAGGTGCTCTATCTCATTCTGAGTATATCAACATAATTGATATGTCTAATGCTCAAGACTGTCTTCGAATCCTTGTGTTCAAATTTGAAGAGAATCATGTAGAAGTTTATTGAGTTACACTTCATCTAATATTTCTAAGCAAATTCTGAGAAGTCTGCTTGCTAGTGTTAAACCAAAACGTCACAACTATTCAAGAGGTCAAAAACTCGAGTAGATTGAGTCTTAAATATTTAATTAGAATTCTTCAAGATAAATAAATGGAATTAGATGAAGAAAATTTGTCAAAGAGATCACTCTTTCCTCAAACCTGTTGGCGAAAATTCCTATGGAATGTCTAATGATGAGGAATTGACCTTCCTTATCAAAAGATTCTATCAGTTGGCTAAATGGAGTGTGATATCTATTGATGGAAGAGTAACTTCAGAAGCTTATGAAATATTCATATTTCAACTATTTATCCCAATCTTAAGAACAAGGATAAAAACTACCAGACAGAAAAACCCAAAAAGAAAAATGACAGAGATCTTCAAAGCATATTCTAATGAAGTTGACATAGTTGAGCATTCAGAATCTGATGAAAAACTAATATGGCATTGCTGGCCATTACTTTTTCTGAATAAATAATTAGAATCCATCAATAAATCAATTATTAAAGAGAAACATGTATTGAATAATCCATCTTGCTTCAATATTGATAATAAGGAGTCTGCATCTCAAGATAACATCTTAAGTGACTCCATTTCTCCAATGAAAATTGAAGGCTTTCATAGAATTTGTGTTAAAGGACAATTTTGTGAGAAACCTTTCATTTCTTCTTCTGTTTTTCTGGAAATTCTAAGACAGTCTGAAAACTTATCTCATGCCAACCTCTGATAGCAAACACTATCTGGTTCTATACTAGTGAAAGTGTTAAAAATCAAGGATTATAAAGTCAATAGATTTAATCCAAGCCAATGAAATCAAAGACTCTTATAAGTACAAGATTTTGTTAAGTGCCATAATTCATCCTAGACTCTGTTCTGGAATGAATCTTGGTACTTCTATCAGACTAAGGCATGATGTAAGAGAAAGCCTATCAAGACTAATAATTGTGGACCTACAGAAGTATGGGTACCAATATTCAAAATTATATTTGCTGCAGATATCATAGGAGAAAGGAGCAAGGCATCTTCCATGATACTTGATCAAAGGTTATTTACAACATTTGATGGAAGAAATGCCTACATACCAAACTCAAGAGCTGAAGGATACAAATGTATGGAGTTTATAGAAGAAATTTGAATCATTGGTTTGGCTACCATTGACTCATAATCCACTCAAGACAAAATTCAGATTCTACGGTAAAATCTGAATACTCATCTGAGCCTGACCAAGGAAAAAAAAGGTACGTTATGTTCCTTCACTTTTGCAAACTTCTTGACTCAATGAACTATTTAAGTATAAGTGAATACAAATTATCTGATTAGATCTCTAAAGAAGTTTTGTTTGTTAATAACAAAATAATCTTCAGAAATCTTTGAAAAGAAACTATGTTGTATTTGACTGTATTGAATATGTCATTAACTAGAAGATGATTATTTTTATGGAAGCAGTATTCTCACTATTTGTAATAATAGTACTGCTAGTTAGTGGTAAAGGAAACCAATTCAATATTCATAAATCAAGCATGACTCTAGTTTTATGAGAAAATGTTTGACTTTGAATAGAATATCAAAGAGTGATAATTAAAAATAAGATGTCTCACTCGAAGTCTAATCTGACTAGACTCTGATGACAAATAGCTTCTGAAAAATAGTCAGTCTCTGAGATTTAGAAAAGGAATCTTTACGTCTGATGAAGCAGTTTAAGTAAAAATTATTTTTAAACTTGTCTTACTTAAAATTCCATAAAGGTGAAAATCATCTAGTGTATTCAAGAAGTCTGATAGGTAAGGACCCTTAGGTAATGATATTTTCTTATTTTATACGTCTATGATATTTATCCATTGTCTTTGTGAAACATCATTTCGTCAATTCTTCACTGGATCAACTAGTAATCATCAATAAAAAATTTGTGAATTTTGAAAAATGCTTAAATAAGATTTTAACTTCTGGAAGACTGTTTCTAAACAAAGTTGGAATGGATACTTTGATATACTTTGTGGATTTACTTATCCAAGTATTGTCAAAGAGTTTTGGGTTAATGATTTCATTGTTGAGATAAGTTCTGAGTATGCTATTATTTCCAAGGTTTCTAGTGTTTCTATAACAATAACCTCTAAGACGATTGCTTAGTAATCAACTGTGAGGAGATTGGAGAAATCCTAAGTACTCTTGTTTGAGAATGTTATCTTCCTACATGGCATACTTTTGTAGATCCATCAAACCTCTCTTTGGTCTCAAATCTTTGTCCTGATGCAATTATTTAGAATTAGATTCTGAACTCAAACTTGCTTTCTAAGGACAAGGATCTAGACCTTGTGGACTCTATTGAAAAAGATTTGCTACTTCTTCTTAATTCAGACTTATAGATTGATCTTCCTCAAATTATGTTTGACTATCTGAAGAAGACTTTTTCATCTTTTCACGAAGGAAAGACATTCTTCATTCCTTACGGACAAGTTCTTTCTGAACTGCTGATCCAACAAGGAGTTGTCAAAAGTTCATAGGATGATTCTTTTAAAATCTGGAGAGAAAAGCTTGAAGCTATCTATGAGACATTCTGATGTTGGATTTTTTTCAAATATATGCATTGAATTGTTAAATATCTTGTATTAAGAAATCTTGTTGTTAAAAAATTGTTCATTATTCTTTTCATATTCTTGTGTGTCTTAATTGTTATATGTGCATTGATCATGTTGCATGGAGAATAGAAATTAGGACTATAACTTAAAAAAAACTTGCAATATTCTCATTGAAAGATTGGAAGCAAATACATATTATCAAAGAAAAACTTTCTAGACATTCAGATATGTCCTAAGGAATTCCCTAGGCTCATTTGACATATCTATATTTTTTAAATAATCTTCCTTTGCAAACTCAACAGCTTCTTTCCTCATAATATTCTTGCGTTTTGACCTAGAAGTTCTTTTTCTTCTCTATGTCTCAATAAAGGTTGTTGGAAATATATGTGCCTCTGAAGGAATTATCTTGCTTGAAGATGCTTCAGTTGCTACACTCTTCTCGTTTGCTTGAGTTGTTGCATTCAATATTGTTGCGTTTCTAAAATCTCGCTTTGGAACCCAAATTTGCTTCTGCTTATACATTTTTGGTGTTCTAAAGATTAAGTGGTTCAGAATGATGGATTGCTGAATGTTTTATAGTAACTATTTATCTGTTATCTTGAGTACTTAAAGTTTTAATATTGATTATCCAAATCAATCTTTTTAATGTTTGACTCTTGGGAAATGATGTCTAGTATATAATCCTAATGAATATTCTCTTAAGACAACTGTATATATCATCTTTACAGCTATCTGTTGGTTTTATTATTTCTTCTGTTCATCTTTTTACTTCATTTATGTACTTTTCAGAAAATCAAAGGGAAAAGTAAAGAAATGTACTATTGCAAATTAATATGGTCAAAACAGATTTTCATTAATCAGAGAAAAGGATTACAAAAAAAGGACTGGAGAGTACTAAGGATTACAATCAACCTAACTCCTCTAATGCCTTATGACCCATCCAGTTTACCAATCATTGTTAGGTTCATCCTCATCCTCTGCATCTGAAATAATCAAATGATAAATATCTCGTCTCTAATCTTCTTCTTTTTCATTGATTTCTTCTTTGGTTTCAAATCAGTAGACAATGAACCTGCTTCTAAAGGTCTCATTGCAGCTGAGGATGAACCCTCTTCAAAAGATTTTAGTACAGATAACGAAGAACCAACTTCAGATGTTTTAGAACTTGCTTGCTTCTGAGGATTTTGCACCTCTAGACTCTTAGCACCTTCTGATATCTCTGTTATGGTAGAGATGTTGATACTTTTAGTTGAGGACTCCATGTTGTGTTGAACGATGTTGATGAAAATGACATATGTTTCAGTTGCTTTTAAAGTGGAGTCTAGGTAATCCAAATTATGGAATAAAATCATTTTTTCTTGATTCTTGGAACTGTTACGACCAATAACTATTAAAGATGCACTGTATAAGTTTTTAATTCTCTCTACTACTTGAATCATTTTCTCTTCCTTGGAAGCCGATCATGTAATGACGATCTTCTTTACATTTATGAATGTATTTCTTTTGTTTCTTTTTTCTTTTTGATGTGACGAATGGGGGAGAAAGATATACAAGTATATAATAGAGAATCTGAACTCATTCTGTTTTAATGTTGTTTATTTTAATTATTTAAATTTATGTTATTTCTGTTTTTTTGGTTATTACCTGGGAAAAATATTTTAGTTTTATTGATAATAAAACTTAGGTGGAGCTTACAAACCTCAACCTTTGAACTATTAGACTCAAGAGGAGCTTACAAACCTCAGACCCTAATGTTGCTAAGTAAATTAAAATATATTTTAATTTTCTTGTATATAGAACTAAGGAGGAGCTTAAAAACCTCAACTTTGGACTATTAGACTCAGAGGGAGCTTACAAACCTCAGACTCTGATGTTGCTAAGAAAATTAAAATAGTCCAACATTGACATATTTTAGTTTTCTTGAATATAGAGCTTAGGGGGAGCTTAAAAAACTCAACCTTTAACTATTAGTCTCAGATGGAGCTTAAAAACCTCTGACTTTGACGTTGCCAATAAAATTAAAATAGTCTAACATTGTTCTTTTAATACTTATGTTTTAACATCATTAAATTAAGGGAGACTGTTAGAACAAGATTTGTACATGACATATATCCTTTGGATTTTGATGATAACAAAGTATTGAAAGAACAATGGTGTTATCTAATGTGTGTTCTAAATGCATAGGTTCTAAAGCTTAAAGAAGAATAAAAAAAGAGAGATCAACTTACTCCAAGAGTAACTCTATATTGAGTTACTCAACTTAAAAGTTCATTATAAATATTAAATTTTACAAATTCGATTGTTGAATTCAAAGCTCTTATCGAGTATATTATGTTTATAAATTTTTAGAATTACAACTATGTTATCAAATAGTCGACACTTACTTGTGTTTTTTTAAAATGTATTATAATCCCAATGAAATCTATATATAAAGTATCAAAGTATTTCGTTTTTTTCTAAAATTTTGTACACATGATCTATTTTATAAGAACTTTGAATTCAACGATCAGATTGAAGTAATTTAGTATTTATAATGGGTTATTAAGCAGAGTAACTCAGTCCATAATTACTTTTTGAGTAAGTTGATCTCTCTCTCTCTCTCTCTCTCTCTCTCTATATATATATATATATATATATATATATATATATATATATATATATATATATATATATATATATATATATATATATATATATATATATATATATATATATATATATATATATATATATATATATATATATATATATATATATATATATATATATATATATACACACACACACACACCTTTGAATTGTATACTTGCAATCTCACAACGCTTCGTAAGCTCGACTCCACCGCCTCTTGCTCTCTCTTTTATGATTATGGGCCATACTCACATTTGTGAACAGAAAACTTGTTGATCTTTGTTCTTGCAGGTACAACTATCTACAACAGTCAGATGTTTACAATGGTTTTGATGATGATAACATTATAAATTAAACAACGTGATGTGAAGTCTTCATTTGTCTAGAAGAAGCAATGATCGAGATGTTTTATCAGGACGCTTCTGTGAGATCAAGATGTAATCAAGTTCAATAAGGACAAGACATAAGGTTAAATGGTGTTTGGTGAAGTTCTTGATGACCTCTAGGTAAGTAACCTCTAATAATGGTGTCTATCGAGTAATTTATATCAAGCATGATTAATTAGAAGAATCAAGTCCTAAAAATTAGGTATATAAATTTAAAAATTCCTCTCCTTTTAATCCATCATAGATTTTTTTTTATCTTTTCTTCACTACTATGGAAAACACTTACAATGACGGTTGTGAAACACATGTAATGACATTTTCACGTCTCTTGTTAGGTAGCGTGTGATTGTATGTATGCTGGTTTTCATAACAGGCAAGCGACCATGGTTATAAGTTAAGTAGTGCACTACTTATAACAAAGGGTAAAGAAAACAACCATTGTGAAATAATTTATAGCACACATTCTAGGACAAGAGTTGACATTACCAACCGTGGTGGAATGAAATGTAATGCCTATATATATATATATATATATATATATATATATATATATATATATATATATATATATATATATATATATATATATATATATATATATATATATATATATATATATATATATATATATATATATATATATATATATATATATATATATATATATATATATATATATATATATATATATATATATATATATATTGTTAGAGCTAGGATTTGAACTCTGTCACTCCGTGAATGTATTGTTATGGTTGATTGTTTTGACTGTAATACAATGTCTTTTCGTAAATATAAAAAAAATGCATCCAAAAATGAGATATTACCACGGTTAACTGTCAGGCCGTTGTAAGTTAGTGTTATCAAAGTTATATATTGTAGTAATTCTTGTTCATGTGTGAGTATCTACATTTGTTTACTATTATTATCATTATTATGGATTCAACAAAGATTCATTATATTTGAAATATCTCATCAAGGGGTTATCCTTAAAAAATTTCCTCATCCAAGTTTAAAGATGGGAAGGATTTCTCAAGTCGAAAAGTGATCAAACTTGTCTTCTTGGAATAAAAGTTCCTTAAATACTCCAACCTCTATGATAATCTTTATCAAGGATTGATCATAGAGTTCTTAATATCAGGACCATGTCCTATATTTCGAAGGCGGGTTATAATATTCTTCGAAAATCTCAAATACGAAGATATAACTACCATATCAGAAGTGAACAATACTAAGATTGTCTTCTCCCTATAGGAATTTGGGAATTTATGTCGGTTAATAGATTTTGAAAGAATCTTCACAGTTAATGGTCTTTGAAATTCTCACTGAAGGTGAGAAAAATACACAAGAAAGGGAGTTGAATTGTGTTTTCCATTTCTTAAATTAGCCTCTGATCAAAGTTCAGAATCTAAACTGGTGTTCAAATTCTGATTATACGTTGCAGAAGAATGTTAACAGAAGCAAATAAAAGATAAAGAACACACAAAGATTTATACTGGTTCCTCTCAAAAGAGAGTAGTCTAGTCCCCTTGCATCACAAGAGATTTTCATTATAACCAAAACATGATTACAATCTCTTATGCATTTAAGCATAAGACTTTTTTTTCTCAGACCCTCAGCCCAAGACTTCCTGCTTAAACCCCTCAGGTCCAAGACTTCTGCTTAGGTTCAACGAACCCAAGACTTCCTTGCTTAAGCCCCTCATACTCAAGACGTTTTCTTAGACCCTCGGTCCAAGACTTCCCTGCTTAGATTCCATGAATCCAAGACTTTAGCTCAAGCCTCTCAGGCCCAAGACTTCTTGGCTTAAGTGTCACAAACTTAAAACTTCCTTGTTTAGGTTCCACGAACCCAAGACTTCTGCTCAAGCCCCTAAGGCCCAAGACTTCTGCTTAAACATATAGTCTAAGACTTTCTTCTCAATCAACAATTGATTAAGACTTTCAATGCTCTATCATATAGTAGGAGACTGACTTGGCTCAAGCTTCTTAGCAAGAGACTTTGATGCTCAAGCACATAACAAGAGACTTTATCTAAACTGCTAAACAATCATGTTCAGCAGAATAGAGAACAATGCGTACTTGATACAAAACCAGATGTATAGGGTAATCACCTTAACAAAGATCTTAGGCATTTAATATTTCTAAGATATTCAATATTTAATAAATCTTAAGGCTTATTACAATTTACAACATAACATAAATTTTGCATACTCGATTGTGTTGCTTATTGTTTGATCTTATTATTCCTCAATCCAGATAGAAGTGTAGAATATCTCTATCCTTCTTGGTTTTCCTTCTATATTTTCCCTTTTAATTTCTCCTTGTTGAAGACTTCAACTTGAATCTTTAACAACTTATATAGCAGTTGTAGAAGACTAGTCGTTAAAAGAGATAACTTGAAGAAATGTCTTTGTTTTTCTATAGTACAAGAGAGAGATACACTAAAAGATCTTAATCCATTGTGTAACATGTTTCACCATTGCGTCTTCCATGTAATCTTGTATTATAGATTCGTTGAGAGTAGATATCTGTAGAGCATGTCAACTCTTCTTAAGCCTTGTCAATATAGAATCTAGCTGACAAGTTGATTTGACAATGCAACTTGCTTTCTGCAGTACATATAACTCAAGCTTTATTAATAACTCTGAATGTTCACCAGAAGCTGATACATTAACTTAGTATAGAGATGATATGTTGCTCTTCTGATGGTGAGGCCTTCAGCTTTAGACCCTACGCCAGACATCACTTAGAGAGTGTTCTTCAGGTTTTGTTCCACCATAAGCTAGTAACTTTGCTCCTCTCAAATGCGTCCTTATATCAAATTCTGAATTCCTTCTTATCAAGCCTTAGAACCTGCATACTTGTAACGCACATTAGATAATACTTTGTTGTCGTCAAAACCCAAGAGATATATGACATGAACAAATCTTGTACTAACAATCTCCCC
Source organism: Lathyrus sativus (assembly GCA_963859935.3). Classification (NCBI taxonomy): domain Eukaryota; kingdom Viridiplantae; phylum Streptophyta; class Magnoliopsida; order Fabales; family Fabaceae; genus Lathyrus; species Lathyrus sativus. Next base: position 595,835,111 of record OZ012740.1, on the reverse strand, counting down.
CTTTTTGATGATGATAAACATAAGTATTTAAAGGAAAATGTTGGGCAATTATAATTTTCTTGGCAACATCAAGGTATGAGGTTTTTAAGCTCATCCTAAGTCTAATAGTCCATGGTTCAGTTCTATAAACTCCCCCTGAGTACTATATTCAAGAAAAATATTTTAATTCTTGAAGCAACATCAGAGTGTGAGGTTTTCAAGCTCCCTCTGAGTCTAATAGTCCAATGTTGAGGTTTGTAAGCTCCCCCTTAGTTCTATATACAAGAAAATTAAAATATATCACCCGGGCAAGATCACCAAAATAAATATTAAAAAAAACAAAATAACAGAAAATAACAGAAATTTAAAAATACATTAATTATAAATGAACAACATTATATCTGTAGGGTTCAGATTCTTTATTAAATACTATTATATCTTTCTCCCCCTTTTGTCACATCAAAAAGAATAAAAAATAGAAAAATAAAAGAATTACAGTCATAAATGCATTAACAGATCATCATTACGTGACCAGTTTTCAAGGAAGAGAAAAAGATCCAGTAGCAGAGATCATTAAAGAGTTGTATAATGCGTGTTTATTATTTATTGGTCGTAACAATTTCTAGAATCATGCAAAGGATTTTATTACAATGCTTGGGTTACGCGAAATCCATTATAAAAGCAACCGAAGCCTAGGCCATTTTCATTAACATCCAATAAAGAAACATGGAGTCCTTAACTGAAAGTGTTAACATCTCAGTTGTGATAGGGGTCTCAAAGAACTATACTAGTCTGAAGATACAAAATCTTCAGAGGCCAGCAGATTATGAGGCGTCTGCTACTGGTCTCTTATCCTTAACACTGAATACTTCTAACGAGGATTCATCCTCAGCACCTCAGAGACTAACTGAAGAAGGTCCTTCTGCCACTGAGTTAAAAATGAGAAGGAAATCAATGAAGAAAAGAAGGAAGAAGAAGATAAATGAGATATTTTATCAGTTGGTTATCCCGAAGCAGAAAATGAGGATGTTAGTGAAGACGAGCCTAACATCAATTGGGAAAACCGGGTTGGTTATAAGGCCATGGAAGAGTTAGATTAGAATAATCTTAGTTTCATCTAATCCTTTTTATTGTAATCCTTTAAAAATTTTGATTAATGAAAAAGTTGATTGGACCAATTTTATTTGCATGTGTACTATTTTAATTTTCCCTATGATTTTCTGAGAAAAGCATAAATGATAAGAGAATCTTAATAATAATTTTTACAGTTGTTAAGAGAATCTTAATAGGACTGTATGCTAAGCATCATTTCCCAATAGTCGGAATGTTAAAAGAATGATTTGACTAATCATAATTAAAACAATTAAAAACTCAAGGTACTTGGATGAATAGACTCTATACAACTCTCAGCAAACTGACTTTTCTAATCACTTAATCTTCTGAACACAAAAATGTATAAGCAGAAACAAATTTGGGTTCCAAAGAGAGATTTCAGAAAGACAACAATATTGAATGCAGCAGCTCAAGCAAGCACAAAGAATGTAGCAACTAAAGGGTTTACAAGCAAGCAGACAACCTCAGAAGGACATATTTCTTCAGCAACCTTTGTCGAGACACAAAAAAGAAGGAAAACTCATAGGTCAAAACGCAGGAATAATCTAAGGACGGAGGCTATTGAGTTTGCTCGAGAAGATTTTGAAGATTATTTAAACAATCTGGATATGTCAGATGAGCCTAGGGAATACTTTAGGACATATCCAAATATCTAGAATATTTAGTTAAGAAATTGTAACAGCTCTCAAACTTTCAATAATAATGATGCATTTTTTTAGTTTTATCTTATTTATTATTCTCTTGAACAACATGATAAACATATATTTAACAGTTAATATAAACAAGAACTTGAACAAGAATATGAAGAAGAACGATTTTTAAATAACAATATTGCTTAATACAAGATGTTTAATAATTATAAGGTATATATTTGCAGAAATCAAACATCAGAAACTCTCATAGATAGCTTTAATCTTTTCTCTCCAGATTTTAGAAGAATCATCCATTGAACTTATGATAACTCCATGTTAGATCGGCAGTTTTGAAAGAACTCGTCTATAAGGAATGAAAAAAGTATTTCCCTTGTGAAAGGATGAAAGAGTCTTCTTCAGATAGTCAAACATAACTTGAGGAAGATCAATCTGCATATCTGAATTGAGAAGAAGTAGCAAATCATTTTCAATAGGGTTCATAAGGTCTAGATCTTTGTTCTTAGGTAGCAAGTTTGAGTTTAGAATATGATTCAAAATAATTGCATTAGAACAAAGATTTGAGATCTAAGAGATGTTTAATGAATCCATAAAAGTACACCAAGTAGGAAGATAGTATTCTAAAATAAGAGTGCCTGGAATTTCTTCAATATCCTCACAGTTGATTACATTGGAAATCGTCTTAGAGGTTATTATTATAGAAACACCAGAAACCTTGAAAAGAAAAGCACACTCAGAACTTAGCTCAAAAGTGGAACCATTAATCCAAAACTCTATGATAAAACTTGGATAAGTGAAACCACATAGCATATCAAAGTATCAATTCCAACCTTGTTCAGTAACAGTCTTCCAAAATTTAAAACCAAGTTTAAGCAGCTCGTCAAAATCCACAAACTTTTCATTGATGACAACTAGTTGATTCAAAGGAGAATTGACTAGAGAATTCATCTCAGGTTTGGTTTGAACAATTCAGATGAAAACAAAAAAAAAAGGAAACTGATAAAGGAATAAGAATCTTGTCAGAAGAGCATAAAGAAGACATAAAATGATGTTTCACAAAGATAGGGGATACAGATAATAGAAATATATAAAAGAAAATATCATTACCCTAAAGTTATTACCCAACATATTTCTTGCATCCACCAAATGATAATCAATTTTATGGAGTGCTAAGTAAACAGAGTTTTAGAAAAGATGTTTACTTAAACTACTTTATCAGAAGTAAGGATTCATTTTCTGAATCTCAGGGACTGACAATTTTTCAAAAGCTATATGTCATCAAAGTCTAGTAGGATTAGACTTCGAGTGAGATATCTTCTGTTAGTCATCATTTTTTGATGTAATATTCAGAATTAAGCCTTTTCTCTTGGAACTAGAGTCAAGCTTTATTAATGAATTTTAAATTAGTTTCTTTGACAAATAACTAGCAACAATATCATCAAAAAAAGGTGAAGGTACTGATTTTATAATTATGATCATCACCTAGTTAATGACATATTCAATATAGACAAATACACCATAGTTTCTACTTAAAGATCTTTGAAGATTCTTAAAGAATTTTTCTAGAGATCTAACAGGGACTTTGCATTTATTCACACATAAATATTTCATTGAGTCAAGAAATATGAAAGGAAAGAACATGACATACTTTTTTTGGCTTAATACTCTTTTTGGTCCCGTATCTTAACCTCAAAGTTCATTTTGCTCTCTTAACTTTAAAAAGGTCCATATTGGTCTCTTAACTCTTCAAAACATTCTATATTGTTCCTTTTTGTCCTATTAGCGACGGAAAAATTTAAAAATCAATTGCAAAATTCGTCACTAATGGGAAATCAAAATGTTGATTAAAGCTAGAGTTTATTTGGATAATGAACCTTTAGAATCAACTAGCATTTAGATTAATTAAAAACTACTAAACCGAATTAAGCTCCAGGTTGCTAATGGGCACTTAGAGAATGTTCCAACTAATATATAAATAAATGATGGAGAGGCACATCAAGGATCAAGGATCGTTTACTGAAGGGTTTTTTCAACCATTCTTGCAATCTTTTGAGAGATTTCTCTGGTTATTTAAAGATTGACCAAGGAAGTTGCATGTATAAAAAAGCATGCAATGAGAAAACAAATATCCAATAATGATTATTATAATGAGAACTAAGTAGTTGTCTTTATTCTTGTTTGTTTATTGCTTTAATGGGTTTATCTTCTCCCAATTTCCTACTTTATTTAATTGTGGATTTATTTCCATTTAAATTAATAATAAGTATTTTATACTCCTTATTTAAATTTGTGATATATTTGCTTGAACATGTTTTCCCGCCTTTTATCTATTTGTTTATTTTTCCTGCCTTTTTGATAATGGCTAAGGGAGAGCATAATATACTCTCTATATTTGTGAGATGAGAGGTTAAACCAACCCAATATTTATCTATGGTTTTCTGTGTTTCTTTACCTCTCTGAGAGATGTGTTTTCATCATAAAAAAAGGGGAAATGTGAATCTTTGTGCTTACATGTACAACTATTTGCAATAGTCAGATGTTCATGATAGTTTTGATGATGACAACATTATATGTCAAACGACATGATGTGAAGTGTTAATCTGTCAAGAAGAGAAAATAATTAAGATGTTCTATCAAGATACTTATGTGAGGTCAAGATTTAAATCTAAATTCAATAAGAATAACGCCTAAGGTTAAATAATATTTGATGAAGTCCCTGATAATCTCTGATCAAGCAATCTTTAATGATGATGTCTATCAATGAAGTTATATCAAGCTTCATCATTTGGAAGAATCAAGTTCCAAATAAAGTGTTGAATCAACAATGAATCAAGCAAGGGATCTTGAATCCTCAAGGTTATGTAAAGAAAGAAAGTGTAAAGCTCACATGGTCCTTTGTCTAAGTGATCAACTAATTGTAAAGGTATAAAAGTAATTATCAAATTACTAAAATTACTCACACACTCACTTAAAAATGTTTCAAAACCTCTCTAAATTTGATAAAAACACCTTAAAACCTTTGGGAAAACCATCAAGGTGCTTGGGTAATTTACCAAGAGTATTCCTATTATATAGACGATTATGGACTTATTCCACTCGTTTAGATCAAGGAAAAATGATCTTTAATATGATAGAAATACTTATATTAAATTAAGTCACATTATCGTTGTAGGGTTTCCATTAAATTTGATAAAAACACCTTAAAACCTTTGGGAAAACCATCAAGGTGCTTGGGTAATTTACCAAGAGTATTCCTATTATATAGACGATTATGGACTTATTCCACTCGTTTAGATCAAGGAAAAATGATCTTTAATATGATAGAAATACTTATATTAAATTAAGTCACATTATCGTTGTAGGGTTTCCATTTTAGGATTAGGGTTGAAATCTTTTTTAACCTTTTATTTAATTAACCCTAGTAGTTAATTGATTGAGTCATTAAAAAGATCATGGATCTTTTTCCTTTTTTAGTCAAACTTTTCTCATATATATAAAAGGTTTCTCCTCATTTTCAAAATTCACTAGAAATTTAATCTATAACTATTCTTTCTTACTTCTAATATTTCTTAGTTTATATTTCTCTAATTATTCACAAGGTTTCCATAGTGGTTTGAGAGTGAAATATATATGTGAGAATCATTGTGTGGTGGTGTAGTGCTATCTTTGTAATTTACTCAAAATGGTATTATCTCTTGTGTAAAATCTTTTGAAGAAGTTGTTTGTTTGCTTCTGAGCTTAACCAATTAAAAGATCTTGTTGAGTTCGTGAGATTAGCCAAGTAAAACATTTGTTTGGTTCTGAGCTCCATCAACGAAAAGTTATTTGTTGCCTCTTGAGATTAGCCAAGTAAAATATCTATTTGGTTTTTGAGATCAACTTAGTCTAAAAGCTTTATTCAGTTATGAGATTAGCACGGTGTAAAATCTCAAGTTTGATTGTAAGAAAATCTGTGAGCACAACCTGTGAAAAGCTCATGTCTCATATAATGAAATTTCTCAAGAAGAAATTCTTTGGAACAAAAGTAGGCCAAGTGATTAGGTTGAACCTCTATAAATCGCTAGTGCATTTCTCTCTCCCCTTTTCTCTTTATATTTCTATTATTTACTTCTTTACATTATATTTATGTCTCTTCATCTCTTTGATTTTCTTTCTTTTGTTTATTTATCTACTTTGTCTATGTTTGATTTATAAAATTAACTTAATTTTTTTTATAAATCAAAGTTTATAATTGGACATCTTTTTTCAACCTATACAATTCACCCCCTTTCGTGTTTGGAGTCACTTGTCATGCAAAACCCATATGAAGTTTACATGTATGAAATTTACATCCTAGCAACTAGGAGGTAAAACACCCACTTCATAATGAGAAGCATGTAATGATTTCAACACACAATTTTCTCTACTTTGTCATTGTTGATTGGCTTGGTCATTATATCGGTTGCAGTTTTTTTATTTATAAAACATCACATCAATGTGTTTGGTCTTGGTGTGATATACCTGATTGTTTAGCAAATAAATGGAATCATGACTATCACAAAGCAACTAATCCCCATATTACTCAACACACAATTTTCTAACCAATCCTTCAACCTATAAGTCCTCTTTAGAATACCCAACTACTTCCATGTATTGTAATTTAACTGTAGACATGGTCAATATGAATTAAATTGATGATTCCCAGCAAGTAGGTGCGTCTGCAAGAGTAAAGACATATTATATTCTAGACTTCTTATTATCCATATCACTTGCATAGTTTAAATCAATATATTCTATAGCTGAAGGATCACCATGTCCATTTCTAAACATGATACCATGACATGATGTACCTTTCAAATACCTAAAATATATGTTTGATTACTTCCCAATGACGTTTACCTAGTTTGGACATAAACTTGAAAACATGACTTGTAGCTTGTCCAAATCAAGTCTAATTCACACTAGGGGTGTTCAAATCCAAACCAATCCAAATAAAAACCGCAAACTGATCCAAAAAATCAAAAACCGACAAAAAAAAGAATATTATTGAATGTGTTTGGATGTCATTTTGTAGAAACCGTTCGATTTGGATCGGATTTCGGATTTATTTTTTAAAACCGGTCCAAACCGCATGTATATATTTTTTTATGTATTTATTTTTTATTTTTATGATATGTTGTATTAATTTATTATTCAATGATATTTATTTTTTTATATTATTTATTAGTTTAGAAAATGTATTTATTTTTATTATTTCACTTGTTTCAACTATAATCGATCATTCTCACTTTGTAACATAATTTTTAGCATGCAATATTTAATATATTATATCAAATATATTTCTTATTAGAATTTTTATAATTTTAATAAAAAAATAATTTGTAATTTGAATATTCAAAAACCGATCCAAATTAAATCGCATAAAATTGGATTGGATCGGATCATATTTTTTATACAATCATCCAAAACTGAACCAAAGCGCGAGCAAGTTTATCTTTGGATCAGATGATTTTTTTACCTCAAAATCGATCCAAATCGAACCACGAGCACCCCTAAAATACATTAAATAACCAACAACATTGGTACAAGTAACCATTTTTATACACTCATCTTCTGCATCTATCTTTAGAAATTGATCAAATAAGAGCTCAAAGTGATTTTCCAATGGAGTACTCACATCCTTCAAATTTCTCATGTCAAATTTACCTAAAACCTTTTCAACATAGATTTTGTTAGAGACCCATAACTTTCTAAAACTAATTCTTTTTCTCTAACACCTAAGTCCTGCATGTCAAACTCATTTCCCGTCAATAGTCTTCAATAGTCTTCAGTTCATTTGCATCATGTAAATAATTAACAATGATCAACATATAATCCACATACAATACCAATAAAAATAAAAGAATCATCATCAAGGCTCCAAACATTAACACAATTGTCATATTCACGCCTACTATAGCCTATATGAAACATGTATGAAAGAAAGCGCTTGTACTACTACCTTGGAGATTACTCTAAATCATAAAAATACCTCTTTAATTTAAAAACTAATATATTTTGCCCAATATCACTGAAATCCTCTGGTTGCTCCATAAAAATTTGCTCATATTTATTATCGTGAAGATATGTTATCTTCACATCCATATGCTGTAAATATATGTCTTGGTCGACTGCCAAAGTTAACACTGCCCTGATAAAAGTATGTCTAATGACCAGAGAGAAAATATCGTCATATTCAATCCTTTTCTACAAGTATCATTCTCTATGAGGCGAGTCATGAACTTTTCTTTTTTTTCTCTTACTGTTGGTTTTCTCTTATACACCCACTTATAGTAAATATCATTTTTTCCCCTTTTGAAGCTAAACAAGCTCACGTGTCTGGTTTTCATTTAAGGACTTCATCTCTTCTACCATAGTACACTTCCATTTATCTTTCTCAAAGCTGGATATAACCTCTCGAAAGATGGACATATCTCTAAAACTATTAAGAAGTGCATAAGTTGCCATATCTTTATACCCATATATTTCTAGTGGCTTAATCTAGCGTATCCCTCTGTCACTTACCAGGGAATAATTTTTTATCCATCTAAATCTCCAAGCATATGATGGTTTTTTGTATCAGATTTTGGTACAGCCTTTGGTTAAGGTACTACTCACATATTACTCACTAGTAGCTAATCAATATCCACCTAAATCACCTCAATTCTGAAAGTTTCCTCTTCAAATGTTGACACAACTGTTGCAACCGACTGCTTTAAGAAGAAGTTATCATTATAGAAAACATATTTATATCTAGCCATCTTCTTTGGACTAGATAATAGAACTTGAACCCCTTAACACCTTTTTTGTAACCAATGAAGACACACTTCTTTAACATTGGATCAAGTTTAGATTGGTTCTCATCTGATATGCACACACTTTGGACACCAAACAATATTTAAATTGTCAAGATCAATGGGGTTATCAGTCCATTGGTGACTTATGTCTACTCTTGTGACTATTTTTGGTGATGCTCAGTTCCGTTAGGGATACTTTTTCATATTGTGGGAGAGTGATAGCCTACATGAAGATCTATGTTAGGAATATCTTTCAGATACCAGGTGAACAAGTCATTGCTTGCTTGTAAGATCCTCATTAGTTGATGTTTCACTTCTTCGGGTAAATTGACCCTTACTCTAATGACTTTTGAAGGGTCGTTCCTTATAGCGGCCTCGATGAAATATTAGTTTGGATATGTGCACTCAACCATTTTTCTAAACTCAAAAGGCAATTTTTTTTGTCGTCATTATCAATGTAGTGTGGTTTTATTATAGCATCTAACTCAATTGGTCCCACGCCCTCGACTTCAAATGTATAGGTTTCCTTTAGTTTCAAGTATTTTTAAAGTCAACCATGAGTATAACAACCTCATCTATATTAGTGTGGAACTATAATTTCAATTGACCATTGAGGGCACGACGCATAAATCAACCAACGTCATCCATCCAAACATGCAGTTGTAAATGGAATTGCTTCAATCACCAAAAATATTACTTTCACAACATTATTGCTCTTATTTTTCCAAAATATTATCAACACCTCAATGTACCCTTAGGACTTGGTGTCTGATTCGTCAAAACTTAGAGGTTTCCTCCATGGTATAGTTGTAGGTGACGCTGAAGCTTCATGGAACTAAGTAAATTTTTATAAACGATGTCACAAGAACTCCCCTAGTCAACAAACAAACAAAAATGTAAAACCCCAACATTTTTTCCTTCATCATTAAAGGGATGTGATTATTTGGCACCTCATTAATCATCTCATCTTTGTAAAGGAGAAATAGGGTCCCGTTCTTTTCATCCTCGGTTTTGATTTGTCCATTGATGTGGTAGCCTCATTTTTCTTCTTCTTAAGTGAGTAACACATTTATTACTTAGGGTTAGGGAAACCCTGAAGATGACAAATTTGCAACCTGAGAGGCCACATATTATCAACTCGTTCTTCATTGGGCGTTGATGGGTAAGTTTTCCCAAGAAATACAAAATTGTCCCTAGATGCTAGCCACAATATGAAAATCGAATTACCAACTGAATGACCAGTCGATAAGAGTGGGTTCTCAAGAAAATTATTGTTGGCTTTCTCACCTTTTTCTTACTTTACTATCTTGTGCAACTATTATGGGCTTGAACTCGCTATGTTTTCCACCGAAATGTTTTTTAGAAGGTTTCTTGATAAATTGTAGATGTACCTCGCAGAGAAAACTCTTCAGTAAATGTACTCTTAGAGTTTTCCATTAAAGTAGAAATAGAGTGGAAACATTTAATAATGATTGTCACAGACAATGCCAAATGATTTATAGTGGGTCTTCTTCTTCCTGTGTTACTAACTAAGGATCTAATGACAAACTTTGGAACAATCTTCAAACTTTAGTTTGATGATGGGTAATGTACCTACAAACGTTTGGACACTTAATTTAGTAATCTGGAAGTGTGAGATTTTAGGTTAGAATAATGTGAACTTGAGGGTGATTTTCCTTTTTATCTTTTTAGTACGTCCTAAGGGTTAAGCTCATATAACCTTCCATGGGGGACATATGTCTCATATTGCATTTTTCAACATATAATATGACATGGTTATCAAGCGACCCATGATGATTGGGCAACCTTAATCTAGTAACTTTTTTAGGTGAGTGTATCTTTTAGACATATTTATCCAATGACTTTGAGTGACCCAAAATCATGTGGGTTGGGCTTCGGCCCCAACTAAAACATGTCACATACACAAATCAGTGTCTAGCGAATGTATCAGTAATATAAATGAAGTAAAAAAACATGTATATCTGACAAATTTTATTTAGTAGTTCATCTACATCTCACATGTATAAAGCTTAAACATATGATACACATTTCAACTTTAGTAGGTGATGAGTAAAAAAAAACTTCAGTGGATGATTCATACCCTAGATATATTATTTTACAAAATGCATGACTCACATCTTTTAAGTGAATTTTGTGGGTTATATCCTTAGACTTTAAAAATATGGCTTTCATTTATTTCGACTAAATAATAATGTCACACACACACACACATTGATCATTTTTATGTATGTTACTAATAATCATACCATGATCATGTCAAATTCACTAAATTAAAGAAAAATAGTCAAGTAATGTAGTGGCTAGAATTCACATTTTAAAGGTGAATAAGTGGGATGTCACAAATTACACCGAAAAAAAAATAGGATGTCACATAATCGAATCTGCACACCAATATCTAATGCTTCTACATATCTACCAACTGAGTTGGCTTAACAGGACAAAGAAGTTATAAAATATTGTTTAAATAACTATATAAATGTCTACTCATTTTTCAAATGTGTATATCTTTTGAGAAAGTAAGATATACACTGAAAGTGTAAATTAAGTTTACACTGTCAACCTATTTTATCATGTCAATGCATAACCATTAAACTCGTATCTTTTACTTACTTGTGTCATACCCTAAATTTGCCCGCCATTTTTTTTTGTAATTATTTTTGTATTTTTTTTATTTCGCATATTTTATTTAATTTCATGCCGTTTAGACACGTGTCCACCCCCGATTGGGCGCTTTTCAAATCTCGACTATTTTGCCCAATAGGAGCGTGACACATGGCAAAAGGGCATTTTTGTAAATTTTAATTCCATGTTTATTTTTCTCATTTCCTTGCAAATATTACCTTTATGTTCATATTTTTATTTTATCATTTATTTAATTTAATTAGATTTTTATTATATTTTTTAGATTTAAAATAGTTATTTATTTTTCTTTTAGAATATATTTTATTTTAATAGTTTTTAAATAGTTTTTTTTATAAGTTGTTTAGAGTTGTATATTAAATAAGTTTTTATTGATATTAGGATTTATTTGTAAATAATTTTTGTTTAATAGATTTTTAGAATTAATTAGAGTTATTTAAGGTTATTAATTTATTCAACTATTTATTATTTTATTAGATTATTTAGTTTAATTAAAATAGATTATTTAATTAGGATTAATTGTTATTAATTATTATTCGTCTTTAGTTTGGAATATCATTTTGTTTAATTTAGTTAGATTAGATTAACTAGGATTAATTAGGAATAGTTTATGTTTATTATTAATTTTGGTTATTTAATTAGGATTTTATTTATTAGCTTTTAATCAATTTTAATTGGTTTCTATTTTAATTATCGTAAAACCAGTCTTTCTTTCATCATCAGTTTTTTTTCTCACTAATCATCATTATCATTAATCAACCATCATCTAATCATTCATTAAACCGCTGCCATGTGTCTGTATATAAACCCTCCACTCACTATTCATCATCTCTCACATTTTGCAACCCTAGCCTCCAAACCCTAACCAGCTGTCTCCTTCCTCCTTCATCAGTTCATCACCATGAAACCTCACCAACAGCATCAATCGAAACTTCCAGCCATCAAACCTTTTCCTACTTCCATTAAACAAACTTCACCTCCTCCATCTTCAGAAAACGAACTTCCAACACTCAAAATCATCACCGCCTTCATTCTCCATGACCCAGCCGCGAAACCGCTCTCTGTCTCCATCAAAACATCCATTTTCAAATCAACTTCGTTCTCCATCAAAACCAAAACCCAGTTCAAACCAAACAACCACAACCCTCGCACACCTTTCCGCCACGCCATTCACGTACCAACATCAGCGGTCAAGACCTCTACGACAACGCGATACAACGATAACAAATCTAACGTCGCAGAGAGAGATGAAAATAAGGGTGGCGAGATCGTGGAGAAAGGAGAGTTAAGTTACTATTGAGGTTTTGGAACACGCATAGACACACTATTGAACACATTATCCTCATGCCAACTCCGACATCATGGAACTAGGATTTTGCTCTGCTTCATCAACGACTTCAGCTATCTCCTGACAAACTCATGGAATTCAATTTGAAGTTCCGGCGCTGATTATGGAACCCACTGGGTTTTGAAAGTTTCCTCATTTCCATCATGTGCTTTTCATGTCTTTTTTTTTCTGTTTGGTTTCGTAAGTTATTTACAGGTGTGGTGATACGGAGTTCAGTAGTGTGATTTATTTTGACTAGCTAGTGGTTGAGTCCGTCTTCAATACCACGTCCGAGTTTAGAATGTCGTGTTCGTGCCGATTTGATGAAGGCGATGACACTATGCTGCTGCTGTGTTTGGTTTACGTCAACCGCTCGACATCGTGGTAACAAATCTGAATCAAATTTGCATTGGTATTGATTTCGGTTTTCGGTTTAGCTGGTTGTGCGTAATTTCTCCCACGAGCATTTCAAGTTGCTTGTGTTGACTTTTTGTTTTCTGTTGCGTGCATGATTTTGGTCTTATGAATAGGCTTGATCTTCAACAGATTCACTTTGTTGCTTTGGGTATGAATATGTTAGCCACACAAATTCTTATGATAGAACGTGTTCTCCAATTGTGCTTAACAAACTACACACCACAAGCACCTAAACAATGAAACACTTTTTTTCTTTGCGTCATTTTGTTCACATTGTAAATTATACCATGTATATTAGGATTACAAGCATGTTGTGCATAAATTCTATGTTGGGTGATGATGTTGTTGCAGTTCCTTTTGTTTAGTCATTTAATATTTTGTTGCAGGCACTGAGTGAATTTGTGTTGTTGTCAGTTTTTACTTATTTCAATGATATGCTGTGTTGTTATCTTAATTTGACTTGTTTTAATCATAATGATGGTATGTACATGATTTACTTTTGTATAAAATATTGTGCTTACCTTGTATTTGTGTTCATTTCATATGGAGTAATGGCAGTATCAATTATGTTACTTTGTATTTCTTTCATTTTAATTCTGGTTCTACTATATTGCTATTGGATATTGTTGTGAAGATTGTAGTCCATCATATCTTGTAATATTGTAAATAATTCTATGATAATAAGCATTGGCATGTGTAGAAAGTGACGGCAGTTCGTATCCGACACTATATATGTATATATAATTTAAAGGTTGTTGGTAAGTTATTGAAATAAGCTACTTGACTTGTTCATGAACAATTTATTTTATCCATTATTTAAAAAAAACTGTTTTTGTTGTTTTATTTTATTTATATATTTTATTTTATTCTTTTTTTAATTAATAGGATTTGTTTAATCATTTATTTATTTATTATTATTATTTTTATTTTTTACTAAGTAAATTAATTTTTTTCCTCATGATTTCTAAATCAATTTCGATTTTATTTTATGTATCACCTTTTTTACTTTGATTCCGATTTGGAGTTGTATTTTCATTTCATTTTGGTCGATGACGAAAGTCCCATAAATCGATTACTAAATCAATATATTGATAAGTATCGTTGGATCTGAGACCACCTCTTTTCTCTCCTCGCTTCTTATCCCAACTCGATTCAAAAACATTTTCAAACCAACTTCAAAATCAAATCATCTTTGTATTGAACTAAACGAGGGGATTAAGTGTAGACTTTCTTCTTCTCCGAGTGATGGGATGCCCACTGTAGTGAGGGAGGTTTCGACGCTCGTCTTTCAATACGAAGACGTTTCTATACCATCTCTCCTAAAACCTCGGTCGCGTACCGAGTTCATTTTCAAACCATAATAAATTGATTTCTCTTTGTATCGAATTAAAGAGAGAAGATTGGGTGTAGATCTCTTCTTCTCCGAGTGATGGGATGCCCACTGTAGTGAGGGTGGTCTCGACACTCGTCTTTCGATACGAAGACGCGACTTCTTCCACCACCTCTCACTTTCACAGCTTCTTTTCGTACCCCTTGTCACCTAAAACCTCGGTCTCGCACCGAGTGCATTTTAAAATCATTTTCATAACAATAAAACTTGAATGGTCGTGGAGTGGTTAGGCGTAGGCCTTCTCCTATCCCGAGTGCTGACGTTTACCGTAGGGTTCTCTGTCGCCAAAGCACTTACCATTCAAAACCAAAAACATCTTTAATAAGAGAATGAAGTTCTCTTTGCATTGAATTAAAGAGAGTGGATTAAGTGTAGTCTTCTTCCTCTCCGAGTATTGGGATGCTCACTGTAGTGGGGGTGGTCTTGATATTCGTCTTTCAGTACAAAGACGCTACGTTCGCCACACCTTTTCATAACAAAAACTTCGAGACAATGAATTGGGTACTACCCGTAGGGGTTACTATCCGAGGACCTATCTCGCCCCAAAAACAATCTCACCAATCAAACATGACACCTTGCCTCGTATGGCGAAGACCAGTCTCCAAAAGGATATGTTACGTCCGTTCTACCGCAAACAGGTAACGCATAAGTCTCCTCACATGCGAGCAGCAAAACACCTAAACTGCTAGAACGCGTACGATAACATCATCCACAAAACACACCGGTTATCCGCACCGTAGGCACGAACTACGTTGCTCTGATTTCTCATGTCTGATTGAGAATACGTAGGCATAGGATTGCAATATCCTAGCGAGCACCCTTTTCTTTTTCCACCCTTTCCCAGAAAGGCATGCTACGTCCATTCTACCGCAAACAGGTAACGCCTAAGTCTCCAACGAGCGAGCAGCAATACGCCTAACTGCTAGAATGCGCATGATAGCATCGTCTACCAGAACTCCCCCTGCACACCGTAGGCCGAACTACGGCTGCTCTGATTCTTTACTTCTTTTGAGTAAAGATACGTAGGCACAAGGGCCACAATCCTTGCCGAGCACATTCCCCCTATATCTGTAGTTCCCCGAACTACGTCGACTCTGACTTTCTCATATCTTTTGAGAATACGTAGGCCTAGGACCGCGAAGTCCTACCGAGTCTGTTCTTTCTCTTTTCTCCCTCTGTTACCTCTCTTTTCGCGTTTCTAAACATTTTCTCCCTATCTTTTGGAACACTTCTTATAGCATAATGTTTAAGCAAATAAATTCACACGTCGACAAACAAATGGTTCCCATCGAGTACGATGGATGCGAGGGGTGCTAATACCTTCCCATCGCATAACCGGCTTCCGAACCCGTTCTTGGTCGCGAGACCATCTTATCCATTTTCTTTCTTAAGGTTTTCTCGATATTTTCCTTTCCCCTCATGGGATAAATAAAGTTCGGTGGCGACTCTTCTGTCCTTTCTTTTTCGCCTCCCCGTCGTTGCGCGATGCATTTTTCGAGTAGCGACAGCTGGCGACTCTGCTGGGGACTCCTAGCGAGCCAAGCCTAATTTGTTTGTCGCGTGTGTGATTTTGTTTGCTTTTATCTGTTTTTTTTATGTTGTGTTCACTAACCTGTTGGGTTTATTGGATTGGTTTGTGAGGATAAAAGCTTTCTACCCGAGCTTTCGAGTATACACTAAGTTAGGAGGTGGATTCTTTCTGATTTGCGAGACTTAGGACTCGTTGAGTTGGATCGAATTCCACCGCTCAGATGAGACCCCGTTGGGATGATTATGTCTTACGTGTAGTCGTAATGGCGTTTTTATTTCCGACATGGGAGTCCGTGACTCTGAGGACCTTTGTAGAACCTTATTCCGAAGGTTCCTAAAACATAACTCTGTGTTCATCCTTTGAAGGGAATACCGTCTTAAGAGTAGTCGTTATGATGGAAAACTTTTGAGGGTTTGTACATGGGACTTTGTTTTAAAGCCTTTGGGATACCCTCTCTTAAACCAGTAGATAGCCCACCCAATGGGAGAGATACCTTTTGTTGTTGTCTTGCAGGATTTGTGACTTTAATCGTTGTTGTGGATCTGTTCTCGTGTGCACTCATTGCATTGCATTTGCATAAGCATATCTGCATCATTTTGCATTTTCTTCCCTAACCAGATACCAAGAGCTTACCCGTCCTCTGTCCATAACCTGCAGTTGATTTCCCGACACTCATGTCAAACTTGTGAGAGCTACAAAGAGTTTGAAGAAAGAGGAACGTAGAAGCTTCGAGAAGCCAAGTCAAAATGAAGCAAGCTGAGATAGCTATGTCAGAGAATGACCGCCAGAATGTTGATCCCCCACAAGGATTTACTGTGACGAATAATCCACTGTATGATCTTCCGCAAGTAAACGTTCCTACTCGACCCCAGAGGATGCCAACGACTGATCCCATGGAAGAAAAGCTTCGTGCCCTTGAGGAGACAATTCAAGCTATAAGAGTGTCTGACATGCCCAGACTCGATGCTGCTGATATGTGTCTAGTGCTAGACTTGGTGATCCCTCCAAGATTCAAGATACCCAACTTCGAGAAGTACACAGGCTTTAGTTGCCCGAGGCGTCATTTGGTGATGTACTGTCGAAAAATGACCCCCTATACTCATGACGATAAGCTGATGATCCACTGTTTTCAAGAAAGTCTGAGTGGGGCATCATTAAGTTGGTACACAGATTTAGAAAGGAGTCATATCCAATCGTGGAGGGACCTAGCCAGTGCTTTTCTAAAGTTTTACCAGTTCAATTTGGACACTCCTCCCATCCGCATGCAGTTACAAAGCCTATCTCAGAATGAGAATGAACCCTTTAAGGGATATGCACAGCGGTGGAGAGAATTCGCAGCAAGAGTGCAACCACCACTCTCGGACAAGGAGCTGATTGACATGTTCATCAACAGTTTGCAGGGCTCTTATTTTGAAAGAATGGCTGGTTGTACGCCATCAAGCTTCTCTGACCTTGTGATTGTAGGAGAGCGCCTCGAAAGCTACCTCAAAAGTGGACAAATCCAGGACGCATCAGGCAGCCAGGCCAGTGAGATTGAATCTTTCGACGATTTCCATGAGGAAGAGAAGGATGAAACTAGCGCACTCATAGCGAACATTGGGTATCCTCACGATGTACCAACAAAACTCTATGATCCCTCGTCTGCTCAACATGCATCATTACCAGTGCCATGTTATCCTCATGGACAATCAGCCATGCCTAAAGCTTCATCCCACAAGCCATGGGTCGCTCCTCATGAAAATCAACAAGCCCATGGCCAAGGATATCAGAATCAGCACCGTAATCAGAATAGGCCCAGCAACAACTTGGAAAGAAGGACTGCACCTCTTCATCCGGTCCCTATGTCGCACAGTCAACTTCTCCCACATCTGATTCAAAACTCATTGGTGGAGCCTAAAACTCTTAAGCCTGTGCCAGAACCTTACCCTCCGAGGTACAATCCCAATGCTCAGTGTGGATATCATGGTGGATCCATGGGGCATGCGACTGAAGAATGCAAAGCCTTTCAAGCCAAGGTGCAACAATTGATTGACAAAGGGTATATCTCTTTTCTAGAAGGAAGTTTGGTCATTCATGTCAACCTCTCAGCTGTCTAAGCTCGAAGATTTCAAGGGTCATTTCAAGAAGCCAGTGGTCCAGACAGGCTGACGTCCTCAACATTGGCAGTCCTTGAGCGCTTTTATCATTTGCATCTTACAGTTTATTTCTTGTTAATTGCTACTTGTGTTTAAACATTATTGTTTTGAATGGTAATATTAATGAAGTGATTATGCATTTTCTGAATTAGTTATGTCGTATTCACTCTTTTTTTTTCACTTATCACAATCACAAACACATACTTTTTATTCACTCCGCTTTATCACTGCTGATTTAGCAAAGATTGGAGGGAGGATGACGAAAACGAAATACCCATAATTGCAAACCGTATGCTTTCAGACAAAATCTCGTCAATGATGTACAGGCATTGTTTCAAATCCCCTAAACACCGGAGATATAAGGAGTTAATCCCTAGTCAACCACTTCGAGCCTAGAAGTAGGAGTTTCTTCGAACATTCAAACCCTTACACTCAACCTGGGGCAGGGTAGTTGTTCAGTTAATCCAATCCCGCATTCAAATCAACAAAGCAAAAATCCAAAGACAAGACGGTGGTTCATCAATGACCCATGACGTGGCAGTCACAACCCTCCAACAAAATCCAAAAAAATTAAAAGCCTGCTAAGTCGAACACCTCAAAGGGGACTTAAGCAAAAAAATCAAGGCTATCCCGATGGATCTGACAAGCAAAATCAGTCCATGCAAAAGTTAGGGATCAAAAACAAAATCAAAAGAGGTCCTCAAAACCCTCAACAAAAACAAGATAAGATTCAGTGATCACCCAAAAGGGTCACTGACATCCATCAAAATAAGGTGACTACCATTTCGAGCAAACCTTGAACCATCAAGCTTATACCGTCGAGGTAAACAAATGCAGAATTAACTGAACGTAGGTATGGAGATTATCAAGAAGAAGGGGTGGGTACAAATTAACTTTGAGCCTAATATTCTTTGTTTCTATAACCGTGAGCCAGACCACGTTACAACCCTCGAAAGACCTAATTGAGTCGAGGTTTATTCTGAAAGCATACTATCGCAAGGTTGCGTAACCTGACTCCCCACATATTTGTTAATCATCAGCTTTGGTGTCAATATCCTTGCTATATCTTTTACACCAATCAAATTAGCACAACGTTTGGACTAACGGTCCATTCGTCTCACTACCACGACACTCAATAAACGACAATTCTTTCAAAAAAACTTGCATGAACTTCGCGTTAAAATTACCATTTGTGAACAAACAATTTTAATTGCAAGTCAGTAGTTGGCATAAAGGAAATTCCAACACGAAGCAATCAAGCAGGACTGGATCATTCAGCAGTCTGGATCAGTCTGAGGCAAATCCCCAAACAATGGTCGATCATGGGGCAAATCATTCAAGAAGCGGTTGATCAAAAGTGAATTATACCAATTAGGGGCAGGCCACCCAGAGTTTCTCTGACTTGAGGATAGATCCCTCCAATGTTCAATCAGGATAAGTCAAGTCGCTTCAACGCTCTTTCAAGAGCAAGCTACTCCAAAGAGTATATTGAAGCCAACCACCAAGAATTGGTTAAACAATGATGAATTCTTTCGTGGTACAAACTCTGGGGCAAGCCATCTCGAGGTCATCTCATGGCCAGTTACTCTAGCAAGTTCATCATCATCAGCAACTATTGAGTTCAAAACAAGTGTCGGGGAATCATACTATCACCTCACCCAATTAACATTAACCTTCCGAAAAGGCCTTGCTGTCATTGGATTCTTCATCCCACAGCCTAAACCTATCCCCTATAAAACAAACTGAAACCTCCAAAGTCCAGTTCTTGTCTGGCAAGCCTAAATACCAGTCTCATCTGGTCAAACCTTGAAACCTTCATACCAGTCTCATCTGGTCAAACCTTGAAACCTTCAAACCAGTCCCGTCTGGTCAACCTTTCGCTGAATACCAGTTCCCGTCCGGTATATGTCAGCCTTCAAACCAGTCCCATCTGGTTAACCCTTTGCTGAATACCAATTCCCGCTTGGTATATGTCAGCTTTCAAACTAGTCCTATCTGGTCAACCATTCGCTGAATACCAATTCCCGCTTGGTGTATGTCAGCTTTTAAACCAGCTCCCATCTGGTCACCCTTCCTTTTAGCCTACCATTTAACCAGTTCTTGCCTGGTAAACCTTATTCCAAAGTCCAGCTCCCATCTGGCAAACAACAAAAATCAGCCCTCCTTTGACAGCTTAACCTTTCGCCAACCAGTCCCATCTGGTCTACCCTCCGAATACCAGCCCTCATCTGGTACTTCCAACCCAAAGTCCAACTTGCATTGGCAACCACCAAAATCCAACCTGTATTTCTAATCACCTGTATTTCCATCACCCATCGGGAATCATGTGCATCATACGCATCGCATTCGACATCATAAGCATCTTGCTTCATAAGCATACCTATGATCATATCATACTTTCCCCAGCTCTTGCATCTCCGCGCATTAGCATTTGCATTTCCATTTATGGAACATTAATATCATCAAGCATTCATATACACGAGCTCAGATCTAGGATCAATCTTGAAGATTCCCAAGATCATCATCAGCCCAGTTAGGGGCATTCTCCGCAAGACCGTGGGCGTCCCCCACAAAGTTGTGCAACTTTTTTGTTGGACAAATTCAGGAGCTTCAAAGCAACCATCAGTCCAGTCAGGGGCATGTCATTAAAGACTGTGGGTGTTCCTCACAAATTTGTTCAACATTTGTTAGGCAAATCCAAGAGCTTCAACGCAATCAGCAGCCCAGTCAGGGGCATTATCTACAAAGACTGTGGGTTCTCCCACAAAATTCAAGATTATCAAAGCAAAATTCAGCCCAGTCAGGGGCATCTTTTCAAGACCATGGGTGTATTGCATGACGTATTTCAACCCCATGGTTAATCAGATCTTCAAATCAACATTCAGCCTAGACAGAGGCATCTTCAGTAAAGTCATGGGCGATCCCCAGTGACGTGTCTCCAGCAGACTTGACTATCTGTCTTTGGCGATAAGTGGCAATCTCTTCAGAGAAGCTTATCCTTCATCAACGATAAGTGGCAATCTCTTGGGAGAAGCTTATCCGTCTTTGACGATAAGTGGCAATCTCTTCAGAGAAGCTTATCCTTCATCAACGATAAGTGGCAATCTCTTAGGAGAAGTTTATCCCCCTACGTCCTTTTGGGTGTCAGGTTTGTTTGTATTTCACTTCTCAAACTTTTTTTTTTTCTTTCTTTTCGAGCAAATTCAGGGTCTTCTATATTTAATCGTCTTCTACCTCGAAAGAATGAATGCCATGGCATTTCGTCCTACTAGGTTTAAGCCGATTAAATAGGGGCATCTGTCATACCCTAAATTTGCCCGCCATTTTTTTTTGTAATTATTTTTGTATTTTTTTTATTTCGCATATTTTATTTAATTTCATGCCGTTTAGACACGTGTCCACCCCCGATTGGGCGCTTTTCAAATCTCGACTATTTTGCCCAATAGGAGCGTGACACATGGCAAAAGGGCATTTTTGTAAATTTTAATTCCATGTTTATTTTTCTCATTTCCTTGCAAATATTACCTTTATGTTCATATTTTTATTTTATCATTTATTTAATTTAATTAGATTTTTATTATATTTTTTAGATTTAAAATAGTTATTTATTTTTCTTTTAGAATATATTTTATTTTAATAGTTTTTAAATAGTTTTTTTTATAAGTTGTTTAGAGTTGTATATTAAATAAGTTTTTATTGATATTAGGATTTATTTGTAAATAATTTTTGTTTAATAGATTTTTAGAATTAATTAGAGTTATTTAAGGTTATTAATTTATTCAACTATTTATTATTTTATTAGATTATTTAGTTTAATTAAAATAGATTATTTAATTAGGATTAATTGTTATTAATTATTATTCGTCTTTAGTTTGGAATATCATTTTGTTTAATTTAGTTAGATTAGATTAACTAGGATTAATTAGGAATAGTTTATGTTTATTATTAATTTTGGTTATTTAATTAGGATTTTATTTATTAGCTTTTAATCAATTTTAATTGGTTTCTATTTTAATTATCGTAAAACCAGTCTTTCTTTCATCATCAGTTTTTTTTCTCACTAATCATCATTATCATTAATCAACCATCATCTAATCATTCATTAAACCGCTGCCATGTGTCTGTATATAAACCCTCCACTCACTATTCATCATCTCTCACATTTTGCAACCCTAGCCTCCAAACCCTAACCAGCTGTCTCCTTCCTCCTTCATCAGTTCATCACCATGAAACCTCACCAACAGCATCAATCGAAACTTCCAGCCATCAAACCTTTTCCTACTTCCATTAAACAAACTTCACCTCCTCCATCTTCAGAAAACGAACTTCCAACACTCAAAATCATCACCGCCTTCATTCTCCATGACCCAGCCGCGAAACCGCTCTCTGTCTCCATCAAAACATCCATTTTCAAATCAACTTCGTTCTCCATCAAAACCAAAACCCAGTTCAAACCAAACAACCACAACCCTCGCACACCTTTCCGCCACGCCATTCACGTACCAACATCAGCGGTCAAGACCTCTACGACAACGCGATACAACGATAACAAATCTAACGTCGCAGAGAGAGATGAAAATAAGGGTGGCGAGATCGTGGAGAAAGGAGAGTTAAGTTACTATTGAGGTTTTGGAACACGCATAGACACACTATTGAACACATTATCCTCATGCCAACTCCGACATCATGGAACTAGGATTTTGCTCTGCTTCATCAACGACTTCAGCTATCTCCTGACAAACTCATGGAATTCAATTTGAAGTTCCGGCGCTGATTATGGAACCCACTGGGTTTTGAAAGTTTCCTCATTTCCATCATGTGCTTTTCATGTCTTTTTTTTTCTGTTTGGTTTCGTAAGTTATTTACAGGTGTGGTGATACGGAGTTCAGTAGTGTGATTTATTTTGACTAGCTAGTGGTTGAGTCCGTCTTCAATACCACGTCCGAGTTTAGAATGTCGTGTTCGTGCCGATTTGATGAAGGCGATGACACTATGCTGCTGCTGTGTTTGGTTTACGTCAACCGCTCGACATCGTGGTAACAAATCTGAATCAAATTTGCATTGGTATTGATTTCGGTTTTCGGTTTAGCTGGTTGTGCGTAATTTCTCCCACGAGCATTTCAAGTTGCTTGTGTTGACTTTTTGTTTTCTGTTGCGTGCATGATTTTGGTCTTATGAATAGGCTTGATCTTCAACAGATTCACTTTGTTGCTTTGGGTATGAATATGTTAGCCACACAAATTCTTATGATAGAACGTGTTCTCCAATTGTGCTTAACAAACTACACACCACAAGCACCTAAACAATGAAACACTTTTTTTCTTTGCGTCATTTTGTTCACATTGTAAATTATACCATGTATATTAGGATTACAAGCATGTTGTGCATAAATTCTATGTTGGGTGATGATGTTGTTGCAGTTCCTTTTGTTTAGTCATTTAATATTTTGTTGCAGGCACTGAGTGAATTTGTGTTGTTGTCAGTTTTTACTTATTTCAATGATATGCTGTGTTGTTATCTTAATTTGACTTGTTTTAATCATAATGATGGTATGTACATGATTTACTTTTGTATAAAATATTGTGCTTACCTTGTATTTGTGTTCATTTCATATGGAGTAATGGCAGTATCAATTATGTTACTTTGTATTTCTTTCATTTTAATTCTGGTTCTACTATATTGCTATTGGATATTGTTGTGAAGATTGTAGTCCATCATATCTTGTAATATTGTAAATAATTCTATGATAATAAGCATTGGCATGTGTAGAAAGTGACGGCAGTTCGTATCCGACACTATATATGTATATATAATTTAAAGGTTGTTGGTAAGTTATTGAAATAAGCTACTTGACTTGTTCATGAACAATTTATTTTATCCATTATTTAAAAAAAACTGTTTTTGTTGTTTTATTTTATTTATATATTTTATTTTATTCTTTTTTTAATTAATAGGATTTGTTTAATCATTTATTTATTTATTATTATTATTTTTATTTTTTACTAAGTAAATTAATTTTTTTCCTCATGATTTCTAAATCAATTTCGATTTTATTTTATGTATCACCTTTTTTACTTTGATTCCGATTTGGAGTTGTATTTTCATTTCATTTTGGTCGATGACGAAAGTCCCATAAATCGATTACTAAATCAATATATTGATAAGTATCGTTGGATCTGAGACCACCTCTTTTCTCTCCTCGCTTCTTATCCCAACTCGATTCAAAAACATTTTCAAACCAACTTCAAAATCAAATCATCTTTGTATTGAACTAAACGAGGGGATTAAGTGTAGACTTTCTTCTTCTCCGAGTGATGGGATGCCCACTGTAGTGAGGGAGGTTTCGACGCTCGTCTTTCAATACGAAGACGTTTCTATACCATCTCTCCTAAAACCTCGGTCGCGTACCGAGTTCATTTTCAAACCATAATAAATTGATTTCTCTTTGTATCGAATTAAAGAGAGAAGATTGGGTGTAGATCTCTTCTTCTCCGAGTGATGGGATGCCCACTGTAGTGAGGGTGGTCTCGACACTCGTCTTTCGATACGAAGACGCGACTTCTTCCACCACCTCTCACTTTCACAGCTTCTTTTCGTACCCCTTGTCACCTAAAACCTCGGTCTCGCACCGAGTGCATTTTAAAATCATTTTCATAACAATAAAACTTGAATGGTCGTGGAGTGGTTAGGCGTAGGCCTTCTCCTATCCCGAGTGCTGACGTTTACCGTAGGGTTCTCTGTCGCCAAAGCACTTACCATTCAAAACCAAAAACATCTTTAATAAGAGAATGAAGTTCTCTTTGCATTGAATTAAAGAGAGTGGATTAAGTGTAGTCTTCTTCCTCTCCGAGTATTGGGATGCTCACTGTAGTGGGGGTGGTCTTGATATTCGTCTTTCAGTACAAAGACGCTACGTTCGCCACACCTTTTCATAACAAAAACTTCGAGACAATGAATTGGGTACTACCCGTAGGGGTTACTATCCGAGGACCTATCTCGCCCCAAAAACAATCTCACCAATCAAACATGACACCTTGCCTCGTATGGCGAAGACCAGTCTCCAAAAGGATATGTTACGTCCGTTCTACCGCAAACAGGTAACGCATAAGTCTCCTCACATGCGAGCAGCAAAACACCTAAACTGCTAGAACGCGTACGATAACATCATCCACAAAACACACCGGTTATCCGCACCGTAGGCACGAACTACGTTGCTCTGATTTCTCATGTCTGATTGAGAATACGTAGGCATAGGATTGCAATATCCTAGCGAGCACCCTTTTCTTTTTCCACCCTTTCCCAGAAAGGCATGCTACGTCCATTCTACCGCAAACAGGTAACGCCTAAGTCTCCAACGAGCGAGCAGCAATACGCCTAACTGCTAGAATGCGCATGATAGCATCGTCTACCAGAACTCCCCCTGCACACCGTAGGCCGAACTACGGCTGCTCTGATTCTTTACTTCTTTTGAGTAAAGATACGTAGGCACAAGGGCCACAATCCTTGCCGAGCACATTCCCCCTATATCTGTAGTTCCCCGAACTACGTCGACTCTGACTTTCTCATATCTTTTGAGAATACGTAGGCCTAGGACCGCGAAGTCCTACCGAGTCTGTTCTTTCTCTTTTCTCCCTCTGTTACCTCTCTTTTCGCGTTTCTAAACATTTTCTCCCTATCTTTTGGAACACTTCTTATAGCATAATGTTTAAGCAAATAAATTCACACGTCGACAAACAAATGGTTCCCATCGAGTACGATGGATGCGAGGGGTGCTAATACCTTCCCCTCGCATAACCGGCTTCCGAACCCGTTCTTGGTCGCGAGACCATCTTATCCATTTTCTTTCTTAAGGTTTTCTCGATATTTTCCTTTCCCCTCATGGGATAAATAAAGTTCGGTGGCGACTCTTCTGTCCTTTCTTTTTCGCCTCCCCGTCGTTGCGCGATGCATTTTTCGAGTAGCGACAACTTGCCAATACAAAATTTTTGGTGTGAGCATATAAAACTTTTTATCTTTAGTATTCATGTATATTTAAGGCATTGCACAACCATAACTGACATGACGAGAAAGACCTGTGTCTATCCACCACCATCAAATCCACCAACCATGTTGATTTCAGTTATCATAGCAATAAATTACTCATCAGTCAAATGAACCTTGCATTAAGGTAACATCAGGTTTAGGCCTGCTTCTACATTATAACCTGATTTTCCACAATTGTAGCAAGAGAAAACACCAATATTATGTCTTTGTGGTGATGGTTGTTACCTAGTAATAGGGATAATTAAGGCATTTGAAAGGTTCTGCTTCTTAATTTGGTTCATAATATTGTGATTCTGATTCTTTAATAGTTTGTCAAATGACATCTGAACCACAATGAATTTATTTTTATTATTTGAAACAACCCAGCAAATTTCTTTTTCATATTGTTTTTGAGATTCTTCTTCAATTCGGAGGCGAGTAATCAGACTATCGATGGGAAATTCTTTTATTTTATGGTGAAACAAATTTTTAAAATCTTTCAAACTAAGGGGCGGGAAGGTTGTCAATAATAAAAGCAATTCAAAAGTTTATCTAAAGGCATACCTTCAATATGAACTTTTTTTTTTAATTTCATGACATTGAGACTCCATAGATCTTTCATCATCCATATGATACTTCATGTCGACTAGCATCATACTTATTTGCTCCAGCCTCTTTAGTCTCATTCTTCTTTTTCAAAGCCTCTCACACATGTTTTGCAGTATCGCAACTATTATAATAATCATACAGGTCATTTGTGAGTTCATTAAGAATATGATTTTTATATAAATAATTATTTTCTTTCCATAAGGTAATTTCTTTCCTCGGGTGTAAATACTTTTCTTTAATACGTGTTGCAAATTTAGATGCATCCAAATTAATTGTTCTAACTGAATCCACAAATTTCTTACCATTAATTTGCTCATTTGATCCAGAAGGAGCAACAAAAATGTCATTCGTCAAAACATTGTCAAACTTAATAGTTTTCTAGAGACAACAATAGAAATACCAATTATTTGTTCGGCAGCCATGAAAGTTTAAAATGTCTTTATATTATTGTTTTATGATTTTGAAAATATGCCACAGAAAAATTTAATGGGTCAAGTTGTGGAGTATGTTGCTATGTTTAAGACGTTTCATGGCACTGTCCAATTTTGTGTAAGGCATACAGTCAACCACGATGCCTTTAGGATAAAACAACTCAGTTCAAAACTGATATGATTACTATTTCACAATAGATAATCATTCTTGAAATACACCATAAAATAATTTCCGTTTGACCATCCTAAGTAATTTTGCAGACCAAAAGAAATACAAATAATTCTTTAAAGATGATTCAATAATTAAGTAATTTTTCAGACCAAAAGAAATCCAAATAATTCTTTAAAGATAATTCAATAATTAAGTAATTTCTCAAACTGGAAGAAATCCGAATAATACTCTATAGATAATTCAATAATAATCGTTTGACCTCCCTAAATAATTTATCGAATGAGGGAAAATTAAAATAATTCTTCCAAAAAAATTCAATCATAGTCGTTTGACTACTCCAAATAATTTCTTAAATGAGGAGAAATTCAAATAATTCTCCAAAAGAGAATCTAAGAAATTCTCTTTGATTCTCCAAAAAAAATGAACGATTAGAAGATTAAAAAAAGAAAGAAGTTGATGTTTCGACATTTCAAGAACGTACAGAAAGAAAATGAGAAAGAAAAAACTCAAAAAAATTGGTGTATTTTAGAATAAAACATGTGTATTTTTTATATAATTAATTAATTCTTTTTAATGTTGAAAATTAAATTTAGTGTGTAGGTCAATTAACACAAACAAACATAATTTTTTTAATAATGTTAGACTAAACAATTTTTTTCAAATTCATCCTCATTAAAATTTAGAAATGTTTCAATAAAAAATGGAAATTATTGTATACAATTATGAGCTCCAAAATTCAAACATGAATAATACTAACATTCAAGCTTCCTAATCATTTGATCAATATCATAATGCATGGAATTACAAGTGTGGAAGCAAATATCAAATGGAATGGTGTGGCTTCAGAGTCTTTCGCCCTTGTAGAGGTATCCGACAGGGAGATCCTATTTCGCCATACATGTCTGTGCTTTGCATTGATAAGTTATCGCATATGATAATGCATGTCATGGACAATAATTATTGGAAGGTCATCAAAGTGGGGAAATCAAGTCCTTCAGTTTCTCACCTTATGTTTACAGATGACATTCTTCTCTTTGGAGAGGCATCTACAAACCAAATGATGTGTGCTAAAAGAATATTGAACAAATTCAACAACATGTCAGAGGAATAGGTTAGCCAAGAAAATACACGAATCGTCTTTTCAAAAAATGTGACCAAAGCTAGAGGTGATCAACTGGTGCAGTTGTCGGGTTTTTTTGGAAACAAGCTCGATGGGGAAGTTTCTTGGAGTGCCACTTACAGGGAAGGCGCCTAGAAGGAAGGATTTCCAATATATAATTGATCAAGTTAATTCCAAATTGGCAGCTTGGAAAGGCAATCATCTTGCTTTCACAGGTAGAGTCACGTTGGCCAAAAGCATTATTGAAGCACTCCCAATATATCCAATGATGATAACAACCATTCCTGAATCATGCATCAATGATATTAACAAGATCCATAAGTGATTCATCTGGGGGTATACTAAAATCAATAAAAGGTATCATGTTGTGAGTTGGCGTATAATCATTATACCTAAGCGTGAAGAAGGTATTAGGCTTCGAGATCTTGAAGTAATGAATGAAGCATGCTTAGCTAAACTTGGTTGGCAGCTGCATCATGGCGACAATGATCTATGGAAGCAAGTCATGTGGGGGAAGTATGGTAGGCAACACGATCACACCAATATGAATGCTAAACATACAGATTCCGACTTTTGGAAAAATTAATATGATTAAAATATGGCCTACAATGGTAAAGCATAGCATGTGGTATGTTGGAAATGGCATGAATATCGATGCTTGGAATGATAATTGGATATCACACGATCTCAAGATAGCAGACCTGAATATTATGATTCTGAATCAGCTACAGGTTGCTCGTGTGTGTGACTTAGTTTTAGATAATGGCAGTTGGAATTGGGACGCCCTTAGCCCTTGGTTGCCTAAGGATGTTCGGTTGCAAATTGCGAGTATTATTCCTCCCTCCATTGATGTTGGGCATGATGAGATTGTAGGCATTGAAGAGCATGGTAATGATTTTTGTGTGCATGAAATGTACTCCTTGCTTGATGATCAGTCTGTGAATAGAGATGTGGATGATTGACATGTTATTTGGAGGCTCCAAGTACCTCAGCGTGTGTGGGCCTTTATTTGGCTCATAATGCATGACGGGCTCCTAACAAATATTAAGAAGGCTAGATTTGGTGTTGGAAGTGCAATGTGTTCTTTATATGGAGATGGAGGAAGATACATTACATGTCTTGAAGGATTGCCCGCGTGCAATGGCGATATGGTTGACGGAGGTTCACACTAACAAAAGATTTTCCTTTTTTGCAAGTGATCTAAAGCATTAAATTCATAGTAATTTACATGATAATATGGGATGGCAGGATGAGAACAAGTGAATTATTTTTTGAGCCCATGCTTGCCATAATCTATGAAAGTGGCACAATAAAGAAATTCATGAGGCTAATTATTCTAGACCGACGAATATGGTGGCTCATATCAAGATGATTATGCATGATTATAGGCAGGTGGATGCAGACTCTGGATTAAACAGGGATCATCATAGGGAGTTGGAGCTTATCAAACGGGAGGCTCCTTCAATGGGAAGAGTGAATCTAATCACCGATGGAGCAAGAGATAAGGTTGGTCACGCTAATTGTGGGGGTGTCATCCGAGGAAGTGAGGGGGGAATGACTAAATGGTTTTACTAAACACATTGGCGTTTGTGACAGTTACGCTGCTGAACTTTAACGGTCTATGAGGGATTGAAACTTGCTATTGAGATTGTTAAGTATTAACAAGTGTGAGTAGGGTGGATAATAGTCCCACATTGGATAGAAATATGGTGACTTGAGCATTTATAAGTGAGAGAACCCATACACCTATTACCTTAAGATTTTGGGTGAGTATGTGGTGTGTCTCTCACAAAGGTTGCTCTAGAAAAAGTCCCACTATGTTCAATGCTCCCTAGTTGAAAGTCTAACAGTGGTATCATGAGCCTTTGGTTCGAATAAAGGGAACGACTTACTTGTATCGAAAGTATCCCCATAGGTTGTGGGTTGAGTGTCTCGTTGAAGAATGTCAACGGCGGTACAAGGCCGCAGTTGCACCCCATAGGTTGTGGGTTGAGTGTCTCGTTGAAGAATGTCAACGGCGGTACAAGGCCGCAGTTGCACGGAAGTTTCCGCTTAAGGGAGAGCATTGGGATAGACTCACACTTGAGGGAGAGTGTTAAGTATTAACAAGTGTGAGTAGGATTGTTGTTTTCGGATTTGAAAAAATAGCGTTTGGCACAAGGAAATTATCGGGACGAGTCGCGTACTAGGTCGCTTTCTTTAAGACGTTTCGCCGTACTGCCAAATTATGCAAAGCTGTCGAATTTACGACGACGCCTCCAGGATAAAACAGCCCGTTCAAACAACTTACGATTATCAGTTGCACACTGATAAATCGCTCTAGAAATACACCTTTCAAAGTATCGGATTAAAATAACCAGTCAAGAAAAGAGAGTTTTTGAGATGAAGAGAAATGAGAAAGAGAAGAGGGAAATCAAAATTCGTGTGAATTTGTGAAATCCGATGTACCCACTTCTGAATTTCTACCCTGTATTTATAGGCAGCAAACAGCACCTGAGTGGGGAGAAATTCGTGGGGAGTGGAGAAAAAGGTGGGAGACTGAGAAATTCGTGGGGAGTGGAGAAAATGGTGGGAGACTGAGAAATTCGTGGAGGACTGACTGACCAGTTATTTTCTTAATTAATTAATATTTATTATTAATTAATTTTCCACCGAATTATATTAATTAATTAATGATAATTAAATTATATAAATTCGGGTCCAAAAAATAATAGACCGGACCGGACCGAGCCGGACGGATGGCGGCGGCGCGCGTGTGTCTTGTTGGTCATGGGTGTGTCCTCACTCCTTTCACAAAATTGGGTGCCCTTTAGGGCCCAACCCAATAGACAAAGTTGGAATATATAAACACTACTAATATTTCCATTCCCTTCAATGTGGGACTAAAATGAATCTTTTCAAATTCACTTTTATATTAGTTCTCACTTGTGTTCATTTATTGCTCATTAATTGTCAACAAATGTTTCCAATTCCCACTATAATTAATTAAAGTTCCACCATTAATTAATTAAAGTTCCAACAGGTGGATAATAGTCTCACATTGAATAGAAATATGGTGACTTGAGCATTTATAAGTGAGAGAACCCATACACCTATTACCTTAAGGTTTTGGGTGAGTATGTGGTGTGTCTCTCACAAAGGTTGCTCTAGAAAAAGTCTCACTATGTTCAATGCTCCCTAGTTGAAAGTCCAACAGAGATGAGATTTACACATATTGATGTCAACTTAAATGCGTAGTAAGTGGTGCGTGATATTGCTACAAATAATACGAGCAAGATTTGGGGCAGAAATCTTATTTCCAATATAAGAAACTACCTTGATCAATTTAAGGAGATCACAATTACTCATATTTTTAGAGAAGCAAACATTTGTGTTGATGCTCTTGCTAGAAAATGACTCTTTCTCAAAAAAATTGTATCTTTCAGTGTTTTCTAGTGTTGTCCTTCCTTTGTTGCTTATCATCTAAAAAAATATTTAGCGGATGTGTCCACCTCTAATGTTTGTGTAATTTTTTTTCTTTGGGCTTTAGCCTTCCTTCTTAAAAAAAATTAGCATTTGTTACTTGAATAGTATCGATCGATGTCATTTACGTTATTTTGGACTATATACTTTTATATAGACAAAAAATGTATTTGTAGGCCAGTGCGATAGAAATTTGTAAGTCAATGAGGGAAAATGCCATGTGGCTGGTTGGTGCTAGAAAATCATTACTTTCACGAAATATGCCAAGGATTGTCCCAAGCTAAGGTAAGATTTGTTTTATTTTTGTTTTTTGACAGCAAATTTATTTGTTTTGTAATTCTACTTGAATATTCACTTATTATCCATTCATGTTTCCTCCTGCAATTTTGGATGTCAATTGTCAAAGGAAATAATAACGTGACCGATATCTTTGTGGCATAACGAGATATTATATTTCCCTCTTCGCACCACGAGATACTTAATTGAAAACTTAACAATTTTATTTTGGATCAAGTTCCCTTTTATACGCATCTGACTCATATCCTCGTCAGAAAATTCTATTTTAAAAGACAACAGCAACAACAAAATATCGTTTAAAAATATTATTCCCATATATGCTATGGATTTATGGGAAGCATGTCTTGTCAATTGGATCCATAAGATTTAATTAGTGGAGCTTATATATGACCTCATGTAAAATGTTTTCATTAAAAAATATCAATGCATTTGTGATAACTTCACATAGTTATTGTTAGCAAAAAAATAAAATAAATATAGATTATTAAAATTTGACTATTTTACGTTTAGAAAAATTAAAATTCCTAAATATGATTTATAGTTTTTCTATGTACGTTCATATTTTTAAATTATTATATATTTTTTATTTTATTTTCAGCATTATATTTTATCGAACTCTAAAAGTTAATCGATGATCGCCAATAGTTTTTAAAAGTGATTCTCCTGTCTTAAGTGTTTGTGATGAAGAAAGAATTATAAAAGTTAATTGATAATCGGCTAATAGTGTTCAATAGTTATTCCATTGTCTTTGAGTGATAATTTTTAGAAATGAACTTTGTTTTTCAGTGGCGAGTTTTATAACTATTTCGGAACTACCAACCTAATTTTTTTTAATAAAATATGGTCTATATGTGGTCGTATAGGTGAGAGGTCCTTCTACTTTGCGGCATGTGGTTCCCCAAGTTTACCTTGTCTTTTGTTTCTTGACAAATTTCGTTGACTATATACCTTGTGTGAATTTTTTGAGGTCGTGGTTTCACAATTTGTGTTCTCTTTGGTTTGTTGTGCTATTAATAAAGAACGTGACCGTAAAGTTCAATGGTTTAGTTTTATTGTGTTTTGACTGAGTTTAAAGTTTTGTTCACAACGATAGACCTCAATAGATTTGATTGACTCGTGTTTGATTGTTAGTGTACTCAAATGACTTGTTATCTATTGAAGCGTATTAGGTAAACCCTAAACTCAAGTGTCTACCAAATTGGGGGGGGGGGGGGGGGGGGGGGGGGGCAGTTTAATTATTCTTAAGCATAAACCAATGTCATATAGCATTGTATTATCGACTAACCTTAAGTTGCAAGATAATGTCATATGGCATTGTATTATCGACTAACCTCAAGTTGCAAGATGGTACATCGTAAAAATAATTATTGCAACGTGAATAGTGATTATCATTGTATGTGTAAATAAAAAACTAATTATTGTAAACCTTGTCTCAATTTGCGAGTAGTCAAAACTTGTTTAACCGTTGTTAATCAAATTTGTTAGTCTTAGCTTCCTATTTGCTTTAGTGATCCAACCATCCAGATCATTGGTGCGACTTTCCCTATAAATACTCATAAACTAGTTATCTATGCTATTAATTTCCATTATCTATTTTCTTTATATACATTCGGGCCGGCCTTGGGCCCAGGCAAGCAGGCCAACAACCCAAGACCTCCAAAAGAATAGGGGTCTCAAAATTATTTTGTATAAATTATAAATATGAAATAAATATATAAATATTAGTTGTTGAATTTAATTTATAATATAAGCTAGTTAACATAATGGTAAAGAAACTTGTTTTATACTCAATGGTCAACGGTTCACCACTTAGTACCTACACTTTTACTATTTAATTATATTATTGTACAAAAACAAATTTACCTACCTTTTTATTGTGGCCCATTATTAAAATTGGGCCAGGGCCTCCAAATTCTCGGGATCGGCCCTACATACATTCCTTCATATCTCAATCCCCATCGAGTCGGACTTCAAACCATATGTTAAGAATCATTCACTACTACGAAAACCATATTTCACCTCGATTGGGAAAAGGTTTTCACCTTGATTGGGTGTCCGAGGCCACATAGGGTGTCATGGAAAGTTTGCTACTTTTTGTTGAAAATGTAACTCCATACACAAAAGGGGGTGAATTGTGGAGGTTTGAAAAACTTTGTTTTGAAATAAAATCATTTGGAAATAAAATCATTTGAAAACAAACGAGTAAAAGAGGGGCAAAAAAGATAGTGAAATAAATAGATAAGGGAAAAGATATACATAATAGATTTATACGTGTTCAACCTAAATTGACCAACTCACATCCCTATGGATTATTTTTTAGAGTATTCAATAAACTTTAGAGCTTTTAGAAAGATATGCCCATGAAACTCCTTATACAAGGAAATTAAGTTTTTAGGCTAAGTTCCAACCAAACAGTGAACAAGACTTAAGGTTGTTATGCTCCAAGCCAAACTAATATTTTGATGGGCTGATCTAGAACCAATATGGAGTTTTGAGTTGAATATCCTCTGCACCGAACCATGGTTTTGAATAGGCTGACCATTGTCGCTACGCGAAAAATGACACAGAGTCGCCATCGAATTTTATTTATCCCAAGGAGGAAGAGGGAAATAGCGATAAAACCTTTGAGAAAAGGGCATGGTCGTCACAACCAAGTCTTAGGGTTCGGGAGTCGGTTATGCGAGAGGAAGGTGTAAGCACCCCCTCACATCCACCGTACTCGATGGGAACCTTCTTTATTGTTTAGCGTGAATGGGTGTTTTAATTATTAAAAGTGAGCTTGCTTAAGGGAAAAGAGGGGGTTGGTTTTTATTTTAATGCTCGCCAAGGATTGTGGCCCTTGTTCCTACGTATCCTCACTTAAAAGAAGTGAAGAATCAGAGTTCCGTAGTTCGGAGGCTTGTGAAATAGTTGTTTGTTGGTTGATTTTATACCTTGAAAAAGGGTTTTTGGATTGATGCCCTAAGGCGAAAAGTAGTTTGATGAGTTGATGTTATTTTTAGATTTTTTTGAAGAGAAATTATTCTTAATTAGGATTACACAAAAGACTTGGGATAGAGATGAATGTTTCGATTATCCAAGTCGAGTGCCTTGTATTCAAAACATTCAGAATGAGTGTAGGAGGGTTCCATTCTCATTCCTTCTCCACCATTTTAAAGCCCATGGTGTATAACCCTAATCATACGATTATTGTATTTTAGATTTTTATGAGGAAAAAAGTATCACTTGATGTCAGATCAAGGTTTATTGTTTGTAAAAATATTTGAAGCGATACGAACAAGGTCGATGGCGATGCACAAGGCAATCGACTTACAAGGTTGAAAATGACTCGATAAAATCGAGAGTTTGTTTTTGAAAATGTTTTTTGGAAAAAAAGGTCATAAATGACCAACGATATCCACATGCAAAAGGCTATACAGTCGCATAGGGTTAGACGTCTTGAGCAAGGCAAAAACACACAAAAAACGGCGTGAAAAAAAATTTAAGGTAAAAATAGCAACAAAAAAAAACGTGAAAACAGGGGGCCTGACACGGCTGGCCGTGTTGGATGACATGATCTGTGTCAAAAAGTGCCTACAACATGAGTTTTTGAGGCAAAACAGCGGGCTGACATGGCCGTTCGTGTCATACGACACGACCCGTGTCAAAAAGTACCCAGAAAAAAATGATTTTTGAGGTAAACAGCGGGCTGACGCGGCCACCCATGTCAGCACACCTGGGGGGCGCACACGAAGAAAAATCAAACAGCGGGATGACACGGTCGCCCGTGTCATACGACACGGCCCGTGTCAACCCTGCTGGGTGAAACAAAACGAACTTTTTTCTTTGTTCTTTTTCGTTCCTAAGGTTCTTACAGAGGTTCCTTGGTTCCTCTTAGGACCTTACATGATATACACAGTACAACAACATTTAAAAGAGGAAATAAAAGAATACAAAAGCAAAATATAAAGAGAGAAAAGTTTGACGAAATGGATACCCAAGAGCTTTTTATCCTTCTTGCAAGACCTCCATTGGTTTTGGTTGGATGTGCTCTTCATTCTTCACTCTATGTTGTGAAAGTTCTTCTTCTCAAAGGTTCTCTTGTGTTTCTATGGAACTCTTTTGATTTTGCTGGTTTTCTTTCTCTCTATTTTTCTGGTTTTTATGGTCTCTTGCTCTCTCTATTTTTTCTGGTTTTCAATGTGTAGTGAATGATCCATGTTTACATCCCCCTCTACTCTTTTATCTCAGCACATTAGGGTTTTCTCTCCTTTCAAAACTTCATATTTTTTACTCAGAAATGTCCAACGTCACTTTCTTGGTACACCCTCTTTCTTTCCATTTCTAGCATGTTGTTTTTCAGCTTTTGCTACTTTTTCTGCATTGTTGTTTTTTCTGCTGCACTATTGCTGGATTTTGCTGCCCTTTTGCATTGCTCTCCTTTATTCATTTGCTCTTGGGCTGTCCTTGTGGTCTATGCTTCTCCTCTTGACAGAAATTTGGAATTCTGAATTTTGGCATGTAAGTGAACCAACATGATCTAGTTCCTCAAGTTTTGTGACATGGTTTGTTTGGTTGGGAATTAGTTGGTCATGGGGATGTTTTGGATCAATTTAAAAATGCCTTGGAATTGCCCATGAATAAGCATAGATGCTTTTGATTTTGAAATGTTCTAATGTTGCATTAAACTTCAATTGTTTCCTTGGATGTTTGTAGGCTCATGTGGAGATTTAATTGGTTATGAATCATAATGTGGAACATGTAGACTTAATGAGGCATGAAGGGTATCATAGCATGAAGAAACTTGAATTAAGATCAAAAGCGACTTAACTTTCTAAACATTATTTAGAGTTGGAAACTTTGTAACAAATGACATTCTTGCAATGTCATCAAATTTCCCTTTGTAAAATTCTATTCTTGAATTCATGAATCTTGAACCTTGAATGATGGATTTCCCTTATACCATTATTTGGAATGGATGAAGTCTTGAATTATGAACTTGTGATCTTGACTCATGTTTTGCAAATTTGAACTTCCCTTTGATCAAGAATTTGAAACAAAGTTGGAGGAAGAAACCTTGAATTAAGCATTGCACTTCATGTATATTAGGAATATTGATCTTGAATATCCTAATGTTTTTCAAGTAACTTCTCCTTGAAGAAATCTACATGAGTAGACTTTCCAAATTGAATCAAACCTTAGATGATGAACCTTTCCTTCCATGTAATCCATGATAGGCAATTTCTCTTGTTTGAAATGGAAAGCAACAAACCGACTCAATCCTTACCTTGTAAACCCACATGCTTGATATGCACTAGAAAAA
The DNA here is from genome assembly GCA_963859935.3 of Lathyrus sativus. NCBI lineage: Eukaryota > Viridiplantae > Streptophyta > Magnoliopsida > Fabales > Fabaceae > Lathyrus > Lathyrus sativus. The sequence goes on along the minus strand of OZ012740.1, from coordinate 595,797,678 downwards.
TGTATGATATAACGAATGTAGGGTATGAAAGGTTAAAGGGGAAAATGAGGGTGTGACAGCCATAAGTCGAGGTGAGATTTTATACTGGCTAATCTTAAACTGACTGAGCTTTTACCAGGATGAACTTAAGAACCTAGTTAAATTTTAACCAAGATGATCTCGAACCGATAAATATTTTAACCAAGTTGAGCTTAAGAATCGAGAGAGATTCTAACCAGTCGAATCTCAAACCAATAGATCTTTTAACGTATGAACTCAAGAATTGTTATGTAAATTTTACTTGTTGATCTTCATGTACCAAAATGGAGTTTTTTCATCGCAAACTCACAAACCAAACAAAGAATTTCTAAGATAATCCCCAAACAAGAGCTTTTAATAAGTTTAGCTGACAACCAAAAATAACTTTATACGGAAGAAGTATTTACTCAAGGATAACACACTTTTGGTAACTTGATAATTTTCCCCTCACCCAAACTCAAGGATACTCTCGAAGCACTATGGCTAAGTATATGTGAGAAAAATGAGAGATTTAGTATAAATGATTAGAGAAATAAAAGTGAGATCAAAGCTCATTTTCTAGATGAAAAAAAGTGATAGATAAACTCTCTATTTATAGTATAAGACATGGTATAAATTTGGAAATAATTAATGGGCCAAATCAGTGTCATAATCAATTATTGACCTCCAATAATCGATTGCACAAGCCAAAATAGAAGCCTTTGATATATAGTTATGAAGAATACTTAAGAGGATGTCCCAATTGATTTTAAACCCAACCAAGCAACACATAATCGATTAGCTTAATGGTCTAATCGATTATTTAGGTGAAAAACATCTTTCAATCAACCAGACACTCCCATAATCAACTGGCTAGGTCCTCAAAACATTTCCTAGTAGTTTAAATAAAATATGAGATTCTTCTAAAAAAAATTTAATGCGTGTGTGATTTTACCATAGTATTTCCATAAATACCGTTGTGTCTTTACAAGACACTTGTCACTCAGACAGACACCAACAAGTGAGCTTTAACACTTTCTCTATTTCAAAACTCTGAAGCTTCAAGTCTTAGCATCAATATCTTTTAGACTATCATAACTCAAGAAATTTGAATCTTTTTAATGGGGCTTGAGATATCTTCATGTTTATTACCATAACTTGAGAGTTGACATGTTAAACCACCAGTGACCTTTGAAATAGAAGTCTTCACTTGGAAGTCGTTTGACCACAATGCTGATTTGATCTTCAAAAATATATATCGATTAAAAAGAATAGCTTAATTAAACATCTTTAAAATATTTGAGCATTTGAGCTATCTTTAATTGATACTTGATTTCACTAGATATCATTTGATATTAAATGTTGTCATCATCAAAATTTAACAACTTCTCAATTGACACGCAACTTTGCTATCCATAAGCTACACCACCTCAGATCATATTGGTTATACCTACAAGCACATAGATTCAATTCTCTCCGTTTTTTATGATGACAATACGTCTCTCAGGGAGGTGGTAAAAGAGAAAATAGATTGATAAATTATGGAGTGGTTAAACTCCCCTCAAATAAGTTGAGAGTATAGTTTACTCTCCCTAAGAGTTTAATTCTCCTTCTTTGCATAATAAAAAAGGCGGGAAAAGATGATAAAGAGTGTGCAAGCACATAAATAAAACATGTTTTACTAAAGAGGAAAAACACATAATTCTCATTTACTAAAGAAGGAAAAACATTTCTATAAAAGATAATTCAAAGTAAAAAATGAAGAAATTTAAAACATACTTAATAACTAAAACTTAAACACATAAGTGAGACTACTCATTTTCATTAATAACATCATCTTTAATTATGGATTTTCTTGAAGTGCTCCTCTTGATGATAGACATGTCTTTCACCAAGTTCTGAATTGCCATAGTGTTTTGTTGAAAGACTTCCGAAAGGGTATTGATGATTGTATCATTTGCTATAGCTGGATGGACTACATCTTTGACTTTATTCATTGATTCATTCCTCATATCTTCTTGAAAGATATGAATTCTCATTCTAATTATAGAGGATTAATTGATCTTAGAATGTAGTGGATCCACTAATTCCCTAATAATGTCAACTCTTAGAGTATTTAATATCTTTGTGATCAAGGTTTCATATGGTAATCCTCTTGATTCCATCTGCTTGTAGTATATCATATGAAAAAGCATCTCGTCGACCTAATTTATTTTGAATTATTGGTTTAGTAACTGATCGTACCTGATCAAAAAGGAATCAGTAGTCTGGCATGCGACGTGAGTTGCTGCCTTTACCGGTGTTGTAGAGGAGAAAAGGGGTATACCTACAAGATGCTCTGATGCTTAAGTGAGTAACGAAACTAGAGAGAGCAAGTACAAAGAAAAGGTGTAGTGAATATAATACATGACCCTCTGGTGAAAGAGGGTATTTATAATGTGCCCCCAACGCATGGCCAACGGTTACATTGCATTGGGTCGGATTGCCAAGCCCAACACAAGTAACTGTCAGGGCTTACATGGCGTAGTGAAGACCAGCATGTGGTCTTCGCCCTGATGATGTGTCCCCGTGTGGGGGACACGTGGAGAACATGGGAGAGGCGTGTGGGCTTTCCTTGCGCCAAGTAGTGGTTTTCCCAACTGAGGGACCTTATTGAGAGGTGTGTCCAACATTGGAGGATTGGGCCTTGTTAGGCCTCCCCAACGTAGTGTTGGGTTGGGCCTGCCCGACTGAGGGGCAGGTCTCGGCCCAGTCCAGAATAGAAGCCCCCTAAGTCGTTGCTCCTAAGCGGAGGAGTGATGACTTAAGAGCGAGTTAAGGTGTCGAGGACCAGTTCAGAAGATGTTGGCTTTCCTGACATACATAGTTGAGGGTCACGTGGTCACGCCAGAAGTTAAGGAAGAAGATGACGATCAAGCTATGATGGGTGACCAGCCTAGGGAAGACGAAGTTGTTTAGTGTTTTTGTTGTATTTCTGTTTTCTGGCCTGCGTGCCAAATTTGATGTAGTTGTCTCTGGCATGTGTGCCATGTTTTGTAACCTTTAAACAACGGGCTCTGCCCTCACTTTGAAAATGCTATATTCTATTTTTACATTTTGTGTGCTCTTATTTTTCCTGTCTTTCATGTGTATGGAATAGTGAGTTATATGTTTGTAACCAAGAGTTTTGCTCGACCTATAGGGTGACCGACCGTGTAGGGAACTGGTCGGGTGATCGGAGTTGGTATTCGATTGATGACATAGCCAATACCTCGATCGAGGTCTTTGCCCGTGGCGTGAACTTTCTATCGCGAGCTAGGCGTTCTGCCTTACTGGTACGATAACTGTGGAGCCCAGTTGAGGGGTCCCCGTTGGATCAAGAGTCTTCCCGCACACACAAAGGGTTGACTCTTGTCTTTTTGTTTTTAAAAATAGGAGTTGCATTTGTACCGTGTCGCACTCCTGTGGTCGCGACGTCAACGGGTCGCGGGCAGTGTCTAACTGTAGTATTGCTTGAGTTTTTCTGCGTTCCATGGTCGAGCAAGTTCTTCCCCATGTAGGTTTTCGAGGTAATAGGTGTCGCAACTGCGAAAAACAATCGACAGAAAAAACAGAAGAGTCGCCACCGAACGTTATTTATCACAAAGAAAGGGAAAGGAAAAGATCGAAGAAAACCTAAAAGAAAGGAGAAGACAAGTTCATTGCAACCAAATTTTGGGTTCGGGAGTCGATTACGCAAGGGGAAGGTATTAGCACCCCTCACGTCTGTTGTACTCAACAGGATCCACGCTTGTTGTCTGATCAAAAAGGTGTGTTATCTAAAAGCTACTGCTAAACGGGGATGGGAAAAGAAAAAGGAGACTTGATAGGACATTGTCGCCCTATGCCTATGTATTCCCTTGTGCAATGGGAAAATCATAGTCAACATAGTTCGGAAAACTGCGGGTGATGGGGGGAAGGTTGCTCGCCAAGACATCGTCGTCTCGTTCCTACATATCCTCATCTGGTATGAGAAATTAGAGCAAACGTAGTTCGGGAAACTGCGGGTGATTGGGGGAAGGTTGCCCTCCAAGACATCATCGTCTCGTGCCTACGTATCTTTATCTAGTATGAGAAATCATAGCAAACGTAGTTCGAGAAACTGCAGGTGACGGGGGGAAGGTTGTTTGCTGACATCGTCGTCTCGTGCCTAGGTATCCTCATTTGGTATGAGAAATCAGAGCAAACATAGTTCGGGAAGCTCCGAGTGATAGGGGGAAAATTGTTCGCCAAGACATCGTTGTCTCGTGCCTACGTATCCTAATCTAGTATAAGAAATCAGAGTAAATGTGGCTCGGCAAACCTAGACCATTGGTTGGTTAAGTGTTTTTTATGAGCAATGTTAAATTCTCATTCCAGCGGTTATGATCGACGTATGTTTGCGATAAAACGGAAAGGTAACGTACTCTTTTCTGAAAATGGTTTTTGAAACAATCCCGAAGGATAAAAAGGTTTGAATTTGGTTTAAGATTTATAGAGAAGTAAATTGAATTTGTTTGTGATTCACGTTGCACTAAAGACTACGACATAGGAGCGAATGCGTTGCATATCGTCCAAAGGGAATACACTAAACACTCTAGACAAGTGAGGAGAAACCCTCACTCATCATTTCCCATATACTTAAGGCTCATGGTGCATAATGTTTATCATTCTTTATTAAGTGTCTTAAAGTTGTTTGAGATGAGAAGACAAGACACAAAAGAAAACACTAAAGGGAAACTGAAAACCCTAATGTTATCATGCAAAATGGTCCTAAGGTTAGGATAAAAAGGAAATCTACCTAATGTTATCATACAAATGGTGGACCTAGAGTTGAGATGAAAGGGACTATCGTAATTGTTATCATACAAAGGATTGAAAGCCTAATGTCTCTCCTACTCCCATCTTAACCAGAAATTAATAGGGACTAGGAATCCTAAGGGGTCATGTGAGCAAACACAAGTAAACACCATCCAATTCAATCAAAAATGAAAACAAGAATGAAATTTAAACAAGTTCCAAGAGAAAAGAAAGATGAAGAAGAAAGAAGGAATGCAAGATGAAGAACATACATGAAAGTTCAAAACAAAAGCATCAAGCAAACACCAAGTAAATGTCACACATGGTAAACATCAATAATAAGCATCACAAATCATAAATCTTAATGAAATGAACTCAAATGGCACAAGAAATATGGTAGGGCAATATCACAATACATCATACACAAATCATATCAATGATCAAAGAGAGAGCAACAAGAAACAGGTCAATATATATCCCGTTCACAAACAAGTCAAAAACATATCAAACAAGTCAAAAACATACCAAACAAGCATGTATACAACCAACCCTAAAGGGAAAAGCATAGTAACATGACATGAAACTAAAGATGAAAACACAACATCCAACATGATCAACAAGTTTGACATTCAACCGTGAACACACAAGAGGGATCATGCAAGTGGAATCATACAAGTGGAAATTAAGAACATGCCTCAAGAATAATCAAACCCCACAATCATCCACAAAAAGCACACCACAATCAAGCAAGTATCAAGGTCTCAAATGACTTGAAGAAAAATAGAAAGTCACCCAAACATGGATTAAAATTAAAATCACATCGTTTTGCAATTTTAAAATCAAATAAAAAGGCAAATAAAAGGTAAATAAAACCTATAAAAAGATGGAAAATGGTTAAGACACAAACAAAAATCCAAAAAAGTCACCATAGGTCAGAAACGATCATAGGATCGTGTATTAATTTTCCCACAATCTTAAATGGCTCAAAAATAATTTTAAACCAATTAAAATTACCCAAATAAATCTAAAATACATGGAAAATAGCAAAAACAAAAATAAAAATCATACCAAACAAGCATAAGTCCAAGACCATCATAGGATCATGTGTTAATTTCCTCATAATTTTAAATGGCTCAAAAATAATTTTAAACTAATTAAAATTAACCAAATAATCCAAAAATGCATGGAAAATAGAAAAACCAAAAATAAAAATCAACATAAGTCCAAGACCATCATAGGATCATATAATATTTTTCTCATAATTTTAAAATACTAAAAACAATTTTAAACTAATTAAGATTGACTCAGACAAATTAAAATTCAAGAAAAACAGCTAATGGAAAAATAAAAAGGCACAAAAATAAAAATCACAAAGAGAAAAATAAAAGGAAATTTTAGAAAATATTTTGGGATTTTTATGATTAAAAATGAATTTTCTAAGAATTTCTGAAAATGAAATGAATTTTAAAACAAAATAGAAAAAGAAAATAAAACAGAAAAAAACAAGATGCGTTGGATCTCACTTCATTAAATGACGTGGCTAATCCAAGGGCCAGAGAGTGCGCATCCACAGTGGATCTGAGTCAACCTCATCATTTTCAAACAAAAAGGTCAAACAACGTAGGATTAAAACAAGTGGCATGATGGACAGTGAGATCATCATCTTCAACCTCCAGCCACTTGAAATTTGCAGAGATTTGCAGAAAATCGAAGGTCCTTCAAACCATAACCATTGGAGCTCATAGTGGTTTCATCTTATGCGTCTTTTTAAGACGATCTCAACCATATTATCGCATCATATTTCTTTAAACCACAACTCACTTGATTTGGAAAAAACCAGAAGTAAAAGCAAACACGAATTTGAAAATTGAACATCAAAACTCAATCAAAACTAAAATCTAACAATCTTAACAACATCAGCACATCAATGGCTACATCTTAGCAACAAATTTGAGTTAAAATGGTTGAGAATTGTACCTTTTAAAGTTCAACTTCAAAGCTCTGAAAATGGAGTCCTCAAGCTTGATTCAAGCCACGATTCTTCAAGTTCTTGAGCTGGTTAGCTTCACTGAATGTTGGTGAAGCTAACTGAATAGAGAATTTCAGTGATTAAGGTGTGGAAATAAAAATTTGAAGTTCAAGCTTAAGAGTTCAAATGGGATCTCAACAGGGTGGTTCTGGCTATCAAAGCTTGTGGAAATGAGTGGAACGAGTCTCTTATTTATAGGGGAGGCTTTCTGAATGCTGAGGGAGGGTGAATGATGCAATTTGAGGCAAATTCGTGCACACCTGCATCATGAGCAAAGTGTGACTTGAAAATTGCCAAAACTCACTCAAAACTTGCGTTTCAAGGCTCTAATCAACCCAGGAAAGTTTGTTAATCATGTTTAGATTGAATTTGTGGCTTAATTTGGTGATTAGAGGTCAATTCAAACAAATTTAATTCTAACTTGAAGTGAATTTTCAGCTTTGAAATTCAAATTTTGCCACCATGGTTCTCACAATGTAGGAGACTTTTTGAGATGATTCTTTTTGTATTAGATAGAGTATGGTACAATCTTTGCAATGTGAGAAAAAAAAGTATTGATTTGGCAACCTGAGTTAAGAGATATGATCCTTCAAATTAGCTTGCACGAGAAGGTTCAAAATTGCAAAACACTTAGAAACATTTCAAGTCTTTTTAGGGACCAAAAATGACCTATAATGTTTTGATAAAAACCAAAGCCTTACATAGGTTTTATTGCACTTCCACCTTGATTCAAAGTTGTAGAGGACATATTTAAGTTCATTTTGGAAAAATAATGGGCTCCAAATGATGAAAATTGACCAAGTTATGACATTTTGAAGTTGACTAGAAAATCCTTCCAAAACCAAAAATGACATATAATGTCTTCAAACTTTTGATGACTTTCCAAGCATAATTGGATATTTCCTTGAAAAAATTAACTTGTTGGGGATGATGAGAAGAGTTTATTATAAAAAGAACCACCTCAATATGTTGAAAATTGAAGAAGTTATGCCCATTTGATCCTAACATCCACAAATTTCTAAATTAGGTCAACCACCTTGAACCAACTTTGAATCCCTTGATGATTTCTTACAAACCAAGACATGGTGAACCAAATATGATCTTGAAATGATTTTGCCTTGAAGTACACTTGATTATGAGGGGTCTTTGGGGCTTGAGAATGCCACAAAGTCAAAAGGAAAACCTTGCTTGAGGTTGAAGAAACATGTCCCTCTTTCTTGAGAAACAAGCCATGATACCTTGATCCCTTGTCTTAGAATAATGCTATGCAAGAATGATAATTAGAATGCAATGAAACATAATCCAAATTACAAGAGGACATATGGGAAAATTTTGGGGTGCTACAGCTTCCCCTATTCAAACAACTTGGACCTAAAGGGATGAAAAGCGGCCGCTTTCAAACATTCAAGGTAAAAGGTGATTGAATATCAAAAGAACCCAGAAATTTGCAAACTGTGAGGATGTTTATGTTGCAAAGGTTGCTAGCCAAACGTGGACTTAAAAACAACGGGTACCAACCAAAAGTTGGGATGACCAAAATGATAACTGATTAAGAAGATGATAATGGCTACTAACCAAAAGTTAGGATCACCAAGGAGTAAAAACCAAAAGCTGCAAGAAAGAGGCTACTAACCAAAAGTTAGGATCACCCAGACGCTGACCAAAGGCACACACAAAACAATGAAGACTACCAACCAAAAGTTGGGATCGTCGTGGAGGTTACCAACCAAAAGTTGGGACGAAGATTACTAACCAAAAGTTAGGATCACCGGGACATCGGCCGAAGGAGAGAACGCAGAAATGAAGACTACCAACCAAAATTTAGGATAACGACTTCACAGGGGAGCACAATTGAGGACTACCAACCAAAAGTTGGGATAACATCCAAGAAATAATGGACTACTAACCAAAAGTTGGGATGACATCCAAGAGACAAACGGACTACCAACCAAAAGTTGGGATAACATCCAGGAAATAACGGACTACCAACCAAAAGTTGGAATAAAATCCAAGAAATAAAGGACTACCAACTAAAAGTTGGGATAACATCCAGGAAATAACGGGCTACCAACCAAAAGTTTGGATAACATCCAGGAAATAACAGACTACCAACCAAAAGTTGGGATTGTCAACAAATAAATAGATGGCTACCAACCAAAAGTTGGAATCACCAGGACGCCGACCGAAGGAAAACTACCAACACGAAGATTACCAACCAAAAGTTGGGATAACATCCAAGAAGAGCAACGAACTACCAACTAAAAATTAGGATAACATCCATGAAGACGACTACGCTGGGGATTACCAACCAAAAGTTGGAATAATATCTGGGATAGGCAGGAAGTAGAATCAACCAATTTACGACTTGAAATATAAACTCTGTTGGGGAAAGAGGGGTTTAAACAAACAAACTCTGTCAGGGAGTAACATGAACACATTCGCCAATGATTTTTGCTGGGGTAAAGATAATGAGATATTAAGTCATAACATTATCTGCTAGAGAGATGTTTGGCAATAGTGATATCAAACTTAACTTATGCTTCAGATGATATGTTTGAGTATGGCATAATGTTCCATACGAAATGGAAATGCTACGCGTTTGGGAGGATGTAATGCAAATGATATGCAGAAGAACACCTCCAGTAGAAGTGTTAAAGAGAGAATCAGTAAACTAAACTCTGCTGAGGAAAACACCCTGAATGGTTTTCCGCTGGAGATTGTAAATACATCCGTTTTAGGGGAACGTCTCAAAAATCTGACTTTGAAGAATTTCAATGATTATTAGACTTTGTTGAGGATATCATCCACCACTGATTCACCTGTCGAAGACATTAACACCAATCTCTGCTTGGGGAATGAATTTCAACCCTACCCTGATGGGGATGTGTGCACACAATTGCTGACGAGAATACTCCTGATCTAACAAAAAAATTCTGTGGGGACACAAAAAAATCTCTGCTGCGGGAAAACACATAATATTCCATGTAACAACATCTTGGCTGACGCGGGCATTGCTAGTACTTTGCCAACGGGAGATAAGTTCTACTGGGGAAACAAATTCGCCATTTTGTACATAGATAATAAGCAGATAGAATGCCCTAAAAGCAACATGGATATTTCGGTTACCATCCATGACACCATTCAAGTAAATTCAATTTTCAACATGTCTTGTAAAGCCCCAAGGTTTTCACATGTAAAATTTATCAAAAATTCAAACGCCCCTTTTTGTAAACAAAATAGTAAAAGTAAAACAATAAAAGGAAAGCTCTTTGTATAAATAATACTTTATTAATTGAAAAGGCCTGTAAATAAGAAAATTACAATTGGATGCGATTCTTAAAAGAGGTATTTGATCAAAAAGTACAACATGAAAATATACAAACGTTGGCAATGTGGAAACAGACGACCACCATGACTTGATTCGGCTATGACCCATATGTCTCCAATGTTTCACCAATGTTCTGCTTTCTAAAGAGACTGATTGGACTGATTTTTACCCTTCAGAATTTTCATGAGTCAAAATGCATTCACAGATCGAACACAGACCGTAGTCATTTGCTTTTAAAATCCCTAACTTTTGCCTGGGTTGCCCTTGTGGGTTTTTAATCCACCGAGATACCCATTTTTGCCAAAGTCGCCTTTTCAGGTTTTCAACTTTGCGGGTTTTTTTTTCATTTTATCCCTAATTTTTGCTCTAACCTTTTCTTTCTATAGTTCGTCGGGATGCCCCATTTTTGCTTGGACTTTCTTTTTATGTCCAGCGGGTCTATTTCAAGCAAAGTATTTTTTAACTACGTTTGTGTTCACAGGGGACTTAAATCTTCACTGTCCGTGGTTGAAAGTAATAAGGCTCCACCAGAGAAAACCTTTCTTACTATATATGGACCTTCATAGTTAGGAGTCCATTTGCCCCTGTGATCTGTTTGTGGAGGGAGGATCATCTTCAACACCAAATCACCTATCTAGAAATACCGAGGGCGCACCTTATGATCAAAAGCCTTCTTCATTCTAATCTGATACAATCGTCCATGAGCGATGGTTGCCAATCTCTTTTCATCAATCAGACTAAGTTGATTCAACCTAGCCTTCACCCATTATGCTTCATCAAGCTTCACATCAGACAATACCCTTAAATAAGGAATTTCCACTTCTAATGGTAGGACAACTTTAGTACCATAATAACCATGTAACGCAAAGGGAAACATCTCATGCCAATCTTTATAAGTCACCATCATCTTCTGTACGATATTCTTGATGTTCTTATTTGCTGCAATCAACAACTCCATTCATCTTTGGACGGTATGGAGAAGAATTGTGGTGTTCAATTTTGAAACTCTGGCATAACTCCTTTATCATCTTGTTATTCAAATTTGAACCATTGTCAGTAATGATTCATTCTGGTATTCTATAATGGCAAATGATATCCTTCTTTAGAAAACGAGCAACCACTTTCTTGGTGACATTGGTGAAAGAAGTTGCTTCTACCCACTTGGTTAAATAATCAATTGCTACCAAGATAAAGCGATACCCATTGGAGGCAGTCGACTCAATTTTCCCAATCATATCAATGCCCCACATAGCAAAGGGCCAAGGAGATGTCAATACATTTAGAGGGCTTGGTGGCACATGTATTTTATCAGTGTCATGCCCCAAATTTTGACCCCTTAGATCCTCATTATCATTTTTAGAAGCATGATCATGCATTATCTAACCCTAAATCAGTGCAAGTTTATTATTGTCAAGTTACAGATGAATCAGGGTTCTCGCACCGACAAATTCAAAACAATCAAGGAATGATCAACCAATGATTTGGGCCAATTAAATCATGGAATGAAATCAAAGACAATATCAAAGTCAAATGGGAAGTCAATTTGAAGAAATCGTTTCAGAATCAAGAACAGTGCAGTCAGGAGGCCCCGATTAGGGTTTTTAACCAGTGGAAAGTCAACTGGTTTGACTTTGATGTTGGGAAAGGTTTTAATGGTGGGAGTGAGGTCCATGAAGTTAATATAGGCTATTAAAGACTATTCAAGAAGTGTCAAAGTCCCAGGATGTCCAGAATATCAACAGGCGACTCGATCGGCACCGATCGATCGTACGGTTGACCGAAAAGTCAACTCCTCGAATTTTGAGAATTGGAATCCAAGTTGTGAATCAAAGTTGTTCCTTATGTCATAATGGACTTGCATATCAATTTTCATGATCATTGGATCAAAGATGAGAGAGTAATCGAGAAATCGGGAAATTAGGGTTTTGAAAAGGGCTAAACCGTATCTCCTTAACCGCACATCCAATTGAGTTGGTTCTAGTCTCATTTGAAAGCTCTTGACAAGTCCTACAAAAGTCCCATACTAGTCCACAACCAGAAAATGCATACTTTTTGAGATATAAGCAAAAACATTCCTAGAAGGGAAAATAACTTAGAAAATTTCTAAGTCATTTTCACTTTAGAAGCTAAAATCAGCCAACTTCAAGGGGGTTTTTCACCTAGTTTCAAATGGAATCAAGACTTCTGGCCAACATGAAAGTTGTAGTACTATGTGAGGGCTTTCTAAAAAGTACAAGTACATCTCAAGGGGATTTATGAGCTGAGAGATACATGTGTTCAAAGTTGGCAATTTGTCACTTTTGTCCCACATTGATGAATTTTGCAAAAGCACCTCTATCACTCAAGTGGATCAATTTCAATGTGACAAACTCCTTCTATCTGATATATTAATCATCTCAAGCAGGTTGAATCAAAGAAATAGCAAGGAAAGCTCATGGAATTAAAATTGGTAGGTTCATTGCCTAAGTTGAAACTTTTGACTTTTCCAAGCATGAGGTGGAAAGTCATTTCTGCTCCAGCCACTCTACCAAGCCTCTAGGCTGTGATTTCTCTGTAAAAACATCATTCTAACTTGCCAATTGAGTTAAGGGAACAGCTAGAGATCAGAAAAGCAAAGCAAGTTGTCATTTGGAAGAAAAAATCTAAGATTTCTTCATGGTGAAGCAAAGTCACCTAGCAAGCTCCTCACTCATTTTTTCTATAAATAGGGACTTCAAACTCCTCATTTAGGACATGAACTTCATTCTAAAAACCTGCTAAACCAAGTTCCCTCATCACATCTCTCACTTACTTACATTTTGCAAAATCACCAAAATAGCCAAAAATTGCCAAAATTCAGCATTTGCAACTTTGCTACCATATCAAGTTCTTCATGTTCCAACACTCAAACTATCATCCACACACCCTCTAAATCACATATAGAAGGTGTACCAACCATTGAATCACCAAAAAATTCAAAGAATGCAAAAGTCAACTTTTCATGAAACTTACTTTGACCAAAGTCCATAAAAACCTCCAAATCTTGCTCCAAACACTTTCTTGAGGTTTTGATCCTTTGGACACCTCAAATATCATATATACCAACTGTCCAAACCTCCATCCTTCATCAAGAACTCAGAAATCTCATTTTGGCGTCTCAAGTGACTTGTTTCTTAAGTTTCAAGTAAAAGCACAAATACAAAGCTTGGATTTCATCACCTCTGGTTTTCTCAACATTCTTGGCTTGCTAAATAAGATCACCAACAGGTATGTAATTTGTAAAACCTTGCTCTTTCATTATTCTCCATATCTTGCATATTTAGGTTTTTGATAAAATGAAGTATAAAGCATGAATGAGAGGTGTGTTCATGATCTTCCACACATAAACCACCAAAAGACCAACTTTGCACCAAACTGGTTTTCTCTTAAATTCACTCCACATACACTTTATAACACTCAAATATGACATGTTGGTATGCTCATCTTACACTAGAAACCAATGAATCAAAGTTTCACATCACATTATGCTTCACACACACATAAGTGCTTCAATTTGCAATTTGAATGCTATATGCTTACACATGTGTTCCAGTTGAAATGTTTTCATCTACACACACTTCATATGATATATTTAAGGTGTTAGAACAGTTGGAATCACACAAAACACTCAAGAACCAAAAATCACTTTTGTCATGCATGTTCATGTTATGTGATTTGCAACTTATGCACAACAGTCACAATTACTCATGCTTTGGCTCAATTTGTGCTTGCTATCTGTTATATATGACATATATGATGTGTATGTGCCTTTACTTGACTTATAGCATGTGTATATCAAGGTGTCCATGTCATTTTGCAAATCAAAAGCACATAAACACACCAGCTATCGTTTTTTTCACAGGAAAATGACTCTCAGAAAACTAACACCACCATCCTCTTCCTCTCATTTTTCTACCCAATTTACATATAAAATTTGTCTCGATCCGATGAGCGGTTAGTGAGATACGGTATAAAACGTATTTGGTTTCGATTATGTTTCCATGCATTCAAAACACACACACACACCAGTCAGCGTTTTTTTCACTAGGTGAACAATTTGGAAAAACTAACATCACCATCCTCTTCCTCTCATTTTTCTACCCAAGATCCATATAAAATTTGCCTCGATCCGATGAGCGGTTAGTGAGATACGGTATAAAACGTATTTGGTGTTGATCATGTATTTTGCCCAGCCATGATTCAAAACGAGCCTTGTATACATATTGTTTCCATTTGATTAATGGATGTAACAGCCGCCCCAGCGGTAAGAACATGCGCGCAATTATACCTTTCACCATCATGACCAGGGTTCGATCCGGGTGGAGGTCGAACCCTTTTATTATTTTTCCTATTTTTGTACATAAACTTCAAAAATTCGTAACTCTCTCATTTTTTATCGTTTTTCACCCGTTATTTTTTCATTGTGTTTATTTTAATGTGTACTTTCATGTCATAATTTTATTTTCCATGTTTGATTATTTTTTCACCACGTTTTATGGTGCGCAATCCGCGCGTCAACGGTACTAACCCTATTTGGTTGCAGATGAAATTTAGAAGGTTTCCTCTTGTGTTTTCTCAGGAAAATTGATTGTTATCATATCTATATATGTTTGTCAACATGTTAGAATTTTTACCTTGAATTATTTTTATATTTATCTCATCTGTCTGTTAACGGTATTCCAGGTGCGAACTGTCGTCACGGTTCTCGTACCAAAACAATTGCTCTGATTGTCATCATTGCTTTCCATCTTTAATCTTTGTATTTAGTTGTCACCATGAATGTTTGAATGATGTTTGTATTTTATTTTATCCCTAAGCGACGGAGCTCGTTAGCTTTCGTCCAGTTGCCGACAATACTGTTCCTCCAAAGGAAGGTCTGTCCACTTGACTGTCAATGTCTTGGACCAAAATCTCTGCTATCCCTTGACTTTGTTAAGTCACCTTAACCCTAGACTAGAAGCCTTTAGACTTTGCTTGAAGTCTAAGAAACCCACCCATACTAGGAGTGTTCTTCAACTAGAACCCTAGGAAAGAGTTCGTCAACTCTGTGTAGGAATCATCGTCATGATTTCTTACTTTCCCCTTTTACAATTTAGTTTAGGGAGTTTTGTCAAACTCCACACAAACATCGTCATGTTTGTTCCCCTTTGAACCTTGATCATCATCAAGTGTTCTTTTCCCTTGTGAGGTGAACTACGATTGCTCTGATTCTATCCTAGTCAGGATACGTAGGCAGAAGGTGCGATACCTTTGCGAGCAAACTTAGAAAACCACTTAGGCCTTTATTTTACTTTTATTCCCAACTCAAACCATAGTGCACAATTCACAAACTTTAGCAATTAATTAAACAAAAGGTTCCTGTAGAGTACTACAGATATTTAGGGTGCTAATACCTTCCCTAGATATAACCAACCCCCGAATCCCCGAATCTCTTAAAAGCGTTGTTGTCACATCGCGCAAAAGGTTCTTTCTTTCTTTAGACCTATCCTTTGGATAAATTAAAGACCGGTTGTAAAAGAAATAAGGTTCAAGTTAATTAATAGCTTGATATCAAATTTTCACCGCAACAGAAATGGCGACTTCACTGGGGAAGAAGATACTTTTTTTGAGGGTTTAACCTATTTTGTTTATATACTTGCTATTTGTGAATATTTGTGAATATGTGCAGATTTGTTCTTTTGGCTTTTGGGAAATACAATTGGTGAGACAGCACTATACCCGTGCTTGAGTGTACTTATGATAGGAAGGTGGTATATTCAAGGAGGTTTATAGGGAGTTGATTCCCGACTAAGCCAACTTGAAAACCGCCGCTCAATGGAGGTCCTTTTGAGGGTAGTGTTGTTGATCGAGTATTCGTGAAAACAATGCTGCTTTCTATAAGGGGCCCATGCCATTGAGGACCTTTAGAACACACATTACCCCACTTGGCCTTATTAGGATGTAGTGCGATGACTATGAGGGAGTATTTCCGAATAGTTGATACGCGATACTACACTCGGACGAGACTCTCTTGAGAATATTATCGACCCCCGAGTTATTTGGGCAGTTGATAATATCCGAAAGATGGGTTGAGAACTCTGGGAACTTTTTAGAACCTTGTTCTACAGGTGAAAAAGCTCTAGTACACTCCTTATTGGGAAGGGTAGACCTTGGCCCCATGCTTGAATTTCCCTAAACCCGAACCTGTTATCTATGTGTATATGTGAATACCTGTGTTTGCTGCATTCATGCATTCATGAACATCATGTCATAAAAAGTTTTATGGAACTCAGTCTCTTATTTTAAAACTTTAGGAAACATCATGGATCAAGAAAAAAAGAAAACAATCAAGTACACATACAAGAGTCCTAAGCTGGATGACATTGAAAGGTTGAGCACTCTTATCACAGATGTAGAAGGGTTCAAAAGCAGGTACGGTAATTTGTTGTCACTACTGAGGATGAAGAAGAGAATGGATCTAGGACTCCTTTCTACTTTGCTACAGTTCTACGACCCACTCTATCACTGCTTCACATTTCCAGATTATCAGCTTGTACCTACACTTGAAGAATATTCCTGTCTGATCGGTTTGCCTATCCTTGAAGATTCTCCTTTTCCATTCACGGAGAAGGACCCTAAGAAAGAAGAGATCGCCAGAGCAATACAATTGGGAGTAAAAGATATACAAGAGAATATGACCACCAAAGGAGGAATTTCTGGTTTACCTGCTGGGTTCTTGATTAAGAAAGCGCAGTATTATGCCGATCACCTGAGTATGGATACTTTTGAGGCAATCCTAGCCTTGCTCATCTATGGCATCTTCCTGTTTCCCAACATTGATAATTTTGTGGACCTCAATGCTATCAAGATTTTCTCGAAGAAAAATCCGGTACCAACCCTGCTGGGTAATACTCATCATTCCATTCATCTCAGAAATCTTCACAAGGGAGGAATGATCGTATGTTGTGTCCCGTTGTTGTACAAGTGGTTCCATTCTCATATGCCCAAAGCTCAAGTCTTCTGGAGGAAAGGATGGTGGTCTGAAAAGATTATGGCCTTATCTCACTCTGATATCGAATGGTACAGTCGAGTTTATGATGGGATAAAGATTATAGACAGTTGTGGAAACTTCGGCAACGTACCTCTCCTTGCTATAGATGGGGGAATCAGCTACAGTCCGGTTCTCGCCCGACGACAGCTCGGGTATCCGTTAAAAGACAGACCCAACAGTGCTTGTGTAGAAAGTATGTTCTTTGTGGGAGAATCTGAGTTGAAGGAGGAGTTCTTGGAAGCTTGGAAACATGTCCACAAGAGAGGAAAAGAAATTCTGGGAAAGCCTAACTGTGTCTCTTTTGATCCTTATCTCCAATGGGTTCGGAAGAGAGCTATCCAACTGAAGATGCCTTATGCCTTGCAAGAACCTATGGTCCTAAAAGAAGAACGCCCATTGATCTTCTTTTCTGAGGAGGAAAAGTTGAGGATTGCCTTGAGAAAGTCACAGCAGACTGAGGTGTCCTGGAGGTATAAGTATCAGGTGGTAATGGAAGAGAACGAAACGCTCCGCAAGCAGCTCCAAGAGAGAGATGAAGAGATAAGGGCATCCAAGAAGAGGAAGACCCAAGAGAACCTGTTCTATTTCAGTAACCAGTCTACTCCATGGAAGACAATGATAGAAAAGCTCATGAAAGAGAAAATTGAGGTAGAAGAAAAGCTGAAGAAAGCAGAAGCAACAGTAGAGTTTCTGTCAGAAGACCTTATCTAGCACTGTTTCCTTTTTCTTGTAATGTGTACTATTTTGTAATGCAACATCGAAAAATTAAATGAAATCCGTGATGTTTTGAATCTCGAGGTCTGAGTTCCATAAAACTTTGTGCATTTGCATCTGCATTTTATTTTAAACATTCAAGGGGTTTAAACTCATTTCACAGATATTAAAAATGGATCCAAGGAGAAGATCAACTGCAGAGTTCAAATTCCAACAAACGGATCTGGAGAATATGAGAATATTGGGAAGAATGGTAGAAGACCCCGAAGCCTTCAAAGCCCGACACGGAAATATGTTATCCTTACTTGAGATTCAGGTAGATGAGGAGATATTGTCCGCGCTCGCAAAGTTCTACGATTCAACTTACCACTGTTTTACGTTCCCAGAATACCAGCTGTTGCCAACTTTGGAAGAATACTCAGTGCTGATGGGATTAAACGTTGCTCCCAGACCATTTTCTGGAAAAGAAGGGTTTCCCGATGAAAGAACAATCGCCGAAGCTATTCATCTTGAAGTAACTGAAGTACGAGCCATGATGATCGCTCAAGGACACCCATACGGGCTACCTACCAGATTCTTGTTTGAAAAAGCGCAGTTTCACGCCGAAGCTAAGAACTTGGAAGTTTTTGAAGCCTTGTTAGTGTTGCTGATCTACGGACTCTTCCTGTTCCCATCCTACGACAACTTCATCAACAAAGACGCAATCAACTTGTTCCTTCTCAGAAACCCTGTGCCTACTCTCCTAGCCGACACCTACTATGCAATTCATCGCCGACATCTGTATGAAGCTGGACCTATTGAGTGTTGCTCCACTCTCCTTTACAAGTGGTTCCTTTCACGCTTACCAAGATTACCAGCACTTTGGGATGTCCAAAACAACAATCCATGGACTGATAGGCTACTGCTGCTCAAGCAGACTAATATTCAATGGTACGACCCTGTTTACGGAGGGGTCCCCATGATTCAAAGTTGTGGAGATTTTCCAAACGTGTCGCTCATCGGTACCAAAGGGTGCATCAGCTATAACCTTGTCCTTGCTCGCAGACAATTGGGGCATCCAATGAGGGGTGAACCAGATTTCAACTTGATGAGGAGTTTCTGCATCGAAGACGGAAGAGACCGAGAATTCAAAGCTAAGATCATCTACGCTTGGCGCCGTATCAACGTCAGGGGCATGACTGCTTTAGATTACCCTGACACGGCAGTTTCAGACTCCTACCTAGCATGGATAAAAGAAGCTGCTTTGAAGATGTTCTATACTAGTTTCGAACCTGATTCAACAGAGTCCACACTTGAGAAAGAATTGCAGACTGCTTTGGTAAAAGCAGAGAAGGAGGGAAAGGCTTGGAGGAACAAGTACTTCTTGGCCATGCAAGAGAAAGAAGCTCTCCAGGGTTTGGGTCGTCAAGGTAGAAGAAGGAATCAACCAGAAGAAGGGGGATCTTCGAGTTAGATAGTTCAGGATCTTTTGAGCTATTTTGTAATCTTTATTTTAAAAGTTGTATTTCAATTTCCAACTGTTGTAAAACTCCCCGGTAGAGGGATGCAAGAAGTGTCTGTATTGTTTTCCCGTTCTTAATATCTATGAATGACGTTCTAAGACCCCTTGAATGTTCGAAATATTGCATCTGCATGTCTGCATATCATAAACATATCATAAACATATCATGAGCATATCGTAAGTGTTGTTTTCTGTGTCGTGTCTCATCCCGCTGTCTGATCTTCAACAGAGGAAATCACACTGAATCCAACACACAAGTACAACACGAGAGCCAGAGCCCGTCAACTAATGGAGGCCCAAAATCAAGAAATTGAAAGAATCGACGACGAGCTCGGAGATCTCCGAGGCGGGATCAAGCAGATTATGGAAGCTTTACAGGTGATAAGAGCGAAGATGGATACCCAAGCTACTGTAGTTTCTGAGATTACTAGTGCTGCTATAGATCCGGTTCCAACAGCTGTTACCATCGCCAACAATCCACCGTATGGCTTACATCCGGATTTTCTACATCCGACTCCAGTAAATCAGCAGAATGTTCCTTTGAGAGGGGAAGTGCCTCAGGCAATCCCTACTTATACTCAGGCAACCATGCAAGCGCAGGTGCGCCCAATGTTCCATAATTATCAGCCAGCGGTCGAAGATCAGGAAGAGTACGAAGGAGAAAATGAAGAACACGAGAGATTAAAAGAAAGTGTGGAAACGATGGGAAGAAAGTTAAAGGCTATGGAGGGCAATGATATATTTGGGGCAGACACCCGGGACATGTGTTTGGTCTCTGGGTTAGTAATTCCACCAAAGTTTAAAATCCCCAATTTTGACCAATACTCAGGGGCTTCCTGCCCACGAACGCATCTTCTCATGTATTGCCGTAGAATGGCAGCTTACGTTGAAAATGACAAGTTAATGATACACTGTTTCCAGGACAGTTTGAAAGGGGCTCCGGCAAAATGGTATTTGGGTCTAGATCAGTCCAAAATTCTCAGCTTTCAAGATCTAGCCAATGCTTTTGTCAAACACTATAAGTATAACATAGATTTGGCTCCAGACCGAAGGCAACTGCTAAGCATGTCCCAAAAGAGTTCTGAATCTTTCAAGGAATATGCACAGCGATGGAGAGAAATAGCTTCACAAGTGGAACCTCCACTAAGTGAAAAGGAATTGACTGATTGGTTTGTTGACACTGTGCGACCGGAATTCTATGAGAAAATGATCAGTAGCGTATCCGCTAGCTTCTCGGACATTGTAGCCGTGGGAGTCCGAGTAGAGCTAGGGCTGAAGAATGGAAGGGTAACGGGTAGTTCCAGTAGCTCAAGCGGCCAGGTCAAGAAGGCTGGTAACCCATTCCACAAGAAGAAGGAGGGAGAAACTAACGCCATTACCAGTGGAAAAGGTAGACGTACACAAAAACAACCTTATCAACAACAACCCTATCTGAGTTACAATCAACCGATGCAGCCTGGTTACATGCAACAAGGTCACCCCAGAGTAATATACCCACCGCAGTATGCCGCACAACCGTATGTGGCAGCTGTCACCCCCGCTTTCACTCGTCCAAACTACCAGACAGCACAGCCTGCGCCTGGTTACCAACCGTTTCAGCAAAGACAACAACGAGCGCCCAACGCTCCGTCATTTCCTCAACAACAACAACAACAACCTCGAGCTCCGGCACCCCGCCAGAGTTTCCAAAATAGAAGACCAACAAACAAGCCGAATTTCCCGCAGATCCCGATGACTTACACGGAATTATACCCTTCATTGGTCCAGGAAGGTTTGGTGACTACAAGGCCCCTAAACCCTGATACAACATCCCCATTTTATAATCCAAGCGCCCACTGCGCATTCCATGAAAGAGCCGCTGGCCATGATTTGGAGAATTGCTTTGCCTTGAAGCATTTGGTGAGGGAACTGATTGAAAAGAAAATCCTGTCCTTTAATGATATTCCACCCAATGTCAAGAGTAACCCGCTACCGAACCATGGAGGGGTTAACGCTGTAGATGATTCTTCCACTGAAAATTTAATTACTGAAGTATCGGAGATCAAGACGCCGTTAAAAATGCTGCATGAGAAACTGGTGAAAGCAGGTTATATCCAGAACAATCACGCCAACTGTGGGAAGTGTTCCGACAATGCCGCAAGTTGTGGTACGGTACAAGGAGACATCCAAAGTTTAATTGATGAAGGATTGTTGCAAGTCTGCGGTAAGATCCAAAGTGAAAATGTTGCAGTAATAAAGCCTACTTTTGATCAACCAAACAAAGATAAGTGGACTCGGGCGCCTAGAAATACAGAACCCGTGTTCGACAGGTCGGTAATCAACCAACCCCGATCAGTCGTGATCCAAAGGCCGAAGCCGTTTCCCTACAATAATACAAAAGCAGTCCCCTGGAGGTATGACTTGACAGTGTCCAAGAGAACATACCAGAATAAAGAGATAAAGAAAGAACAAGATGATGTTACAAACATCGTGGGTACTAGCAAAATGACCCGCAGCGGTCGAATCTACCAGCCCAAGATTACCATAGTTGCTCCAAAAGACACCACCCCAGCGGAAACTCAGAACAAAGAAGCGCCCAGACCTGAAGGTGAAGATGAAGAATTTTTAAGAATTATTCGGAAGAGTGATTACAAGGTGGTAGACCAGCTCCACCAAACGCCGGCTAAAATCTCCGTCCTTTCTCTATTGATGAATTCTCCCGCCCATCGGGAGGCTCTACAGAAAGTACTTCAACAAGCCCACGTAACTAAGGACATCACGCTGGGGCAATTTGACTCAGTAATAGCCAATATCACAGCATGTAACACGTTGAGCTTCAGCGACGCCGAGTTGCCGAAAGAGGGTCGCCATCACAACAAAGCATTACACATCTCCATCAAATGCCAAGAAGACACATTGGCACGAGTCCTGGTTGATAATGGGTCTTCTTTGAATGTCTTGCCTGCAAGGTCACTTGCAAGATTAGCCTATACAGGAGCAGAGATGAAGCCCACTCCTTTGATCGTGAAGGCTTTCGACGGGTCCCGAAAGGCTGTTATTGGAGAAGTAGAATTACCCGTCATGGTTGGACCACATGTATTTGATATAACGTTCCAGGTGATGGACATTAACCCGGCATTCAGCTGTTTGTTGGGACGACCGTGGATACATGAAGCCGGGGCGGTAACATCAACTCTGCATCAGCGATTGAAGTATGTGGTGAATGACCAGCTAATAATTGTGCATGGGGAGGAAGACTTTATGGTAAGCAATCTGTCATCCTTCAGATACATCGAAGCAGAAGAAGGTGCGCTGGAAACCTCATTTCAAGCTCTGGAAATAGCCCATGCAGTAATAGTAGAAGAAACGGTAGCCAAAGGTAGTCCATCGTTCGCTTCCGCTCAAAGTATCAGAGCAGCGCTCGCAGAAGGCACTCCCGCAGGATGGGGAGAAATTATTGAAGTACAGCCGAAGATGGATCGACAGGGGTTGGGTTACAAACCAACTCCTGCTGAAGACACTACACTAGACCAGAGGCGTCCCAGGACAATACAAGAAATATTCATCAGCGGCGGGTCCCAAGTCAACGCCGTAGGAGACGAAGAAGAAAGTGAATACATCGGGCATCTAGTGTATCGGTGCAAATCTCCCTTGAGCAACTGGGAGGCCATTGATGTCCCTGTAGTTTGTCACGAGTTAAAGTAATTTGCTTTGTGTCTTTTTCTTGTTTTGTTGTTTTAAAACTCCATGACCGTGCCCAAGGTCATAGGAATGTTTTGTACGGGCCCCGCACTTTCAAAATACATCAATGAAAATGAACTGTTTTGCTAAATTCCTCATTTGCTTTTGATGCTTTTATTCGTTTTCACTTTTAAAGAAAAAATGGCAATCATAAAAAACCGAAAGCAATCTTCTTTTTTTTGTGCTGCATTTATCTTTGTATGTTTAATAAAATTAAACCATTCCCCATCTGCAGCCACATCCAAAAACCCATTGATTCCCATGACCAGGCATCTCCTCCTGACTTTGATTCACCAATTCACCAAGCTGAAGAGGAGGACGAAGATCTTGAAATTCCCGATGAACTGGTAAGACTAACTCAAGACGAAGACATGGAACTCCAACCATACAAAGAGCAGATTGAAGTCATTAACCTGGGCTCAGAAGATGACAAAAAGGAAGTCAAGATTGGGGCAAGCCTCGGGGCAGACATCAAACAACAATTGAAAGAACTCCTGAAGGAATATGTGGATGTGTTCGCTTGGTCCTATCAGGACATGCCGGGTCTAGACACTGACATAGTGGTTCACAAGCTGCCGCTTAAACCAGAATGCCCTCCAGTAAAACAAAAGCTCCGCAGAACCAGGCCAGACATGGCACTCAAAATCCGAGACGAAGTAAAAAAGCAGGTAGATGCAGGGTTCTTGGCTGTATCCAAATACCCTGAGTGGGTAGCAAACATTGTTCCAGTACCGAAAAAGGATGGTAAGGTCCGAATGTGTGTAGACTACAGGGATCTGAACAAGGCCAGTCCGAAAGATGACTTCCCACTGCCACACATTGATACATTGGTAGACAATACAGCTCGTTTCGAAGTGTTCTCTTTTATGGACGGTTTCTCGGGTTACAATCAGATTAAAATGGATCCAGATGATATGGAAAAAACTACCTTCATCACGCCGTGGGGAACCTACTGTTACAAAGTTATGCCATTTGGTTTGAAAAATGCTGGAGCCACCTACCAGCGGGCCATGGTCACTCTATTTCATGACATGATGCACAAAGAAATTGAGGTGTATGTCGACGATATGATTGCAAAGTCTCGAAGCGAAGATGATCATCTAGAGCACCTCCTGAAGCTGTTCAAAAGACTTAGAAAGTATCAACTAAGGTTGAATCCTGCCAAATGCACTTTCGGAGTAAGGTCAGGAAAGCTACTTGGTTTCATTGTTAGTCAACGAGGAATCGAAGTAGACCCAGACAAAGTCCGCGCCATCCAAGACATGCCGGCTCCTCAAACAGAAAAACAGGTCAGAGGTTTTCTGGGCAGATTAAATTACATATCTCGGTTCATTTCCAACATGACACCGACCTGTGAACCCATCTTCAAACTACTACGCAAAAATCAACCAGTGGTTTGGAATGAAGACTGTCAGCAGGCCTTTGACAAAATCAAAAGTTATTTGCAAGAACCGCCCATCTTGATACCTCCGGTTCCGGGAAGACCGTTATTCATGTACCTCACTGTTCTAGAAAGTTCCATGGGCTGTATGTTGGGTCAACAAGATGAATCTGGACGAAGAGAGC
Source organism: Lathyrus sativus (assembly GCA_963859935.3). Classification (NCBI taxonomy): domain Eukaryota; kingdom Viridiplantae; phylum Streptophyta; class Magnoliopsida; order Fabales; family Fabaceae; genus Lathyrus; species Lathyrus sativus. Next base: position 595,772,978 of record OZ012740.1, on the reverse strand, counting down.
ACGCCATCTACTACTTGAGCAAAAAGCTTACCGATTGTGAAAGCCGTTATTCACTCCTTGAAAATACATGTTGCGCTTTAGCATGGGCCGCCAAACGGTTACGACAGTACATGGTTTGCCATACTACTCTGTTAATCGCAAAAATGGACCCAATCAAATATATCTTTGAAAAACCTGCTCAGACTGGAAGGCTTGCCAGATGGCACATGTTATTGTCAGAATACGACATCCAATATGTTACTCAGAAGTCTATCAAAGGCAGTATCTTGTCAGATTATCTTGCCGAACAACCAGTTGAAGATGATGAGTCTGTTAAGCTCGATTTTCCTGATGAAGACATTATGGCAGTAAAAGATTGTGAAAAGGTTGGTCCTGTTGAAGACTCACCACCAAGTTCTCCTTGGAGGATGATGTTCGATGGTTCGTCAAATTATAGCGGGCATGGTGTAGGCGCTGTCTTAATGAATCCAGGAGGTGGTTACACGCCATTCACGGCTCGGTTGGATTTTGATTGTACAAACAACATTGCAGAATACGAGGCATGTATCCTTGGTCTCGAAGCGGCCATTGATCTCAAAATTAAAACTCTAGAAGTGAGCGGCGATTCAGCACTAGTCATCTACCAGGTCACAGGCGAATGGGGGACCCGACATGAAAACCTGGTCCCATACAGAGCATATATTGTCGACATGATCGAGTACTTTGACGAGATTACCTTCAAGCATGTACCCAGGTCTGAAAATCACATTGCCGATGCTTTAGCCATGTTGGCCTCCATGTGGAAAGTCCAAGATGTAAATGATGCTACTCTCATCCGGATTGAGCGAAAAACAGAGCCCGCTTACTGTCAAATGATCGACGAAGAAACAGATGATAAACCATGGTACTATGATATAAAGAACTTCCTGTTACAACAAGAATATCCGACCGATGCTACGTCTCTTGACAAGAAAACTTTAAGAAGACTAGCGTCAAAGTTCTTCCTCAGCAATGGTGTGCTTTATAAAAGAAATCATGACATGGTACTACTCAGATGCGTCGACAAAAGAGAAGCAGAGCTGTTAATGAAAGATGTCCATGAAGGGATCTTCGGTACTCATGCCAATGGGTACGTGATGGCCAGAAAGATTTTGAGAGCCGGGTATTACTGGTTGACTTTAGAGAATGACTGCATACAATTCTCCAGGAAGTGTCATAAATGTCAGATCTACGCAGATAAAGTGCATGTACCTCCGACATTGCTGAATGTACTGTCATCACCCTGGCCTTTCTCAATGTGGGGCATCGATATGATTGGGGCAATTGAGCCAAAAGCTTCCAACGGGAACCGTTTCATTCTAGTCGCCATTGACTATTTTACCAAATGGGTCGAAGCTGCTTCATACACCAATGTAACCCGACAAGTGGTGGCTCGCTTCATCAAGAAAGAGATAATCTGTCGATACGGGATTCCCAACCGAATTATCACAGACAATGGAACCAATCTGAACAACAAAGTGATGAAGGAACTGTGTGATGAATTCAAGGTTGAACACCATAACTCCTCCCCGTACCGTCCGAAGATGAATGGAGCTGTTGAGGCAGCTAACAAAAACATCAAGAAGATTTTACAAAAGATGGTGAAAACTTACAAAGACTGGCATGAAATGTTACCGTTTGCTCTACACGGATACAGAACATCAGTCCGCACCTCAACAGGGGCAACCCCTTTCTCTTTAGTGTATGGGATGGATGCTGTACTCCCAATTGAAGTCGAGATCCCTTCGTTAAGGGTTATAATGGAAGCAAAGCTGGAAGAGGCAGAATGGGTCAGGGAAAGATTTGACCAATTGAATTTAATTGACGAAAAGCGTATATCTGCAATGTGTCATGGCCAGGTATATCAGAAAAGGATCAAAAGAGCCTTTGACAAGAAGGTCCGCATCCGGGAGTTCAGAGAAGGTGAGCTTGTATTGAAGAAGATCTTACCAGTCCATAAAGACGCCCGAGGAAAATGGATGCCTAACTATGATGGCCCCTTCATTGTGAAGACAGTTTTCTCAGGAGGATCGTTGATTCTCACAACCATGGATGGAGAGCAGCTTACTCATCCAATAAATTCTGATGCAGTCAGAAAATATTACGCCTAAGAAAAGCCCGATAAGTCGAAAACTCGCAAGAGCGGCTTATGCAAAAGTTAGGGTAAAAAGAAAAAGAGAAAAAGAGAAAAGAATTGAAAGCTCGCTAAGTTGAAAACCCGAAAGGGCGACTTAGGCAAAAATGAGCGTCCCGGTGGATTGAAAACCCGAAAGGGCGATCCAGGCAAAATTAGGGACAAAGGCGTTTCACTGCATCAGAAGGTTGTCACCAGTGCAGCAAGTTACACAGAGAAAACTCACTTCCGGTTGCTCTCGTCAGAAGCAAGGATGTTGGTGGATTTCTAGTCTTTAGGGATAAATGGTCATGGGATTCAATGTAACCCTTCCACTTTTGCCATTTTTCACTTGTACAATGTTCTAGGGAATCTTGCCATTGGCAAGACCTCCTGCTTGAATAAAATCAACTTCGAACCATTCTTTTGTTTGCAACTACTACTTCTCTTTATCATTTTTTGTTATGCAAAACACTGTTTATTTGACAAACGATGATTTTGAAAAACGTAAGAGGCAAAATTTTTCATGATAAAACTTGAAAAGGTCAATAAAAAACAAATGCTTTAAACTCGTGGAAAACTCAGTAAGATCATACTCACCCTGATGTCTCAAGGTGGCAGGAGCATTGATATACATTTGCATTTTTTCCCCAGTTGAAACACTTAGCAGATCTGTTCACTTGGTTCGCCTTTGGCCGTGTGTAGTAACCAAGACTAAGAAGCCATCATGTAAAGTTTTGAAGGATCCATCCTCCACAGTATTGCCAAAGACAGAGATTACTGGTACATCACGGGCTGACCTGACTAAGCTCCGTTCCCCAGTACAGTTGAGATTATTTGCACCACTTAGCCTGGATTCAGTGTGGTTCTACCCTCTCCCCCGGTTGTGGTATCTCATTTTCTGGTTGTTACCATCAAGTCCAGTTGTCACTGGCATTCATATGTTCTATCTCGTGGTTGTCACCACAGTCTTTTAAAAGTCCAGTCGTCACTGGCACCTTGTGTTTGTTGGTCGTCACCAACCTTTCCCCGGAAAAGTCCAGTTGTCACTGGCATCGCAAAATCCAATTGTAATTGGTACCCTTTCGTTGGTTGTCACCAACTTCCCTCAGTAAAGTCCAGTTGTCACTGGCATTGTTTAAATCCAATTGTTGTTGGTATCACTTGTTGGTCGTTACCAACTTTTTACTTTAAGTCCAGTCGTCACTGGCACCCTGTGTTTGTTGGTCGTCACTAACATCCCAATCAAGTCCAGTTGTAACTGGCACCCTTCAACCGAACCGTGGTTAGTAATCATTATTGTTACATCCCCTGAAGACCAGTTGTCACTGGCATCGCAAAATCCAATTGTAATTGGTACCCTTTCGTTGGTTGTCACCAACTTCCCTCAGTAAAGTCCAGTTGTCACTGGCATTGTTTAAATCCAATTGTTGTTGGTATCACTTGTTGGTCGTTACCAACTTTTTACTTTAAGTCCAGTCGTCACTGGCACCCTGTGTTTGTTGGACGTCACTAACATCCCCAATCAAGTCCAGTTGTAACTGGCACCCTTCAACCGAACCGTGGTTAGTAATCATTATTGTTACATCCCCTGAAGACCAGTCGTCACTGGCATCGTTAAATCCAGTTGCCATTGGTATCATGTGTTGGTCGTCACCAACCTCCCCTACTGAAGTCCAGTCGTCACTGGCGTCTTTTAAATCCAATTGTTATTGATACCTGAGTTTGGTTGTCACCAAATCCTCATAAAGTCCAGTCGTAACTGGCGCGCTCACCCAAATTGTTATTTGTGGTTGTTATTTAAATTCCCCAGTAAGTCCAGTCGTAACTGGCATTCTTATCCGGCATCACTGGTTGGTCGTCACCAAATCCCGTGAAAAGCCAGTTGTAACTGGTATGGTCGTTTATTCATTTAACATTCCATCGGTCGTCACCAATCCCACTAGCTAAAGTCCAGTTGTCACTGGCGTTCCCGTTTTCCTTATTTGTTTCCTCTGGGTTGGTAGTCACCAGTACCCCAGTAGGTCTTTGCTTTTCCAGTCTAGTCCCGGAGATCTAGTTGTCACTAGTATCCCCTGTGTGTCTGACTTTGTTCCTAGTCCATTCCTGGAGATCCCATTTGAACTCTTCATTATAGGAAGGCCTCGTCTGATCATCCCCAGTGAGGTTGTCACCAATTTCCTTTATTCCCCATGTGAAAATTATTCTTTCCCCGGTGGAGTGCATCTCTTTCACCAGTGAACGGTTGTCCTCGTCAGGTTCCGTTTCCCAGTCGGAGTTTCTCAGATGATATCATCTAGTCACGTCTGAACTATTTGATCCCCAGTAAAGTATGTCCCTTTTCCCCAGTGAACGGTTGTCCTCGTCCGGTTCCGTTCCTCCAATCATAGTTTTATCCTCAGATGCTATCAGTTAGTCATGTCTGAACTATCTGATGCCTAGGTTTGAGTTTCTCTTCCCCAGTGCGAGTCCTTCAATAAGGACATCCTCTGTGTGTCAAGTTTCCAGAGTCTGTTCCCCGGTGGATAGCAGTCTGTCTTTACCATTTTTTTTGTGTGTCTTGCATCTTCAAGCATCATAAATCATCATTTAGGTCTCATAGCATTCAAGCATTGATCCTTTGCATAGCATTGGATCTAAGGTACAAAATTTTTGGTTTTTTTGTATTTAAATACCTCTCACTACGATTCCTCGAGGATTGTCATCCTCAGTTCCATCTAGTGAAGATATTTAAATAGGGGCAACTGTCATACCCCAAATTTTGACCCCTTAGATCCTCATTATCATTTTTAGAAGCATGATCATGCATTATCTAACCCTAAATCAGTGCAAGTTTATTATTGTCAAGTTACAGATGAATCAGGGTTCTCGCACCGACAAATTCAAAACAATCAAGGAATGATCAACCAATGATTTGGGCCAATTAAATCATGGAATGAAATCAAAGACAATATCAAAGTCAAATGGGAAGTCAATTTGAAGAAATCGTTTCAGAATCAAGAACAGTGCAGTCAGGAGGCCCCGATTAGGGTTTTTAACCAGTGGAAAGTCAACTGGTTTGACTTTGATGTTGGGAAAGGTTTTAATGGTGGGAGTGAGGTCCATGAAGTTAATATAGGCTATTAAAGACTATTCAAGAAGTGTCAAAGTCCCAGGATGTCCAGAATATCAACAGGCGACTCGATCGGCACCGATCGATCGTACGGTTGACCGAAAAGTCAACTCCTCGAATTTTGAGAATTGGAATCCAAGTTGTGAATCAAAGTTGTTCCTTATGTCATAATGGACTTGCATATCAATTTTCATGATCATTGGATCAAAGATGAGAGAGTAATCGAGAAATCGGGAAATTAGGGTTTTGAAAAGGGCTAAACCGTATCTCCTTAACCGCACATCCAATTGAGTTGGTTCTAGTCTCATTTGAAAGCTCTTGACAAGTCCTACAAAAGTCCCATACTAGTCCACAACCAGAAAATGCATACTTTTTGAGATATAAGCAAAAACATTCCTAGAAGGGAAAATAACTTAGAAAATTTCTAAGTCATTTTCACTTTAGAAGCTAAAATCAGCCAACTTCAAGGGGGTTTTTCACCTAGTTTCAAATGGAATCAAGACTTCTGGCCAACATGAAAGTTGTAGTACTATGTGAGGGCTTTCTAAAAAGTACAAGTACATCTCAAGGGGATTTATGAGCTGAGAGATACATGTGTTCAAAGTTGGCAATTTGTCACTTTTGTCCCACATTGATGAATTTTGCAAAAGCACCTCTATCACTCAAGTGGATCAATTTCAATGTGACAAACTCCTTCTATCTGATATATTAATCATCTCAAGCAGGTTGAATCAAAGAAATAGCAAGGAAAGCTCATGGAATTAAAATTGGTAGGTTCATTGCCTAAGTTGAAACTTTTGACTTTTCCAAGCATGAGGTGGAAAGTCATTTCTGCTCCAGCCACTCTACCAAGCCTCTAGGCTGTGATTTCTCTGTAAAAACATCATTCTAACTTGCCAATTGAGTTAAGGGAACAGCTAGAGATCAGAAAAGCAAAGCAAGTTGTCATTTGGAAGAAAAAATCTAAGATTTCTTCATGGTGAAGCAAAGTCACCTAGCAAGCTCCTCACTCATTTTTTCTATAAATAGGGACTTCAAACTCCTCATTTAGGACATGAACTTCATTCTAAAAACCTGCTAAACCAAGTTCCCTCATCACATCTCTCACTTACTTACATTTTGCAAAATCACCAAAATAGCCAAAAATTGCCAAAATTCAGCATTTGCAACTTTGCTACCATATCAAGTTCTTCATGTTCCAGCACTCAAACTATCATCCACACACCCTCTAAATCACATATAGAAGGTGTACCAACCATTGAATCACCAAAAAATTCAAAGAATGCAAAAGTCAACTTTTCATGAAACTTACTTTGACCAAAGTCCATAAAAACCTCCAAATCTTGCTCCAAACACTTTCTTGAGGTTTTGATCCTTTGGACACCTCAAATATCATATATACCAACTGTCCAAACCTCCATCCTTCATCAAGAACTCAGAAATCTCATTTTGGCGTCTCAAGTGACTTGTTTCTTAAGTTTCAAGTAAAAGCACAAATACAAAGCTTGGATTTCATCACCTCTGGTTTTCTCAACATTCTTGGCTTGCTAAATAAGATCACCAACAGGTATGTAATTTGTAAAACCTTGCTCTTTCATTATTCTCCATATCTTGCATATTTAGGTTTTTGATAAAATGAAGTATAAAGCATGAATGAGAGGTGTGTTCATGATCTTCCACACATAAACCACCAAAAGACCAACTTTGCACCAAACTGGTTTTCTCTTAAATTCACTCCACATACACTTTATAACACTCAAATATGACATGTTGGTATGCTCATCTTACACTAGAAACCAATGAATCAAAGTTTCACATCACATTATGCTTCACACACACATAAGTGCTTCAATTTGCAATTTGAATGCTATATGCTTACACATGTGTTCCAGTTGAAATGTTTTCATCTACACACACTTCATATGATATATTTAAGGTGTTAGAACAGTTGGAATCACACAAAACACTCAAGAACCAAAAATCACTTTTGTCATGCATGTTCATGTTATGTGATTTGCAACTTATGCACAACAGTCACAATTACTCATGCTTTGGCTCAATTTGTGCTTGCTATCTGTTATATATGACATATATGATGTGTATGTGCCTTTACTTGACTTATAGCATGTGTATATCAAGGTGTCCATGTCATTTTGCAAATCAAAAGCACATAAACACACCAGCTATCGTTTTTTTCACAGGAAAATGAATCTCAGAAAACTAACACCACCATCCTCTTCCTCTCATTTTTCTACCCAATTTACATATAAAATTTGTCTCGATCCGATGAGCGGTTAGTGAGATACGGTATAAAACGTATTTGGTTTCGATTATGTTTCCATGCATTCAAAACACACACACACACCAGTCAGCGTTTTTTTCACTAGGTGAATAATTTGGAAAAACTAACATCACCATCCTCTTCCTCTCATTTTTCTACCCAAGATCCATATAAAATTTGCCTCGATCCGATGAGCGGTTAGTGAGATACGGTATAAAACGTATTTGGTGTTGATCATGTATTTTGCCCAGCCATGATTCAAAACGAGCCTTATATACATATTGTTTCCATTTGATTAATGGATGTAACAGCCGCCCCAGCGGTAAGAACATGCGCGCAATTATACCTTTCACCATCATGACCAAGGTTCGATCCGGGTGGAGGTCGAACCCTTTTATTATTTTTCCTATTTTTGTACATAAACTTCAAAAATTCGTAACTCTCTCATTTTTTATCGTTTTTCACCCGTTCTTTTTTCATTGTGTTTATTTTAATGTGTACTTTCATGTCATAATTTTATTTTCCATGTTTGATTATTTTTTCACCACGTTTTATGGTGCGCAATCCGCGCGTCAACGGTACTAACCCTATTTGGTTGCAGATGAAATTTAGAAGGTTTCCTCTTGTGTTTTCTCAGGAAAATTGATTGTTATCATATCTATATATGTTTGTCAACATGTTAGAATTTTTACCTTGAATTATTTTTATATTTATCTCATCTGTCTGTTAACGGTATTCCAGGTGCGAACTGTCGTCACGGTTCTCGTACCAAAACAATTGCTCTGATTGTCATCATTGCTTTCCATCTTTAATCTTTGTATTTAGTTGTCACCATGAATGTTTGAATGATGTTTGTATTTTATTTTATCCCTAAGCGACGGAGCTCGTTAGCTTTCGTCCAGTTGCCGACAATACTGTTCCTCCAAAGGAAGGTCTGTCCACTTGACTGTCAATGTCTTGGACCAAAATCTCTGCTATCCCTTGACTTTGTTAAGTCACCTTAACCCTAGACTAGAAGCCTTTAGACTTTGCTTGAAGTCTAAGAAACCCACCCATACTAGGAGTGTTCTTCAACTAGAACCCTAGGAAAGAGTTCGTCAACTCTGTGTAGGAATCATCGTCATGATTTCTTACTTTCCCCTTTTACAATTTAGTTTAGGGAGTTTTGTCAAACTCCACACAAACATCGTCATGTTTGTTCCCCTTTGAACCTTGATCATCATCAAGTGTTCTTTTCCCTTGTGAGGTGAACTACGATTGCTCTGATTCTATCCTAGTCAGGATACGTAGGCAGAAGGTGCGATACCTTTGCGAGCAAACTTAGAAAACCACTTAGGCCTTTATTTTACTTTTATTCCCAACTCAAACCATAGTGCACAATTCACAAACTTTAGCAATTAATTAAACAAAAGGTTCCTGTAGAGTACTACAGATATTTAGGGTGCTAATACCTTCCCTAGATATAACCAACCCCCGAATCCCCGAATCTCTTAAAAGCGTTGTTGTCACATCGCGCAAAAGGTTCTTTCTTTCTTTAGACCTATCCTTTGGATAAATTAAAGACCGGTTGTAAAAGAAATAAGGTTCAAGTTAATTAATAGCTTGATATCAAATTTTCACCGCAACAATCAGCATAAATCAGGCATTTATGGCATTTTCTAGCATATTTAAAACATTCAGACTCCATAGTCATCCAGTAACACCATGCTCTCAATAGTTTTCTAGACATTGTATGTCCATTAGCATGAGTACCAAAAGAACCTTAGTGGACTTCTTCCATCAGAAAGCTTGCTTCATGCTCATCCACACAACGCAGTAGGACCATGTCAAATTTTCTTTTGTATAGTACATCGTCCTTGTTCAAGTAGAATTTTCCGTACAGCCTCCTTAGAGTCTTCTTATCTTTACTTAATGCCCCAGGCGGATACTCTTGAGTCTTGAGGAAATGTCTGGTGTCAAAATACTAAGGCTTTCTGTCTGATGCTTTTTCAATTACAAATATGAAGGTCGGTCTATCGAGACGCATAATAGTGATTATTTGAGCTTCATTCTAGAAATTCACTTTATACATTGATGACAATGTTGCTAAGGTATCTGCCATCTGATTTTCATCCCTTGGTACATGACGAAACTCGACTCTGTCAAAGAATGGTAACAATCTTTTTACATAAGTCTTGTAAGGCACCAAGTTGGCCTAGCGAGTTTCCCACTCTCCCTTGATTTGATTGATGACTAATGTTGAATCACCATACACATCTAGATTTTTTATTCTCAAATTAATAGTTTCTTCTAGACCCATGATGCATGCTTCATATTCAGCTGCATTGTTCGTGCAGGCAAACGCCAATCGAACAATGAATGGTATGTGGGAACCATGAGGAGTTGTAATACCATCAAAATTTAATTTTCACTGAGACCCAATCTTGGGACCCTCGTCAGGTAAAGGCTCGTCACAGTCCTTCATCTTCAGAAACATTATATCTTCATCAGGAAACTCAAACCTCATTGGTTGATAATCCTCAATTGGTTTTTCGACAAGATATTCTGACAGAACACTCCCTTAGTGACTTTTTTCCTTCCTACCGTAAGACCAACATGATTGTATGGTTTAACATGTATTGTCTTAAGCGCTTAGCTGCCCAAGCAAGTGCACAACATGTTTTCTCTAGCGTTGAGTACCTTGACTCGTAATCAGTTAACTTTTTTACTCATGTAGTAAATAGCATGCTCTTTCCTAACTGTCTCGTCATGTTGACCGAGCATACAATCCATCGAGTTCTCCATAACCGTTAAATACATAATCAAAGGTCTTCCAGCAATTGAAGGCATTAATATCGGAGGTTCCTGCAAATACTCTTTTATTTTTCGAAAGCCTTTTGACAATTCTCATTTCAGACAACTGCCTGATATTTTCTCAGCAATTTAAAAATGGACTCACAAGTGGCTGTAAGGTGAGAAATGAACCTTGCAATATAGTTCAATCTCCCAAGGAAACTAATCAGTGGTTTTTATACGTTATTTTACCATTAGTTTTAGTTGATCATTTTTATTGTTTAGTAGCATTTCGTTCGTTTTTATTGCATTTTATGCGTAGGTTTGGTATTTCCATTGTTTCTAGGTTCAGGTAAACAATAAAGCATAATCAGAGCAGAAACTAGGGAAAACAACAAGAATTCGGAAGAGTTTGAAGTGGACCAAGAGCCTGACACGGCCGCCCGTGTCACTTGACACGACTCGTGTCAGGAAATGCTCAGAAATGTAAAAAGTGGTGGAAACCAGGGATCTGACACGACCCATGTCAGCACACCTGGGACATAGAAAATTCTCGTGCAAATGTAATAGGGAGCAAACACAGTCGCCCGTTGTTTCCCTTGAAAAATGGAAAACAACCGCTGATCTTCCAAATCTAACTTTGGTGACTCACAGGATCGATCAGATTGATCCTAGGACATGTGCTAAAAGTTATGTTTTGAACTAATCTATCTAAGTTATACACTTCGACAGTGTTTTCGTAAAAAGACTTTAATCATAAAAGTGTTTGTTCGACTAAAATAAAAGAACATATGGATTTAGAGGAGAATGAGTAAATATTTTAGAAAAGAGCTTAGAACAAGGAGAAAGTAAAGATGCATAGAAGGGGGTAGATTGTAGAAAAAGTAAAAGAAAACTTTGTAAAGTTAAGCACATAAATTAAACTTCATTGAAAGTAAAGATGGTGTGTTTATATAATGTACATTCTCCTTGAACTCGTTTCTCCATACTCGGATACTTTGAGTAATTTTGGGAGTGACTTGTACAAATAGTAAATTACAACACACTGAATTCTATGTCTAAGACTCCTATTTATAATAGTAAAAATAACTACCAATAACGTCCTAAAGCCATCAGCTTTTGACAAGTGTCACAATGCATGTAGTCTTCTGTCAAACGAACGCCACTTGTCCTTCTTAGTCATAGGAAAGCATAACTACTCCCTCCATTATTTGAATTTCAAAAACTTCACTAATCTCCAGCCAGCATATCGGCCAAAGGCTACTTTCTTTAAGGTTCAGAATTTTCTCTAAGTCCCACAACATTTGACTTTCCAATCGAAGGTCTCAAGGCTCGAAACCTCTTTACCTCTCAAAGACTTTTTTATTTAAATATTTTAATCTATATATATGAGTAGTCGAATTTGTGAGCTAACAGATTGCCCCCCAAAAATGTCTTTTTCAACCTTTATGTAGAAAAAGAACCATTTTTTGACAGCGTCCCATTTGACGCCGTCATTTTGACCTTCACACAAGCATCAATGTGATTGACTACCTGCGTCTGGGAAGACAAGAGAAGAAAAGAAAGGAAAAAGAAAAGCATAAAATTGTTCCGCTATCCCCGTGCACGTCCCTGACGTCATGGGTCATTATGGCAGATTTCTTAGAACTCACAAAAATCCTCAGACCATCATCATCCTTTTTAGGGCCTAAGACAATCATGGGTATAGGTAGTAATTGCCACCGCCCCCTCTCTTTATCTTGGGATAACACGTGGCTCATTATCTCTAGCCACTGATGATGAAAGAAAAGACTTTTGATCTCCAAACACCCTACAAATAGTTCTTCAGAAATCATTTCCAACTTTTCCACTCTTCAGACATCTTCTAACTCTCCAAAACCCATTTCTTCCCCAAACTTCATCAATGGCATCATCTATGTCTGGAAACCAAGCTCAAAAGAAGAAGTCATAAATCAAAGGACAATCAGCTGCACCACTCCTCCCTCCTTTCACCACCCTGAATGGGCCCAAAATAGTGAAGAATCAACAGTTCATCCCTGAACCCCTACTAGAAGAGAATAGGCATATATACGAATCCCAGGTAATAATTCCTATTACTGTTACAGGTAAACCTTTGGCTCTGTCTGGTCCGTTGTCTCCATTGGGTCTCAACTATTCTAACCTTAGTGACTTTTTTCCTTCCTACCGTAAGACCAAACCCTTAGGGAAAAAAGATTCCGGTAAACTTCTTGCTGAAGGCCCAGATAGTTTAGCGCTCTACAATGTAGACCTAAAATACCTTAACGATGGAGCCAGGTTATTCAGAGCCACCCCCTACTTCAAAGATTCTGATCTTTACTTAAACTGGCTGACGAAGATGGAGAAAGTCAAGGCCAATGATTGGAAAGAAACTGGCATCTATAATTTAATCATGATGTCGAAGGTCGGCCTAACTTACTTCCCTCTCAAGCTAGCTTCCTCATTATACTTCTGGGGTAGTACCCACTATACCTTCCATCTCCCACGTGGGATGATGACACCAACACTCTTCGACATAGCCTCTATCACAGGGCTGAAGCCCCATGAACTGGTTTATGACCCTGAGGTAGATTGCCAGGATACCATAGGATTTTCCAACACCAAACATACCTATACCCATTTCATCAATCACTACCATAATAAAAATACAACCTCAGTTGATGATGAAGAACATATAGCTTTTCTAGCCATGTGGTTGTCTCGCTGTGTTTTCTGTACGAAATCTTTGTAGGTGGCGCAGAAGTACCTCACATTGGCCAATCAACTGCATCTGAATCGAGGCATTTGTCTGAGTGAGATGATCCTGACCAATCTGTACGAATCCCTAAGCAAAGGTGCTGGCAGGTTGAAGGACAATGAAAGCCGCGGGAACTTGTTATTATCAGGCCCTTTCTGGTTACTTCAATTGTGGCTCAATGCCACTTTCGAAACTAGCCTCCCAAACAAAGGAGAAGTTAATGAAGAGTCTACTGTTGTTACAGAAAGACGATTCAAATGGACACGACTGGTTCAACTTACCCTAAGTTAAGAAGGACATACACTCAAAGCCAACCTTTCAAGTTTCATTCAGATGTTCGCAAAACGTCATGAGTTTACTTCGAGGATGGCTCCATTTGCAGAGAGGAAGTATGGTCCTGAGTGGTTCACTGGACCTTTCCCTCCTTTGCTTTAAAAAAATTAAGAACAGTCGAAGCTTGTCTGGGAGAGATTTCTGACACCTCGACTAATGATTCAAAAACTCAACCTTCTCAGAGGTCAAGCATCTTTGATGGTCTATCAGCCCAACCTAGTGTCATGGTAATTTGGTTTGATTCAGACCTTACCTAAATGCTTGTATGACAAAAAGGCCCACGTTATCCTTCCCCTCACTGCCTTCAACCCTGTTGAATGTTCGACACACTTAGCTCGCCACACTCACAAGCTTTCATTGATGTGCATGAGAAGATTAAGAAAGGTACATCTACCCATATCAAAGAGATTCAAGCCTTCCAGAAGTACTTTAAAACTGTCTATCGATCATATGATGTTAGTCGAACCATCCATGAGGCTGCTGTCACCTTGAAGGAAAAGTTTTCAAAGAAAATGGAGAAGTTAAAAATCCCTTCATACGTTCCCCGTGAGAAACGGTATGAGGTAGCTTTTGCTTTGTTTCCTCCTAAGATCCCTCGATTGCCAACTGTTGATTTTGGCGTGGCTCTTGCCCCTTCATTTACATATTGGTTTCTCTGTGAAGATTCTATAAAAATACTTCGACAACAGTTGTTGTACCCCAAAATTTGCCCACCTTTGACTGGCTTTTGCTTTGCGTATCATTTAGGCCGATCATTTCTCGCATATTGTTCACGTTATCAGCCGGATTGGATTTATCGGGATTACAACCGCTTTGTTCGTGTTTTAGACAAGGTAAACCAATTCAGATGAGGAGATTTATTTCGGAATCGAGTGAAGGTTGTTCTCTTTCTGGTGGTTCAGTCTGTGCTGGTAATTTCGTCGCGTTTCGGTGTTTGCCCGTTTTTTTTTTTTCCGTAGCATTTTGTGTTTTATTTTTATAGTTAATATTTATTTAGGTTTATCTTACTTATTTAGAATTTACTTAGGATTTTAGTTAACTAGAATTAGTTTTTAGAATTAGATTTTTATTAATTTAGAATAGTTTTTTTTAAATAGAATTAAATTTTATTTAGACTTAGAATCAGCTTTTATTTAATTATCAATTAGGCAGGAGTTTTTAATTTAACCCATTAGAATTAGATTAGTTAATTTTAATTAGACTAGATTAGAAAATAGATTAGTTTAGAATATACTTTCTTATTAGATTAATTAGAGTTTAGATAGAATTAGTTTTTATTAGGAAATAGAGTTAGTTAATTAGAATAGTTAGGATTAATTAGTGAGTTAGTCTTTATTAGTTTTAGAATTAACCTTTTTATAGGATATTAGAATTATTAATTAGATTTTTTAGAATAATTTAAAATAGAATTTTAGAATAGATTTTTATTAGTTTTTAATATCAATTAGGATTAGTTTTTAGATTAATTAATAGATTTTAGAGTTAGAAATTTATTAGAGTTAAAATTGTTAGAATTAATCTAGGATTAGACCTTAATTTATTTAGTATTAGGATTAGATGATTTATTTAATAGTTAATTTACATTAATCATTAGAGTTTTAATTAGCACAAAATTTAATCAAGGAATTGGAAAACAACAGCCAACACAGGTGCCACGTGTCGTGAGTATAAAGGGGGAGCCCCTATTCATCATCCTCAACATTCAGAGGTCCAAAAACCCTAGAAACACCCGCAGGCTACTATTCACCCATCTTCATCCTGAGGAACCCTACCAGCCGCGAATTCCACCCTTCCTTCAGCCGCGGATTCCACCATTCCCAGATTTCCCCTTCATCATCACCATTCTTCAACATCTTCATCAACACAAAACGGAAACACAACCCACCTTCAACCAATAACACCCATCCGTGAGAAACCCATTTCTTCTCCTATTCATCTTCTTCATCATTCCCTCAAACGAAAACTCACCCATCTCATCTCTTCCACCATTAAACTTCATCCCAAAATGAAACCCACTTTCGCAACAAACTTCTCCATCTCCTTAACAGTAACCGTAACAAAACCCCCACCGTGAATCCAACCTTAGTCGCTATTGCTCATCCCCTTCGTCTTTAACACACCAAACACCACGAACCATTCAAACCTTCAACTAACAACAAACAAACCCATAAAATTCATCTCCTTCGTAAACCATTTCTTCACCAAACCCGCAAATCTTCAATCCGAAATCCTAGACAAACACAAAACAGAAACGGAATAGAAAAGGAGATTAAGAGAGATCCAAACGAAAAAGAGGAAGAAATATAACGAGTTTGTGAATGATTCTTCGCCGTTATCATGTCGGCTTAGCTTCTGGGCATGTTTTTGACTTTTCAATTTTTGAAAGAAGTGGTTTCTCGTTGCTAGCATTGTAACTGTGGTGCCCTTTTCTTGACCCAGCTTCCATGTCATAATTTTGGGCTTAAGGCCTCTTGTTAGTGTACATTAAATGCACCCCCCTGCGTTGTTGTTTCTTCACATCCTTGGTATAGAGAGGTGATGGGCCATTAAGCCCAAATGATCCTCTCCTGATTTTTCTTCTCTTCTCACCCCCCATTTTCCATTATGTCCTCCTTTTCTTATTTTATTTTCAAATGTAATATATATTATATATATAATTTAGTTTTTTTTAAAGGATTTGTTAATATGTAATATTTTTTTTTATAAATAGTTTTTAATTGTTAATATAGTTTTCTAATTTAGTTTTTCTTTTAGATTAGTAATTTATTTCATTAAACTAATTTCTTAGAATTTTAATATTTTTATTTACTTTTGAGGATTTATTTTCATATCTCCTCTTTTGGGTCGATGAAAAGACCTCTAAGTTTTTTCTGTCAAATTATTGATGAGAAAACGATAGATCTGAGACCACTTTTCTCTTTACTTTTCATTTTCGATCTTTTATTCCATCTTTATTCATTTCTGTCGCATTTTGTTCAATGACGAGATTTCCGTAAACCGTTATCAGTCAAACTATTGATGAATAATGTTGGATCCGAGACCACCTCCGTTCTCTCCTTATTTCTTCTTCTTTTCGATTTTATTTTGACTTTCTTGATCTATAAAGTCTTGTATTCGTAAGCGTTAGATTATCGAAGTCGATAACCTTCCCGATTTCAAATCTATGGAAAATGACCATTTGGGTCCTTTTCTATACTTTGGGATTGTAATAGGCTACCTTCGATTAATCGACATCATGTTTGCGATTAAGACGAGATCCCACCTTCTTTTGGTTCGTGCGACACGATTCAATTGGAGAATGATTCTCAATATCATTTTTCTATCTTGTACTTAGCACGGATATCAATTACACGACCTCCTATAGTTCGACTTCTCTCATAGGTCGAGCTACGAGGTTTAGTGTCACATTGGTCCCGATTCGATTCATTTAACACTTTTAGACCTTAATTCTAAACCATAAACGCGATGAGTGTTGTGAGCCAAGCGTTAGATACGTAGGAAATGATAAGGGGGGCTCTCCTCACATTATCTAGAGTGTTTAGCGTATGGCCTTTGGGCGATATGCGACGCACTCGCTCCTACGTCTTAGGATTTAGTGTAGTGCGCGTCCGGATCCAGTTCACTTCCCTTTAGGCGTTCCAGGCCTAGGACCCTTTTCTTTCGCATATGTGTGATCGAGACCCCTTTTCTCTCGCCCTCGTGCGATTGAGACTCGTTAACCGTAGTTGGCCGAACTACGGCTGCTCTGATTTCACATACCAGATGAGAATATGTAGGCACAAGATGGCGATGTCTTGGCGAGCACTCTTCCTTCTTTTCCATCCTTTCCCTAAAGAGTACGTTACTTTTCCGTACTATCGTGAATAGACATCATCCCTAACTGCTGGAATAGAGATTTAATGTCACTCGCAAAAAACACTTAACCGACCTTTCGTCCGTAGTTGCCTGAACTACGTTTGTTATGATTTCTCATACCAGATGAGGATACGTAGGCACAAGACTGTAATGTCTTGGCGAGCAACCTTCCCCCCTTCACCCGTAGTTTCCCGAACTATGTTGACTCTGACTTTCCCATTGCACGAGGGAATACGTAGGCATAGGGCGGCGGTGTCCTATCGAGTCTGTTCTTTCTTTTCACCCCCGGTTTAGCAATAGCGTTAGATAGCTTTCACCCATAGATTTAGACAACAAGCGGGGATCCCGTTGAGTACAACGGACGTGAGGGATGCTCATACCTTCCTCTTGCGTAACTGACTCCCGAACCCAAGATTTAGTTGCGATGACCTTGTCTTTCCCTTTCTCTTAGGTTTTCTTCGATCATTTCTGTCGCGGTGAAATTTGGATACCAAACTATTGATTAGTTTGAATTTTATTCATTTTGCAACCGAACTTTGATTTGTCCAAAGGAAGGGATAAAGATCGAAATTCCCACAATGCAATGCAAATGCAAGGATAGAGAGTTTTAGGTTTGAGGGTCGGTTAAACTTAGGGAAGGTGCTAGCATCCTAAGTTTCTGTAGTACTCTACAGGAACCTCTTGTTTTATGTTTGTTTATTGCTAAGGTTTATCTGCTTAATGGTTAAAAGACCTAGGGTTTATTTCTAAGTATACTTGATAAGATATCGCATCTTATGCCTACATATCCTTACGAGAGTGGAATCAGAGTATTTGTAGTTCCCCTAAAGGGTTTGAGGAGTTCTTTGACTGTGGTCAAAGTTCCTACGGGTTTAGGGTAGTTGATTGATTGATTTTAGGAGAAAATATGAGTTGTCATTTTAAGGGAGATTTAACTGCCACAAATTGTAGGAAAATAGTCTTTGCATCGTCTTAAGAGAAGGGCTCAAGTACTCGGATATTGATCGACGATGTACGCCTCTATCTATCTTAAGGCAAAGTCCCTATGGTATTGATTGTATTGATGTGGGGTGGAGATTCTATCTCGCTTAAGATGATTAACATCTTTCTCTATTGTGTTTGAATATTTGTTGTTGAGTTGGTTGTTTGTATCTAAGTTGTAAAGATAAAGACAAAGGTCCACCTATGGGGTAGGATCTGTCCTAAAAGATCGACTTGAATGGGATCAAGGATCGTAGGGGAGAATGATGCAAATGATGCATACACACAATTATTTAAGTCATGCGCAGGTTCTTCCTTTGGACGCATGCGAGACAGAAATATAAATTGCGATAATATTAAATTGCGCAAGATAAATTGCGAAAAGTAAAGCCATACACACGCATGAAAGCGCTAAGGGTTAGGTGAGTGAATTGTGTAGGGTGTAAGCGGTTGATCGAGTTTTACGATGTTGATTGATTTTAAGGCGAGCTGATTCTAGGAAAATAGTGATATTGATTTTAAGGGGATGTTGAATTAATTTTAAGAAGGTAGATTTTTTATGAGAAATTATATTATTTTGGTGAGATTGAAAAATGTTAATTTAATTTTACTAGCAAAAGATTTTGACGAATTAATTTTAAATAAGCAGGATTTATTAAATAAGACGAGTTTCTTTTAAAGTGTAGGTAGATTTTGGTTATTATAAATTATTATAAGTTATTATTTAAAAAAAAATATGAAATAGGTCTTTTTATAAAATAATTTCCATTATTTAAAAAAAAGGGTTGTTATTGAACTCAAATTATTTTTAAAAGGTTTATTTCTTATAAAATAGTTTAAGTTATAACTATAAAAAAGATTGCTTTTTATCAAGTCATTTAGAAAACGTTTTTATTAAGAGATAATATTATTAAGGTATTTAATAAAATGGAATTAAATTGGAGATAAGTTGAATTAATAAATAATAGTGGATTAAGGGTTAATTAAGAAAAAAGGGAAATAATGCTTTAATAAAAAGGTTGATTAGAAAAATAAATAATATAAGTTAAATAATTGGTTAATTAAATAAAAGCTTAATATTTATTAATTAAATTAAATTAAGGTCTTATGGCGAGTTAACGTGGATTAAATGGTTAATTAAGAGATTAGTTAATTGATTAGTGGGGTAAGGGCAGCGAAGTGTACTGTGGACATGCGCACGCGGGTCGTAAGATGGGATCCAGTGATTTGTTTTCTTGAATCCAGTGATTTGTGTGTGAGGATGCACCGTGTGTTCAGGTGTGTGGTACACATGCGATTACATCGTAAAAAACCAAAACTGAAAAGAGAAAAACCCTAACATTTCCCCAAATCTTCTTTCTCGATCACCGTCTTCTCCTTCTCGCCGGCTTCAAACCCTTCCTCTTCCTTTTCTTTCTCTGTTTCTTGTTCTAATCGCCTTTCTCTTCATCTATACAAATCAAACAAAAATAAAACAAACGACATTAAAATGTTAGCAAAATTTTCGGTCCACACGTCCTTCTGGTCTCGAAATCGGAGCGCGAAGGAGTGTCTCGCGGTGGTTAGCGGAAGCGGAGATGGTCTTGTGTGCTTGGGAGCGGATTGAGGTTTTCTGTTGAAGTTGTGGTCATTCAATGGTGGGGGTTGACTCGTAGGCGGAAGTGGGGATTTCCGGCGACGAGGGCTTCGACGACAATGGATGGCGATTCCCAGCGAAGGCTTTAAAGAAGATAAGTTTCTCTTACGATATCTTAGGGTTTTATTTGGGGGATTTTTCGTATTGGGTTTTGCTGTGGGTGTTTGTGAATCGATGTTGTATTTTTCGTGTATGTGAATCTGTTTGGCGAATGTTCCCCCCCTTCTTTGAATCTCCTTCTCCTCCTCTTTATAGGCTACTTGCAATAAATGTCGCTTTGAATGAATTTCTGGATTTGGAAAATTATGTCCGAGATTGCTCTGATTTTGTTTAATGCCTTTCAAAACGTGTTTTACACCTTCTATTTTTGACTCAATCCTGTCGGATTTGATTTGGTGTGAAACTCATGGTTGATTCTTGGTCCTCGGTTATGGAAAGTCTTCAAGAAAAAACAATATATTTCCTTCTTTATCTGAATGTGTCTATTGGATATCGTTTGGGAAAGAAATCTGATGTAATGATGATGTTTGTTTGAAATTTCTTGCAGGAATTGGCATGGATAGTGTATTGCAACCTTGTTTTGGAAAGTTAAGAATGCTCTTATTTGTGCGGGTAAATGTTTTGATTATTTCTTTATTAATGTTCGTTGTGATGAAAATTCTCTTCAATAGATGACTTGTCCTCTGTTAAACTCATTGGACTCGAACAGGTTGAAAAACTACACACTCGGATATTGGTACAATCAATGTGACAAGAGTCCAAGCCTTCAGTTCTAAATCATCATCTCCTTGGTTATCACTTTGATCTACCTTTCTTCTGTTTTATTATCTGTTGTTCCATTCAAGTCATCAGTTTTATTTTCTCTTTCATCTGAAACAGATTGTCCGTTACCACTCGATTCAGATTTCTTCTCACTCTCATCAGAATCAGAAGGCTTCACGTACTGAGTTGAATCAGCATATACCAGCATGGTACCTTCAGGAGCCCTATCAGTAACTACCTGTTTTTCTGGGATAACAGGATTGTTTTCAAATGTGACACTGCTATTCATTTTGGTTGCATCCTGAGACAGATCTCCCTGCTTGTCTTCGAACTGCCGAGCATTGTTACTTGAGTTCAGGCAACTGCTACCGTGGGAGTTACAACTAGTTCTTTGCAATAAATGGTAGTTTTCAACTTGGTAGCACTCTTAGTTAGCAGGTGGTGATGTCTTGAGATTCAATTCAATCCTCTCTAATAACTACTTCAAGATTATGCAAGCATTTCCGTTATGGCCTGGCAAACCATCGAAGCCGGCTCGTATAGCTTTTGCGATACTGGACACAGGTAGCAACTGTGCCTTCATTTCGAATTGCTTTTATCAATAATCCAAATGGAGTTTTTCTGCTGATGTATATAAAGTGTCCTGTTGGTTTTCTTTATGCAGGGACTTCAGGCAATTGGTTCGTTTCTGGATTAACCGCGTTAGTGTTGGTGGCTGGAGACATGGCGTGGACGGTTTTCCTCTAAACTTCCTGTTTTCTTTCTTTTCTATCTCTTCTGATGGCTATCAATGACTTGATGTTGTAACTGGGTAAGTTCTTCCTGCATAGACACAATTACCTCAGCAGTTTAAGCCTCAGCCTGCCGACGGACTTCATCCATCTCTTCCTCATTAGATATCTGGAGTGAACGGTCGCTTTGGTAAAACATGTTCAGTTGCTTGGCTTTTTCAAGAGAATCATGTATCCTTTTGAACATACTACTGTTTTCTGATGTTTTACGCCATTAAAACTATTCACGAAACCAAACCTGATCCCATTTGTGCAGGTGCTGCTGCGGAAGCTAGAATGACTGATGCGGCAAACAATTCGCGTTACGACTTCGTACGGAAGGATTCAACAGCATGACGTGGGCTTCACTTTGAATATAGTTGGTGAGTGTACTTCCTTTCTGTTTACATACTTGGTCTAAAGGATGCTATTGGATTCCGTTCTATCGGAGCTGACGTGGTTTTGATTCTCAACGTCCTATGAGGTGAGAACTTCTTCTTTCGTGACAAAACCGACATCTTCTCCTTTAATACTGGTTTGTTCCTCATAGGTGAATGTTCTCTAATCATTGTTGTCGTTCTTCATTTTTTTTTTTAAATGCAGGGCTGGTCTTGCTTGAGGTGTGGAAAGAAGATTTGGTGAGTTTCTGGTTCGATCTCATATGCGGAAAACCTTGTGGAGTCTGATGCGACGAGGTGTCTCACCATGTAGAACAAGTGCTTGCAATGTCCAACGGTCGTTACCGGTGAGGATAGTCTTACTTGACATTCTTAGTAGCATTAGCAAACCATGGTCGTTGTGTTTTTAGTGATTTCTTAGAGCTTGTGTAAGCTCATGTAACCAACTTGATTAGTTCATAGTTCATGTAAGCAACTGGATTATCTCATGTAGACAACTCGTGGTAATACATAGAAAAACTCTATGTACTTAAATGAGGTTGAAATTTGAAAAGATGGTAACAAATGTGCCAACGAGCATAGCTTAGAGCCATTTTCCCAACTGACCATTAAATAGTCCAATTGGTAATTAAAGAGTCCTTCTTCATGCTAAGGAAAACGTATCTTCATGAAAACAAATGGTTACGTCCACAAAATGTCGAATTTGGGGTGGTTCTTGTGAAACTCTACTTCGCACAGCCCGCGATAATCTCAAAATATGCGTCAGCTTTAGTAGCACGAACTTATTCGCGAGCTCAGGTAGGACGAATTGTGAAATTAGAATCTTCTTGAGTGCAACCTTTAAATCCTATAAACCCAATCACAATTTGGCCGTTGATGTAGAACTTGAATATGGAGGACTCTTTTCATTTTAATGAACATAGTCTGAAACTAATCCATGATGTTGGGAGCAGTAAAAACATCCTAGAACAAGTTCAAGACCAAACTCTAAATTCTAGGGCTAACTTGAATCACGTTCTGAGTTTGTTTAAATGTAGGTATGAATGATATTTATGCTTGGAGTTACTGCATCTGCACAAATTGGTTAGCCGCAAAAAAAAACATAAATATTAAAAATAAAGTCACATAACAATAGAAAAGCGCAAAAAGAGGTGGGATCCTTCGGTCAAAAATTAAGGGTGCAACAATTTCCTTTCCCTATCTTTGGGATAAATAACGTTCGGTGGCGACTCTTCTGTCTAGTCTGTCGGCTTCTCTTTTTTCATTGTGATGCGACAGCTGGAGACTCTGGTGGGGGCTTCTCCCATCCCCTATGCGATTCAATCCTAGCGCTTGTGTGTTTTATTTGTGGGTGTGTATATTTGTGTGTTGTATTTTGTATATTGTTGTATTTACATTTTCTGCACTTCATTATTGTTATTATCTGTTGTTGTGTTGTTGGGTGAGATTGTTCCATTGAGAGATAAGCCTAATACTCAGGCTTGAGGATATACATAGCATTAGTGTGGAAAGTAGTGATGGACCTGTACGTTTTGCATGCATTAGTCCTTATGAAATTCGCGTTCAGACAAGATTTTTTTTGACGACTTCCTTTCCAGTCTGTTTCGGACAGTTGAGAAGATGTTGGATCTGAGAATTGTCGACTCTGGAGACCGATCATTTGGAAGTCGGTTAAGTGAGGCCTCTTTGTTTGACCATGATGCCAAACCAAAAATGGTGAACGTATCATCGTTTCTCGAAAGTATGTGACGCTGACGACCGCATATGATGCCGAACCTTATCAGATTAGGTCCATACCTGTGAGTGGGAGGGTTATGCAAGAAAATTGACCTCCAACCAACCCGGTATTCTGGTATTCTCTTCAGAGTGAACCTCTTCAATCAACAATGCAACAATATTCAGGGCTTTGTGGAAGCTGTGATCCCTTGTCCGTTGCATTAGAATTTTTTCATTACATTTGCATAAACATCTTTGCATATCATTCTTCAGCTGGCCGGAGCTTTCATCCTGCCTATGTTTTTTATCAGTGTTGATTCCCCAATGTTTGTTCTGAATAAGTGATGATTGTTGGAAGATGACTAAGTGTTTGAAGCATAATCAAGCAGTGTCAAGTCAAGTTGGGAGCTATTGGTAGCTATGTCAGGGAATGACCTCCAAAATGTTGATACCTCGCCAGGTTTTACTGTGATGACCAACCCTTTGTATGGTTCTCTGCCTGATGAAGATCCTCCGCAAGTGAACAACCTTACTCAAGCTCAGTCTGTGCAACTTTATGTTGTCAACCTCTCGTCTACTTGAGTCCGAAGATTTCAAGAGTTATCTTCAAGAGCCAGTGGTCCAGACAGGCAGACGTCCACAACATTATCAGCCCTTGGGCACTTTTATCATTTGCATTTGTAGTTTCTTTCCTGTTGACTGCTACTTGATTTTAAACATTGTTGTTTTGAATGGTAATATTAATGAAGTGATTATGCTTTTTTCTGAATCAATCATGTCGCATTCGCTCATTTATCACAAAGCACAGACACACACACACACCTCTTATCCATTCCACTTCATCACTATTGTTTTAGCAAAGATTGGAGGGAGGATGACGAAAACTGAAAACTCATAATTGATGATGGTATGCTTTCGGATAAAATTCCTGCCGATGATGTACAAGCATTGTTTCAAATCCTCTAAACACTGGAGAGATAAGGAGTTAGTCCCTAGTTAACCACTTCGATCCTAGAAGTAGACGTTTCTTTCGGACTCTCAAACCCTCACATCTTAACCTGGGGCAGGGTAGTTGTCAGTTAATTTGATCAAGCATTCAAATTTTATAAGAGGAGTGTCCCCATTCGAGGACCAATCACATCTTATCCCTCCCAGGATGTCATCCCTCATCAACCATAATGGTTAAGCCTCACCAATCAGGAGTGAGACAGTCACAATCCTTTCAGAGAAAATCAAGACAGCCAATGTCACACGACTTGTTTCAAAAAAAAGAGAAAGAAAGCCTGCTAAGTTGAAAAGCTGGAAAGCAAATACTTAGGCAAAATTGGGGCATCCCGCTGGACTTCAAAATATAAAACTTCAAAAATCAGTCCAGGCAAAAATTAGGGAATAAAAGAATAAAAAGAAAGGATCTCAGAAGGAAAATCCTCAAACAAGAACAATGTCGTGTGACTACAGACACAAAAGACAAAAGGGGTAACTGTCACTCCGAAAACCTTGTGGGTTCCTTAACCATCACTCCTACCATTCGATAAACCTTTTGAAGGTGAGTACTTGTGCCTAGTTAACTGAACATAGGATTGGAGATTATCACGGAGAAGGGGTGGATACAAATCAAACTTTGAGCCTTTCATCCTTTGTTTCAATAACCGTGAAACAGGCCTTGATTCAACCCTTAAAAGACCTAATTGAGGCAGGGTTTATTCTGAAAGCATAATATCGCAAGGTTGCGTAAACTGACTCCTCATATATTTGCTACTCATCAGCATCGGTGTCATTATCCTTGCTATATCTTTCACACCAATCAAGTTAGCACAACGTTTGGACTAAATGGTCTATTCGTCTCACTATCACGACACTTAATAAATGGCATTTCTTTCAAACTTTTCATGAGCATCGCATTAAAATTACCATTCATGAACAAACAATTTTAATTTCAGATCAGTAGTTGACATGGAGGAAATTCCAACAGGAAGCAATCAAACAAGACTACATCACTCAGCAGTCTGGATCTGGGGCATTGGCATATGAAGAGTTTGGAATCAGTGGCGCTACTGCGAAAATAAGGTGTCGGCAAAACATAAGACTCGCCACCTTTCGTTATTTATCCCTCAGAGCGGGAAAGGAAATGATTGGGAAAAACCTGACGAAAAGGTATAAGACAAGGTCATCGCAACCATTGTCTGGATTCGGGAGTCGGTTACGCAAGGGGAAGGTATTAGCACCCCTCACGTCCATCTTACTCGATGGGATCCATGCTTGTTGTGTTTATCTGACGGGTTTGTTAAATCTATCTACGCTAAGAGTCTGGTCTAAAAAGAAAAGAAAATGACTCGGCAAAGTATCGCACTTTATGCCTACGTATTCCCGTCTGGAACGAGAAATCAGAGTCAACGTAGTTCGCCTAACTACGGGGGAAGGTTGCTCGCCAAGATATCGCATCTTGTGCCTACGTACTTTCATACGGCATGAAAGATCAGAGCAAACGTAGTTTGGGCTACGGAGAACACAGATTTGTTCAACATCTTTTATCCAAGTAAAGTTAACAATCAGTTCCAGCAGTTGGTGTTTGCAACTCGATCCTTGGAGACTTAGGCGTAACCGTTTGCGGTAGAACTGAAAGTTAACAGAAATCTCTTTACGCAAAGAGTTTTCCTGATTAAGGGTCCAAGAGGACAAAAAGGATTTGGATGTTTGTTTTTGTTTTTTACGGAAAGAAGTGTTTTTTAGTTGTCTGTAGTTTGTACAGCACTAGAGACTATGACTTAGGAGTGAATGCGTCGCATATCGTCCAAAGGACATATACTAAACACTCTAGACGATTGAGAGGAGACCGCTCAATCATCATTTTCCAAGTAGCTTAAGGCTCGTAACGCGCTTGTACTAACTTGCCTTTATTATGTTTTTTACTGTTGTTTGAGATAAGAAGAGAAACAGACTCTCTACAGGGAAACTGACTCGATCCTACAGTTATCATGCAATATTCGTCTTACGGTTGAGGTTAGAGGGGAAACTAACTAATGTTATCATGCATGGTTAGAATCCTAATGTCTGTCATAACTTCTCTTGAACAAGAGAAGTCAGATTTCCTAGGGGAACATGGCTATGGAAAGCAAACAGTAAACAGGAAAACTGTAAAGAAATTACCGTAAAGATGCATGCAATGCAAGTGAGGGAGGAAATATGTGTGGGGCAGGAGCCTCCACAAGCTCATCTCAACCTCAAGCCAGATATGAATAACTGCAAAGACAATAAAAGAAAGTAAATGCAATCAAATAAACCACAAACCACACAGGCAAGGGAGTTGAGCTCTACCAAATACTAGCAAGCAAAGCCATACAGTAAAAATACAAGCAGAGGGAGAAACTCAACCTCTAATGCAATACAAGCAAGGGGAGAAGCTCAACCCTCAGGATGCTCTTAGGCCTATTCAACTACATGACCTAATCTAAATGCAACACACCAATCAAGTCACATCAATACACATCAACACAGTTAAACAGACAGGGAAAACAAGCCAGCAATCTCCACAACAGAGCTATCTTTTGGAAGCAATCCAATCCAAAGTCTGTAGTTGTTCTTCAAGTCCACCATCTTCAAGAGAAGGAAAGGAATTCAACAGGAAATCAAGTAAGCTCCTACCCTAAGGAAGGAAATTGGGTGTTGGGAGGCTAGGGTAAGTTCCACAGGAGCTTATCCCAGGCACTCAACCAACAGAAAGATCTTTGGGGAAACCTAAGGGTTTGACTCCTTCAAGAGGTGTGCCATATTCCCCCCACAGGAGGGACTTTGCTACCTCAAGAAGGTTCCTAAAGAGGAAAGAATGAGGGAATTTTAGGAGAATGGAAATGAGAAGCAAGGTAAGTTCCACAGGAACCTGCCACAGACACTCAACCAAATCCATTTCCTTTAGAGAGCTTGCTTAGGCTCAACTCCAATGTGAAAGGCAAGGAATTCCTCCACAGGAGGAATTATACCCACAATGAAGGATCCTAATTAAGCAAGGAGTGTTTAAAAGGGAACTAATCCTAGGGAAAGATCATCACCTACTTGAATCTCTAAAGAACCTCAAATGTTATCTCCTAATGATTACATATTCTAAGGTTAATTTGTAAAATGGGGAATTAAGGAAAAATCAATCCTAAAAATTCTAAGGAAAATACTACATCATCCTATATGTATCAACATGCTATGGTAGAAAAATCAGAATCTAAATCTAAATCAAAATGCCCAAATTAAATCCAAAGCTCCAAGGGTGCACCAAAGGAATTCACTAAAGAACACTCCTAAAAAACTACCCTAAAATCTTATTTAAAATGATCTAAAAAATCCAACAAAAATCACATAGTAACATTAACATATATACAAACAGCACACAAAATTCCAAGATCAAACTCTAAAATATGAGAGAGAAAGAAAATGAACAAATTCATAACAACATTATTTCACTATTAAAAGTGCACTAAAAGAAAATATGAAATAAAATGAAAAATGCATGAAAAATTAAAATGCAAAGCATGATAAAATCCTAAACATCTAAATCTATAATCACAATGTTTTTAAAAATTTATTTCCAAGATTTACTATTTTTTTAGGAATTAAATCTCAAGCATTAAACAAAAAAAAAATAAAGAAAAGCAATTAAAAACAAAAGACTGGAAGGGGTGCAACTGGCAGGAAAAGTAAGGCTCACACGCCTGGGCCCAATGCAGGGGGGTGCTGAAAGCACCTGGGCGCTAGGCCCAACTGAATTATTAAACCAGCAAAATTATCTTATTAAAATGATGCCAGGGGGTTCAATAAGCAGCTGTTCCAAGTGTTAATTATGTTGGGCCTGAAAGGAGGGGTGCGCATAGCAGCAAGAACAGCCAAGGCCCAGAACTAATAACCACCTAATTCAGTTTTCCTAATTAACAAAATAGCACACGCGAGGGATCGAACCCTCGCCTCCAAGGTTCACATACAGCGCTGAAGCAAGCTTGGGAGTCCACTAAACTAAACGATGCGTTTAGGGGGAGGGGATACGTGGCGCGCTCCTTGCCATCGGATACGAGGACTGAGTCCACTCTCCTCTCACGCATGGACGGTACAGATTACATCTTCTCCGTTTGAAAATGCACAGAGGAGGGAAACTCAGTTTCCGACGCGACTTGGCCGGAGCTCCACCGGAGCATTTCGCGTCCCTCTATCTCTCTCCACACTTCACCAAACGCAATGATTTCTGAACGAAAAATGTACGAAATCTCACAAGGATTACAACCATACTACTTAAATGATCTAAAACTCCAAGAATAAAAAATTCTACATCCTAACCGAAAATGGATCCCATCCTAAATTGTCATTAATCCACAATTCTCTGCCCAGAAATCATTTATGACCTAATGGAAACCTAACCACATGAATCTAATGCATTGAAAACGCAAGAATTGAGTGCAATTTCAAGAAGAAAAAACCTGGTTTCAAGCTTCGATTTGAGGCGTTTCTGGCTTGATTCTTGCTCCAAAATGTTCCATATCCAATCAGTGATGATGTTAGAAGAAGATTGAAGCTTCAATTGCGCTTGAAATGACCTTAATCAGAAATTCGATCTTTCACTTCTCTTCTTCAAACTCCAATGGCAATCTATGATCTCAGCAACAATGACTCACCAACCCTGCTTCTGATGAGTTCCTAGACCTTTATAGAATGATTTAGAACCTTCTAGAGCTCAGCCCAGGCCCAAAATCAGAAAATCCAATTCCAACTTCCTTCAAAAAGTTTGATTATGGAATCCCCCAATTTCCTTCAATAGCTTGCCTATGAAGCTTCTAGCATCATACACTAACCTCCTTGAATGGATTCAGCTTGGTTAGGGCCCTGAATTTGGCCTTAGGAATGATTGGTGGAATGTAACTTATAAATGAAGAAACCTTATGAAAGGCCATGAATTGTACTTCAAATGAAAAATCCACAATTGCCAATGTCTCTAAAACATAATTTATGATTAAAATGAGTGGTCATTTGACTTGTTTTGGACCTATAATCAATTATTTCAATTTCCCACAAAAAATGCCTTTGAATTTCTTCTTTCTTCAAACCACTTCACACCAATCTTTGATATAAGCCAAACCAATTCACCATGAGCCTTTATTCAACCTAAAAACCACATTTTAAACAAGTTCCATGTTGAATAAAATTTCATTTGAGGTGTGCAAGTTGGAGATTTTTACCTATGATTGAAAATGGCCTATAATCTCACTTTCCCAAAATACCCCTAACTTGTAAACCTCATAACTTGAGTTCTACAAATCAGATGGAAGACTTCTAATACAATTTGGAAATCTAAGATAATGAGGAACAATTTTCATGTTGGCCAAAAGTTCAGGTGAAATCTCCTTCTAGGTCAAAAATAGCTTGGAAGTCAGATGATTTTCACAAACAAATTTCAGATGCATCTGAGGACCTGTAACTTGTCTGGACCATAACTTGAGTTCTATAAATCCAATGGAGGACTTATAATACTCAAATTAAATCTAAGAGCATGATCTACAAGTTTCATGTTGGCCAAAAATGGATATGAAACTTGCATCTTGACTTACATGGCTTGGAAGTTTGGCACTAAACAGGGGATTTTACCCTAGGAACCCTGACTTAGCAACTCCAACCACTCTTGATTCTTCTCAACTTGATCTTGAAACAATCTCTCAAATGCTTTAACATATCATTTCATGAACTCCATGACCTAGAGTTAGGCTTTGATACTCTTTAATTGCTTATGTTGGCCTAGGATTAACTAGATGAAACCCTAGTGACACCAACTTCCACTGTGGCTCTTGCACTTGCTACAAACATTTGACTGAGCTCTGTCTTGATCCTCTAGGAACTCCATGATCTCTATCCATATACTATATCCACATCCAAGACTTCACAACCTCTGATACTCTTCAAATGGCTCCTCATGCTAGGTGATAAACCCCATACAAGCAACTGAACCTCTTAATAACCCATCCCCCTGACTGATGATTATGATGGCTTTTCAAACTTGCATAAGACCTCTGGCTAGGCTTCTTTTGACATATATCACACTTGATCCCATGCTAAATGAAGGATGCTATGCTATGCAAATGTTAGAACTATGCTAGAACAATGTTATGCTATGCAGTGAAACATAAACCAAGTGAGAATAAAGATTGGGCAAATTTTGGGGTGCAACAATCAGTTAGTCTGAGACAAATCCCCAAGCATCGGTTGATTATGGGGAAAATCATTCAAGAATCGATTGATCAGAAGTGAGTAATCTCGAGACTCTACCAGTCAGGGGCAGGTCACCTAGAGATTTTATTGATTGAGGGCATATCCCTTCCAGCATTCAATCAGGAGAAGTTAAGTCGCTTCAACGCTCATTCAGAGGCTACTTCAAGAGTACATTGAAGCCAACCACTATGAGAGTCGGTCAATTAAGGATGAATCTTTTCATGTTACAGATTCTGGGGCAAGCTATCTCGAGGTCGTCTCATGGCAAGCTACTTTCTTTTCAGGGTGAACTTTCCCAAGGATCAGACAGGGGAAATTTGAACTACAATAAGGCAAGTTATTCAAGCAAGTTCGTCAGCAACTGTTGAGTTCAAGTTGAGTGTTGGGGAATTGTGCCATCACTTCATCAAATAACCTGAACCTGTTACCTATTAGAACCTTGTAACCTAAAAACATTTCCAAGCCCAGTTCTCGTATGGTCAACTCTTCATTAAACACTAGTCCCCGTCTTGTACATGTCAGCCTTTCAACCAGTTCCCGTTTGGTCACCCGTTATTTAACCAGTTCTCGCATGACCAAACCCATTTTTAAAGTCCAGTTCTCGTTTGGAAAACCAGAAATCAGTTCTCGTCTGATACCCAAAACTAGAAGTTAGTTCTCGTCTGACAACTTAACCTTTTGCCACCAGTTCTCGTCTGGTAGCCTACCCTTCGAATACCAGTTCTCGTCTGGTAATTCCCCTTCAAAATCCTCTTTTGTTGGTAACCATAAACATCCAATCACGATAAACCTGGTCCCACCCCATACCAAAAAGTCCAGTTGTACTTGGCATAATCATTCCCAATGACTTACATGCTATCACATTCCCCGACACGAGGCTCGATTGATCTCACTTCTCCGCAGTATAGATTTTGTATCCCCATAGGACAACGTCGTCAAATCATAAATATCTCGCCAACAGTGATGTGCATTTATCCCCAGCAGGTTGAGATTGAAGTTCTCCCTAGCAAGTAAATTTGGGATTATCCCCAACAGCGGAGCGAGTTCAGTGTTGTTCCCCCATAGAGTCTATGATATCGACTAATATACCCAAGTAGAGGTCGATGTTGATGAGTCTTATTCACATTTCCCCAGGTAAAGGTTGGTGCTGATTCCCTCGATGAGTATGTCCCAGTGAAGTTGTTATCCGCAGCAAAATCCAGTGGTTATTAGTATTCTCTAGAGCGAGATTCTGAGGATAATTTCCCAGTGTTGTTTCTTTCATTTCCAGCAAAGCAAAATATTTCCCCGACAGAGCAATATGTTGGGATAACTTCCCAATATCTTAGCCCCCTGTTGCACCCTAAAATTTGCCCTCTTTCAAGGCTTGACTCATTTCTTCATTTCTTTCAAATTCAATGACATAAGGGAGGCCCATCATTCCAAATTCAAGGTTAATGGATTTGAGGCTAGATTCAAGAATATTACAAAGAAAAATTTCATGACATTTGCAAGAATGTCACATTTGTTACAAAATCTAAACTCTTGGTAATGCTTAGGAAATTAAGCTATTTCTAGTCTTAATTCAAGTTTCTAAAAATAACTTCATGCCATGGTATCCCCCATGCTCCATCAAGTCCACATGACCCTCTTTGTGCTTACAAACATGCAAGGAAAATATTTAAGAGCTAATTCAATGTTGGAATATTTCAAGATCAATACCATGCATGTTCAACCATGAGCAATTTGAATATGATCCAAAAGAGCCCCATGCAAGAAGTGGCAATGTGTATCATATTACAAAATCATTTTATGTCACAAAACCAAGGCTATAAGCTTATGTTGATACATCTACACATCAAAAATCAGAATTTGAAAATTTTGTCTAAAAGGTAATGGTGTTAGCCACATGAATATGTCCAAGCATAACCAACCAATGGGTACAAGGTTGGAAGGCAAGGTAGAGTGCTGCAGAAAAATACAGCAAAACAGGCCTAGAAATGGAAAGATGTGGGGCTGCACCAAGAAAGAGGTGATAAGTACTCCCAAAAATGGAAACTTTGAAGATTGAAAGTTGTGCAAGAGCTATGCTTTTGGTACGGCAGAAAATGCAGCAGAAAAAGAGAGATAAAGAGGCTTGGAGGCTGCACAAAAAGATTCATTCACTATCATTCACCATCATACACAACATTTTGGAGATAGAGATATTGAGAGCAAAGAGTAAGAGAGAAAACCAAAAAAAATAGAGAGAGCAAAAAACCAGCAAAAGATTTAGAGAATGAAAGAGAAATATAAGGGAGCCATTGAGAAGGAGAGTCATCAAAGCATAGAGTGAAGAGAAGTGAACACCTAGCCAAAATCAGTTGAGGATTTGCAAGGAGGGAAACAACTCTTGGGTATCCATTTCTTCAAACTCTTCTCTTCTTTTATATTGTGCATTTATCATTTGTTCTCTTGGTTTGAGTGTTGTTGTGTTGAGTATAACATGTAAGATTCCAAAGGGACCTAGAAATCATTTTTTAAGAACCACAAAAAGAAGCAAAAAACAAGAGAAAAGTTGGAATTTTTCTTCTGGAACCCTGACACGGGCCGTGTCACACGACACGGCCGGCCGTGTTGCATCCCTGTGTGACTTTTCAAAGCGTAAAATGCCCAGAACACATGACACGGGCCGTGTCACACAACACGGCCACCCGTGTCACACTTCTGTTTGCCCTAAAAAATCATTTTTCACCCAGACTTTACAACACGGGCCGTGTCACACAACACGGCCACCCGTGTTGCACCTCTGTCATGCCCTAAAAACTCACATTGCAGGTACCCTATGACACGGGCCGTGTCATACAACACGGCCACCCGTGTTACCCCACTGTTTTTCCACTTTTTTTTGTTATTTTTACCTCCAAAATTTTTTTTCTCATGTCTCGATTTTTTTTAGCCGACTAATCCCATATGTTGTATGATTTTAGTAGGAATGTTGCTATTGTCCTTGGTGACTTTTGATTCCAAAAGCAAACTCTCGATTTTATCGAGCCATTTTTAACCCTTGTAAGTCGGCCGCCTTGTGTGTCCGCCATCGACCTTGCTCGCTTCACCTCAAACCTTTTTTTTAAAACAATTAAATCCTTGACCCAACGTCAAGCGAATTTTCTCAAGTAATGGTTAAACCAACTCACCATATTTAACAAAACGATAAAGTTCACTTTGTATTGAACTAAAGATAGAGGATTGAGTGTAGACTTCTTCCTCTCCGAGTGTTGAGATGCTCACTGTAGTGTGGGTGGTTTTGACACTCATCTTTCAATACAAAGATGTTTTCATCCGCCCTTTTTTATCCTAAAAAACCTCGGCCCCGTATCGAGTGCATTTTCAAAACACTTACAATAAATAAATTGATTCTCTTGGTATTGAACTAAAGAGAGAGGATTGAGTGTAGACTTCTTCCTCTTCGAGTGTTGGTATATTCACTGTAGTGTGGGTGGTCTCGATACTCGTCTTTCAATATGAAGACGTGACTTTATCCGCCACCTATCTCCCTCTACAACTTCTTTCCGCAACCTTTGTCACCTAAAAACCTCGGTCTCATACCGAGCGCATTTTTAAACTCTATTCATAACAAAAACTTGAATGGTCGTGGAGTGGTTAAGCGTAGGCCTTCTCCTATCCCGAGTGCTGACGTTTACCATAGGGTTCTCTGTCGCAAAAGCACTTACCATTCAAAACCGAGAACACTTTAATAAGAGAATGAAGTTCTCTTTGTATTTAATTAAAAAGAGAGGATTAAGTGTAGATTTCTTCCTCTCCGAGTGTCGAGATGCTCACTGTAGTGTGTGTGGTTTTGATACTCGTCTTTCAATACGAAGACGCTATGTTCACCGCACCCTTTCATAACAAAAACTTTGAGATAAAGAATTGGGTACTACCCGTAGGGGTTACTATCCGAGGATCTATCTCGCTCCTAAAAAACAATTCAACAAATCAAATATGACATCTTGCCTCGTATGGCGAAAACTTATCTTTCGAAAAGGATATGATACGTCCATTCTACCACAAACAGGTAATGTCTAAGTCTCCAACGAGCGAGCAGCAATACACCTAACTGTTAGAATGCGTACGATAGCATCATCCATAAAAACATCAACAAATCGTAGGCCGAACTACGGCTGCTCTGATTCTTTACTTCGTTCAAGTAAAGATACGTAGGCACGAGGGCCACAATCCTTGCCGAGCACATTCCCCCTTATACCCGTAGTTTCCCGAACTACGTCGACTCTGATTTTCTCATGTCTATCGAGAATACGTAGGCCTTGGACCGCGAAGTCCTACCGAGTCCGTTCTTTCTCTTCCTTCCCCTGTTATCTCTCTTTTCCCAATTTCTAACCTTTCCCTCTACCCTTTGGAACACTCTTTTATAGCATAATTTTTAAGCAAATAAATCACACACGACAAACAAATGGTTCCCATCGAGTACGATGGATGCGAGGGGTGCTAATACCTTCCCCTTGCATAACCGGCTTCCGAACCTGTTCTTGGTTGCGAGACCATCTTATCTGTTCTTTTATTGAGGTTTTCTCGATATTTTCCTTTCCCCTCGTGGGATAAATAAAATTCGGTGGCGACTCTTCTGTCCTTTTTCTTTTCGCCCTCCCCGTCGTTGCGCGTATTTTTCGAGTAGCGACACCCCCAGTGGATCAATCCTCAGTAGAGTGGAGTTATCCTCGAGAGAGTCTTATCCCGGGAGGCCATTCAGGGCATCTTCCTTAGCAGAATCCAGTGGTTATTGGTATTCCCCCTAGAATGAGATTTTGGGATAATCTTCCCAGTAAATCTTATTTCTTAATCCCTAGCAGATCAGATTTAATCTCCAGTAGAGTGGAATCCTCGGCGGAGTCATTCCCCAGCAATGGTTTTGTTCCCCGAAAGAGTTTTATTCTGGAAGGCCGTTCAGGGCGTTTTCCTCAGCAGAGTTGGTCTAATCCCCAGTAGAGTGGATTTGTTCTCAGCAGAGAGCAGTGTTACCCCCAGGAGAGTTCTTTTCCAGGAGGCCATCCAGGGATTGTTTTCCCTAGCATAAGTCTAATCGTATTTGGAACACCCAGTCATCCCCAGCGCAGGTGGCTTCGTCTCTTCAGCATTTATTTTGCTGGAGTGGTTCCTTTGCATTTGCATTTATGCATAGCATCCTCCCAAACGCGTAGCATATCCATTTCGTATTGAGAATTACGCCATTTTCAAACATATGCATTTGAAGCATAAGCCAGATTGTTACCTTTTGTCATCGGGCTTTTCTCCAACAGATAATGTTGTACTTCATGAGCCTGTGTGGTATCCAGACCCCAGCAAAATCTTTGATGGATGTGTTTATCTTATCATTTTATTCCCAGCTGAGCTTATTTGGTTAAGTTCATTCTTCTCTAGCGGATTTCTTTTTTCAGATTGTGAATCGAAGGATTCTCTTACCAACTTATTGTCGTTGCCTGTTTTAATTAACGGATGCCAGCTTTGGATAGCAGATCTTACCGACTTAGCGTCGTTGCCTGTTTTGATTAACAGGTGCCTGTTTTGATTAACAGATGCCTACTTTGGATAGCAGATGTTACCGACTTCGTGTTGAGATGATTTACTGTCGTTGCCTATTTTGATTAACGGATGCCTGTTTTGATTAACGAATGCATGCTCTGGATAGCAGATGTTACAGACTTCGTGTTGAGCCGACTTAGTGTCGTTGCCTGTTTTGTTTAACGGATGCCTGCGTGTTAGCAGATGTTTTTACTAGCCGAGTGATGTGCCTGCCTGTTAGCAGATGTTTTTACCGATGGATATCAAGGTTGTTTGTTCAACAAATGCCTGCGTGTTAGCAGATGTTCTTACCGACTTAGTATCGATGCCTAAGTGTTAGCAAATGTTATTTCCGACTGCATGTCGATGCTTTCTAATTGGTGGTGAGTTAGCTCACTTTCCTACAACTATCGGATACATTTCTCCAGTGATCTTATTTCCACTTTGGTGGATAAAATTCTACAGTTTACTATCTTGCGGTTGGCAAATTTCTGGGTTCTTTTGTATTCAATCACCTTTTACCTTGAATGTCTGAAAACAGCTGCTTCTCATACCTTCAGGTCCAAGTCGATTGAATAGGGGCAGTTGTTGCACCCTAAAATTTGTCCACCTTTGATTGGCTTTTACTTCGCATTTCATGTGCATATCATTTAGGTCGATCATTTCTCGCATACTGTTCACATTATCAGTCGGATTTGATTTATCGGGATTACAGCCGCTTTGTTCGCGTTTTAGACAATGTAAACCAATTCAGATGAGGAGATTTATTTCGGAATTGAGCGAAGGTTGTTCTCTTTCTGGTGGTTCAGTCTGTGCTGGTAATTTCGTCGCGTTTCGGTGTTTGCCCGTTTTTTTTTCGTAGCATTTTGTGTTTTATTTTTATAGTTAATATTTATTTAGGTTTATCTTACTTATTTAGAATTTACTTAGGATTTTAGTTAAATAGAATTAGTTTTTAGAATTAGATTTTTATTAATTTAGAATAGTTTTTTATAAATAGAATTAGATTTTATTTAGACTTAGAATTCAGCTTTTATTTAACTATCAATTAGGCAGGAGTTTTTAATTTAACCAATTAGGATTAGATTAGTTAATTTTAATTAGACTAGATTAGAAAATTGATTAGTTTAGAATAGACTTTCTTATTAGATTAATTAGAGTTTAGATAGAATTAGATTTTATTAGGAAATAGAGTTAGTTAATTAGAATAGTTAGGATTAATTAGTGAGTTAGTCTTTATTAGTTTTAGAATTAACCTTTTTATAGGATATTAGAATTATTAATTATATTTTCTAGAATCATTTAAAATAGAATTTTAGAATAGATTTTTATTAGTTTTTAATATCAATTAGGATTAGTTTTTAGATTAATTAATATGTTTTAGAGTTAGAAATTTATTAGAGTTAAAATTGTTAGAATTAATCTACGATTAGACCTTAATTTATGTAGTATTAGGATTAGATGAGTTATTTAATAGTTAGTTTAGATTAATCATTAGATTTTTAATTAGCATAGAATTTAATCAAGGAAACAGGCAACACAGGTGCCACGTGTCGTGAGTATAAGGGGGAGCCCTTATTCATCATCCCCAACATTCAAAGGTCCAAAAACCCTAGAAACACCTGCAGGTTACTGTTCACTCATCTTCATCTTGAGGAACCCTACCAGCTGCAAATTCCACCCTTTCTTCAGCCGCAAATTCCACCATTTCCAGATTTCCCCTTCATCATCACCGTTCTTTAACATCTTCATCAACATAAAACAGAAACAAAACCCACCTTCTACCAACAACATCCATCCGCGAGAAACCCATTTCTTCTCCTATTCATCTTCTTCATCATTCCCCCAAACGAAAACTCACCCATCTCATCTCTTCCACCATTAAACTTCATCCCAAAATGAAACCCACTTTCGCAACAAACTTCACCATCTCCTTAATAGTAACCGTAATAAAACCCCCACTGCGAATCCAACCCTAGACGCTGTTGTTCACCCCCTCATCTTTAAGACACCAAACACCACGAACCATTCAAACCTTCAACTAACAACAAACAAATCCAGAAACTTCATCTCCTTCGTAAACCATTTCTTCACCAAACCCGCAAATCTTCATTCTGAAATCCCAGACAAACACAAAACAGAAACGCAATAGAAAAGGAGATTAAGAGAGATCCAAACGAAAAAGAGAAAGAAATATAACGAGTTTGTGAATGATTTTTCGCCGTTATCATGTCGGCTTAGCTTCTGGGCATGTTTTTGACTTTTCAATTTTTGAAAGAAATGGTTTCTCGTTGCTAACATTGTAAATGCGGTGCCCTTTTCTTGACCCAGCTTCCATGTCATAGTTTTGGGCTTAAGGCCTATTGTTAGTGTATATTAAACGCACCCCCATGCATTGTTGTTTCTTCACATCCTTGGTATAGAGAAGTGATGGGCCATTAAGCCCAAATGATCCTCTCCTGATTTTTCTTCTCTTCTCACCCCTCATTTTTCATTCTATCCTCCTTTTCTTATTTTATTTTCAAATGTAATATATATTTTTATATATAATTTAGTTTTTTTAAAAGGATTTGTTAATATGTAATATATTTTTGTTATAAATAATTCTTAATTGTTAATATAGTTTTCTAATTTAGTTTTTCTTTTAGATTAGTAATTTATTTCATTAAACTAATTTCTTAGAATTTTAGTTTTCCGTTACCAGTCAAACTATTGATGAATAATGTTGGATCCAAGACCACCTCCTTTCTCTCCTTATTTCTTCTTCTTTTCGATTTTATTTTGACTTTCTCGATCGATGAAGTCTTGTATTCGTAAGCGTCAGATTATCGAAGTCGATAACCTTCCCGATTTCAAATCTATGGAAAATGACCATTTGGGTCATTTTTGTACTTTGGGATCAGGATAGGCTACCTTCGATTATCGAGATCCCACCTTTTTTTGGTCCGTGCGACACGATTCAATTGAAGAATGATTCTCAATATTATTTCTCTATCTTGTCCTTAGCACAGATATCAATTACGTGACCTCCTATAATTTGACTTCCCTCATAGGTCGAGCTACGACGGTTTAACGTCACATTGGTCTCGATTCGATTCATTTAACACTTTCAGACCTTAATTCCAAACCATAACCGCGATGAGTGTTGTGAGCCAAGCGTTAGATACGTAGGAAATGATAAGTGGGGGGGTCTCTCCTCACATTGTCTAGAGTGTTTAGTGTATGCCCTTTGGGCGATATGCGATGCACTCGCTCCTACGTCTTAGGATTTAGCGTAGTGCACGTCCCGATCGGGTTCCCTTCCATTTAGGCGTTCCAGGCCTAGGACCCTTTTCTCTCGCATCCGTGCGATCGAGACCCCTTTTCTCTCGCCCCCGTGCGATCGAGACCTATAAACCGTAGTTGGCCGAACTACGGCTGTTCTGATTTCTCATACCAGATGAAAATATGTAGGCATAAGTCGGTGATGTCTTGGGGAGCACTCTTCCTTCTTTTCCACCCTTTCCCCAAAGAGTGTGTTACTTTTCCGTACTACCGCAAACAGGCATCGTCCCTAACTGCTGGAATGGAGATTTAACGTCACTCGCAAAAAAAACTTAACCGACCTTTCGTTTGTAGTTACCCGAACTACGTTTGCTCTTATTTCTCATACCAGATGAGGATACGTAGGCACAAGACGGCAATATCTTGGCGAGCAACCTTCCCCCCTTCACCTGTAGCTTCCCGAACTACATTGACTCTGACTTTCCCATTGCATGAGGGAATACATAGGCATAGGGCGGCGATGTCCTATCGAGTCTATTCTTTCTTTTCACCCCCGGTTTAGCAATAACATTAGATAGCTTTCACCCATAGATTTAGACAACAATCATGGATCCCGTTGAGTACAAAGGATGTGAGGGATGCTCATACCTTCCCCTTGCGTAACCGACTCCCGAACCCAAGATTTGGTTGTGATGACCTTGTCTTTCCCTTTCTCTTAGGTTTTCTTCGATCGTTTCCTTTCCCTCTCTTTAGGATAAATAACGTTCGTTGGCGACTCTTCTGTCTAGTCTATCGGCTTCTCTTTTTTTTGCAGTAATGCGATAACAGTCAAGATCGAAAGCGCAACGGGTGGTTCTGACTAAACATACGGTCGATCATTTCAAAGGGCACCTTCATGTCGGTATCGAAGATGTTCGCATCAAATATGAAATTCTTGAAGGTCATCCCCCTTCGATTCTGGACTCTTTTAATTGAACTTTATTGTTACTAACTGGTAGCAACGTGGTTTGTTTTGCAACTGCCCCTAAAAGGAGTGCCCCTCCACCAAGAACTGAGGCCAAGGTCGAAGGCCATAAGGTAATTCTTTCTAGGCCTTTATTAGTTTGACTCCCCGGGTTGTTTCTAATATTTCTGGATATCTTAGGTAACACGCAAGCCACCCACACCCCAAAAGAAACTTAAAAGGGCTTCTGCCCAAATAATTATTGACTCATAGGATGATGACGAATCTCCTCCTGAAGATTTGCAAATGAAGAAGAGGCGGAAGATCAGCCAAGGGATGGATACTGTTGGCACCCCATCTGAACCTTCGACGGTCAAAACTTCGAAGCTGACCACCCCTATCTGTGATCAGGTTGAGGCTCCTATTGAGTGTGCCTCGATTCCAACCATAGTCCCTGTCGAGAGTGACAATTCAATTCCTGTTGATGAGGACACCAAGGTATATCTTATGTCTAAGTTCCTCTCGAAGTCCTATTTTTGTTTATGTCTTGTTCATATTTCTCATATCTGGTTCTTCTTTGTCTAGGTTGGTGCTGGAGGTTCGAAACCTACCTCGACCAAGTCTCCTTCTCCAGCCGTCCTTTTAAATAGCCAAGGTGAGCCTACTTACCATCCCACATCTGACTTGGGCTCTGGTATGAGTTCTCTTGGCGAAATTAACAAACCTGAATTTGCAACAACTCCTCTTTCACCTACCAAAACAGCTACCCAACAGTCCCAGACCATGAAGAAGACATGAAGAAGACATGCACCAGAGACTTTGGAGGTAGCAGATGAAAAATATACTCCCGTGGAAGAAGATACAACCCTAGCCGA
This sequence comes from Lathyrus sativus, assembly GCA_963859935.3. Taxonomy (NCBI): domain Eukaryota; kingdom Viridiplantae; phylum Streptophyta; class Magnoliopsida; order Fabales; family Fabaceae; genus Lathyrus; species Lathyrus sativus. The sequence continues at coordinate 595,731,623 of OZ012740.1, read as the reverse complement.
CACAAGTAACTCTCCTTTAGATCAAACCATTGTTGTTGATGATACTGAGGCAGCAGGGGAAAAAGACGTCGTCGAGGATGAAACCATGCACCAATCAGAACTGAATGGTTCTAGTGATAAGGGTACTAATGAAGAAATGGAAAAAAACCAAGCTGGTGATGGTCAGAGTGAGGAGGAGAAGCTTGAGGGAAACCCAGTCGACGAACCTGCCCCAGTTGATGTGACTGTTACTCCAACCATTGCTGCAGCTAAGGAAAGTGAAACAGTGCCCACCAAAGGTGAGGCGAGTCTTAACAGTGCAGAACTAAATGCCCTAAAATTCACCAACCCTCGATAATATGTCAAGATTCTTCTTGGTAAACGAGGCGGTTCCTCTGGCAAGGCCCCTAGCACTTCAACTTCTAAGGATCAAGCCTCGAGCAAACCAACAGAAAACATCCTTGAAAAGGTCAAAGGGAAAATCTTTAGGGGGATCTTTTTTCCATTTTACAAATGAACCAAGTTACCCATCTTTCTTTGAAGACTCTTCTTTAGCAAATGGACATTCATTCCATCTCTCCTGAATCTGCTACCGTCATCTTGGAAATTAGCACTCTGATCGACCAAGTCTATGGAGACCTCAGACTACTGCCTCAGATTGAGAAAGCTATCTCGACAAAAGTTGGTAGTGAAGCTGCTGCCTGGACCGCTGCCACTGAGTCTGAAGGAAAGATAGCGGAGCTAGAGGATAAGAAAGAGAAGAATCAACAAGCGATTGCTGTTAATGAAAAGAACATCTTCTCCTGGGAGCGAAAGATCAGGAAGCTTCGAAATAGGATATCAAAGGCTAAAAAGAGAAATGAAGAGTTATCTTCTTTTGATGACTCCAATTTTTCAACAGAACTCAATCATGCCATTGCTTCTGCTGAGGAGGCTCGACGATTGGAAGCAGAGGTTGTCAAACTAGAATCTGACAAGAACTTGTGTAAAAAATGCATCGAACTCCAAAAGTCGAGATACTTGAGGATGAAATAAAATCTCTCTTTTTAGTTGATTGTAATCTTTGTAATGCTTTTCCTTTTCCTAGCCCTTGTGAGCCATAGTTTTTGACTTAATATTGTAAGGAATTGAGCCATTTTGGCCTTATACGAATACCATTTATGGCTTTTACTTCGTGTCTTAAATTATTCTGTCGATATTTTCACCTCTTGAAGCGCAGGTTTGTATTTTTTCAAATACTTACCATTCACTTTTAAGACTTTTCTATCTTCGTTTAATTCTTCTACTTCGTACGCTCCATTGAAGAAAACCTTTGTGATTTGGAACGGGCCCTCCCACTTTGGAGACCACTTGCCCAAAGACCTAACCTTTCGATCCATAAGTAAAATCACTCTCCAAACTAAATCTCCAACTAAAAAGGTCTTAGCCTTAACCTTCTTGTTATACGAATTTTCTACTCTCCTCTTTTGCCTTCTCAGGAGTTCTAAAGCCTTAAGTCTTTCCTCATCTAGTGTTGCACCCCAAAATTTGACCAACAATTATTTATTCATTGAGTGTTTGGAAGTTGATACCTTCATCAAAAAGTTCAAGAGATCCCCAGAGAAGTGGTTTGAAACCAGGGATGTGTGCTTCACAGTTTGAGAATTGTGGGTGCTCCTCAGATGATTCTGAGACTTTGAGAATGAATTTGATGTCTTGGGAAAGCTTATGAGATGTCTTGATAGCCATCATGAAGCCCTGAGAAGTCATTATGCAAGAATTCAGAAGATTCAACCATGAATGATGAATTAGGGTTTTGACTGGGTCAACCCTAGGATAACTGGAAATTTGGAGAAGGTTGAGACCTAATCCAAGGGCCATGAGATCATGGAATGGTGCATAGAGATGTTATAAATGTGATTCCTAGACCAACTCATCATGATTGAGGAGTTTGAGAAGTTTCAAGTCAGGGTTTCCAAGGATTGTCAGTGAAAAACCCTAGTTTGATCCTTATTTTCCAGGCAGTTTTAGCTCTAGATGTGATTGATATCTCATCTTCCCCACAACATGAATGTTGTAGATCTTGTTCTAAGCTTTAATTTGAGTGGTGGAAGTCCTTGATAGGAGTTACAGAGCTCAAGTTATGGTTTTGACAAATTTCAGGTCAGCAGAGGTATGTGAATCTGGGTCCTTGAAAGTCACCCAACTTGCAGACAACTTTTGCCCTAGTAGGAGGAGTCCTATGATTTCTTGGTCAACATGAATGTTGAAGAGGATCTTCTTAGCTTTAATTTGAGTGGTAGAAGTCCTTGATTGGATTTGTGGAACTCAACTTATGGTTTGAACAAGGCAGGGGTATTTTGGTCATTTGTCAGTTATAGGTCATTTTAGCCAATACCTAAAACTCCTATTTCCAAGCCTCAAATGGAAAAACTCAAAACATGAAAGTTGCTCAAAATGTGATTTTAAGTCTATAAAGAAGGTCACAAATTGTTGAAAAAGCTCATAGCATGAGATTACATGATTGGTCAAAAATGAACTAAGAATGACTTATAACTTTGAAAAGTTGAAATTGAAAAGTGATTTGGGAGATCCACAAATCCAAAATAGGTCATCCAATATATCATTTTGATTGGAAAAACCATTTTAAGAACTTTGGTTTAAATAGATTTTTCATTTGAGGCTCCAAAAATGGACTTCCTTTGGAAATTTATTACTTGCATAAGAGGGCAACTTTGAAAAACCCTACACAAGTGAAACTAAAGGCTGATTGGCATTCCTTATCACTCAATAACTCATGTAAGGACAATTTTGCATAGAATTGAAGGCTTGAAGCAAGGGATATGAGATTTTCAAAGTCTCATTTAAGGAGAAGTTCATGACTTTTCTAGATGGTTCTAGACACTTCTAGCCACTTCCATTGATTATTATATAAAGAGTGCATCAGAAAGTGTTCAGGGTTGGTGATAGAGAGTCAAGTCAGAGGAGAAAGAGAGAGGTACATTGCCATTAAAGAGCTTTCTTCAATTTCAAGCAACCTTGAATTTCATCCTCTACAAGCGTTCTCCTTCCAAACTCGTGCATACAGAATCATCTAGAGCAAAAGGAGAGCAAGATCCAAGCCTCACAAGATCAAGATCCAAGAGATTCCTCATCATCCATCACATTTTGCTCAAGGTGCATTTTGCTTCCACTTGCTTAATTTAAGTAGATTCGTGTAGATTCATTAGCATAATCTTGGTCTAGGATGTTAGGAGATTAGTTTAGATAACTTTGGTGCTGTTTAGAGACAACTTAGTGCAGGTGCTCGAATCTTGATTGGCATAGAACTCCATGATTAGGGCGTTAGAAGCTTAGGTATTTGGTTCAGAATTATCACCATTAGATGTAGAGTAGATTCATATAGGTTTTAGTGAGAATTATGAGAAAAAGTTTCAGAGCATTTCCATGGCTTCAAGATGTTGTTGCTCGCGGTTTTAATGGTAGAGTGGGTTTCAAAGTAAACTAATGGCGTACAAGTGTAGAGGGAGAAATTCTAAGCAGGTTTCATTTTTGTATCGTGTGATTTGGTTGAGTAGAGAGTGAGAGCCGCGAGCTTGAAGGTACCACGTGAAGATGCATGTTAATGGAGGTTGTAAACCCTAACTACATGGCCAAGGAAGAAGACGCGTGCTGACCGTTGGATCTAAGCCAGAAACCTTGACCAAGACTCGATCGGGCGGCCCACAATTGAATTCAGAAATGGAGGGAATTGAAACGCGCATAAAACGCTGCGTTTAGATTAGTTGCCCCTCATGGGCTTGGCGCTATCCGCACCCCCCCCTGTTGCTGGCCCAGTTCATTTCAACTAGCGTGATGTGCTATTCCAACCCCCCCCCCCCCTCCTTAATTGATTTATTTCTTTTATTTTCTTTCTAATATTTCTCTGTTTTGATTAATTCATTTAAAATTGATTAAAAAATGATTTTTTAATTCTTCTTTTTTCTATGATTAGATGAAAATGTGTAGAAAATTATAAAAATAAAAATGAGATTTTATTTTTTAGTTTAATATTTTTAATAGATTTTCCAAATGAATAGCTTTTATATTGTTTAATTTTGTATCATGATTTTGTAGGAATTGTTTTAGGACCTTCCCTTAGGTTTTTTTTATCCATTCTTTTTTGTGCAATTAGATGATGAATCATAGTTCCCCATAGGATTTTTTATAGAATTTTAGAATTAATCTTGATTAGTTTAATTAGGGTAGATGTAGGGTATCCTAATTAGGGTTTAGATTGTGTTTAGGTGATGAATTCCTTTCTTTGATTGAGTTTTATCTTGATTTTTAGGTAGAGACCTTTGTAGATGTTATGAGTAGGTGTTGAGGACCCTTGTGAATAATTGGTAGATTTTTCCCCATTAGTTTAGTATTTTTAGGTATTTTCTGAAGTTGCCTGTTGATTTTGTGTACCCTGTGGTTATCTGTTCATCTTTGGGGTTCATTATGGGGAATTTGTTGAGGGGCTTGTGTTGTCTTGAAGACCTTGATGGAGAGCATCATGAAGTGAAGATTGTAGATCAAGACCCAGAGACCCAGAGCTTGGATTGTTCCCTGTCTGTGAGGTTTGAGATCCTGAAGTTTGAAGGAAGTTCATGGTACTTTCCTGAGGAAGGCACTATGAATGACCTTCATTCTTTCTTCTCACCTCTTTCTTAAGTATCCAATGATGTTGGAGCCAACTTGTGAGTTTAATTTCTCCTGAGGAGGAATGTAAACTGATCACATGTTGTTGAGCCACATGGGATACAACTCCTAAGTGGAAGCCTCCTAGTACTTTCCTGAGGAAGGTCCTATGGGTCTATTCACTTAGTTCCATTAGTTTATCTAGGATTTCTTAAGTATCCAATGATGTTGGAGCCAACTTGTGAGTTTAATTTCTCCTGAGGAGGAATGTAAACTGATCACATGTTGTTGAGCCACATGGGATACAACTCCTAAGTGGAAGCCTCCTAGTACTTTCCTGAGGAAGGTCCTATGAGCCTATTCACTTAGTTCCACTAGTTCAGATAGGATTTCCTAAATATCCAGTGATGTTGGAGCCTGCTTGTGAGTTTAATTTCTCCTGAGGAGGAATGTAAACTGATCACAGTGGTTGAGCCACATAGGGTATGACTCCTGAGTATACACCTCCTAGTGCTTTCCTGAGGAAGACACTATGAGTGTGCTTACTTAGCTCCCTTTCTTTGGTAAGCTTGTTCTGAAGCTTGAAGACTGGGAATGATTTCTCTTGTTTAGGGTTTGCTTGAGAGCTTTGCTTAGATTTGTTTAGACTCTGTGATTAGGGTTAGGATTAGATGATTCTTTCTCAAGCTTGTGTTTTGTTTGCCTGATGGCATTTCATTCCTTTTATCTGTTCATTGCTTGATAGCATGTTGATTATTTTCAGTATGATTACTGTTATTTCATGACTGGCTTGAGGTCGAGACGAGCTTGTGGAGGCTGAAGCCCCACACACATTTCCTCCCTCACTTGCATTGCATGCATTTTACTGTTAAAGCTGATGTTTTTGTTTTGATGTATCATTGACATGATCCCTTAGGACTCTCATCTCCTTTGATAAGGATTTGATGATAGACTTTTAGGTTGAAACCTATGCATGACAACATCTAGGAGTTCCCTGTTCAAAACTCAACCATAGGATGAATCCATGGCATGATAACAGTAGGACTTGATAGTCTCCCTCCTAGTTGAGCCATTAATCTCGTAGTTTCCCGAACTACGTTTGCTCTGATCTTTCATACCAGATGAAAGTACGTAGGCATAGGATGCGATGTCCTAGCGAGCAACCCTTCCCCCGTAGTTAGCCGAACTACGTTGACTCTGATTTCTCATTCTCTGATGAGAATACGTAGGCATAAAGCGCGACGCTTTGCCGAGTCATTTTTCTTTTCTTTTTTCAGCCAGCCTTGATAGGTAGATAGATTATAACCAACCCGTCCAAGTAAACAAACAAGCGAGGATCCCGTCGAGTACGACGGACGTGAGGGGTGCTAATACCTTCCCCTTGCGTAACCGACTCCCGAACCCAGACAATGGTTGCGATGACCTTGTCTTACCCTTATTCGTCAGGTTTTTCCGATCGTTTCCTTTCCCGCTCTGAGGGATAAATAACGAAAGGTGGCGACTCTTCTGTTATGCCGGCACCTTATTTTTGCGCAAGCGACAGCTGGCGACTCTGCTGGGGATAATAGCATCTAGGGACTTTTCCCATCCCTTATGCTGGGACCGTTTCCCATCCCCTACGCGAGTCAATCCTATCGGTTGTGTGTTTGCTTGTTGGGTTGCGTTTATTTATCGCATTTTTACTTCCCGCACTTTACTTCCCGCATTTTATTTCCCGCATTTTATTTTCAGTTCGATATGATTATCTGTGCTGCTGTGGGAGAGGGATGTTACTGTGAGTGAAAAGCCGGACCTGGGCTTGAGTACACACCTAGATATAGTTGCGGAGAAGTAGTAGACGAACCTGTCTGCTGAGCAGGCACAGTTCCCTACGAAAATCTGCGCTCAGACGAGATTCTTGCAGAGGTGCTCCTTTCCGGTCCTGAGGATCTGAGGGGAGTCCAGACGTGAGGATTGTCGACTCTGGGGACCGATCATTTGGAAGTTAGCTAAGAGAGGCCTCTTCATGACTTGACGATGCCACTCCTTCTGGGAATCGTATTGTCACTCATGAATGTCTGTGACGCTGACAACCGCATAGGATGCCGTACCTTTGTCCGTGGATTAGGTCCATCATACCTGTGAGTGGGGTTGGGATATTGCAGGAAACTTTGACCCCCAGACTACCTGGTTTTCTTGACAGTGAATCAGTCATGTTGGGTTCTCAATTGCAGATATGTTCTTGATAGAGCAAGGGTTTGATCAGAGGATTTTATCATCGGGTGTTTGTCTGTTCCTGATAGAGCAGGTTCCGATCAGAGTATTGTTATCAGAGGTTTGTTCTGGATGGAGCAGATTTTTGAGTGAGGTCTGAGGATCTCGTCAGCAGTTGTTGTTTGTTCTTGATAGGGCAGATTTTGAGTGGGGTTTGAAGATCTCATCAGCAGCTGTGTATTTGTTCTTGAGAGGGCAGATTTTTGATTTGGGGTCCGAAGACTTCATCAACAGATATTCCTTGATCTTGCATCCGGGGTTTTTATTATCAGGCCTTCGTTCTTGTCAGGGCAGAATTTTGATCTCGATCCCACCAGATGGTTATTCACAACAGATCAGATCAGTAGGTTTACACCGGGGTTTCCTTCTCATCAGTGACTGTTGACATCGAATCTCCACAGCAGCCACCTGGATATATTGTTGCATACCTGCATTTTGCATTAGCTTGCATAATCATTCCATTAGCGTGTGTCTGTGACAGATACCGCTTCCCCGATCCAGGATCTCTCATTGTGTTACTGCAGCCGTTCTCAGAAAGACTGATGCGTATGAGTTCTCGCTCCTTGATGTGTCGAATCTGAGGTTGTTGTTTCCATGATTGGGCCCAGATTCCTCTCCTTATTATTGTCAGTAGGTGCCAGGATCGGGGGAAATCTCTCAGGCACACAGACACACGCATGCATTTGCATGAAGCATTTTTGCATGACATACATTCTGTTACCTTTTCCTAACCTTTGATGTTGACAGGTTTCAGGTACTCAGGTTCCGAGCTGCTTTCGATCTCCAGGATTGATCAAAGATTCATCCACCGCTACTCAACTCGCGCCAATCAAACGAGAATCATGGACCAGGTACAGTCAGATGTTCAGGAGCTTCGTGAAAGGATGGATCGTTTTATGGAGCTGATGCAAGTAGTTGCGAATGGGCAAGACCAGCTTCGTACTTTGGTTCAACCTCTCATCTCCAGGGTTGACAGCAATGGAATACTTCACGGCGGGGCCGTACCCACTCCTCCTCAAGGGGATACTCCACAGAACGTTGTTCCTGCTGCCGGGGGCAACGGCAGTGCTAACGGCAATCTTATGACTAATCTCGGACTTAATGCGGCGGGCGCCGTCAATGGTGGTTTGGGAGCCAATGTTAACGTGGGGCCGGTCAACGGCAATGTTGGTGCAGGAAATATGGTGGTGCCTCAACCGTGGCTGGAGGACCATCAGGATGACATTTTCTCTCAGAGAGGTGTAGAGGCTGAGTTGACTGCTGAAGCTCGACTCAGGTTCAAGGCGCTGGAAGATAAAATGAGAGATATAGAAAATCAGAATACATTGGGCGTTGACATGTCCAAACTTGGGTTGATTGCTGACTTTAAAGTACCTCACAAGTTCAAGGTGCCTATCTTTGAGAAGTATAGGGGCACCACTTGTCCCCGTGTTCACCTCCGATCTTATTACAGAAAGATGTCCGCCTATTCTGATGATGAGAAGTTGCTGATGCACTTCTTTCAGGATAGTCTTTCTGGCCCATCGCTCGAATGGTATATGGGTTTGGAGCCCGCTACTGTGCGCACGTGGAAAGATCTCGCTGAAGCGTTTGTCCTCCACTATCAGTATAACAGCGACTTGGCTCCCAACCGAGTTCAGCTTCAGAATCTCTCGCAGCGGAGCAATGAAAGCTTCAAAGAGTACGCCCAGCGGTGGCGTGAATTGGCTGCTCGGGTTCAACCGCCGATGGTTGAGCGTGAGTTGGTACAAATGTTCGTGGCTACCCTTCCCGGAGTCTATTATGAGAAGCTGATTAGTGGCATGTCCGGAACATTCTCGGCCCTCATCACTTTGGGCGAGCATGTCGAAAATGGTATAAAGATCGGAAAGATTCAAGGCGAATCATCCTCAGTTGGAGGAGCTGGCAAAAAACCCTATACTGGCAAGCGTCGAGAGGGCGATGCCAGTGCTGTCACTAATGCTAGGAGAAAGGGCAAGGGCCCTCAGTCTCAGATCGCTAGCATAAACATCCCAGCTGCTCCCCCACAGCCGCAGCAGCAGCCCCAGCAACAGAATAATCCGGGATATAAGAGATATCAGAATCGGGGTCCCCTCGCAAACCGTCATTTGGAAACTCCTCCTATGTCATATGCACAGCTTCTGCAGACGCTGCTTCAGCTCCAATTAGTTCAGAAAAGGACATTGGCTCCCTTGACAGGGGCACCACCACCCGGGTATGATGCTAACGCTACTTGTGAATTTCATTCTGGGGCACCTGGCCATACAGTTGAGAATTGCAAAGCTTTTAAGCACAAAGTCCAGGACTTGGTCGACGCCAAGGTGATCAACTTTTCTGACAGCATGCCCAACGTCACCAAGAATCCGATGCCTCATCATAGAGGGGGCGGAGTAAATGCTGTTATCACTGAAGAGAATTCAGACTTGCTGACTGATGTCAGAGATTTGAAGACGCCGTTGAATTTTGTTAAAGCTAAGTTGCTAAAGAAAGGCTTCTTTCCCGGGTGTGGAGAGTTTTGTATGGCATGTGCTACACTTCCTGATGGGTGTGAGCAATTGATCGAAGGTATCCAGAGTCTGATGACCGAGGGCATTTTGCAATTCAGCCGGAGCGTTGAGAGTGCGTCAGGGGAAGTCGTGCTAAAGCAGGCGGACGAAGTTGCTACTATTACCATTCCTCGCCACCCTATCACTATTTCTGCACCTCGTCCGCCTACTATTACCATCACCAGGGCCGGACCGATCCCATTCGAGAGCACTAATGCCGTCCCATGGCATTATGGCGCCGAAGTGTATTGTAACGGTCAGAAGATAGAGCTTGAGTCATCCGGATCGACTGCGCAGAATCTTGCTGAAGTCAGTGGTATCACCAGAAGTGGTAGAGTGTTCGCGCCGGCAGAGGTCGCAGCAGAGAAAGTAGTCCGGGCTGACGCTGTGGACAAGGGCAAAGGTAAAGCTGTTGAAGAGGTTCCTGCAGGGGCAGAGAAAGACTTGTTGGTTAAAGATGCTGAAGAGTTCATGCGACTGATCAGGAAAAGTGACTACAAGATTGTAGATCATCTTCACCAGACTCCGTCGAAGATCTCGATTCTTAACCTGTTGCTGTGTTCTGAAGCGCACCGCAACGCGTTGCTGAAAGTATTGAATGCTGCATACGTGCCGCAGGAGATATCAGTTAATCAACTTGAGGAAGTAGTAGCCCATGTCAACGCTGGTAATGGGCTGGGATTTACAGATCTGGAGCTGACGCCCAAGGGAAGAGATCACAACAGCGCCTTGTACGTCTCGATAGAGTGCAGAGGCACGATTATGTCACATGTCCTAGTAGATACGGGCTCCTCGCTTAACGTGCTTCCGAAGAAGGCACTGATGAAGTTGGATACCCGGGGACTGCTGTGCACGCCCAGTGATCTGGTCGTGAAGGCCTTTGACGGAACCAAGCGCCACGTCTTCGGAGAATTGACCCTGCCAATTCAGGTTGGTCCAGAGACGTTTAATGCGGTTTTCTATATTATGGACATCATGCCCGCCTATAGTTGCCTCTTAGGTCGGTCGTGGATTCATTCTGCTGGTGCCGTGACGTCTACGCTGCATCAGAAGCTTAAATATGCTGTTGGGGGCAGCATAGTGACAGTCTGTGGAGAAGAGGACATCATGGTAAGCCACCTGTCGTCCTTCAAATATGTCGAAATGGATGGTGAGATCCATGAGACTCTTTGCCAGGCCTTTGAAACCGTCAGGGTGAAGGAGGTAGCTCCCGTTGTTGCAGAGAAGCAAGAGGTGAACCTCTCCTCGTTCAAGGAAGCTAGGGCTGTTGTCGAAGCTGGTTCCACCCCAGGCTGGGGGCATGTTTTGGATATACCAATCAAACAGGATAAGTTTGGATTGGGATATTCTCCTGAAGCTGAAGCTTCATCTTCTTCTGGTAGCTCATCTCGTGGGAAAGGGCCGATCCTATTCACCAAGGGAGGAGTAATCTTCGAGAGTGTCAACGCAGCGTCAGAGGACAGCGGAGACAGTGATTGTGATCTTGATGCCTGGATTCAACCGAGCAAGCCAGGCGAGCGCCTCCACAACTGGACCATCAAGGAGATTATCGAACTGACGAGTGAAGAGTAATGATTTGCTTTTTACAATCTTTGTACAACCCTATGTCCTGCCCGGGGCATAGTGGTTTTACTGTCAGGGCCTTGTTGGATTATGTATATGCATTTTGTTAATAAATAAAAGGCGTTTTCTTCGTAATAAAATATTGTGTTCTCTGTTATTCATGCTTTATGTTTGTTTCGAAAAACAGCAAAATGGCAACGAGGTTCGTGCTAACCTGCATATTCCTGCTTTAAACTTAACCCTTGTTATTGCAGGATCCACGTAACAGACGACATCGACTCTGGACCCTCTACGGCTCACTACGACTTTGATTGCCCGATCTATCAAGCCGAGGATGAGATTGACGAAGACGAAGACCTTCCGGAAGAATTGGCCCGCTTGTTGAGACAAGAGGAGAAGGTTATTCTGCCTCACGAGGAGGATATTGAGATCATAAATCTGGGTTCTGAGGAGCTTATCAGGAATGTCAGAGTTGGGGCTGCGCTGCGGAATGATGTCAAGCATAGACTGGTCGAGATGCTTCGAGAGTATAGTGACGTCTTTGCTTGGTCATATGAGGATATGCCCGGACTTGACACAGATATCGTGGTTCATCGCTTGCCGTTGCGAGAAGATTGCCCTCCAGTCAAGCAGAAGCTCAGGAGGACGAGACCAGACATGGCTGTAAAAATCAAAGAAGAAGTCCAGAAGCAGTTGGACGCAGGATTTCTAGCCGTTACCACCTACCCTCCGTGGGTCGCCAACATAGTGCCTGTACCGAAGAAGGACGGTAAGGTACGCATGTGCGTCGATTATCGGGATTTGAATAGGGCGAGCCCTAAGGATGATTTCCCGTTGCCTCATATCGATGTGTTGGTCGACAATACCGCCCAGTTTTCCGTGTTTTCGTTCATGGATGGCTTCTCCGGTTACAATCAGATTAAGATGGCGCCGGAGGACATGGAGAAAACGACGTTTATTACCCCCTGGGGCACGTTTTGCTACAAGGTAATGCCCTTCGGTCTGAAGAACGCAGGGGCCACTTACCAGCGAGCAATGGTAACTTTGTTTCATGATATGATTCATCATGAGATCGAGGTCTATGTTGATGACATGATTGCAAAGTCCCAAACGGAGGATGAGCATCTGGTCAATTTGCTGAAGCTGTTTGAAAGGCTTAGGAAGTTCAAGCTGAGGCTGAATCCTAACAAGTGCACTTTCGGGGTGCGGTCCGGAAAGTTATTGGGGTTTATCGTTAGTGAACGAGGTATTGAAGTTGATCCTGCGAAGATAAAAGCTATCCAAGAGATGCCAGCGCCGAAAACAGAAAAAGAAGTTCGTGGTTTCTTGGGCCGAATAAACTACATTGCAAGGTTTATCTCTCAGCTCACGGCCACTTGTGAACCGATGTTCAAGTTGTTGAAGAAAAATCAGGCGATTACTTGGGATGAAGATTGCCAGAAGGCATTCGATAAGATAAAGCAGTATCTTCAAGAACCTCCAATCTTGATACCCCCAGTAGCTGGACGGCCATTAATCATGTACTTGACAGTTCTGGAGAATAGTATGGGGTGTGTTCTCGGTCAGCACGACGAGACGGGCAGAAAGGAGCATGCCATTTATTATTTGAGTAAAAAGTTCACTGAGTGTGAATCTCGATACTCGATGCTGGAGAAGACGTGTTGTGCATTAGCTTGGGCTGCCAAACGTCTACGACAGTATATGCTCAATCACACCACTATGCTGATTTCGAAGATGGATCCGATCAAGTACGTCTTCGAGAAGCAGGCTCTTTCGGGCAGGATTGCCAGATGGCAGATGGTGTTAACGGAATATGATATTCAGTACGTCTCCCAGAAGGCCATCAAGGGAAGCGTATTGTCTGATTACCTTGCCGAACAGCCAATCGAAGACTATCAGCCGATGAAGTTCGAGTTCCCTGACGAGGACATTATGTTTCTCAAAGCGAAGGATTGCGATGAGCCATTGCCCGATGAGGGGCCGGATAGGAAGTCTCAGTGGAAGTTGATATTCGACGGAGCGGTTAATTCCTATGGAAGTGGTATCGGGGCTATCATCACGACTCCTCACGGATCCCACATCCCGTTTACTGCGAGACTGACGTTTCCAGTTACCAACAACGAAGCCGAGTACGAAGCATGTATTATGGGTCTAGAAGAGGCAATTGATTTGAGAATCAAGAATCTAGACATATATGGTGACTCAGCGCTTGTAATCAATCAGATCAAAGGGGAGTGGGAAACTCGTCAACCGAATCTAGTGCCGTACATGAATTATGCCAGGAGGCTGCTTCCGTTCTTTGACCGAGTAGAACTTCATCATGTACCCCGGGCTGAAAATCAAATGGCTGATGCTTTAGCCACCCTGGCTTCAATGTATAAGGTCAATCTTTGGAATGAAGCTCCAAGTATTGTTCTTTCGCGTCTTGACAGACCAGCATATGTGTTCGCAATCGAGGATGCCACTGACGGCAAGCCATGGTTCCACGACATCCAGACCTTCCTTATGACTAAGAAGTATCCTGTGGGTGCGTCAACCCAAGATAAGAAGACTCTGAGGAGGCTATCTGGAAACTTTTACCTCAATCCTGATGGAGTGCTGTATAAGAGAAACCACGATCTCGTGCTACTCAGATGTGTAGATGAGAAAGAGGCAAGTATGCTCATGGAAGAAGTCCATGAAGGCACATTTGGTACGCACGCCGGCGGGCATGCCATGGCGAGAAAGATCCTGAGAGCAGGATATTACTGGTTGACTATGGAGTCGGATTGCTTCAGATTCGCGAAGAAATGTCACAAATGCCAGATTTACGCTGATAAAGTTCATGTGCCGCCGTGCCCATTGAATGTCATGTCCTCCCCTTGGCCGTTCTCCATGTGGGGCATTGACATGATAGGCAAGATCGAGCCCACCGCGTCCAATGGTCATCGTTTTATTCTGGTAGCTATCGACTACTTCACCAAGTGGGTGGAGGCAGCCTCGTACGCTAATGTGACCAAGCAGGTGGTAGCTAAATTCATAAAGAGGGACATCATCTGTCGCTATGGAATTCCCGAGCGGATCATTACTGATAATGGTTCGAATTTGAATAACAAGATGATGAAGGAGCTGTGCCAGAGCTTCAAGATTGAACACCACAACTCATCTCCTTACCGGCCGAAGATGAATGGCGCTATTGAAGCGGCCAATAAAAACATCAAGAAGATTGTTCAGAAGATGGTTGTGACATATAAAGATTGGCACGAGATGCTGCCGTTTGCCTTGCACGGTTATCGTACGACGGTGCGTACGTCGACCGGGGCAACTCCTTTCTCCTTGGTGTACGGTATGGAAGCTGTCCTACCGCTAGAAGTGGAGATTCCCTCTTTACGAGTTTTGGTTGATGTGAAACTTGATGAGGCAGAATGGGTTACGAACCGCTTGAACCAGCTCAGCCTGATGGACGAGAAGAGGTTAGCATCGATTGCATTTGGTCGCCTGTACCAAAGCCGAATGAAGAAAGCTTATGATAAGAAGGTGCGTCCTCGAAGCTTTCAGACGGGTGATCTCGTCCTGAAGAAGATTCTTCCGCCACACTCCGATCACCGGGGCAAGTGGACTCCGAATTACGAAGGGCCGTATGTCGTCAGCAAGGTCTTCTCGGGAGGAGCTTTGTTGTTATCCACGATGGATGGTGAAGATTTTGCATCCCCGGTGAACGCGGACGCAGTTAAAAAATACTTTGCTTGAAAGCGACCCGCTGGACAAAAAAAAAGAAAGAGTCCAGGCAAAAAAGGGGCATCCCGGCGAACCAAAAACAGAATAAAAGGTTCGGGCAAAAATTAGGGATATATTGAAAAAATGTACACCCGCGAAGTCGAAAACCTACACTGGGCGGCTTCGGCAAAAAAGGGCATCCCGGTGAACTGAAAACCCGTGAAGGGCGGTTCACGCAAAAGTTAGGGATTTGAATAAGCAAATGACTGCGTTCCACGTATGGACTTTCATTGTTTAGTGGTTCGGAAGACCTGAGGGCCGTTTATCTGAATCAATCTCTTCCAAAGCTGAAGCATCGGAGAAGTATCGAAGTCGAGTGGGTCTTAGAGGGATCAACTCATGGTGTTCGTCTACGCCTCGATTGCCGACATTTGTATATACTGATGTATATTTATGTTTTCTTTTTTTGCGCGGCTTCCTCATTCCAGGAGCTTGCCTCTGTTGTAAAACATTTTTGCCCATTCAGGGGTTCATCATCAATAAAATGCACATTATTCAGCAATTCTACTTGTCTGTTTAGCATTTATCTGTTTTGTTTGCGAATGATAAACGCCGATGTGTTTTTTTGATAAAATGCGCATACATAAACTTGCGGGCCTAAGCCCATTGATTGTTGAAACAATTAACTAACTGAACATTGTCACGAGATAATAACCTGGATAGGCCCCTTTGAGGAGGGTATCTTGTCTGTTTGTTTGTGTTGTTGCAGGTGTGGCACCTCGCCAGCAGATATGCCGTGCGTATCCCCGGAGCAGGATGAGTCCCCCTTCTCCAGCAGAGTTCAGTAGTCTCTCCTCCGCTGAATCAGAATCAGAATAGTGAGCATTGATATGTCTTCCCCAGGTAGAGGTGATTCTCTTCCCCAAGAAGACGCATCCTGAAGGAATGTCGCCTCATCAGCTGAATCAAGCACCGAAGAATGATGTTGTCTCCCCCCAGCACCGGGTCACAAGTGCAGATTTCATAGAAGTATTCGGGAGCCGAAGCTCATGTTCTCCCCAGCACCGGGTCACAAGTGCAGATTTCATAGAAGTATTCGGGAGCCGAAGCTCATGTTCTCCCCCGCACCGGGTCACAAGTGCAGGTTTCGCAGGAAGTTAGTCGTATACCAAAGTATGCAGTAACTGATGGTGCCAGACTGAAGTCTCCAGCAGAATTGAAATTCCTCACCAGAATCATGCTCTCTCCTGAAGATCGATGATTCCCTCTTCCCCAGTAAAGTATTGGAACAGCTGATGTTGTATTCCCTTGCAGAGTTGTACTCTCCCCCGAAGTCAGGTGATTCTTTCTTCCCCGGCGAAATTGAGTTTCCCCATCAGAGTTGTACTCTCCAGCGAAGTAGAATGATTTCTCTCCCCGGCTGAGTCCGCAGAAAAGCAGAATCCTTGGAACTTGATCAGATCATGATCAATTTTCCCCAGCAGAGCATTAAGCAGCCAATGCTGTGTTCCCCCAGAGTCGTACTCCCTTTGGCGAAGCAGAATGATTTCTCCTTCCTCGGCCGAGTTTGCAGATGTCCAAGGGATCCGAATCCTTGGAAGTGGATCAGATCATGATTGGTTTTTCCCCAGTGGAGTGTTAAGCAGCTGAAGTTGGTTCCCCCACAGAGTTATCCTCCCCAGAAGAGTAGCCGAGACGGCCGCGTAGTTCATTCTCGCGATTGATATCGGCAGATCCAAGTTCTCGTAGAGCTTCGTCCCCTGCAGCAGTCAGCTGAAGCTGTTCCCCTGCAGCAGTTCGCAGAAGATCGATTTCCCAGACAGAGCCTGATTGATATTGGCGTGTTCACATTCTCCTCAGCAGGATGACTCCTCTACCTGAGTGGTTCTTTCTCCTTGACAGGAAGATTTCCCCCTTCGGCATTTATTTTGCTGACGGGATTGCATCATTGTGCATGATTGCATAGCATTGTGCATGATTGCATGGCATTTAGCATAAATGCATATCATTCCCACCGTGTGGGGCGTAGCGCAGAAGCATACGCATCATAAGCATGACCTAGGTCATCGTCATCCTCGTCGTACAGGTGTACTACCGAAAGACCGGTTGCTCAGGACGATTCTTGATGTTCCCCCCAGCAAGGTTGTTTTCTTAGATGATTTTAAAGACCCCGGTGTGATCCCCGCAGTCGCTCGCCCAAGATGATTTTTGAGATCCCCAGCGAAGTCTTCAGTTCGAGATGATTCTCAAATCCCTCAGCAGGGCCATTTGCTTAAGACGATTCTTAAGACCTCAGTACAGCTTCCCGAGTTGTTTGCTTAGGACGATTCTTGAGCTCCCCAATGGCGTCCCCAGCAAAAGTTGCCCAGGAGGATTCCTGGAATATGCCTAGCAGAATAAAAGTCTCCAGAAAGGTCAGCGGTCCGAGATGATTCTTGAAGATTGCCCGACGGATCTGGTTGTTCAAGATGATTCTTGAAGTCCAGAGCAGCATGATATGTCGGCTCCAACAACGATGTCTAATCTGAAGATGGATTTCGTAAGTGCCCGATGGCGATATCAGAAGGTTCCGGTGAGTCCAGATTTCCGTGTTGAAGAATCAACGGGTGGCTGATCACAAGGTTCCAGAGTTGTAGATACAACAGAGTGATTCATGTGAGTCTGAAGACCAAGTCAGTTGTCCTGAGGAGATGATTGATGGCGATCAAGTGAATAGTTTTTCTTCTGACTGAAGTCGAAGATGTTTCTCCAGCTGAAGCGGAGTTTTGCCTGAAGGCAAAGTGTTTGAATCCCCGTAGAGTCATGAATGGCTCAGGATACCATTTCTCTGACTGAAGTCACAGAGTTCCTAAGCTGAAGCGAAGGTGCCTAAGGGCAAGGTTATTCCCCAAGGTCATGAATGACCTAGGATTCATTTTTCGGACTGAAAGCCGAAATATATCCCTGACTGAAGTCTCGGATGCTCTATAGCAGAGGCGGAGTTGCCTGAAGGCATATCCATGTATCCTTGAAGGCCAAGGACCATTTCTTCAGACTGAAGTCGAAGATACCTCCTGCAGAGTTGCCGACAGGCAAAAGTTTACATCCTTGAAGGCCAAGGATGCTTATCCTCAGAAGTACTTGAAGATTTTTCTAGCTGAAGCTGGAAGTGGCCAGGGGCCAGGGTTTCAAATATCTTTAATGTTGAAGTTCTACGGTGGGCAGTGTGCAGCAGTATTCCGATGTTCGTTATGGTTCTGAGGGTGAACCCCAGATCAGAGCGGGCTCAGTTAAGTCTCTCATTCCCAGCAGAGTAGGTTCAAATACGCAAGTGTACTTTACCAGGGGTGAACCCCAGGTCAGAATTGTTCAGTGTTGTAGTTCTCCAGCGGCGATGCGGGGTATTTCGATTGTCCGACGGTGATGTCAGAGTTAGTTCTCCAGCGGCAATGCGGGGTATTTTTATCCGACGGCGAGGTCAGGTTATGCTTGTTTCCGGCAGCGAGGTTGGATGTTTGTTTGACGGCAATGTCAGACTCTTTAAATCCCCAGCAGAGATGATGTTTGTACGACGGCGATGTCGAGTGTCTCTCAGAGCGATGTTTGTTTCAGACGGCGATGTCAGATTCAGTTTTCCAGCAACGTTGCGTGGTATTCTGTCAGATGTGTTTCTCCAGCGGCGATGTTGGGTGTTGTGGTTGTCTGAAGGCAATATCAGAAGAAGTTAACGTGGATAACTGACGGCAATGTCAGATCAGTATTTCTCCAGCTAGTTGTTGAGCAGCTAGTGTTGCAGTATTCAGAGATTTGTTCCCCGCAGAGTACCGTGTGCTCGTGCAGTTGGCAAATTTTCGGGTTTACCGATATTCAACCGTCTCGTACCTTGATTGGTTGAGAGCCGTTCGCTTCTCACCCAGTCAGGTTCAAGCCGTTTGAATAGGGGCAGCTGTTGCACCCCAAAATTTGACCAACAATTATTTATTCATTGAGTGTTTGGAAGTTGATACCTTCATCAAAAAGTTCAAGAGATCCCCAGAGAAGTGGTTTGAAACCAGGGATGTGTGCTTCACAGTTTGAGAATTGTGGGTGCTCCTCAGATGATTCTGAGACTTTGAGAATGAATTTGATGTCTTGGGAAAGCTTATGAGATGTCTTGATAGCCATCATGAAGCCCTGAGAAGTCATTATGCAAGAATTCAGAAGATTCAACCATGAATGATGAATTAGGGTTTTGACTGGGTCAACCCTAGGATAACTGGAAATTTGGAGAAGGTTGAGACCTAATCCAAGGGCCATGAGATCATGGAATGGTGCATAGAGATGTTATAAAGGTGATTCCTAGACCAACTCATCATGATTGAGGAGTTTGAGAAGTTTCAAGTCAGGGTTTCCAAGGATTGTCAGTGAAAAACCCTAGTTTGATCCTTATTTTCCAGGCAGTTTTAGCTCTAGATGTGATTGATATCTCATCTTCCCCACAACATGAATGTTGTAGAGCTTGTTCTAAGCTTTAATTTGAGTGGTGGAAGTCCTTGATAGGAGTTACAGAGCTCAAGTTATGGTTTTGACAAATTTCAGGTCAGCAGAGGTATGTGAATCTGGGTCCTTGAAAGTCACCCAACTTGCAGACAACTTTTGCCCTAGTAGGAGGAGTCCTATGATTTCTTGGTCAACATGAATGTTGAAGAGGATCTTCTTAGCTTTAATTTGAGTGGTAGAAGTCCTTGATTGGATTTGTGGAACTCAACTTATGGTTTGAACAAGGCAGGGGTATTTTGGTCATTTGTCAGTTATAGGTCATTTTAGCCAATACCTAAAACTCCTATTTCCAAGCCTCAAATGGAAAAACTCAAAACATGAAAGTTGCTCAAAATGTGATTTTAAGTCTAGAAAGAAGGTCACAAATTGTTGAAAAAGCTCATAGCATGAGATTACATGATTGGTCAAAAATGAACTAAGAATGACTTATAACTTTGAAAAGTTGAAATTGAAAAGTGATTTGGGAGATCCACAAATCCAAAATAGGTCATCCAATATATCATTTTGATTGGAAAAACCATTTTAAGAACTTTGGTTTAAATATATTTTTCATTTGAGGCTCCAAAAATGGACTTCCTTTGGAAATTTATTACTTGCATAAGAGGGCAACTTTGAAAAACCCTACACAAGTGAAACTAAAGGCTGATTGGCATTCCTTATCACTCAATAACTCATGTAAGGACAATTTGGCATAGAATTGAAGGCTTGAAGCAAGGGATATGAGATTTTCAAAGTCTCATTTAAGGAGAAGTTCATGACTTTTCTAGATGGTTCTAGACACTTCTAGCCACTTCCATTGATTATTATATAAAGAGTGCATCAGAAAGTGTTCAGGGTTGGTGATAGAGAGTCAAGTCAGAGGAGAAAGAGAGAGGTACATTGCCATTAAAGAGCTTTCTTCAATTTCAAGCAACCTTGAATTTCATCCTCTACAAGCGTTCTCCTTCCAAACTCGTGCATACAGAATCATCTAGAGCAAAAGGAGAGCAAGATCCAAGCCTCACAAGATCAAGATCCAAGAGATTCCTCATCATCCATCACATTTTGCTCAAGGTGCATTTTGCTTCCACTTGCTTAATTTAAGTAGATTCGTGTAGATTCATTAGCATAATCTTGGTCTAGGATGTTAGGAGATTAGTTTAGATAACTTTGGTGCTGTTTAGAGACAACTTAGTGCAGGTGCTCGAATCTTGATTGGCATAGAACTCCATGATTAGGGCGTTAGAAGCTTAGGTATTTGGTTCAGAATTATCACCATTAGATGTAGAGTAGATTCATATAGGTTTTAGTGAGAATTATGAGAAAAAGTTTCAGAGCATTTCCATGGCTTCAAGATGTTGTTGCTCGCGGTTTTAATGGTAGAGTGGGTTTCAAAGTAAACTAATGGCGTACAAGTGTAGAGGGAGAAATTCTAAGCAGGTTTCATTTTTGTATCGTGTGATTTGGTTGAGTAGAGAGTGAGAGCCGCGAGCTTGAAGGTACCACGTGAAGATGCATGTTAATGGAGGTTGTAAACCCTAACTACATGGCCAAGGAAGAAGACGCGTGCTGACCGTTGGATCTAAGCCAGAAACCTTGACCAAGACTCGATCGGGCGGCCCACAATTGAATTCAGAAATGGAGGGAATTGAAACGCGCATAAAACGCTGCGTTTAGATTAGTTGCCCCTCATGGGCTTGGCGCTATCCGCACCCCCCCCCCCTGTTGCTGGCCCAGTTCATTTCAACTAGCGTGATGTGCTATTCCAACCCCCCCCCCCTCCTTAATTGATTTATTTCTTTAATTTTCTTTCTAATATTTCTCTGTTTTGATTAATTCATTTAAAATTGATTAAAAAATGATTTTTTAATTCTTCTTTTTTCTATGATTAGATGAAAATGTGTAGAAAATTATAAAAATAAAAATGAGATTTTATTTTTTAGTTTAATATTTTTAATAGATTTTCCAAATGAATAGCTTTTATATTGTTTAATTTTGTATCATGATTTTGTAGGAATTGTTTTAGGACCTTCCCTTAGGTTTTTTTTATCCATTCTTTTTTGTGCAATTAGATGATGAATCATAGTTCCCCATAGGATTTTTTCTAGAATTTTAGAATTAATCTTGATTAGTTTAATTAGGGTAGATGTAGGGTATCCTAATTAGGGTTTAGATTGTGTTTAGGTGATGAATTCCTTTCTTTGATTGAGTTTTATCTTGATTTTTAGGTAGAGACCTTTGTAGATGTTATGAGTAGGTGTTGAGGACCCTTGTGAATAATTGGTAGATTTTTCCCCATTAGTTTAGTATTTTTAGGTATTTTCTGAAGTTGCCTGTTGATTTTGTGTACCCTGTGGTTATCTGTTCATCTTTGGGGTTCATTGTGGGGAATTTGTTGAGGGGCTTGTGTTGTCTTGAAGACCTTGATGGAGAGCATCATGAAGTGAAGATTGTAGATCAAGACCCAGAGACCCAGAGCTTGGATTGTTCCCTGTCTGTGAGGTTTGAGATCCTGAAGTTTGAAGGAAGTTCATGGTACTTTCCTGAGGAAGGCACTATGAATGACCTTCATTCTTTCTTCTCACCTCTTTCTTAAGTATCCAATGATGTTGGAGCCAACTTGTGAGTTTAATTTCTCCTGAGGAGGAATGTAAACTGATCACATGTTGTTGAGCCACATGGGATACAACTCCTAAGTGGAAGCCTCCTAGTACTTTCCTGAGGAAGGTCCTATGGGTCTATTCACTTAGTTCCATTAGTTTATCTAGGATTTCTTAAGTATCCAATGATGTTGGAGCCAACTTGTGAGTTTAATTTCTCCTGAGGAGGAATGTAAACTGATCACATGTTGTTGAGCCACATGGGATACAACTCCTAAGTGGAAGCCTCCTAGTACTTTCCTGAGGAAGGTCCTATGAGCCTATTCACTTAGTTCCACTAGTTCAGATAGGATTTCCTAAATATCCAGTGATGTTGGAGCCTGCTTGTGAGTTTAATTTCTCCTGAGGAGGAATGTAAACTGATCACAGTGGTTGAGCCACATAGGGTATGACTCCTGAGTATACACCTCCTAGTGCTTTCCTGAGGAAGACACTATGAGTGTGCTTACTTAGCTCCCTTTCTTTGGTAAGCTTGTTCTGAAGCTTGAAGACTGGGAATGATTTCTCTTGTTTAGGGTTTGCTTGAGAGCTTTGCTTAGATTTGTTTAGACTCTGTGATTAGGGTTAGGATTAGATGATTCTTTCTCAAGCTTGTGTTTTGTTTGCCTGATGGCATTTCATTCCTTTTATCTGTTCATTGCTTGATAGCATGTTGATTATTTTCAGTATGATTACTGTTATTTCATGACTGGCTTGAGGTCGAGACGAGCTTGTGGAGGCTGAAGCCCCACACACATTTCCTCCCTCACTTGCATTGCATGCATTTTACTGTTAAAGCTGATGTTTTTGTTTTGATGTATCATTGACATGATCCCTTAGGACTCTCATCTCCTTTGATAAGGATTTGATGATAGACTTTTAGGTTGAAACCTATGCATGACAACATCTAGGAGTTCCCTGTTCAAACCTCAACCATAGGATGAATCCATGGCATGATAACAGTAGGACTTGATAGTCTCCCTCCTAGTTGAGCCATTAATCTCGTAGTTTCCCGAACTACGTTTGCTCTGATCTTTCATACCAGATGAAAGTACGTAGGCATAGGATGCGATGTCCTAGCGAGCAACCCTTCCCCCGTAGTTAGCCGAACTACGTTGACTCTGATTTCTCATTCTCTGATGAGAATACGTAGGCATAAAGCGCGACGCTTTGCCGAGTCATTTTTCTTTTCTTTTTTCAGCCAGCCTTGATAGGTAGATAGATTATAACCAACCCGTCCAAGTAAACAAACAAGCGAGGATCCTGTCGAGTACGACGGACGTGAGGGGTGCTAATACCTTCCCCTTGCGTAACCGACTCCCGAACCCAGACAATGGTTGCGATGACCTTGTCTTACCCTTATTCGTCAGGTTTTTCCGATCGTTTCCTTTCCCGCTCTGAGGGATAAATAACGAAAGGTGGCGACTCTTCTGTTATGTCGGCACCTTATTTTCGCGCAAGCGACATCTAGATCCACTAACTCATCGAGCATCATGTCCTAATAAATCTCACGAGGGATTTCATGATGTCTCTGAATCCTGATTGACTATATGTAGATCTCCATAGGTAATACTGCATCATGGCCAAAAGTCAGTCGATAAGGGGTGTTGTTGGTTGCTTCTTTGGGAGAAGTTCGACATGCCCATAAGATCTGGTCCAATGCTTTATGCCAATTCTTTGGTTTCTTCCCCACTTGATTTTTTTATCAACCCAATCACTACTTTATTTGTTGCCTCAACTTGACCATTCGCTTGGGTGTAATAAGGTGTCGATGTTATAAGTTTAAATCCCATTTCTTTAGAGAATTCCTGCATCTTTTGACCAGTAAACACTGACCCCTGATCTGTTGTAATTGTCTCTGGCACTCCAAACCTGTAAATGGTATACTACTGAATGAAATCGATAACATCCTCCTGATTTACTTTTGGTAGAGGTATCACTTCGATCCATTTTGTAAAGTAGTCTATTCCTACCAAAATATACTTCTGTTTTTTGGAGGACGCTGGTCGAATTTCTCCAATCAAGTCCAAGGCCCATCCTCTGAAAGACCAAGGCTTAACTATAGAGTGTAATTCACTTACTGGGACGTGTTGTATGCCAGCATGGACCTGACATTCCTGGCAGCCCTTGGCGAATTCAATGCAGTCCTTTAACATAGTAGGCCAATACATGCCCTGACGAAATAATAACCATTTCATCTTGTGGCCTACTTGGTGTGCCCCACACGTCCCACTATGGATTGTCGATAGGGCCAAATATACCTCAGATTCACTAAGGCATTTAAGCAAGACCCCCTCAGAGGTCTTTTTGAATAGTTCGTTTCCTAGCAGAACGTAACTTAGAGCTTGATACTTAATTTTTTGCTCTGCAGACGCTGATGGGCTTCAAATGTACTCGACCAGAGGTTTCCTCCAATCTTTATCTGTCAAAACTTCTACCGTGAAAATCTCAAAATTTTCTTCGTCAGCATAGCCAAACTTTGTTGCTTCTAAATCTGATGGGCGTAGGCCAACAGACACGACCTTACCTCTAGCTTCGATTACTTCTTGTAGGTTTTCTTTTGAAACCCTATATCCAGAGGCGATTTGTGTCAAGTCATTCGCTACTTGATTTTTTAGTCGTGGTATATATCGAATGGTTGATACTTTGAATTTTTTGAGTAACCTGTTGGCTATTACAAAGTACTTAATGAGATTTTCTTTAACACATTTGTACTCCTTTGTAATTTTCTTTATAACCAACTCTGAGTCTCTCATTATTTCGACTCGGGTTGCCCTCAATTCTAACAAAATTTCAAGTCTTGCTATCAAAGCCTCAATTCAACCTCATTATTGGAGCAGAGCCCTTCGACTTTGTATTTACATTTTGTTGGAATTTCATCAGGCGAAATAATCAATAAACCAATGCGTGTTCCATTTTTATGATGGAGCCGTCAAAGTATAACTTCCAGGGTTCCAGTTCGACATAATTTAGAACGTTTTCGTTTATGGAGTGGTCGATAATGAAGTCTGCCACTATTTGCCCTTTAACCGCCTTCAAAGGTCTATAAATTAAAGAATACTCAGTTAATGCTAATGTCCACTTCCCTATTCGACTATGCAAAATAGGTTTAGACAACATGTGTTTAATAACATCAAAATGCAAAGAGACATACACATCAACTAGTTGTATATATCGCTTCAGTTTTGTACAAGAGAAATACAAACATAGACATAACTTTTCTATCATGCTATATCTAGTTTGTGCATCATTCAAAACTCTGCTGAGGTAATAAATAGCTCTTTCGATGCCACTCTCATCCTCTTGAGCCAACATGCTCCCTAAAGTTTTGTCTAATGCTGCTATGTACAGTCTCATGCTCTTGCTCTTGCAAGGTGGAGAAAGTACTGGAGGGTGGCTCAGGTAGTTTTTTATTTTGTCAAAATCCTTTTATTAATCCTTCCCCCATTCGAACCCTTCTTTAGTGAATCGAAGCAATGGTGAGAAGGCCTGAGTTTTGCCACTTAGGTTTGATATAAACCTTTTCAAGAAGTTTATTTTGCCTAGTAGCGACTGCAGTTCCTTCTTAGTAGATGGTGCTTTCGCTTCCATGATAGCTTTGGTCTTGTTTTGGTTGATTTCGATCCCCTTCTTATGGACCACAAAACCTAAAAAATCTCCCGCCTGCACACATAATGCACATTTTAGAGGGTTCATCTTAAGACCATATTTCCTCATCCTTACAATGGATTGTCGAAGTTGGTCTATATGTTCTCTTCTTGAGATCGACTTAACCACAATGTCATCAATGTATATCTGCATGAAAGACTATATATAATCATGAAAAATTGATTTCATTGCCCGTTGATATGTTGTCCCAACATTTTTTAGGCTAAAAGGCATCACTACCCATTCGTAGGTGCCTAAGGCCCCAGGACAGGAAAAGCTGTTTTGGGAACATCATCTTCTGCAATGAAAATCTGATTATATCTAGAGTATCCATCTAGCATGCTAAAGTACTCATGTCCTGTGGCGGAATCGACTAGCATTTCTGCCACAGGCATGCAGTATTCGTCTTTAAGAGTTGCTGAATTTAGATCCTTAAAGTCAATGCAAACTCTTAAAGACCCATTTTTCTTAATGACTGGGACAATATTAGCCAACCATTCAACACACTTGGCTGTGCAGATGAACTTGCATCGAAGAAGTCTTTCGACTTCCTCTTTTATTTTCGAGAGAATTCCTGGGGCGAAACGCCTTGGATTTTGTTTGATTGGTTTCTTTCCAGGTGATAACACGAAATCATATCGTTTATTTGGCTTGATTTACATGCATTTATTTGTGACTATTGTTAATTTATCTTGATTTACGTTCCATTATGCGGTTAATTTACTTTGTTTTGCAGATTGTGGAGAATTTGGATCAAAGAAAGAAAAGAAGAAGAAATGGAAGGAAAAGAAAGAAGAAAGAAAGAAATAAAGAAGAAAAACGCAAAGTACAGAATTTGTGCGCATGACGGTCGTCACAACCCCCTCACGACCGTCACAGCCGTCACGTTCGTCACAAGACCATCACGGTCGTCACGACCAACACGACCGTCATGAGACCATAACGACCGTCATGACCCCAAGTTCAGTATAACAGAAGCGTGCACAAACTTAATTTCTTCCCACTCTCTCCTCCTTTTCTCCTACACTTTCTCCACTAATTGCCCACTACTGGAAGTTACTCCCACTTTCCCCAAAACTCATGCATGATCTCTGGAAGTTGAGAAAGGAAATATCTTCTATAAATAGGCCTGAGATTCACAACATTTGGGGGGGGGGGGGCTTCGACGTATCGAAGTGCTGCCAAAATTCCTATTGAAGCTATTTTTATTGTTTCTTTTATTTCCTTTCCTTTTTCTCTTTAGTTCAGAACATTGTATTTCTTTCTGCAATTTTATTTCGCCAAAGTAGAATCCTGCCGACATTGTGGAGGACTACTCTTCAATCTCAGTACTACTTTCCAGGTTCTTATTAATTGAATTATTATTTTATTTTCTATCATAATGCATGTTTTATTATTTTGCGGTTTATGTTTATTTCTGTTTGCATTAATTATCATGTCTAGCTAAATTAGTTTTATCGGTATGTGATCGAATTAGTAGGATGAGACTCGATAATATCCGGTGCACCTTACCTTTTTACAAACACTTTTCTGGCTGTTAGTTTTTAATCTAATCTTTCTAAATAAACCTTTGTCGCAAAAGCGAAAAATTATTTACAGTAGTTTCGCCATGAAAGTGGGAAACTCATTAAGGCACGAACCGACATGCGAAAGCTGGGGTTCAAACCAGATAGTAAAAACTAGGCATTTATTTTAAATACAGCGAAAGCGCTTTAAAAGAAATCAGAACTTATTTGTTTTCAAAAAGTGATTTTAACCCCGAATGGGACTGTGAGAGCGTACATTCTGCCTTAGACTCATGACTAGAGTCAACAACCATCGTGAGGAAAAGGTCTTTAAACGAGTACTTTCTCCTGAAAAATGTTTGGAAAGACTAAAAAGCACTGGTGCCCTGTCGAATCCCCAATAACTAAGGCATTGCATACCGATATCCCTTATCAATATATTTCTAAAACTAAAAATATTTATTTCCTTGGCATTTACTTTCATTCGCATTTAACCTTCCAAATTCCATTATCCTTAGCTTTACGCCGCGATAATAGATAACGATAGATTGACATTGGTCTATGTGGGTTCGACAAATCTTTTATATTACTTCGATATTTCCGTGCACTTGCGGACGCATCAAGTTTTTGGCGCCGTTGCCGGGGACCAACAGTCAATATTGTGATTCCGTTGTTGCATAGTATAGACTAAGCCACTCTTATCTAAATCATTATGTATAACCCATATTTCCCTTATAACTACCACCCCCAATATTTCGAGGAACCATAAGATTCGTTTAAATCTGACCTCGAAATATTATTAGAAGATTTCAATACGACGCATTCTCACCCAAATTCCCTCTACGATGGCGACTCCCAATGTTTTAAGGAAACGCAAAATTTCGATACATCCAACCTAGAACTACTACTAGAAGAATCCAATGAGACGTCTACTCACTCTAGGATAGAATCTATGATGGAGCGCTTTGTGGAGACACTAACTCTCCAAAATGAAGATTTTAGAAAACAACATCTCCAAATTAATGAAGACCTTAGGCAAATGAATGTTATTATTGATTCCCTCACAACTCACAGCGAGACTTTGGAGACTCAAACCTCCCTGCTTAGACAAACACCTCTAGGACCCTTCCCAGAAGGTAATGTGAATGTTGTAACAACTGTTACTAAAGAACAAATAGAAAATCCTAGAGAGAGTGATCATGAGTTTGAGGAGATTTTTGGTGAGAAAAGCATAATTATTGAGAAAAATCCACCGACACCACCCGAAAGGGAGGTTGTCGAAGAGGTAGAGAAGGAAGCACCCACTGTTGCTCCTCCTCCCTATACCCCACCTAATTCTTTCTCACAATTGGTTGTGGAAGCTAAGGTAGACTTCAAATCCAAAACATATGTGGAGGTACTGGAAAATACCCACACCAATGCACCTTTTTCTAAGGTCCCTCATAGGAAAAGAAAATTCGAGGACTGTGAAACTAGGGTCATCATTACTGTTAAAAGGGTAAGATTAACTTTTGAGGTGGTGGATGAAATAACTAAGCCCAAATTTGAAAAATTGATAATCAGGATAGATCCAGAACCACCACCACGCATTCAAAACAAGGAACCACCCTATAGAAGAAAGAAACGAAAAGGTGAGGGATATGAGCGATGGCTTGATAAATGGCCATGGAAATTGAAGACTATTCAAAGTTCGATCGAGGAACTATTCTCGAAAGAACCACCATGAGTACTTGCACTCCTTAGCCGTCGAGCTATCGACGTTAAACAAAGTGTTGTGTGGGAGGCAACCCACAAGGCTTTTATTTTAATTTGTTTGTTTAAATTTGCAGAAAATAAAGAAATGTATCGCTTGTTACGCTTTAGCTATATCTAGGCGAAAACTCTCTACATGACGATGAGTTGTGCCCACGGACATTCCTACGAATGTCGCTGTTGGTGGTAACACTGATGATGAGTACTTCCTCTGGAAGTAAGTAATATGATAAGTTGGTGCTAGAATTACACAAACGAAGGCATCTCAAAATACTCGTCGCCGAAGTAGAAGTGATCAACAAAGACATGGACATCAAGAGCAGGATCATAGAGGATTTAACACGTAGTAGCATTCATACAGGATCTATCTTTCCTTTTTCCACCTTTTATTAAAACATTGAGGACAATGTTTGGTTTAAGTGTGGGGGAGGAACTCTACCGCTTTCATTTTATCGCTTTTTAGTTTGATTTATTATTGTTTCTAATATGCATGTGTTGTCGAGTCTTTATGCGTGGTTTTCACTTGTTATTCAAATTCCCCAAAATTTTAACCTCCAACAATTTTTTGCTTCGATTCATGACATGGTACTCTGAGAGTATATAGGTTGTTCAGGCTATATTAGAAAAACGTGGGAAAGTTTTGATAAAATTGATACCGTCCTGACACCCTTAACCCCCTAAATATGCAAAATAAATTTGAGTACCCATTATGCCGAAACCTTAAGGCTCCAGTTTTTTAGTAATCCCTAAGTAGTTTATTTAAGCAGTCAACACCATCCTAAACACGCTAAGTAAGAAACCGATGCAAATAAGTGTATGATCTCTAGTTTAAAATAAGAAGAAAAAATTATGAATAAAAGACATGTTCCTTCTAAGTTAGGTGCTCCTCACCCGATCACTTAGCCCAACGATACAAACTATTTAAGTTCAATTGATGCTTAAGCATACTTGCAGAAAAAATGAAATAACAATGAGATCATAATCACTAACAGGTTTACTTGCCATGAATGTGTATGGGATAACGGGCTTAATGTGATTGCACTATAATGAAATGGGGTGAAAAGAGAGCATGAGATATAGGTTGAGCTATAATGGCATGATTCAGATTAGTTTGCATAAGTAGGGAGTTTTTGAAATTGTGTCGTTATGGTATCCTTGGTATTGATATTTAGTACCTATCGATCTAACATTAGCCTAGCAGCCACGTATGATTAGAGTCACATTGTGTCTTTGTTTCGAACTATGCTTATTTCTTTTTACCGTGTTAGTTAGTTACTTGAGGATAAGCAATGGTTTAAGTGTGGGGGTGTTTGATAACACGAAATCATATCGTTTATTTGGCTTGATTTACATGCATTTATTTGTGACTATTGTTAATTTATCTTGATTTACTTTCCACTATGCGGTTAATTTACTTTTTTTTTGCAGATTGTGGAGAATTTGGATCAAAGAAAGAAAAGAAGAAGAAATGGAAGGAAAAAAAAGAATAAAGAAAGAAATAGAGAAGAAAAACGCAAAGTACAAAATTTGTGTGCATGACGATCGTCACAGCCCCCTCACGACCGTCACAACCATCACGTTCGTCACAAGACCATTACGGTCGTCACGACCAACACGACCGTCATGAGACCATAACGACCATCACGACCACAAGTCCAGTATAACAGAAGCGTGCACGAACTTAATTTCTTACGACTCTCTCCTCCTTTTCTCCTACACTTTCTCCACTAATTGCCCACTACTGGAAGTTACTCCCACTTTCCCCATAACTCATGCATGATCTCTGGAAGTTGAGAAAGGAAATATCTCCTATAAATAGGCCTGAGATTCACAGCATTTAGGGGGGGCTTCGACGTATCAAAGTGCTGCCAAAATTCTTATTGAAGCTATTTTTATTGTTTCTTTTATTTCCTTTCCTTTTTCTCTTTAGTTCAGAACATTATATTTCTTTCTGAAATTTTATTTTGCCAAAGTAGAATCCTGCCGACATTGTGGAGGACTACTCTTCAATCTCAGTACTACTTTCCAGGTTCTTATTAATTGAATTATTATTTTATTTTCTGTCATAATGCATGTTTTATTATTTTGCGGTTTATGTTTATTTCCGTTTGCATTAATTATCACGTCTAGCTAAATTAGTTTTATCGGTATGTGATCGAATTAGTAGGATGGGATTCAATAATATCTGGTGCACCTTACCTTTTTACAAACACTTTTCTGGCTGTTAGTTTTTAATCTAATCTTTCTAAATAAACCTTTGTCGCGAAAGCGAGAAATTATTTACAGTAGTTTCGCCATGAAAGTGCGAAACTCATTAAGGCACGAACCGGCATGCGAAAGTTGGGGTTCAAACCAGATAGTAAAAACTAGGCATTTATTTTAAATACAGAGAAAGCGCTTTAAAAGAAATCATAACTTATTTGTTTTCAAAAAGTGATTTTAACCCTGAATGGGACTGCGATAACGTACATTCCGCCTTAGAGTCATGACTAGAGTCAACAACCATCATGAAGCAAAGGTCTTTAAACGAGTACTTTCTCCTGAAAAATGTTTGCAAAGACTAAAAAGCACCGGTGCCCTGTCGAATCCCCAATAACTAAGGCATTGCATACCGATATCCCTTATCAATATATTTTTAAAACTAAAAATATTTATTTCCTTGGCATTTACTTTCATTCGCATTTAACCTTCCAAATTCCATTAGCCTTAGCTTTACGCCGCGACAATAGATAACAATAGATTGACACTGGTCTCTGTGGGTTCGACAAATCTTTTATATTACTTCGATATTTCCGTGCACTTGCGGACGCATCACCAGGCTTGATTGGCAGCTTGTGTTTGACCAATTCCCTCTTTAAACCAGGCATCTCATCTTAATCCCAAGCGAAACAGTCTTTATATTCTCACAGTAATTGGATGGTTTCGACCTTGAGTTGAGGGTCAAGGTTGGTACTTACATATGTTGGTCTTTTGACCACTCCCTCCCCTAGATCAACTTCCTCCAATGGGTCATGTGTTAGCATCTTGATATCATTCACCAGTGGGTCTTTTTCGAATCCCAGGGGTTCTTCATCATAGATGGCATCCAACCTCTGGTCTTGCTCTTCATGGTGAATTTTGTCAGGTGGTTCTTGGTCGAAGTCCTTGCCAGGACATTCTTGGTAAGATTCTATCTTGGCCTTTTCAGCCATCTGGTTATTGGCAACCTCCAAGGCCACATGTAGTTTAGTTTCGGCCACATAGGCCGAAACTCTTTGTAGTGCTTCAAACTCAGTCATTGTCACTAAATTCGCTTCCCCAACTTGTGGGGTCTATTGGAGGTTTGCCAGGGTATGGGAGTATCTCTCCTGGCACCTCTTTGTCCCAATGGAAACCCTCGATGGGGTGCAAATACAATGAGCAGAGCGTTTCCTCGTCTGGGACAAATTCGAAGTCTGCTGGAGCACATGGACCTATGCTAGCCAGATGTTTATCGAACTGCCTCCGGTCGACATGGTTTATAGGCGCCCTGAAGTACCCTTGGTCGGCTTCGATGTTTTCAACGATTTCGTCTGACCTTCAAATGGCAATTTGCTGATGCATCGAAGATGGTACTGCACCAATGCCATGAATCCATTCTCGTCCTAACAGCAGATTATAATTGGCCTTCGTTTCCACCACCATGAAAACGGTAGATCTTGTTATTGTTCCCACTGTTAAGTCCACCTGTATCACCCCCATTGTCGAACCCACCTTGCCTTCGTAATTCGACAAGACCATATTGTGTGGCTTCGTATCGATATCGTATTTGGCAATTTTGTTTAACAAGAAATGTGGCATTAAGTTCACCGTTGCGCCACAGTCCACCAGAATCTTATTTACCGACACATTCTCCACCTTTCATGTGATATAAAGGGGCTTCAAGTGGTTCTTCATTGCTTCAGTGGGCCGCTCGAAAAAAGCATTTTGCTTTTCTACGCAGCCATTATTCATAACATAGTAACACACAGGTTTGTGTGCCGCCATTTCTGCCTCAGTGTAGACATCTAAATTTTCGACCTCTGAAATTCTATCGAAATTCCTAGGCATTACTGACACTACATTAACCAGGATGTTTAGAGAGTCGTCAGAGTCAGAGTCGAAGTTGTCAGTCATTTCGTCATCATCCTCGACTACCTTTTTATGTCCCACTTCATGGGGAGGGAATAGCCTTCGTCCCACAAACATTTTTTCAATAATCTTCGATTGACCCCCTTTATTTTCAGTAAGGGCCTTAGTGCTTGATTCTGCCTGATTTTTCATTGAGCCTTCCCTAAGGGCTTTCCTTCTGTGTTGCTCTCTTCTCCATTGAGATCGTGACATTGGATTTTTTCCTTTGTAGTTTTCAGAGATGTGTGCAGCCTTGGAGGATTGGAATTCCTTTCGATACGTAATTGAGGATCCTCGATTAACTTCGAATTTTTTCCATTTCTGCTGTCCCCTTCGTCTGTCCTCATTAGGTCTCACCCATTTCCCGTTAGAAATCTCCACAAATGACTTAAAGGTAGCATGCCTGGCCCTAATGTTAGGTTCAGACTTTCTTGGGATACTGCCTCGAGGGTCGAAACTAGGTCTCTCCCATTTTCGTTTTGATTTGCGTGTCCCTTCGAGTTTCTGTGCAGCCTTCATGTCAAAGATGACACTATATCTAGTACATAGCATGACACTGGATCCCTTCTTCTGGCAACGGTGGAGGAATTCGACAATGGACTCTTCGTTTCCTGGATAGGCCACTT
The DNA here is from genome assembly GCA_963859935.3 of Lathyrus sativus. Lineage (NCBI taxonomy): Eukaryota > Viridiplantae > Streptophyta > Magnoliopsida > Fabales > Fabaceae > Lathyrus > Lathyrus sativus. The sequence goes on along the minus strand of OZ012740.1, from coordinate 595,698,147 downwards.
TGTTATGTTCTTCCTAACAACTTGATTCATTATCCCTCATGGTCTCATGCAACGTTATTTCCACCATATTCACATTGGCGTACTCGCCTAGGTCGAGCTTACCTAGGTCCAGCTCCAAGCCTTTAGCTGCCTAGTCCATCCTGATGAAACTATCAGCAGTTTCTCTGGTCACCATTACCAACCTTGAACTCTTTGTGTCATTTTGACTTGAATCATCAGCACCCTGGTCGAGGCCATTAGCAACCTTCTTCAACTAGTTTTCTTGTCCAAAGCCTATAATGACCCCGACCATTATAGCTCTAGCAACAAAATCTTCTATAATCTCTACCATATTGATCGAGAAATCATAGCCATCAGTAGCTTCGACCACATGTGCCTCTGTGGGCTCAGCGTAGTGGGCGTCCACTACTTGTACATGGTCTGTGTCGACTTTCATCTAGATGTTGGCTTTCTCCCCAAACTTCAATCTTCCTTCTTGGATGGCATTTTGAGCCAGATCCCTGAAAAGAAAACATTGAGACGTTTTATAACCTAAAAAATTATGGTACTTACAAAACCCTCTCTTTTTACTTTGCTCTAAAGATGGCATTTTAGCACCTGGTGGTACTATCATTTGCCCATCCTTGACTAACAAATAAAAAATTTCGTCACATTTTGTGATATCGAAAGTATATATATATTTTTTTAGGAATCTATCGTTCTTTTTCAGATTCGACAAAACTTTTCCCAAGTGGGGGAGCCAATACTTTACAAGCATAGGGAGGACCCTGTTTTAGTTCAGCAACATCTACTTCATTTTCGTTGAAGTATAATAGGTCCTCTCGTACACCTTCGATGTTTTCATTATATTCGACATAAGCTACTTTCTTAATTTTATTGAATTTAGCTTTTTCGTCTTTAAGACGTTCTAGCTGTCGAACCCTGTCAGCTAGTTGGGCCATATCTCTCAAGTACTGGGTGTCCAATTTCTTTCTAATGGAGTAGTCGAGGCCCCCCGCGGCCATTTTGACTAACTCATGTTCAGGCACTTGAGTGAAACATCTGGCCTTGAGTAATCGGAACTTGTTCATGTACTCTTCTATTGGCTCAGAAAACTTATGTTTCACGCTAGCCAGTTCCTTTAGGTTGATCTTGGTTTGCCCCATTTAGAACTGTTCATGGAACAAACGTTCCAACTGGGTCCAATTACAAACTGAGTTAGGGGGTAAAGTTTTGAACCAGGTAAAGGCATTTTTAGTGAGAGATCTTGGGAAGTACTTTATCCTAAGGCTCTCATCATTAGCTATCTCCCCAACTTCGATTATATAACGAGCCATATGTTCGACAGTAGATTTCGTCGTGTCCCCCGAGAATTTAGTGAATTTAGGCACCTTCGTCCTAGGAGGTAATTCTGCTTGGAGAATGTAATCCACTATTGGTACGTGTAATTTGGCCTAGTGAACCCAGTGTTCACCCCATTTCAAGCCATTATCCTTTCGACCATGGCCGCTAAGTTGTTATCGATAGCTATGTTATTACGTCAAACCTGTTGGATAACATTGTCTGCATCTTGGTTTCGATTTACTATGATTACCCCTGGGTCCCTTTCCCCTGGGATTGGTATTTGATCCCTTGGTGGTTCGACTCTGTGAGGTTCGAGCCTGGGGAGTTCGACCCTCTCTTGATTCTCTAAGTCGGGCTCAGGTGGGTTCCTAAGTTCTGTCGTGGAATGTTTTCCATAGTGGTTGCATTTCTAACAGCAGGCGGTACACCCATGAATTCAGCCAGCCGTGTCAATTGTACTGCTAACTGCTGGTTGGTTTGAGTAGTATTTTGGATCAAAGGTTGGAAGATTTCACCCATAGTTTGGGACAAAGTCTGAACCATTTGCAAATTGCTCTCGTCCATTTGTTGTCTCAAACACACAACTGAAGTATTGATCAGATTAGGGCCTTGTGTGGAATATCCCAAGCCTAAACTTTGGGGGGTTCGACCAATGTTCACCCCATACCCTGATCCTTGTAATGACAAAGCCATTGCATTGTTTGAGAATATTGGGGGAGCATTCTGAAGACCTTGCATCACAGTTGTTGGCATTCCATATGGAGGGTTTCTTGGTAATAGTTGCGGAAACCCTTGAGGGACAAACTGTTTGGACGTCGAATTTCCTCCTGGTGGAGTTTGGGGATTCAACGCTTAAGGTCCAATATATTCCAACACCGGTTGGGTGTAAGTCCTCATGCTTGTTGACCCAGGCCCCAACACTGATGGTACTAGTTCCCATCTTGAAGGAGGTGTTATTTTCTATCCAATCGAAGGTATTGAGAGTGGAACCACATCATTTCTCAATCCTTCGTGAGGACTAATGGTGCTAGGCTGAGAGTTAGAACCATCTCCTCGAGGATTAGGGTTATTTGGCTGATTTGTGTCTATCGCCATGTCCCTAATGTACTTTCTTCTTGGTCTTTCTTCGTTTATAGCGGCGATTTTGCCACTTCTTAGTAACATATAACGAATTTTTTACGAAAGACAAATAAAACTGCAGTTTTGCGAATTTTGCAAAACTAAAAAATCTTTAGCATTGTCCCACTTAGCGTGCCATTTTGTTTCCCTTGACAAATGGAAAACAACCGTTGATCTTCCAAATCTAACTTTGGTGACTCACAGGATCGATCAGATTGATCCTAGGACATGTGCTAAAAGTTATATTTTGAACTAATCTATCTAAGTTATACACTTCAACAGTGTTTTCGTAAAAAGACTTTTTCATAAAAGTGTTTGTTCGACTAAAAGAAAAGAACATAGGGATTTAGAGGAGAAGGAGTAAAGATCTTAGAAAAGAGCTTAGAACAAGGAGAAAGTAAAGATGAATAGAAGGGGGTAGATTGTAGAAAAAGTAAAATGAAACTTTGTAAAGTTAAGCACATAAATTAAACTTCATTGAAAGTAAAGATGGTGTGTTTACATAACGTACATTCTCCTTGAACTCGTTTCTCTACACTAAGATACTTTGAGTAATTTTGGGAGTGACTTGTACAAATAGTAAATTACAACACACTTAATTCAATATCTAAGACTCCTATTTATAATAGTAAAAATAACTATCAATAACCTCCTAAAGCCATCAGCTTCCGACAAGTGTCATAATGCATGTAGTGTTATGTCAAACGAACGCCACTTGTCCTTTTTAGTCATAGGAAAGCATAACTACTCCCTCCATTATTTAAATTTCAAAAACTTCACTAATCTCCAGCCAGCATTTCGGTCGAAGGCTACTTTCTTTAAGGTTCATAATTTTCTCTAAGTCCCACAACATTTGACTTCCCAATCGAAGGTCTCAAGGCTCGAAACCTCTTTACCTCTCAAAGATTTTTTTTATTTAAATATTTTAATCTATATATATGAGGCGTCGAATTTGTGAGCTAACACTCGTGTCATCTGACACGACCCGTGTTGGTTAAAACGCTTCATCTTCTATTTTTCTTGGATTTTGGGCATTTGTGATCCATGAGGGTATTTTGGGTATTTTCCTATTGCTGGGTTGTGTAACAGCCCGAATTTCATTAAATAATTAATTATAGTAATTAATTGATTTAGTGGGATTTTTATTAATGTTGGAGATTAATTTTTATTAATTGGAATTAATAGAGAATTGAGAAGGAAATTGGAAGGAAGGAAAATAAAAGAAATATATAATAGAGAAGGAAAACAAAAGAAAGTTGGAGAGAAACATTTGGAAAGGAAGAAGAAGAGAAAGAGGGAAGAAGAAGAGAAAGAGAGGAGAAGAAGAGGAAAGTGGAAAATCATCAAGAACCAACATCAAAGCTCCGATTAATCGAGGTAAGGGTGAGAAATATTTCTATTTGATCATTGCATGATGTTATGTATGTTAGGTTGGGGTTTTGGTGTAGTTTCCATCCTTTTTCATTTAGGGCAAAAGTTGGAATAATCGGTAGAACTATGATTTAATCGGTTAGAACTGAGTAATAATGCCGTAGAATAGTCGGGTAACATGTATTGATGTTGTTTGAGCTGGTTTTGATGTTTGGGAGTTGGTTGGTGGTGGGTTTGAGAAGGAGAAGACAGAACAAAATTCTGTTCTGTGCAGGTTCGCTGGCTCTCGCCAGGCGAGCTAAGGCGAAGCTTTGCCGGGCGAAGCCTAGCGCACGCTGGCGAATAATTATGATTAAGTCCTAGTGGACTTTGCTGGCGAGTTCGCCAGGCGAAGGTTGGTTAGCGAATGTTCGCCCAGCGAAAGTGCTGGCGAATGGTGGCGAACAAAGTCAGTAGCTATTGACTTTGGCTCGTTGGGGAGTCACGCCAGGCGAAGGCCTAGCGAGTGTTCGCTGAGAGGGTTCGCCAGGCGAAGGTCCAGCGAAGGTTCGCTGCGAGGCCTCGCCAGGCGAATATGGGTGAATTTGACAGCATCTTTTCTTTGTTGTGGTTTCTATGTGTTGACGATTTAGTTGTTTCACATAGACTAATACCTCTACATTTTGAGTATGTATGTGATCTATTGTGATGATATGTGCTATGGGTAGCCTACGGGCGTGAATCCTAGAATTGCGATTTGAATGTTAATTGCATCAAGTATAAATACATGTGAACATAATAGGTGATTATGTGTGTATTATTTAATGAACTTGTGAATGCTTGATGTGTATACAATTATGTGATGAGTATGCATGAGAACATTGTGGATATATGTGTGCATAGCTTATAATTGTATTATTAGTACTGTGACATGTATACCTTGTATGAAATGGCATGAGATGAATAATAAACATAATACAAAAATGTATTGTGGATGTATATTGTTTATATGCGGTTGTATGTTAAGATACATGAAGAATGCATGAGAGCATATTGATGGATATGCGTGCATCGTTTGATAAATATGATGTTTGTATTGATTGGATGCGATTATGTATGAACAATGCATGAGAATATATCGTGAATATATGTACATTGCATGGTAAATGTGTTATGCGTGTAAGCATGATGTAATTCTTGTATGATGAATTACTTGAGAATGCATGAGAACATATTGTGGATATGTGTGCATTGTTGATAATGCGGTGATGATATTGAATTGTGAATGTATATTGTTGGTATATGGTGGAACATGTCATGGATATGTGTGCATTGCTTGATAGATGTTGTAAATGCATATTGTATGTATGTGATTAAATGTGAATAATGCATGAGAACATATCGTGGATATGTGTGCATTGTTTGATAACTGTGAAGAATGCATGAGAACATATCGTGGATATGTGTGCATTGTGAGTGATAATATGGTGATAGTGTTGAATTATGAATACATCGATGAATGTTATGTGAATATGTTGTTTGTGCAATCATAATGTAATTCTTGAAGAGATGAATTATTTGAATGCATGAGATTAAGATGTCGGTCTTAAGTGCATTTGTTGTGGCTGATTGTACATGCATCATTTAGTCAAGAGGCAATGTCTGTTAGTTTCGTGGAAACTAGTGGCTTGTCCCAAACCTAGAAGAATGGGTTTGAAGGCTTAGAGGACGGGCCTTTGTTGTTATCGGTCTAGAAGAGTGGACCCGGTTTAATGTAAAAACCGAAAAATGATAACGAGTTATCGGTCTAGAAGAGTGGACCCGGTTTAATGTAAAAACCGAAAAAATGATAACGGAAGTCGGTACCGCATTGCATTGAGTTGCATTGAGTTGCATTGAGTTGTTGAGTCACATTGTATAATGTCATTGATATATGAAGTATGCATGTGAATGAGATGTTTGTTGAATACTTATGAAGCGTGCATGAAGAGATGCTTACGTGTGAATGTTAAGATTGTGGAATTGTGGATGTATGCATGATGTAAAATGCTTGGTGAATATTCATGTTGTATATATATATAAGTGACGATGTAAATGACTATGAGTTGAATTGTGGGGAGAAATAGGGAGTTAATTATATGATACCTATGTATACATGATTTTATGCTTTGATTATTATGGTAATATTTCTCACCCTTCTGCTGTTTTATAATGCTCTATGAGGCATTGCAGATTAGGTTACTGGAGGCCTTTATGAAGTTCTGCTTGTAGTTCGAGGTCGCTACGTGTGTAGCGGTTTAGTAATTATTTATGGGTCGAGTCATGCTCTGGTCGTGTAACACGGGGATCGATTGCTTATGTTTTAGGATTACATTATGTAACCTAAGTTATGTTTTCATATTTGGAGTAATTGAGATAATGAGATGTTGGCCTTAGTGCCTAGAGATGTTGATTTTATATGATGAAAGTAAATGTTTCTTTTAAAGGATTTTCATTAATGAATTCGCTGCTAAATGGATAGGTGTTTATGAGCATGACAGATTGTTTTAATGTGGTGCAAGTATTGTGTGATGCCCTTTTATGGATGCATGTTAACTTTTACTCTGATTATGCATATTTTATTTGCGGGGTTTAGAAGGGTGTTACATTAGTGGTATCAGAGCAGGTCGGTCCGTCCGACCAAGTTGTCTAATGTTATTTGTTCCCTTGTATGCGACATGTGTGTGAAAACACTGTCGATACATGTTGTTGCTTAACCTTGTCTGGAGAAGTGGGAATGATCTAAGTGGGGGAGAAGTTGTGCTTCTCCAAGATGCTGCAGGTGTAGAAGTTGTAGCTCAGTGGGTGGTTAACACTCTTGTGGTTTGGTAAAGATAGTCTATACTCCATCATGATTTTCAGCTGCCTATTGACAAATTGAGGAACTGATCACCCTTAATCTCTTGTTGATAGTAGTTGGAGTTCTGTTGGATGGGATGGACGTGTCTTGCAAGCTTAGGTGGCGTGAGCAGAGAATTGTTTGGAGCTAAGCCAGGTGCTTAAGAAGTGTGTTGATGAGTCGGCACGAGACAGTGAGGAGATGGTTAATTTTGATGGGAATTCGGGGTGCTAATGAAAGTGGGAAGATGGCGGTTTTGCCGACTAATTATATCTGTTTGGACAGTCGAAGAATTAAATTGATTGAGTAGTGTTGAGAATTATGTCTGGTGTGTGTGCTACGGCAACAGATTGTGGAGTTGAGTATAAGGGTGGATAATGACTTCTAGTGATTACTAAAGGAAATGAGATGTGGAATACATGGTTGGTATAATTGGACCCTTAAGCATTTCAAGAGTTGGAGAGGTATTGGATGACCTTTAAGTGTGGAAGGGTTGTTTCCGTGATTTTGTCGTAACGGAAAACCGTAATTCGGAATGACGCAAGATTAGAAGCGTTGGAAGATATTACAGTGCTCTATGTGATGGGAAAGTAGTGACATGGAATTAAGTATTTATTGGCGAAAATGTTTGGATGTTATGGTAAGCGCGGAGAGTGCGGTTTGTGTTATCACCATAAGTTCACAGCTGAGTGTCCGTTTGATATAATGATTTTCCACACTTGATTGAGAGAGTCAATGGTTATGTAACCGATGGTGTTTGGATATGTTCGGAGAGTATAGGGATTCATGTTGAGCGTCGGGAACTTGAGTTATTAGTATTGGGGAAGAGGCAGTGATGTACTACTGTGAAGAAAGTTCAAAGAGTTTTGAGAAAGCTGTCAACAGTTCGTGTATTGGTTTTGCCAAGTCCGACAGGATTGTTGTTGTGTTTTGAGATACTTTGTTGATATGATTAAGAGATGTGTTAAGTACAACATTAATGAGTTTTGGTTATGCTTGAAGGCAATATAAAGTACAGAGAGGGATTATCTGACAAGTAATTTGGAGTGGGTTGCTGTTGTGTGTTTGTACCGGAGTTTGGAAGCCTCAATTGTTTAGTTGAGATTTGAGATGGTTACTGACCTTAAGGTATTTGTTTTATTTGAGATAGAGTCAAATATGAGACAGAGAAGTAATTGGAACTCCTGAAGGAGTATGGTTTTGGTTAAATTACCATTCGGATGAGACCAAGTGGTAGCTAAGATATCGAATCGGGAATTTTGGTATACACTAATGAAGATGGTAAGGAAGTTAGAACTGATTAAGCAAATTCAGATATGAGTTCGGCATGTGAAGAGACTTCTTATGGAGTTGAGCCTTGGATGTTGAGATTGACTTTTGGTATTCTGATGAGGTTCGAGGAAATCGGAATTCTGAGTTGAGTTGATAGATTAATTGAATTTAATGGATAAAAGTCAGAGGGCTTATTTTCGGATTAAGGGAAATGGTATTGTGAGATGTCGTGATGAAGTGTGTATTCTGAATAGTGTGAGTTGGATAAGAGTACTCAGGGATAAGTACATCGAGAAAGATGGAGTATCCGTGCAGGTACTAGGAAGATGCGACCGAATTTGAGAAATAGTTTTGGATAACCATAGATGGAGAAGGAATTGATTGAGTTTGTATATGTTGATTAGACTTGCTGGGAATTGAAGTATGGACATTAGAGATGGTTGGATCTGATACAACTGTTGAGTATTTCGAGTGGGATGGGATAGTATTCCCATGGGCTTTGTGCCGGGTTTTCTGATGAATTTGAGGAAGTATGATCCGATTTGGACAGTTAAGAATGGATTAACAAGAGTAACTCGTTGCCTACCAGTGAAGATGAATCATTCTGTTAGATGGGAACTCAAGTTTTTCGTTAAGATTATGGGAAAGATTGCGAAAGCGGTTGGGTGCCATGTTGAAGATGAACTCTGACTAGCGTCCGTGAATGGCATGGACAAACGAAGAAAACTATCCAGTATGAAGAGGACTCGTTGAGAGCTTGTGTGTTGGGCCAAGATGGATCTAAGGGTAGTTAATTGTCGTTGATGGAGTTGCCTACAATAACTGTTGCCATTTCGTATCAGAAACAACATCGTATGAAGTTCGTTGGGTAAGAGGGTATGACTCCTTTGTGTTGTTGCATGTCCAACGGGAGTGTTGTACTCGGATCAAAGACCGTGCAAGGGACGATGGAAACGATCAAAGAATCCAAGTAAGGCCGTGTTTTGAGAGTTATGGTAGTAATTGGTGTTGGTCGAGCTTGAAGTCTCGTGAGCACCCTGTGTTTTGTTGATCTGTATCAGAGTAGCGCAGCGGAAGCGTGAGGCGGATAGCATGTTAGACTGTTTTACCGCTGTCGCTTGAGAGGATTGCATGAGGTGTTCATATGTCTAAGTTGAAGAGGTACATTGATTCAGGTGGATGGTGTACAAGTGAGAGAGAATTTGACTTCGGAGGCGTGGCTAGTTCTAGTTGTTGATAATAAACAACTTCGAAGTATAGAGATTCCTTTGGTGGAAGTAGTTATGGGAGAATTGGATTTGGAAGAATTGGAATGCGAGAGTCGTATCCAGAGTTGTTTGGATCAGATAACATTTTCGAGGACGAAAATTCCTAAAGTGGGGGAGGGTTGTAACAGCCCGAATTTCATTAAATAATTAATTATAGTAATTAATTGATTTAGTGGGATTTTTATTAATGTTGGAGATTAATTTTTATTAATTGGAATTAATAGAGAATTGAGAAGGAAATTGGAAGGAAGGAAAATAAAAGAAATATATAATAGAGAAGGAAAACAAAAGAAAGTTGGAGAGAAACATTTGGAAAGGAAGAAGAAGAGAAAGAGGGAAGAAGAAGAGAAAGAGAGGAGAAGAAGAGGAAAGTGGAAAATCATCAAGAACCAACATCAAAGCTCCGATTAATCGAGGTAAGGGTGAGAAATATTTCTATTTGATCATTGCATGATGTTATGTATGTTAGGTTGGGGTTTTGGTGTAGTTTCCATCCTTTTTCATTTAGGGCAAAAGTTGGAATAATCAGTAGAACTGTGATTTAATCGGTTGGAACTGAGTAATAATGCCGTAGAATAGTCGGGTAACATGTATTAATGTTGTTTGAGCTGGTTTGGATGTTTGGGAGTTGGTTGGTGGTGGGTTTGAGAAGGAGAAGACAGAACAAAATTCTGTTCTGCGCAGGTTCGCTGGCTCTCGCCAGGCGAGCTAAGGCGAAGCTTTGCCGGGCGAAGCCTAGCGCACGCTGGCGAATAATTATGATTAAGTCCCAGTGGACTTCGCTGGCGAGTTCGCCAGGCGAAGGTTGGTTAGCGAATGTTCGCCCAGCGAAAGTGCTGGCGAATGGTGGCGAACAAAGTCATTAGCTATTGACTTTGGCTCGTTGGGGAGTCACGCCAGGCGAAGGCCTAACGAGTGTTCGCTGAGAGGGTTCGCCAGGCGAAGGTCCAGCGAAGGTTCGCTGCGAGGCCTCGCCAGGCGAATATGGGCGAATTTGACAGCATCTTTTCTTTGTTGTGGTTTCTATGTGTTGACGATTTAGTTGTTTCACATAGACTAATACCTCTACATTTTGAGTATGTATGTGATCTATTGTGATGATATGTGCTATGGGTAGCCTACGGGCGTGAATCCTAGAATTGTGATTTGAATGTTAATTGCATCAAGTATAAATACATGTGAACATAATAGGTGATTATGTGTGTATTATTTAATGAACTTGTGAATGCTTGATGTGTATACAATTATGTGATGAGTATGCATGAGAACATTGTGGATATATGTGTGCATAGCTTATAATTGTATTATTGGTACTGTGACATGTATACCTTGTATGAAATGGCATGAGATGAATAATAAACATAATACAAAAATGTATTGTGGATGTATATTGTTTATATGCGGTTGTATGTTAAGATACATGAAGAATGCATGAGAGCATATTGATGGATATGCGTGCATCGTTTGATAAATATGATGTTTGTATTGATTGGATGCGATTATGTATGAACAATGCGTGAGAATATATCGTGAATATATGTACATTGCGTGGTAAATGTGTTATGCGTGTAAGCATGATGTAATTCTTGTATGATGAATTACTTGAGAATGCATGAGAACATATTGTGGATATGTGTGCATTGTTGATAATGTGGCGATGATATTGAATTGTGAATGTATATTGTTGGTATATGGTGGTATGAATAGAATGCATGAGAACATGTCATGGATATGTGTGCATTGCTTGATAGATGTTGTAAATACATATTGCATGTATGTGATTAAATGTGAATAATGCATGAGAACATATCGTGGATATGTGTGCATTGTTTGATAACTGTGAAGAATGCATGAGAACATATCGTGGATATGTGTGCATTGTGAGTGATAATATGGTGATAGTGTTGAATTATGAATACATCGATGAATGTTATGTGAATATGTTGTGTGTGCAATCATAATGTAATTCTTGAAGAGATGAATTATTTGAATGCATGAGATTAAGATGTCGGTCTTAAGTACATTTGTTGTGGCTGATTGTACATGCATCATTTAGTCAAGAGGCAATGTCTGTTAGTTTCGTGGAAACTAGTGGCTTGTCCCAAACCTAGAAGAGTGGGTTTGAAGGCTTAGAGGACGGGCCTTTTATTGTTATCGGTCTAGAAGAGTGGACCCGGTTTAATGTAAAAACCGAAAAATGATAACGAGTTATCGATCTAGAAGAGTGGACCCAGTTTAATGTAAAAACCGAAAAAATGATAACGGAAGTCGGTACCGCATTGCATTGAGTTGCATTGAGTTGTTGAGTCACATTGTATAATGTCATTGATATATGAAGTATGCATGTGAATGAGATGTTTGTTGAATACTTATGAAGCGTGCATGAAGAGATGCTTACGTGTGAATGTTAAGATTGTGGAATTGTGGATGTATGCATGATGTAAAATGCTTGGTGAATATTCATGTTGTATATATATATAAGTGACGATGTAAATGACTATGAGTTGAATTGTGGTGAGAAATAGGGAGTTAATTATATGATACCTATGTATACATGATTTTATGCTTTGATTATTATGGTAATATTTCTCACCCTTCTGCTGTTTTATAATGCTCTATGAGGCATTGCAGATTAGGTTGCTGGAGGCCTTTATGAAGTTCTGCTTGTAGTTCGAGGTCGCTACGTGTGTAGCGGTTTAGTAATTATTTATGGGTCGAGTCATGCTCTGGTCGTGTAACACGGGGATCGATTGCTTATGTTTTAGGATTACATTATGTAACCTAAGTTATGTTTTCATATTTGGAGTAATTGAGATAATGAGATGTTGGCCTTAGTGCCTAGAGATGTTGATTTTATATGATGAAAGTAAATGTTTCTTTTAAAGGATTTTCATTAATGAATCCGCTGCTAAATGGATAGGTGTTTATGAGCATGACAGATTGTTTTAATGTGGTGCAAGTATTGTGTGATGCCCTTTTATGGATGCATGTTAACTTTTACTCTGATTATGCATATTTTATTTGCGGGGTTTAGAAGGGTGTTACAGGTTGGACCTGAACTATTTAAGATGTGTTTTGAGAAGGAAAAAAGGACTTTTTCATAGAAAAGAATTACACGATCAAGGATTGGGAAACTGAAGGTTTTCATGAGCGGAAGCAATTGAAGATCAAGGCAACCCTATTATCTTGTAATGTTCAATCTAATTGTTAAATTTATTTTAAATATTATAAGTAGCTAAACCCCCTAATGCTAGGGGGGTGTCCTTGAATTGACTCTGTAATAACCTTATTTTCTTTGAATTAGTAATTTCACTGCTTTCTCATGATCGTTGTTATCGTATAATGTTCTTCAAGATTTTCTTATCTGATAAATAAGGATTTGATTTACGGTTAACCTTAGGTTTGGAAAAACGATTGTTAACGCTTTTATACGATAATAATATAGTAGATATTGCCTAGGAATGGGGATACTACATCGGTCAAAATAATACACTTTCTATTTTACCGGTCAAGTTTTTTGCGCCGTTGCCGGGGACTGCCAGAATATCAGTTTAATTGTAATTCAATTGAAATTTTTTTGCTCTGCGACCAAAATTTTATTTTCAGTTTTTATTTTTATTTTTTTATTAATATTATTTTTGTTACTACTAATCTGCGTCTAACATTTTCATGCAAGGAGATCCCTCAGTTAATCGAAGGTCTCAGCACACCTGGGACATAAAAAATTCTCGTGCAAATGTAACAGGGAGCCAACACAGCCGCCCGTGTGTTAGCTCATATATATCTATTTAAATAAAAAAGTCTTTGAGAGGTAAAGAGGTTTCGAGCCTTGAGACCTTCGATTGAGAAGTCAAATATTGTGGGACTTAGAGAAAATTTTGAACCTTAAATAAAGTATCCTTCGACCGAGATGCTGGCTGGAGATTAGTGAAGTTTTTGAAATTCAAATAATGGAGGGAGTAGTTATGCTTTCCTATGACTAAGAAGGACAAGTGACGTTCGTTTGACAGAAGACTGCATGCATTGTAACACTTGCCGGAAGCTGATGGCTTTAGGAGGTTATTGGTAGTTATTTTTACTATTATAAATAGGAGTCTTAGACATAGAATTCATTGTGTTGTAATTTACTATTTGTACAAGTCACTCCTAAAATTACTCAAAGTATCCAAGTGTAGAGAAACGAGTTCAAGGAGAATGTACGTTATGTAAACACACCGTCTTTACTTTCAATGAAGTTTAATTTATGTGCTTAACTTTACAAAGTTTTCTTTTACTTTTTCTACAATCTACTCCCTTATATGCATCTTTACTTTCTCCTTGTTCTAAGATCTTTACCCCTTCTCCTCTAAATCCCTATGTTCTTTTCTTTTAGTCGAACAAACACTTTTATGATTAAAGTCGTTTTACGAAAACACTGTCCAAGTGTATAACTTAGATAGATTAGTTCAAAACATAACTTTTAGCACATGCCCTAGGATCAATCTGGTCGATCCTGTGAGTTACCAAACTTAGATTTGGAAGATCAGCGGTTGTTTTCCATTTTTTAAGGGAAACACCGTGTCAGCTGACACGACCCGTGTTAGCTAAAACACTTCATCTTCTATTTTTCTTTGATTTTGGGCATTTGTGATCCATGAGGGTATTTTGGGTATTTTCCTATTACTAGGTTGGACCTGAACTATTTAAGACGTGTTTTGAGAAGGAAAAAGGACTTTTGGATAGAAAAGAATTACACGATCAAGATTGGAGCGATCAAGGATTAAGAAACTGAAGGCTTTCATGAGCGGAAACAATTGAAGATCAAGGCAACCCTAGTATCTTGTAATGTTCAATCTAATTGTTAAATTTATTTTAAATATTATGAGTAGCAAAACCCCCCAATGCTAGGGGGTGTCCTTGAATTGACTCTGTAATAACCTTGTTTTCTTTGAATTAGTGATTTCACTGCTTTCTCATGAACGTTGTTATCGTATATTGTTCTACAGGCTTTTCTTATATGATAAATAAGGATTTAATTTACGGTTAACCTTAGGTTTGGAAAAACGATTATTAACGCTTTTATACGATAATACTATAGTAGACATTGCCAAGGAATAGGGATACTCTATAGTAATTGTAATGTTTTAGATAAAATAAATTGCTTGGTATTGTTCCTATACTGCCAAGGAATTGGGGCATAGGGAGAATACCAAAGGGTTTTTTGCTAAGGAATTAGGGTAAACTAATCTTTAAATCCGGTAACAATTGAATTGAGTGGTGATTTCTGAAACTAAGAACTAAGGTTGTTACAGGGCTTTTCGTACACCTTACCCTAGCATGCTCCTCATAACTGTCTGAAACCTTTATTTTACTGCTTTTGCCTTCTGGCCTTTACATTTTTAAAACAACAAACCAAAACCCAATTGACTTTTTGTTCAATTGCATTATTATAGAACTTGTATTCATACACAGTCCTCGAGATCGATTTTCGGGGAACCTTTCCCTTATTACTACATCGGTCAAAATAGTACACTTGCTATTTTACCGATCAGAAACCACAAACCTCCTTCTTTGTTCTCGGCTCAAGCATTTCTTGTATAGCTTTTATCTTTGCAGGATCCACCTCAATTCCTCTTTCATTGAAAATGAAACCCAGCAGCTTCCCAGATCTCACCCCGAAGGTGCATTTGTTAGGATTCAACCTCAACTTGAACTTCCTTAACCTTTCAAATAATTTCAGAAGATTGACCAGATGTTCTTCCTCCGTTTGTGACTTTGCGATCATATCATAAACATATACTTCGATTTCATGATGAATCATATCATGAAAGAGAGTCACTATTGCCTGCTGATAAGTTGCCCCTACATTTTTCAACCCAAAAGGCATAACTTTGTAGCAAAAGGTCCCCCACGGTGTTATAAAAGTAGTTTTCTCCATATCCTCCAGGGCCATTTTGATTCGGTTATACCTAGAGAAGCCATCCGTGAAAGAAAACACAAAATACTGAGCGGTGTTATCAACCAATACATCAATGTAGGGGAGCGGGAAATCGTCTTTCGGGCTCGCTCTATTCAAATCTCGGTATTCGGCAAACATCCTGACCTTTCCATCCTTCTTAGGTACTGGAACGATATTAGCGACCCACAGAGGGTAATTGGCAACAACAAGAAAACTAACATTCAACTACTTTTGAACTTCTTCTTTGATCTTAACTGCCATATCAGGTCTGGTCCTTCTTAACTTTTGCTTCACAAACGGACATTCTTCACGCAAACACTCACAAAAGATTTTTTTTTCTTCTTTTAGACAGAGTGTGATATGATGAGGACAAATATGTTCCTTTACCTATTTCTTTTTTAGCTAACTCTTGTTGTATACTGTCGTACCCCAAATTTGTCCTACCCTCTTTATTTTATTTTATGACTAAGCAATTGTGTTACTTCACGATCTTTCTCAAGATGATCATCTGACTTTTTTGGCCATGATCTTCTAAAACTTAGGTCATGGAAGTCTTGTATGTGGTCATTGTAGTCAAAGCCTTTTGTAAGATAGGTGAAGTTCATTGGAGATAAATGAAGGATATGCCATTATTCTTATGGGTAATTAGTCAAGACCATGTTAATTCTTTTTAAGCCATAAGCCAGGATATGTGATTGATCTATTCCAAGGCTTGACTTGTTAGCAAGTCTATTTCAAGTTATATTATTCGAAGATCTAATCTCAATTCATTTCTTAGGCCTTGACTTAACTGGATTCAGGATTGGTTTTCAAAATTAACATTCAAGACACATGTGAATTTGCTCAAAATATAAGAGAAATTATGAGAGTAAGGCATGAGTTCATTGAGGTGATCTTAACTGTCAAGTTACAATTGCGAGGAGTCAAACACTGAGTTAATGTATTGAAAGCAATTTTAAGCAATCTCAAGGCATGTTTGGGCTTTACGATTACTTGTTGTTGCAAAGTCGTCTCAAGATCATATTTTAATGGTTAAGTTGTATTTGTTCAAGTTGATGAATTAAAGGTCATGTTTGGAGATTGTGCAAGTCATGATTAATTCAAATTTCAGGTCGTTATGATAAAGATAAATTGAATGGCCAAATTAATTAGAACATGAGGAAACATGTTGTGTTGTTCAAGGTCTTATTTTAGGCGAGCCACATATTAAAGTCATGAAATAGCTACCTTCCTAGCACCTCCTGGATCTCGTTTTATTGATAAGGCATATATACATTAGTATTCTTGAATTACCATGGGCAATACATAAGTTCACAACCAGGAAATCACACTTCATCCACATCAAGACAAAACACACAAGTTTCTTTAAAGTAACATGTCACAAGGCTAATTTGACTCCAAATTAATTTCAAAACCATTGTACACTTTTGAATCAACGCTACAAATAGTTTGAACTGAAGAATACAAAACAAAAGGATTCACATCATGTCTTTACTACAAAGATTACAAGAGTTCAAACTAGGTCAAATGTGAAGTAATAAATGAAGATTCAGAACTTTTAGAGCTCAAAGTCACCAGAGGCTTGCATTGAAAACTATCAGGGGAAAATCTAAAGAAGTCAAAAGCTTATGAATGAGCTTTCTTTTCTTTAAACCGCGACCAAGAAGGATGAAACTAAAGAGAAACTTAAGCACCGTGAGAAAGGTTTACAATTGCAAGTGTATTAGACTAAGCAAATTCATTCAAAGTATTTAATACTTTGCTCCAAATCATACTTCATCAATGCCAGGACGACTCGAGTCTTTATGAGAAACCTCAATTAGGAGCAATTGGTGATTTTGTTGTGTTCATGATAAGCCTCCTATGGTAAAAATACTCCTTGCACCTCCCACTATTCAAAATGCCAAAACACTCCAAGTTTTCATGACAAGCCTCAACTTTTTGACTCTTTTTCTTCATACAAATGCTATGATCCTCATCATTATCTTTTACATTCCCATAATCACCTACATGATAAAGTTCATTATCTTTTACATTCCCATAATCACCTACATGATAAAGTGGAGCAATTCAAATAAGTTAATTCATGAGACCACATCATAATGCATTCAAGATTAATCCATAAGACACATATTCAACCAAGGCAAGATTGAATATGTAAGTTGTCACCATAAGCAACAATGAGTAAAATGCATAACAACCTTGATTCAAATATTAACCTTGATTCAAAGAAAGCTATACCTGATGTTATCCATAGGTCTTCTCTAAACCGTAGTTCATGCTTCACCCAAATGGCTCTATCCACCTCCAAAGCTTCCAGGATTAATGTGTCATCGAGGAAGAGAAGTTAGAATGTCAAATAGCGAGAGTTAAAGTCCAAATATTAAAATTCAAAGTTACCAATTATTGGATGAGACTAAAGAGGTCACGATCCAAATGTTCATATACTTAAACAAAAGGAATTAAAAGTCATTACTTTAGCCGCTAAACTCAAAGTATTATGACATTAAAATTACAAGTTTGCAGCAAGCTAATTCACATTTTTACTGTGGTAAAATTCAATACCAAGGCTTAGCAGGGGATAACACTTGCTTCTATAAGGAATTTCAAATCACTACAGATAAACAAAAATTAAGTCACCATCGCTCAAATCCCATGAAATCAGCAACATTCTCTCACTCTCTAAGAATGATTCCTCTCCCAAATCTCACGCGTACCTCATTTTTCTAGTCCTATAAATCAACTATTTTGTTCATTCAAAGGGGGGACACCTAAAAAAGAACCCTAAAAAATTTTGATTATGCAAAAACACTTCTCAACCCGTCTCACTAAAGCTCATTTTCATTACAACCTAATCAGAGTTTCATATTGAACCTCTCCTCGTTGGTAGCCTTCACCTTATTCTTCATCTCGTCGTAGAGCTTGTTATGGGCTGCATTCCTTTCCTTGCATTCGTCGAGGTCAATCACCAGCTTGTTTCTCTCAGCCTCGATGATCGTGAGGTCATTATGCATTTTGGTCAGGCCATTCAATGGGCAAGTCTCATAGTTGAGGACCAAAGTTATTTCGAAGACCCGCATCATCGCAACCATATCCTCCGATAAAGTTTTCCTCCTCGCCTTCTGGTCAACGCCCAAGATGACCTTGGGCTCAGCAGTACTCACGGTTGGGGAGTTGGCCCCGCAGAAGAAATCAGTCTGCAGATAACAGGGTGGGAGCATGAACTTCTCCCCGGACACACTCCCAGTGAGGTCAACGGTCTCAGGCTCATCGATGTGCTGTCTTTTAGGGGTCCCTTATGACATCGGAAATTGGCTACATTTAGGGGAAGAAGATGAGCCTCCGGGTGTCTGGTCGGGGCCTAGCATCTACTGAACTTAGGCGACTCGCCCCTTGTCAGCCTTCTTCCCACCCTTGGTGGCCGCCAGCTTCTTCACGCGTTCTTGCAAGCTCGACATTTCACTTGCAAAAGAAAAAAACAAGCAAGTCAACAAACAACAAACCAATGACGGAAACATAAATGGAACCCGAGTGAAGAGGGGTTCCCGCTACCTAAGAACCATAAGGCTTCCTCGTCAGACACACACTCGAGGAGGGCTTTTGTGTTTATCAACCGTGGCTCTCGAAAAACCTCCCCGCGGGCGTCGAAGATAAAATTTTTGTCCAGAGTCACACATTTCGTAGGGGTGAAGTCGACAAACTCGACCAGCTTCTGGTAGGCCAGCTGGTCCTTGACATCCAACGAGCCAGGCTTGATTATGTATTTGTCCGTGCCCCTTTTGAAATGCTCCTTTGTCAATTCCAAAGGGAACTTCGATTCTAAGACCTCCTCCCGCTGTCCGTTTTCCTCCCCGACCACGAGGTCATACAACGAGTCGATGACTACATGGATAATAGGCTTGACAACGAAGTACCTGTCTTTGAAAGTATGTATAGAGTCTAGGTACGCCCAAAATAGTCTCCTCGGCTGCTTCAGGGACACCCAGCTGTGCCGGCCCTCGAACGTCTGTCGTTGCAGATGGAAGATGCGGAAGAAAAGAGCTAGCGTGGTCGCAACCAATCGAACACCCCCTGTTGAAAATCACTAAAGGGAAAACGCATGCCCGCTTCTCGAAAAGTGAATTCATACACGGGAAACTTCACCCCTTTGAAAGACGAACATATCTGATGGTGTTCCCAGGGTTTGTGCACCTTCCAGTTTAGAGAGAAGCCCTCATAACAGTCTTCGAAAGTAGCGTAAGCATCTGATTCGTCCACAACTAAGCGCGAGGGGACGCTCAGAGACTCCTGCTCGACCCAATCCTCAGCAGTCCGCTTTCAGACCTCTATGGTCTCCACGATCGGGGAATTGGGCTCATCATCAATCTCGATGACCCCCTCAATCCTTGCAGCCATTTTTACCTGAAAAGCAGAGGAAAACAGTGAATTCGACATTCCAAATCAAATATACCCTTCCACCGTAAATCAAGTGAAAGGGCGAAGAGAGGGGAACAGAGCCATCGGACAAGCCTCCTCGACGAAAACACCTAACTAGGGTGCTTGTCTAGAAGAAGTTCCTCTTCGACTACGAGATCCACCCGGCCGAAAAAGCATCCTAGATGAGGATAACCTCACCACGTCAATGAAAGAATGGGGATAAGACCCCTGAGACCTTCAACAAAGGTCCTCGGGACCTTCATCAGGTCCTTGGGGCCTTCATCTAACGTCCTCGGGGTCCTTATCCCAGGTCCTCGGGACCTTCGTCAGGTCCTCGAGACCTTCATCTAACGTTCTTGGGCCCTTCATCCCAGGTCCTCGGGACCTCCATCAGGTCCTCGGGACCTCCATCAGGTCCTCGAGACCTTAGTCTTATTTCCTCAGAGCACTCATCGCAAGTCCCCAAGGCCCTTATCAGAAACGTCATAAATTCGAAGTTCTGGTGTACTCGCCGAAAACTTCATCAAGTCACCGGAGAAACCGTCGGAAAATGCACGAAACTAAAATAATGCGGCCAAAAACTTACTTGATACGACGGTTTCTAGGCGACGCGACGACAACGGACGACAGACGAACGAGAGCGAAGAGAGAGAGAGAGAAAGAGAGAGAGAGAGAGAGAGAGAGAGAGAGAGAGAGAGAGAGAGAGAGAGAGAGAGAAAAGATAATAGGAAAAGTCTTAAGCAGAAGAAGGAAAGCGTGCAAATGAAACACACTCACCCCCTATAAATAATCCTAGCACAGGACTCGAGGCTTCCCTAGGCACTCGAGTGCCCCTACTCCTAGCCACCCTAGGAATTAATTGCTCTGACACGTGACATCACCAGACACCTCATGCACCCATTTCGATTCCTCTTCTGCCCGAAATTTTCTGGGCCAATACCTACCCACAGTCGGGCAAACCCAACCCAATATCACATTGGGGAGGCCCAACAAGGCCCAATCCTCCTTGTCGAGCACGCTCTACTGTCAGGCAGGTCATTGCCTAGCACGACAAAAGCTCACGCGTCTTTCTCACGTTCTCCACGTGTTCCCCCCTCTGGGAAACGTCATCAGGCAACTGCTCGTGTCCTAAAGAACCGGTCTTCCATCTTCCGAAGATCACAGGGCAGTTGGATCAGGGTGAATACCACATGCTGGTCTTCCCTACGCCACGTAGACCCTGATAGTTACTTGTGTTGGGCCTAGCAATCCAGCCCAATGCAAAGTGACTGTTGGCCCAACGCTTGAGGCACACTATAAATACCCTATTTCACTAGAGGGTCAAGTATTCTGAATTCTACACCTTTTTTCTGTACTTTCTCTCTCTAATTCTGTTACTCACTTTAGAATCAGAGTAACTTAGAGGTACATCCTCTCTTTCTCTTAAACACCGATGAACACAGGAGCTCACGACGCGTGGCGGACTGCTGATCCCTTTCTGATCTGGCAAGATCAATACCCCCCTCCCATGGGACTCCCATGAGAGTAAAACAAATCTTAAGCCATACAAATCACCCCTCATACCCTTATACCTAAACATATCACTCATTAACAAGGCTTATTACCTCACATGAGCAGGACTCCCAAAACTAATATAAAACACCATCGCCTATAACTTTTGCTGTCGTAGATCAGTCTTGACCACCATACAACGTAATATACTTATTAAGGCCTCCGAGTTCCTCTTCCAATACACATGGAACACACACTTGCATTTTTTTTTACTAGTACTGTATATAGCGATTCAAGTGAGAACACCTAATTATTGTGAGAAATATGAATAATTAATCATATAACCATTGAATTTCAATTCATTGAAATTAATGAACTAGATTAATTTCACTTTCTATAATCCTCTTTCATTTGTAACACTTATGCACTCTATGCCAAAATTCAACTCAGCTTTATTTTTCAAGAAAAATATACTTGTTCATTTTAAGAATTATGATAAGCAATTAATTTATTTTTTTAAAATATTCTAACATAGAATAGTTTTATTTATAATGTTTTTTAGTTTTTAATTAATATATAAATACCTAAATAAAAACATATGAAAGTATTGTTATTGTATAACTACATTAACAGGTTTATATATTATACTTATTGTCATTTTTTATTGAATGACAATAAATATTTATATTTTAATTATAAAATTACAAATATGATTGATAAAGTTATTTATGTTAAAAAATTTAATAAAATAATTTAAGTGGTTATCATTATTCTTAAGATGCAATAAATATTTTTTTATATTAAATTATTATTATATTTTTTAAACATAAAATAATTTTATAAATGGTATTTGATAGTTTATAATTAAAATATAACTATTTATTATTATTGTATAAAAAAACAATTAGCATCTTAAATAAAATAGTTGATATAACTCTTTATTAATTTGAAAAATATTTTCTACTACTATAATCAAAATCATTAATATAATTGTATAATAATAAAAAAATTATTATAACTATATAATAATAAAAATCCTTCACATAAATATTCTTATTATCTAGTAATATTAACAATTTTGGTTAATACATAATTATATTAATTTATTAATTTATATTTTTTGAATAGAATGATAATGTATATGTTAGTAGCAAATATTTTTCAGATTAACATATAAATATATTAACAATTTTAATTAATGTATTAATTACTTTTTTTATATAATAATAATAATAATAATAATAATAATAAGTTTTAGTCTATTAATTTAAAAATAAACAACACTAACTGTAAAAATATTTTATGTTCAAAAATCTCTAAAGATACTGTATTGGTTATCATAATGAGTAAAATGCAACAAATATATTTACTTTTAAAATATGACATGAATTTAATATTTTTGACATAAACTACGAAAGTTACAATAAAAGAGAGCGAAAAATTAATCTAATAATTAAATTCAATAAATTAAAACTTCAAAAGTTAATAATTAATTTTAATTATTTTTAATTTTTACAATAATCAGATTATATATATATATATATATATATATATATATATATATATATATATATATATATATATATATATATATATATATATATATATATATATATATATATATATGATCAAGTTACTCATTTTTTTAACATATAAATAATATTCAATACATTATACTAAAAGAATATATAATATATAAAATATTCTTTTGAGATAACCATTTTAAGTTTAAATTATTAAAATCTTATCTACAATTTACTAATTTGGGAGCAAAATAAATCACTTTTTACTAATTAGTAGCCAAACTTAAATTACTATAAAAATCTTATTTTTTAAATAATTAATTATGAAATTAATATTACTAGTCTACAATTTATAATTTTATAAAAAGACTAATTTTCAGTTTACTTAAAACACTCAAAATGTCAAAACCAATCCTAAATATCAAATTCTTTGAAAAAAAGAGAGGAATTTTCTTACATCTATTATCCAATCCAATCCAAAATTTATGGGAGTGTACAATAATATTCTTGATGCCAATTCCATTTTGAATCAAAATCAAAATATCAATTGGATTTTTTTGACCAATATATTATACACCAATTCACTTTTTTGGACCAATATTCTAGATCCTTATTTAAACATTGCATTTCGTCTTCAAATTTAGAAATAAACAGGAATAAAATCCTCCGAATAATAATAAACTAAAATTAAAAAAAAAAAAATGACAATGATGTACATTATTGTCATGATGCACACCCTAAAACTAAAACCTGATTATCAACGCTTTCTCAAAAGTCAATTTATTTCCTCAAATTTTTATTCGAGAGGTTCTTTCCTCATTTATTTATTTTATAAAATAAAAAAGAAAGAAAAATACAAGTTGAAATGTAACTATCTTGCCCATAGAATAATAATTGATTCGAAATCCACCCACCAACCCATTTAATTAATTGCCATTGAATAATATCGCATTATCCCATAAAATAATAAATATAAATACCCAATCGTAGTTGCAGTCCTGGCTCCCATAATCCATTTTCGAAATCTCGAAGTAGAAACAGAGAGAGAGCAAAACGGTGTGGTCTTACCCACGTGGATCGCGCCGGTAATAATTCTGTTACAACCGGCTATATCAAGTAAACCTTTAAAATAAAAAAGATAAAAACGGTACGGTCCATTGGGATTCACTTCCTACCATCCGTCGTCGACTATAAATATAACCTTTCTTTCACTTGCTCATTTTTTCCTTTCCCCTACTAATTTTTCTGTCAAATTTTTCTTCATACAAATTTCCGGCGAAATCGCCGGCAGCCACCGTCGTTTACGCCGGGAGATCTCACTACGCGCTATTTTCTCAATCTTGCCTCAGGTACTCTCTCTTTTCTACTTGTTTTTTTCTCAGCATCGTTTACTTCTCCTCGTATTGTCAGATCTGTATATTTTTCTACGTGCTGATGAGTTAGCGCTTGTTTTTACATTGTAGAAGTCATGATTTTATTTTTATGCTTTTTTTTTCTCTCGATTTTGTTGTTGTTAGGTGGCGTCGTAATTGTCATATTATGGATCTTGATCTGTTACTTGTTTTTTTTCTTAATGCGTTATTTTTTGTTTCGCCAGTAATGTAGTGAGAAGAGTTTTTGGGTTTTACTTTCTGAGTTTTCTTCCTATTTCTAGAGCTCAGTAATTAATAAGGATTTTGTAATGGTGTTTTAATGGTTCTGATACTTGTGAGTGTTACTGTGTACGTGTTTGTTTTGTTTCCTGTGCCGTTACTTTATATGATTTTGTTTTATTATAGATTTAGTTGCTATTTTTTGTTGCATTTAACATTGGATCCTATTTTTTCCTCTCTTTTTGATTGTAGATAAAAGATCTATTCCAGATAAAGTCATTTGATTACTGCAAAAATGGATGGGCCTGGTGGAATCAGGAAAATCAGCTCTCACTGTTCGATCTCTGAGATGGACGACTTTGATCTCTCTCGTTTGCTTGACAAGCCGAGGCTAAACATAGAGAGACAGAGATCGTTCGACGAGAGGTCCCTTAGTGAACTGTCTGTTGGTTTTGCAAGGGCGGGATTGGATAACTATGACAATTGCTCGCCTGGAGGAAGATCTGGTTTTAATACACCTGCTTCATCTACTCGGAACTCGTTTGAGCCTCATCCAATGGTTGCCGATGCTTGGGAATCTCTTCGAAAATCTTTAGTCTATTTCAAAGGCCAACCTGTCGGCACAATTGCAGCTGTGGATCATCAATCTGAGGAAGTTCTAAATTATGACCAGGTGAATTTCTTAATAAGTACTTAAATTCAATATTCCAATATGTACACTAATTTTCAACCATGTCAGTCATTGAAGCTTTAATATTCTAATCAAGCTACAATAAATTAAGCTGTCCTGAATATGCTTTTTAGTTTGGATATAATTTTACTCTATACTTGGAAATGGGTTATGATGTATATTATGTATGATTTACATTTATTGCTAAAGGTTTTCACAGTGTTATCAAATAGCGCCACCATGGCCGCTATGGTGGATATACATGGAGGTTTTTGGGCTCGCTGCTATGGTAAATATTGGCCGATATTGCGGGTTCGTCCGCTGTAACGGCGCTGCAATGTAGCTGTTACGGCAGTATTTTGGCTCTCCTCCATGGACCGTCTTCTGCCATCGACAATACTGGGTTTTCATGTGCCACTAGAACTTGAAATACTATATAAATCAAGGGTCTTATGAAATTCTATCATACAATCTGTGATAACAATATTTTATAAATACGTTCTTACTTTAGTATAACCCAAAAGTTTATAATGGATTTAATAATACTACGTAAGACCTATAATAGGTGCTCTGATATATATATATATATATATATATATATATATATATATATATATATATATATATATATATATATATATATATATATATATATATATATATATATATATATATATATATATATATATATATATATTAAAATATAGAAATGAATGTTGTATATGGATGTTTGATTATTCAGGGAAATCTTTTCTTTAACAAACAACCTAGCTTCCTTCATGGTTTGAAGATGACAATCTTAGGTTAGTGCTGGTGAAAATTCTGCTCAGCAAAGAACCAAAAAGGACAAAAAGGACTAGAGAAAATTAAAACATGATAAATAAACACAATCACAACTGTGATAATGATTCATTAAAAGATAGCCTTAAGACAGCAGTTTTTGGTGCCTTTAGTTCTCAAATCTCAATAGCCATAAATTCCTGGATGTGTTAACTTTTCTGTTTTGCCCGTCTTATAATTACTTTTGACATCCCTTGTGTATATCCTATTAAACTTGTATGCTATATTTTCTGCTAGTGAATTATTATTGATTTAGATAAGAAGCTCTGCAGTTGTGTTAATTGTTGCCTCCACAAAGCAGTGGACTTAATCTTTATACTTTTACAGTGATGGAGAACATCTAAGAATGAGTGATATTTGATGATCAAGTTATTCTTTTTAGGTTTTTGTTCGAGATTTTGTTCCAAGTGCTCTAGCCTTTTTGATGAATGGTGAACCAGACATAGTAAAGAACTTCTTATTGAAGACACTGCATCTTCAAGGGTGGGAAAAAAGAGTAGATCGATTTAAGCTTGGGGAAGGTGTGATGCCAGCTAGTTTCAAAGTCCTTCATGATGCAGTTAGGAAAACAGATACTCTTATTGCAGATTTTGGTGAAAGTGCAATTGGAAGAGTAGCTCCTGTTGACTCTGGATTCTGGTGGATCATTTTACTTCGTGCTTACACAAAATCTACTGGGGATTTAACTCTATCTGAATCTGATAGTTGTCAAAAAGGAATGAAACTTATATTGACTCTATGCCTTTCAGAGGGGTTTGACACATTCCCAACTTTGCTTTGTGCTGATGGATGCAGCATGATTGATCGAAGAATGGTAAGGCTTAATATGCAGCTGTTTCACAGCATGTAATTTAATCCGTATATTGATGGTGTTTATTGCATTCTATTATTTATAGCCATATTTTCCAATTTATGATTCAAGGATATGCAAATCCAATTAGTTTTGTTATTACAATTTTTAGTCTTCTACAACTTTGTCAAATTTCTTCTAATGTTGTGGCAACGCATCATTGAGAATTACAAGAAAAAAGATCCTTACAAATAATTTTTAACTCTTAATATAGTTTCAATTCCTTGATGAAGTTGAGGTTCAACTCGTATTGTGGGTGATTTTGAAGAACTTTCATACACTATTAATTGTTTCCTTTTTCCTGCAGGGTGTTTATGGATATCCTATAGAGATTCAGGCACTTTTCTTCATGGCATTGAGATGCGCTTTGTCAATGCTCAAGCAAGATACCGCTGATGGAAAGGAGTGTGTAGAGCGTGTTGTGAAGCGCCTGCATGCCCTAAGTTTTCACATGAGAAGCTACTTTTGGCTTGACTTCCAGCAACTAAATGACATTTATCGGTACAAGACAGAAGAGTACTCACATACTGCAGTAAATAAGTTTAATGTTATTCCGGATTCAATTCCAGATTGGGTGTTTGACTTTATGCCAACACGAGGTGGCTACTTTATTGGAAATGTCAGTCCGGCTCGAATGGATTTTCGATGGTTTGCTCTAGGCAATTGTGTTGCAATTCTTTCTTCTTTAGCAACTCCAGATCAGTCAATGGCAATCATGGATCTTATTGAAGCTCGTTGGGATGAGTTGGTCGGTGAAATGCCACTAAAAATTAGTTACCCTGCAATAGAAAGTCATGAGTGGCGAATTGTTACCGGTTGTGATCCCAAAAATACCAGATGGAGTTACCATAATGGAGGATCTTGGCCAGGTTCTCTCTTTCTCTAATCATGCTTAGTAATTCAAAGTTCATTTATAACATTTATTAAGTACCTAGTTATTGATGTAGTTCTCAATTGTCTTTATAGAGAATGCTGTGTAGTTAATTTGGTATTTATGGGTGAGATTTATTTAGCGGTTCAGTAGGGTGACTGTTCCTTCTCGAGGCACAGACATTTTGATCATTAATATTTTTTTTGACCAACATTAATAGTTTTGGTGTTCTTCTTCGACTATCCATTTCATTTTGTTTCTTGCTTGAATACAGTGCTCCTGTGGCTAGTAACAGCTGCTTGCATCAAGACAGGGCGACCGCAAATAGCAAGACGTGCAATTGAACTTGCTGAGAGTCGTTTGCTGAAGGATGGATGGCCTGAATATTATGATGGTAAACTTGGAAGATATGTTGGCAAACAGGCAAGGAAATACCAAACATGGTCTATTGCAGGTTATCTGGTGGCCAAGATGATGCTGGAGGATCCCTCACACTTGGGGATGATTTCCCTTGAAGAAGACAAGCAGATGAAACCAGTGATTAAAAGATCATCTTCTTGGACTTGCTAAAGTATTCTGGACACTTAAAAAGATAAATAGTACAAAAAAAAGAGAATAGAGAAAAATTAGAAGGTGAGATATCGGTGTTTCTCATTACACGGCAGTATTCTTTGTGATTTTGTTTTTCGTAGGCCTGATTGGAAGTTTGGCTTGTGTAAAATACCTGCCGCTGAGACTGGCATCATCCTTTTCCGAAATAATTAAGACATTTCAGTTTTTGTTTCATTTGTTCCATGCTACTCTCCTGTTTGTTGCTTTGGATTTATTAGATAACAAAAGTTATGATTCTTCATTAAATTACAGTGTTTACTGACAATTATCAATAATCATGAAATTAAAGCTTTGGCTTTCTTTGTATACATAAATTTGGAACTTCCACATTACGAAGAAAAATTGTTAAAAGTGTGAAATTTGTACTAATTCAGTGTTTTATTTGGCTCCATAAAAGATTCAAGTAAACTTTTTTGTTTTTAGCAGTAACTATGTCGAAATGCTTTTGGCATACTCTTGGGCATGAGTTAATTATATTATACTCCATTTGGGGCCAATTTTAGCATGGATATCATGTCATTTTATTAAGGGAAATCCTCTCTTTTATTCTCTATGGGTGCTTTCACACCACTTTCAAAAATTCATAATGTTTCTAATGTTGAAAAAAGCATTTTCGGGTGTATCTTTTTTAGCCATTTCTCAGGCCAAATAAAAAAGACACTCCTTTTTCGTTAAAATTTAATCTAAAAATGTATCTCCGTACGTGTAAAAAAGTGTGTCTGAAGAGATATCTATGTATGTGCAAAAAGTGTCTAAAAATGCATCTCGTAAATATCATTTATTCAAAAATGTGTGGTTGGTACAAAAATACATATTTAGACATTATTCTTTCATATTCCGCATTAGACCCTCCCCTCTTCCTCCATTTTCTCAAAAGTACTAAAAATTCATTTGAGTTCTGGAACGATTTTATTTCTCATCCATTCATTCAAGTTTATATCATTAAAGCTCTTTCTCCTCCTTTACAACATCTTAAACATTCATTCTTCTACTTCTCATCAAATTTATTTGGTAAGTTTTAAAATAATCTATTTACTTTTATATTTTGATTTTTAGTTAGCTGCTTTAGGTATATTAAGTAGTAGTGTAGACAAAATTGGTATTGTTAGAACAACATGTATTGAGGTTTTTTTAGAACTTCTAGGGCAGAAAATGGATTGCTGCCATGGGAGACCATCACGGGTTTGTTCGGAGATGCATCTTCGAATTTGCTCTGATTTGTTTTCGAAGATGCATTCATGGATTGGACTCAGGCGGAAAATTGGGTGATTTTGTGAATTTCTCCGAACATGCTGTTTATATTTGTTTCTTTTTCTAACGTAGGTGCAATGACTGAAGACAATATTGGTCGGATTAGGCTCGGGCATGTGTCCTAAACCGCGTCAGTACGACGTGAGAGGGTCGCAGCGAGGTCCACGAGGCCACAAGTTGCTGATAACTCTTTTGATGATGCATTTACTTCATAGCCCCAAGGTTCCTACCCGTCTAATTCTCGTAGCCGACTCTCCTTGACATCTCAGACATATGATGCAGCAAAACCTGAGGTTCTTGAGGCCCTTGTTAACCATGAACCCTTAAAGTCCAGGCGGAAGCTGATTCAGATGTCGCATTAAAGAGTTATCCAGGAGGACCACTTGACACCTCCTTACTTTATAATTATGTAGAGCATGCTGTTAGGTATGTCTGACATGAAGAGATATATTTCTTTTCTTTTGCAATACATATGTTGTCAACTAATTAAATCCATAATGATGCTTATGTTTTCTTTTTACAAGAGCGTGATTGTTTGAAAAAGATTAACCACACCATGAAGATACTAGAGTTGCCGCAATCCATAACTGCTTGGTTCATTAATGCTACCTATAGGCGAGATGACCATCACTTTGGATGACATCTCATGCCACATGCTTCTTTCCATTAGGGGGAGATTACTGGACCACAAGAGGATTAGGCAAGAGGAAGTGATGGTTACCCTGTTGGGGGCTAACCTTGGTAAGGCGACGAAGGAGGCAACTCACACTAGAGGTGTTCATGCACAATTTATCATTTTGGAAAACCTTTATAAAGGCCATTTGCAGGAGGGACCTTGGATGCCGTAGGTGAAGATATGCATGTTAAGTGCCACCGACATTGCGCATTAATGTGTTACCTCTCGTTCTTGGTTGATACGTCCATGTTTGTGCACAAAAGTGCAACATATATCGATGTGGTCTACCTCAAGTACTTCACAGACCCGAGTGTGATTCATGAGTACAATTAAGGGGCCGCCTGTTTGGTCTGTCTATACTCGAAGCTAGGCGAGACTTGTCTTTGGAAGAAAAAACAGATGATGGGGTGCTACACGCTGCTTACGGTGATTTCTTGTTACTAATATTTTCATAATCCATTTTTTACACTTGTTATTAATATTGTATTCAAATCATTTTCATAGGTGGATCATCTCCCACTTCTCTTGCATCATCGGGTTTGAAGCTGTGCATGACTACATAGTGAACTGTCCTCGTGTAGCCGCTTGTTTTTCGTACAGAGGGAATGGTGCGGTCGAGTCATTTAGAGTTTCTCATGTCCGTATGGTACCAGAGGACGTTTACTTCTGGCCATACATGGGTCACCACCAGACACGTCAGTTTGACATCATTTCCTTATACTCCGGCTGGTTGGAATGTGAGACATTTCTTATGTATTCCTATCTACCTGAGCGACCGATACGCCAATTTGACTACTTACAGATTATTTTGAGACCTCCTCATGAGTCCGCTCCTCTCGGCGTGCGTTGCTGAGGTCTACAGGCGATACTGGATGATTTCAAGAGTCACATAGTACCAGAGGAGTATCGTCGGGAGCCAACTCATGTACACTGGACTTGTGCTGAAGGTTAATTGACATGGTTCTATAGGGTGTCACACTATCATGACGCCAAACGTTCCTAGAGGACCACATAGGCCAGCTAACCAAGAGGTACTTGAGTTCAGGGAGCGTGACAACGGTATGTTGGCATGTTTCGGAGATGGGTAGAGCAGTCATATAGTCAAGACTCTTTGAGGATGTTAGCCCTCACCTGTCCTTAATGGAACACATGATTTCTGAGTTATAGAATTTCGTGCAATACAGACTGCGAAGGAGGTCGGTGGTTAGACCTACCTAGTAATTTATATTGCAATGTATTTTTATTTTTGTATTTTCGGGTGCATTATCAGACAAATGTTATGTATGAATTTTCTTGACTTTTATTTATTTATTAATGTATGAATTTTTACCTTCCTTTAACTTTAAAATAACTTCATTTTCTTTTGATTTTACATTAATATAAGTTGACCTCACTAAAATTGAATGTTTGGACATTGGTTTTGTCCTGATATGATTCGGGGAGGATTTCAGATATGTATTTTCGAAATAGTTCCCCATTTGTATTTCTGATACTTTGAGCAACTTTCAAAGAACATTTCGAAAATATATCTTTGAATACACCAAATACTGTATAAATATGTATTTTTAAACTATATTTTTGTTCAAAATAAAATAGATTTTAAAATAACGCATTTTAATTGTGATTTAACTACGTCAAAAGATAAATCTCCAAATATATAAAAAACAATTTTAAATTTTCAAGAGCTAATGAACCATCCCCTTTATCAATTGCAACCAAGGCAAATTAAGTGCTACACACAAGTGGAAAATAGTTCTATGCAACTTTTAAATATAAGAGAATGTTTTTTAAATTTATTAAGTATGAAATATTAAGATTTTTGAAAACTTTTTTATATAAAAATACTTTAAGCAATGCTCTTTGACAAAACCCTTGCTTTTATTAATTAAAAACGTGGTCAAAGGATAAGGTTTTTTTTTTTTTTTTTAATTTAAAATTTATTATGTATGAAAAATTATGTTTTCTGAATTTTATTTATTTAAAAGTATTTAAGCAGTACTCTTTTACAACCCCTTGTTTTTATTAATCAACAACGTGGTCAAAGTGTTAAAATATTTTAAAATAAAATTTAATTGGTATGTACTATCTTAACTAATTATTTTTATGTATTCCGTCATATCGAACTATAAATTTTAAGTTAATTATATAACATAATAAATTAATAAATTTTTATTAAATGATAGTATAAAATTATTTTATATAATTAATATATATTAATTAAAATTTTTAAAATATTAAATTATATAAATAATTTAAAATTTATAGACCAATGGAATACATCTTATCAATAATAGTATAAAAATAATTTACAATATGACTGTCCCTTTTCTATTAAACTTTTTGGGCATACTTTTTCAATTTAGTTTAAGTGCATGTGTATTATGCCTCTTGAATAATCTTGGCATTTGAATTCCATGACCTATCTGCTCATATTTTACAATTTCATTATTTGCATATGATTTAACAAAATTTTTTTATAGCATCCGTTCATTTGAGATAATACTATCAAGAAGAAATGTTCTGCCTCAAATTTTCTATTGAAGATATTAAAAGTTTAATTGTTTCAGTTAAAAAAAAAAAGGATTTTTATAGTATTAATTTTTTTCAAAATTTTTTTATCATTAAAAAAAAACTCAAATAAAAAATTGATTAAAAAAAAAATAAGAAAATAAAATAATTTTACATTAACAATTAATCACCAATTTATATTCTACCAAATCACATTTAAAGTTTAATTTGATAACATGATATATTATTGATTTTTTATTGAACGACAAATGTTATATTATTTTATATTAATAATACATATTCATTAAACTCTAAAATAAAATATTTTTAAAATATTATTTTATTTATTTCTCATTTTATTATGATTCTTTGAATATTAAATTTTTAAAAATTATTTAATCTGCCATAAAAATTATTTTAGTACTTTAAATAATTTTTCATAAAAATTATTTTTAAAATATATATCTTTTTGAAAAATGTGTGATTTTGAATATGCTTTAATTCAGTAATTTAAATTTATGTTATAAAATATTAAAATTCATCTTTCAATTTATAAAGAAACAAATTTATTTATCTTTTAATAAAAAAATTAAATATATTGATCATTAAATTTTTTAATCAAAATAATATTAGACAAAAATATAAGAAAATTATGTAACTTAGTGTATTGGAGAAAGTTCATTAAACTAAAACAAATAAACTTTAGATTAAACATCCAAAATTTGTTTTTAATTCGATGGCAGATTAATATAGATTAAACATCTACATTAAATATGTTATGTGTGTTCCATTTTAAAAAAAACCAATATTTTCAAATAGGTTTTGTTTTAAGGTTTAAAGCTATATTTTTTAAAATGATATATGTTTGGAAAATTATTC
Organism: Lathyrus sativus; assembly: GCA_963859935.3. NCBI lineage: Eukaryota > Viridiplantae > Streptophyta > Magnoliopsida > Fabales > Fabaceae > Lathyrus > Lathyrus sativus. The sequence continues at coordinate 595,664,820 of OZ012740.1, read as the reverse complement.
CAATTTATGTGCTTAGTAGAAATTTAAATTTCTAAAAATAGCTATAAAATTTATTTAATTTAAAAATTGTAATAAAAATAAAAATAAAAATATATGTATAATGAGAAGTTTTAATGTTTAAACCTTGTTAATTATGATTTTTGAAATAAAAAATATTTTGAAGTAATTGATTTAATTGGTTGTTTTGGTGTTATTGAATTTTCAATTATGTGAACTCCTATGTTATTTATTTAGTTTTATTTGGTTGTTGTTACTAATTCTTTTATTATTTATATGTGATTCTAAAATTACATTGTTGTGTTTGATTTTAATTTTGTTTTTGATTTTGAAATTATATTAATTCTTGGTTTCAATACTAAAACATATTACAAAGATAAAAATAAATATAAATTTTGCTAAAAAAATATGAGATATATATTAAATATATTATATATTTACTTTAATTAATTATTAAATAAAATATAACTATTATATCAATTATTAATTTAATTAATAAAATAAATATTGTATTAGGTTTAATTGTCGATTGACCTGTAATGGGTTGAGTTATTCTTTTGGATAGCCTGCTGAAAGGTTCATTTCCTCATTTGTGGTTATATATTCTGGCTATGCCATTAGGTCAGATATCAATAGTAGTCGTTCTATCAGAGGACAAGAGCCTTTTTCAGTTTACACTCAAATAAATAGATTCAACAACGACAGGTACATGTTTATTGAATTATTCATATTATAATATATCCTAAAATCATATATATATATATATATATATATATATATATATATATATATATATATATATATATATATATATATATATATATATATATATATATATATATATATATATATATATATATATATATATATATATATATATATATATATATATATATATATATATATATATATATTGGTATCAAAGTCAAATAGATATTTCTGTTTATTGAATTATTTGTGATTGTAAAAATTAGATGTACTGTTATATCATGCCTATGATGTGTGATTGATCGATCCCTCTTACTATTATGTAATAACAAAAACACCACAAATATTTTACACTTATGCAATATCAATGATGTCGTCACTTTCGTAAATGATGTTGATGCTGTCACTTTCGTAAATTATGTATGTGTTTTTTTACAACTTAGAAAATAGCATTAACAAATTAATTTCCAATCTACTTGACATCCCACAAAGCCCAACAACGGCCATTCTACACATAACAATCATAGCCGCATATCATTGCATCTCTAAGCGCGCAACATATCCATCAAGATGGAGCATTACGCCATACAAATTCAAACATGCATGCAATAAATATTTGACACTTACTTTTGGGTTAATTATCAATCTTTGGTTAATCACCCTCTCATTTCTTTGGTTAATCACCGATTCTCGGTTAAAATACCACTTTCTACTTCTTTTGGGTTAATAACCAATCCTTGGTTAACATACCCTTTTTCGCACCTCGAGAAATACAAATCAAAAATACGACCCTCACGCGAAAGGTGCAGAAAACGGTTCGACAGAGTCGCCACCAAACTTTATTTATCCCAAAAGAAGAAAAGGAAAATATCGAGAAAACCTTTAAGGGAGATAAGAACATGGCCATCACAACCACATTCTGCATTCGAGAGTCAGTTACATAAGAGGAAGGTATTAGCACCCCCTACGTCCGTTGTACCCAACGGGAACCTCTTAGTTCGATTTGCGATGAGCGCTTCTAAGCTTGTTTGTTTTCTTCACAATGATAAATGCGAAACGGTACGATAAAAATGATTCGATGCTAAGGGAAAATGGGTGGTTTTAGGTTAGGACGCTCGCCAAGGATTGAGGCCCTTGTGCCTACATATGCTCATTTGGATGAGAATGAGAAATCAGAGTGCTCATAGTTCGACTACGGGAAATAAGGAAAGGAGGAAAATGGAAGTGTGAAAAAGGTGGAAAAAGAAAAAATGTGCTCGCCAAGATCATCGCAATCTTATGCCTACGTATCTTTATTTAGACTAAAATGAAGAATCAGAGCGTCCGTAGTTTGTGGATACAACCACGAAAGAAAAGGGGTTGAAATTTTAGGAGATGAAAGATTGAATGACAAACAACCCAAGGGGCGTGCCTCGAGAGCTGTCACTCGAGAATCCAAGGAACGCACAACTCCAAGAACTCAATTCTTTCGTGAGTTGACTAGAAAAGTTTGAGAAAGGTTGAATGTTTTAAAGTCGAAAGATTGAATGAATAATAACCCAAGGCGTGCGGCTCAAGAGCCATTCATTCGAAGATCCAAGGAATGCTAGACTCCAAGAATCTTCTTCTTTCTTAAGTTGATTAAGAAAACGTTTACGAGAAAAATGGTTGAATTGGTTGCAAAAAGAGGCGAGGATCGATACTAGTCTCTAGGGGTGCTCCTAATAACGAAACCCCAATGAAATGTGTGATTGTGTGCGTTAGGTTGATGGCGAATGCTAATGAGCAATCGACTTACAAAGGTGTTTTGAAAATGGCTCGACGACGAATCGAGAATTAGTTTGAAAATGGTTTAGTATATGCTAGTTGTTGCACCCCAAAATTTGACCAACATTTATTCATTCATGGAGTATTTGAAAGTTGATACCTTCATCAAAAAGTTCAAGAGGTCCTCAGAGGAGTTGGTTGAAACCAGGGTTGTGTGCTTCACAGTTTGAAAGTTGTGGGTGCTCCTCAGATGATTCTGAGACTTTGAGAATGAACTTGATGTCTTGAGAAAGCTTATGAGATGCCTTGATAGCCTTCATGAAGCCCAGAGAAGTCATTATGTAAGAATTCAGAAGATTCAACCATGAATGGTAGAATTAGGGTTTTGACTGGGTCAACCCTAGACCAGCTGAAGATTTGGAGAAGGTTGAGACTTAATCCAAGGGCCATGAGATCATGGAATGATGCATAGAGATTATATAAAGATGATTCCTAGACCAACTCATCATGATTGAGGAGTTTGAGAAGTTTTGAGTTAGGGTTTCTGAGGATTGTCAGTGAAAAAACCCTAATTTGATCCCTATCTTCCAGGCAGTTTTAGCACTAGATGTGTTTGATATCTCATTTTCCCCACAACATGAATGTTTTAGAGCTTCTTCTTAGCTTTAATTTGAGTGGTGGAAGTCCTTGATAGGAGTTACAGAGCTCAAGTTATGGTTTTGACAAATTACAGGTCAGTTGATGTGTGTGAATCTGGGTCCTTGAAAGTCACCCAACTTCCAGACAACTTTTGCCCTAGTAGGTTGATTCCTATGGTTTCTTGGTCAACATGAATGTTGAAGAGGATCTTCTTAGCTTTAATTTGAGTGGTAGAAGTCCTTGATTGGATTTGTGGAACTCAAGTTATGGTTTGAGCAAGGCAGGGGTATTTTGGTCATTTGTCTGTTATAGGTCATTTTAGCCAATGCCTAAAACTCCTATTTCCAAGCCTCAAATGGAAAAACTCAAAACATGAAAGTTGCTCAAAATGTGATTTTAAGTCTAGAAAGAAGGTCACAAATTGTTGAAAAAGCTCATAGCACAAGATTCCATGATTGGTCAAAAATGAACTAAAAATGACTTATAACTTTGAAAAGTTGAAATTGAAAAGTGTTTTGGAAGATCTACAAATCCAAAATAGGTCATCCAATATATCATTTTGATTGGAAAAAACATTTTGAGAAGATTGGTTTAAGTAGAATTTTCATTTGAGGCTTAAAAAATGAGCTTCCTTTGGAAATTTGTTACTTAAGAAAGAAGGCAATGTTAGAAAACCCTACACAAGCAACAAATGGACTTGTTTTTCACTCATCCTCATTCAATAACTCATGTAAGGACATTTTGAGACCAAATTGAAGGCTTGAAGCATGGGAGATGAGATAACCAACTTCTCATTCAAGGAGAAATTCATGAAACTTCCACATCATTCTAGATGAATCTAGAGACTTCCATGGATTGTTATTTAAAGAGGGCATCAAAGAGTGATGGAAGGTTGGTGAAACTTGAGCCAAGTCAGAGGAGAGAGAGAAGTGCATAGCCATTGGAGGGATTTCTTCAAGTTGAAGCAAGTTGAGATATCTTGCACTACCAGCCATCTCCTTCATCACCATTGCAAACAGAATACTGAGAATCATTCAAGGACCATCTGCAAGCAATTCCAAGGCTGGGAACCTCCTCTACACCACTGCACCATAACCCTTTGACAGGTTTCTTCTTCACTTTATACCTCCTTAATTATGCAGCTTCAATTAGTTTCTTAGGCATAGACATGATGTACTAGGCTAGATGATTCTTCCCCATGAGTTACAGCCTGTTCCATGAGGTTCCATGGCAGGTGTTTGAAACTTTGATTTTCAAGAACTATGTAGATTGTTAGTTTTAATCATCAAGAATTAGTGTGCATTAGTTAGGGTAATGTGTAGAGCATCTGTTAATCATTAGGTTGAAGTTTGGTGAAGTTTGATAGCAGTTGGATATGGTGGTGCCATGGTGTTGGTGCTTTCGGTTAGAGCAATCTAGGAAGAATTAAGGAAAAGTGAACGTAGGGTTGTGTAGGGCTTGAGACGTAGATGAGTTTTCATGTTGGAGTCGTGTGGAGCCGTGGCCTGTGGAGTGAGCTAGAGAGGCTCGAAAGTGTGATTGCATGAGAGAGGGTTCTGCAAAACCCTAGTTTGATGAAGACGATGAGGGAGCGCCGTTGGATCAAGTCCAATGTTTGACAAATTCACCTAATCTAACGGTCGCGCGCGTGTCTGAGAAAAGAGAGGGAAGATTCAAATTGTATGAAACGCGTCGTTTCATTAATAAGCCATTCTGGGTTTATTTTCTATTCCCACCCCCCTTTTATTTCTGGCCCAATATTTTTAACTGGCACGAATTACTTTTCATACCCCCCTCCTTTCATTTAGTTTAAATTCTTTTATTTTTCTTCTTTTATTTTTCTGATTTGTAAAATTCATTAAAAATAGTTAAAAAATGATTTTTAATTTCTTCTTTTTTCTATGAGTAGATTAAAATGAGTAGAAAATTATGAAAATAAAATTGAAATTTTATTTTTATGTTTGATATTTTTATTAGATTTTTCAATTAAATAGCTTTTTAATTGTTTCATTTTGATATTTGATTTTGTAGGAATTGTTTTAGTACTTTCCATTAATCTTTTTTACCCATTCTTTTTGGTGCAATTAGATGATTAGTCATACTTCCCCATAGGATTTTTTCTAGATTTTTTAGAATTAATCTTGATTAGTTTAATTAGGGTTGACTTAGGATAGTCTAATTAGGGTTTAGAATTGTGTTTAGGTGATGAATCATTTTCTTGGATTGAGTTTTATCTTGATTTTTAGGTAGAAGCCTTTGTAGATGTTATGAGTAGGTGTTGAGGACCCTTATGAATATTTGTTAAATTTTCTCCCCATTAGTTTAGTATTTTTAGGCATTTTCTGAAGTTGCCTGATAATTTGGTTTGTTCAGTGGGTTATCTGTTCATCTGTGGGGTTGCCTTGAGGATATTGATGGAGAGCATCATGAGGAGAGGCTTGTAGATCAAGATGCAGAGACCCAGAGCTTGTCTCATCTCCTGTCTGTGAGGTTTGAGAGCCTGAAGTTTGAAGGAAGTTCATGGTACTTTCCTGAGGAAGGCACTATGAATGACTTTCATCCTTCCTTCTCACCTCTTTCTTAAGTATCCAATGATGTTGGAGCCAACTTGTGAGTTTAATTTCTCCTGAGGAGGAATGTAAACTGATCACTTGTTGTTGAGCCACATGGGATACAATTCCTAAGTGGAAGCCTCCTAGTACTTTCCTGAGGAAGGTCCTATGGGTCTGTTCACTTAGTTCCACTAGTTGATCTAGGATTTCTTAAGTATCCAATGATGTTGGAGCCAACTTGTGAGTTTAATTTCTCCTGAGGAGGAATGTAAACTGATCACATGTTGTTGAGCCACATGGGATACAACTCCTAAGTGGAAGCCTCCTAGTACTTTCCTGAGGAAGGTCCTATGGGTCTATTCACTTAGCTCCACTAGCTTAAATAGGATTTCTTAAATATCCAGTGATGTTGGAGCCTGCTTGTGAGTTTAATCTCTCCCGAGGAGGGATGTAAACTGATCACAGTGGTTGAGCCACATAGGGTATGACTCCTGAGTATACACCTCCTAGTGCTTTCCTGAGGAAGACACTATGAGCTTGCTTGCTTAGCTCCCTTTCTTTGGTAAGCTTATTCTGAAGCTTGAAGACTGGGAATGATTTCTCCTGTTTAGGGTTGTGCTTGAGAGCTTGGCTTAGGTTTGTTTAGATCCTGTGATTAGGGTCACTATTAGAGAGTAGATGATTCTTTCTCATGTGTGTTGTTTGCTTGATAGCACTTATTTCTCTTATCTGCTTTGCTTGATAGCATGTTGTTGATCTTCAGTATGATTACTGTTATTTCATGACTGGCTTGAGGTTGAGATGAGCTTGTGGAGGCTGAAACCCCACACACATTTCCTCCCTCACTTGCATTGCATGCATTTTACTGTTAAAGCTGATGTCTTTGTCTGTATTCTATGTATCACTGACATGATCCCTTAGGACTCTCATTTCCTTTGATAAGGATTTGATGATAGACTTTTAGGTTGAAACCTATGCATGACAACATCTAGGAGTTCCCTGTTCAAACCTCAACCATAGGATGAATCCATGGCATGATAACAGTAGGACTTGATAGTCTCCCTCCTAGTTGAGCTGTTTCCTGTAGTTTCCCGAACTACGTTTGCTCTGATCTTTCATACCAGATGAAAGTACGTAGGCATAGGATGCGATATCCTAGCGAGCAACCTTCCCCATCAACCTTTCCCCGTAGTTAGCCGAACTACGTTGACTCTGATTTCTCATTCTCTGATGAGAATACGTAGGCATAAAGCGCGACGCTTTGCCGAGTCATTTTTCTTTTCTTTTTCAGCCAGCCTTGATAGGTAGATAGATTATAACTAACCCGTCCAAGTAAACAAACAAGCGAGGATCCCGTCGAGTACGACGGACGTGAGGGGTGCTAATACCTTCCCCTTGCGTAACCGACTCCCGAACCCAGACAATGGTTGCGATGACCTTGTCTTACCCTTATTCGTCAGGTTTTTCCGATCGTTTCCTTTCCCGCTCTGAGGGATAAATAACGAAAGGTGGCGACTCTTCTGTCATGCCGGCACCTTATTTTCGCGCAAGCGACAGCTGGCGACTCTGCTGGGGAAGGAAGCATCTAGGGACTTTTCCCATCCCTTATGCTGGGACCGTTTCCCATCCCCTACGCGAGTCAATCCTATCGTTTGTGTGTTTGCTTGTTGGGTTGCGTTTATTTATCGCATCTTTACTTCCCGCATTTTATTTCCCGCATTTTATTTCCAGTTCGATATGATTATCTGTGCTGCTGTGGGAGAGGGATGTTACTGTGAGTGAAAAGCCGGACCTGGGCTTTGAGTACACACCTAGATATAGTTGCGGAGAAGTAGTAGACGAACCTGTCTGCTGAGCAGGCACAGTTCCCTACGAAAATCTGCGCTCAGACGAGATTCTTGCAGAGGTGCTCCTTTCCGGTCCTGAGGATCTGAGAGGAGTCCAGACGTGAGGATTGTCGACTCTGGGGACCAATCATTTGGAAGTCAGCTAAGAGAGGCCTCTTCATGACTTGACGATGCCACTCCTTCTGGGAATCGTATTGTCACTCATGAAAGTCTGTGACGCTGACGACCGCATAGGATGCCGTACCTTTGTCCGTGGATTAGGTCCATCATACCTGTGAGTGGGTTGGGATATTGCAGGAAACTTTGACCTCCAGACTACCTGGTTTTCTTGACAGTAAATCAGTTATGTTGGGTTCTCAGTTGCAGAGATGTTCTTGATAGAGCAAGGGTTTGATCAGAAGATCTTATCATCGGGTGTTCGTCTGTTCCCGATGGAGCAGGGTTTGATCAGAGGATTTTATCATCAGGTGTTTGTCTGTTCTTGATAGAGCAGGCTTTGATCAGTGTATTATTATCAGAAGTTTGTTCTGGATGGAGCAGATTTTTGAGTGAGGTCTGAAGATCTCGTCAGCAGTTGTTGTTTGTTCTTGATAGGGCAGATTTTGAGTGGGGTCTGAAGATCTCATCAACAGCTGTGCATTTGTTCTTGAGGGGGCAGATTTTTGATTTGGGGTCTGAAGACTTCATCAGCGGACGCTTTCTGATCATACATCCCGGGTCCTTATTATCAGGCACTTATGCTTGTCAGAGCAGAATTTTGATCTCGATCCTATCAGATGGTTATTCTCAGCAGATCAGATCAGTGGGCTTACACCGGGGTTTCCTTCTCAGCAGTGACTGTTGACATCGAATCTCCACAGCAGCCTTGGATATATTGTTGCATGCCTGCATTTTGCATTAGCTTGCATAATCATTCCATTAGCGTGTGTCTGTGAGGTTGCTGTCTCCATGATTGGGCCTAGATTCTTCTCCTTATTATTATCAGCAGATGCCAGGACCGGGGAAATCTCTCAAGCACACAGACACACGCATGCATTTGCATGAAGCATTCTTGCATGACATACATTCTGTTGCTTTTCCTAACCTTTAATCTTGACAGGTACTCAGGTTCCGAGCTGCTTTCAATCTCCAGGATTGATCAAAGATTCATCCACCGTTACTCGACTCGCGCCAATCAAACGAGAATCATGGACCAGGTACAATCAGATGTTCAGGAGCTTCGTGAAAGGATGGATCGTTTTATGGAGTTGATGCAAGTAGTTGCAAACGGGCAAGAGCAACTTCGCACTTTGGTTCAACCTCTCATCTCCAGGGTTGACAGCAATGGAATTCTTCACGGCGGGGCCGTACCCACTCCTCCTCCTCAAGTGGATACTCCTCAGAACGTTGTTCCTGCTGCCGGGGGCAACGGTAGTGCTAACGGCAATCTTATGAATAATCTCGGACTTAACGCAGCGGGCGCCGTCAATGGTGGTTTGGGAGCCAATGTTAATGTTGGTGCAGGAAATATGGTGGTGCCTCAACCGTGGCTGGAGGACCATCAGGACGACGTTTTCTCTCAGAGAGGTGTAGAGGCTGAGTTGACTGCTGAAGCTAGACTCAGGTTCAAGGCACTGGAAGATAAAATGAGAGATATAGAAAATCAGAATACATTGGGCGTTGACATGTCCAAACTTGGGCTGATTGCTGACTTTAAAGTACCTCACAAGTTTAAGGTGCCTATCTTTGAGAAGTATAGAGGCACTACTTGTCCCCGTGTTCATCTCCGATCGTATTACAGGAAGATGTCTGCTTACTCTGATGATGAGAAGTTGCTGATGCACTTCTTTCAGGATAGTCTTTCTGGCCCATCGCTTGAATGGTATATGGGTTTGGAACCCGCTGCTGTGCGAACGTGGAAAGATCTCGCTGAAGCGTTTGTTCTCCACTATCAGTATAATAGCGACTTGGCTCCCAACCGAGTTCAGCTCCAGAATCTCTCGCAGCGGAGCAATGAAAGCTTCAAGGAGTACGCCCAGCGGTGGCGTGAATTGGCTGCTCGGGTTCAACCGCCGATGGTTGAGCGTGAGTTGGTACAGATGTTCGTGGCCACTCTTCCCGGAGTCTATTATGAGAAGTTGGTTAGTGGCATGTCCGGGACATTCTCGGCCCTCATCACTTTGGGCGAGCATGTTGAAAATGGTATAAAGATCGGCAAGATTCAAGGCGAATCATCCTCATCTGGAGGAGCCAGCAAGAAACCTTATACTGGCAAACGCCGAGAGGGCGATGCCAGTGCTGTCTCTAATGCTAGGAGAAAGGGCAAGGGCCCTCAGTCTCAGATCGCTAGCATAAACATCCCAGCTGCTCCCCCTCAGCCGCAACAGCAGCCTCAGCAACAGAATAATCCGGGATATAAGAAATATCAGCATCGGGGTCCCCTGGCAAACCGTCATTTGGAAACTCCTCCTATGTCGTATGCCCAGCTTCTGCAGACGTTGCTTCAGCTCCAACTGGTTCAGAAAAGGACGCTAGCTCCCTTGACAGGGGCACCACCACCCGGGTACGATGCTAATGCTACATGTGAATTTCATTCTGGGGCACCTGGCCATACAGTTGAGAACTGCAAAGCTTTTAAGCATAAGGTCCAGGACATGATTGACGCCAAGATAATAAATTTTTCTGACAACGTGCCCAATGTCACCAAGAATCCGATGCCTCATCATAGGGGGGGCGGAGTAAATGCTATTATCTCTGAAGAGAATTCAGACCTGCTGACTGATGTCGGGGATTTGAAGACGCCATTGAGCTTTGTTAAAGCTAAACTGCTGAAGAAAGGCTTCTTTCCCGGGTGTGGGGAGTTTTGTATGGAATGTGCTGCACTTCCTGACGGGTGTGAGCAGTTGAGTGAAGGTATCCAGAGTCTGATGACCGAAGGTATTTTGCAGTTTAGTCGAAGCGTTGAGAATGCGTCAGGGGAAGTCGTGCTGAAGCAGGCGAACGAAGTTGCTACTATCACCATTCCTCGCCACCCTATCACCATTTCTGCACCTCGTCCTCCTACTATTACCATCACCAGGGCTGGACCAATCCCGTTCGAGAGTACCAATGCCGTGCCATGGCATTACGGCGCTGAAGTGTATTGTAATGGCCAGAAGGTAGAGATTGAGCCGCCCAGATCGACTGCGCAGAGTCTTGCTGAGGCCAGTGGTATCACCAGAAGTGGCAGAGTGTTCGCGCCGTCAGAGGGTGCGGCAGAGAAGGTAGTCCGGGCTGATGCTGCTGACAAAGGCAAAGGTAAAGCCGTTGAAGAGGTTCCTGCGGGGGCAGAGAAAGACTTGTTGGTTAAAGACGCCGAAGAGTTCATGCGGCTGATCAGGAAAAGTGACTACAAGATTGTAGATCATCTTCACCAGACTCCGTCGAAGATCTCAATTCTCAACCTGTTGCTGTGTTCTGAAGCGCACCGCAACGCGTTGCTGAAAGTATTGAATGCTGCATACGTGCCGCAGGAGATATCCGTTAATCAACTTGAGGAAGTGGTAGCTCATGTCAACGCTGGTAATGGGCTGGGTTTTACAGATTTGGAGCTGACGCCCAAAGGAAGAGATCACAACCATGCCTTGCACATCTCAATAGAGTGCAGGGGCACGATTATGTCACATGTCCTAGTAGATACGGGCTCCTCGCTGAATGTGCTTCCGAAGAAAGCACTAATGAAGTTGGATACCCGGGGACTGCTGTGCACGCCCAGTGATCTGGTCGTAAAGGCTTTTGACGGAACCAAACGCCACGTCTTTGGAGAATTGACCCTGCCGATTCAGGTTGGACCAGAGACGTTTAATGCAGTGTTCTATATTATGGATATCATGCCCGCCTATAGTTGCCTCTTAGGTCGGCCGTGGATTCATTCTGCTGGTGCCGTAACGTCCACGTTGCATCAGAAGCTTAAATATGCTGTTGGGGGCAGCATAGTGACAGTTTGCGGAGAGGAGGACATCATGGTAAGCCACCTGTCGTCCTTCAAGTATGTCGAAATGGATGGCGAGATCCATGAGACTCTTTGCCAGGCGTTTGAGACCGTCAAGGTGAAGGAGGTAGCTCCCGTTGTTGCAGAGAAGCAGGAGGTGAACCTCTCTTCGTTTAAGGAAGCTAGAGCCGTTGTCGAAGCTGGTTCTACCCCAGGCTGGGGGCATGTCTTGGATATACCATTCAAACAAGATAAGTTTGGATTGGGATATTCTCCGGAAGCTGAAGCTTCAACTTCTTCTGGTAGCTCATCTCGTGGAAAGGGGCCGATCCTATTCACCAAAGGAGGAGTAATATTCGAAAGTGTCAACGCAGCGTCGGAGGACAGCGGAGACAGTGACTGTGATCTCGATGCCTGGATTCAACCGAGCAAACCAGGCGAGCGCCTTCACAACTGGACCATCAAGGAGATTATCGAGCTGACAAGTGAAGAGTAATGATTTGCTTTTTACAATCTTTTGTACAACCCTATGTCCTGCCCGGGGCATAGTGGTTTTACTGTCAGGGCCTTGTTGGATTATGTGTATACATTTTATCAATAAATAAAAAGGCGTTTTCTTCGTAATCAAATGTTGTGTTCTCTGTTATTCATATTTTACGTTTGTTTTGAAAAACAGCAAAATGGCAACGAGGTTCGTGCTAACCTGCATATTCCTGCTTTAAACTTAACCCTTGTTATTGCAGGATCCACGTAACAGACGACATCGACTCTGGACCCTCTACGGCTCACTACGACTTAGATTGCCCGATCTATCAAGCCGAGGATGAGATTGATGAAGACAAAGACCTTCCGGAAGAATTGGCCCGCTTGTTGAAACAAGAGGAGAAGGTTATTCTGCCTCATGAGGAGGAGATTGAGATCATAAATCTGGGTTCTGAGGAGCTTATCAGGAATGTCAGAGTTGGGGCTGCGCTGCAGAATGATGTCAAGCATAGACTGGTCGAGATGCTTCGAGAGTATAGTGACGTCTTTGCTTGGTCGTATGAGGATATGCCCGGACTTGACACTGATATCGTGGTTCATCGCTTGCCGTTGCGAGAAGATTGCCCTCCGGTCAAGCAGAAGCTCAGGAGGACGAGACCAGACATGGCTGTAAAAATCAAAGAAGAAGTCCAGAAGCAGTTGGACGCAGGATTTCTAGCCGTTACCACTTACCCTCCGTGGGTCGCCAACATAGTGCCTGTACCGAAGAAGGACGGTAAGGTACGCATGTGCGTCGATTATCGGGACTTGAATAGGGCGAGCCCTAAGGATGATTTCCCGTTGCCTCATATCGATGTGTTGGTCGACAATACAGCCCAGTTTTCCGTGTTTTCATTCATGGATGGCTTCTCCGGTTACAATCAGATTAAGATGGCGCCGGAGGACATGGAGAAAACGACGTTTATTACCCCCTGGGGCACATTCTGCTATAAGGTAATGCCCTTCGGTCTGAAGAACGCAGGGGCCACTTACCAGCGAGCAATGGTAACTTTGTTTCATGATATGATTCATCACGAGATTGAAGTCTATGTTGATGACATGATTGCAAAGTCCCAAACGGAGGAGGGGCATCTGGTCAATTTGCTGAAGCTGTTTGAAAGGCTTAGGAAGTTCAGGCTGAGGCTGAATCCTAACAAGTGCACTTTCGGAGTGCGATCCGGAAAGTTATTGGGGTTTATCGTTAGTGAACGAGGTATCGAAGTTGATCCTGCAAAGATAAAAGCTATCCAAGAGATGCCAGCGCCGAAAACAGAAAAAGAAGTTCGTGGTTTCTTGGGCCGAATAAACTACATTGCAAGGTTTATCTCCCAGCTCACGGCCACTTGTGAACCGATGTTCAAGTTGTTAAAGAAAAATCAGGCGATTACTTGGAATGAAGATTGCCAGAAGGCATTCGATAAGATAAAGCAGTATCTTCAAGAACCTCCAATCTTGATACCCCCAGTGGCTGGACGGCCATTAATCATGTACTTGACAGTTCTGGAGAACAGTATGGGGTGTGTTCTCGGTCAGCACGACGAGACGGGCAGGAAGGAGCATGCCATTTATTATTTGAGTAAAAAGTTCACTGAGTGTGAATCTCGATACTCGATGCTGGAGAAGACGTGTTGTGCACTAGCTTGGGCCGCCAAACGTCTACGACAGTATATGCTCAATCACACCACTATGCTGATTTCGAAGATGGATCCGATCAAGTATGTCTTCGAGAAGCAGGCTCTTTCGGGCAGGATTGCCAGATGGCAAATGGTGTTAACAGAATATGATATTCAGTACGTCTCTCAGAAAGCCATCAAAGGGAGCGTATTGTCTGATTACCTTGCCGAACAGCCAATCGAAGACTATCAGCCGATGAAGTTCGAGTTCCCTGATGAGGACATTATGTTTCTCAAAGCAAAGGATTGCGAAGAGCCATTGCCCGACGAGGGGCCGGATAGGAAGTCTCAGTGGAAGTTGATATTCGACGGAGCAGTCAATTCCTATGGAAGTGGTATCGGGGCTATCATCACGACTCCTCACGGATCCCACATCCCGTTTACTGCGAGACTGACGTTTCCAGTTACCAACAACGAAGCCGAGTACGAAGCATGTATTATGGGTCTAGAAGAGGCAATTGATTTGAGAATCAAGAATCTAGACATATATGGCGACTCAGCGCTTGTGATCAATCAGATTAAAGGGGAGTGGGAAACTCGTCAACCGAATCTAGTGCCGTACATGAATTACGCCAGGAGGCTGCTTCCGTTCTTCGACCGAGTAGAACTTCATCACGTACCCCGGGCTGAAAATCAAATGGCTGATGCTTTAGCCACGTTGGCTTCTATGTATAAGGTCAATCTTTGGAATGAGGCTCCAAGCATTGTACTTTCGCGTCTTGACAGACCAGCATATGTGTTCGCAATCGAGGATGCCACTGACGGCAAGCCATGGTTCCACGACATCCAGACCTTCCTTATGACTAAGGAGTATCCGGCGGGTGCGTCAACCCAGGATAAGAAGACTCTGAGGAGGCTATCTGGAAACTTTTATCTCAACCCTGATGGAGTGCTGTATAGAAGAAACCACGATCTCGTGCTACTCAGATGTGTAGATGAGAAAGAGGCCAGTATGCTCATGGAGGAAGTCCATGAGGGCACATTTGGTACGCACGCCGGCGGGCATGCCATGACGAGGAAGATCCTGAGAGCAGGATATTACTGGTTGACTATGGAGTCGGATTGCTTCAGATTCGCGAGGAAATGTCATAAATGCCAGATTTATGCTGATAGAGTTCATGTGCCGCCGTGCCCCTTGAATGTCATGTCCTCCCCTTGGCCGTTCTCCATGTGGGGCATTGACATGATAGGCAAGATCGAGCCCACCGCGTCCAATGGTCATCGTTTTATTCTGGTAGCTATCGACTACTTCACCAAGTGGGTGGAGGCAGCCTCGTATGCTAATGTGACCAAGCAGGTGGTTGCTAAATTCATTAAGAGGGATATCATCTGTCGCTATGGAATTCCCGAGCGGATCATTACTGATAATGGTTCGAATTTGAATAACAAGATGATGAAGGAGCTGTGCCAGAGCTTCAAGATTGAACACCACAACTCATCTCCTTATCGGCCGAAGATGAATGGCGCCGTTGAAGCGGCCAACAAGAACATCAAGAAGATTGTTCAGAAGATGGTTGTGACGTATAAAGATTGGCACGAGATGCTGCCGTTTGCCTTGCACGGTTATCGTACGACGGTGCGTACGTCGACCGGGGCAACTCCTTTCTCCTTGGTGTACGGTATGGAAGCTGTCCTACCGCTAGAAGTGGAGATTCCCTCTTTGCGAGTTTTGGTTGATGTGAAACTTGATGAGGCAGAATGGGTGACGAATCGCCTGAACCAGCTCAGCCTGATGGACGAGAAGAGGTTAGCATCAATTGCATTTGGTCGCCTGTACCAAAGCCGGATGAAGAAAGCTTATGATAAGAAGGTGCGTCCTCGAAGCTTTCAGACGGGTGATCTCGTCCTGAAGAAGATTCTTCCGCCACACTCCGATCACCGGGGCAAGTGGACTCCGAATTACGAAGGGCCGTATGTCGTCAGCAAGGTCTTCTCGGGAGGAGCTTTGTTGTTGTCCACGATGGATGGTGAAGATTTTGCATCCCCGGTGAACGCGGACGCAGTTAAAAAATACTTTGCTTGAAAGCGACCCGCTGGACAAAAAAGAAAGAGTCCAGGCAAAAAAGGGGCATCCCGGCGAACCAAAAACAGAATAAAAGGTTCGGGCAAAAATTAGGGATATATTGAAAAAATGTACACCCGCGAAGTCGAAAACCTACACTGGGCGGCTTCGGCAAAAAAGGGTATCCCGGTGAACTGAAAACCCGGAAGGGCGGTTCACGCAAAAGTTAGGGATTTGAATAAGCAAATGACTGCGTTCCGCGTATGGACTTTCATTGTTTAGTGGTTCGGAAGACCTGAGGGCCGTTTATCTGAATCAATCTCTTCCAAAGCTGAAGCGTCGGAGAAGTATCGAAGTCGAGTGGGTCTTAGAGGGATCAACTCATGGTGTTCGTCTACGCCTCGATTGCCGACATTTGTATATACTGATGTATATTTATGTTTTCTTTTTTGCGCGGCTTCCTCATTCCAGGAGCTTGCCTCTGTTGTAAAAGATTTTTGCCCATTCAGGGGTTCACCATCAATAAAATGCACATTATTCAGCAATTCTACTTGTCTGTTTTGCATTTATCTGTTTTGTTTGCGAATGATAACGCCGATGTGTTTTTTTTGATAAAATGCGCATACATAAACCTGCGGGCCTAAGCCCATTGATTGTTGAAACAATTAACTAACTGAACATTGTCACGAGATAATAACCCTGATAGGCCCCTTTGAGGAGGGTATCTTGTCTGTTTGTTTGTGTCGTTGCAGGTATAGCACCCGTCAGAAGATGTGTCGTGCGTATCCCCGAAGCAGGATGAGTCCTCCTTCTTCAGCAGAGTTCAATGATCTCTCCTCCGCGGAATCAGAATCAGATAGTGAGCATTGATATGTCTTCCCCAGGTAGAGGTGATTCTCTTCCCTAAGCAGACGCATCCTGAAGGAACGTCACCTCATCAGCTGAGTTAAGCGCCGAAGAATGATTGAGTACCGTAGCTCGTTTTTCCCCAGCACCGGGTCACAAGTGCAGAGTTCATAGAAGTGTTCGGGAGCTGAAGCTCGTGTTTCCCCAGTAAAGTCGCTGAAGCAGGATTTTCCCCCGCACCGGGTCACGAGTGCAGGTTTCGCAGGAAGCTAGTCGTATGCCGAAGTATGCAGTAACTGATGGTGCCAGACTGAAGTCTCCAGCAGAATTGAGATTCCCCATCAGAGCCGTATTCTCTCCTGAAGTTGGACGATTCCTTCTTCCCCAGTAGAGTGTTGGAACAGCTGATGTTGTATTCCCCGGCAGAGTTGTACTCTCCCCCGAAGTCAGATGATTCTTTCTTCCCCAGCAGAATTGAAATTCCCCATCAGGGTCGTACTCTTCAGTGAAGTAGAATGATTTCTCTCCCCGGCTGAGTCCGCAGAAAAGCAGAATCCTTGGAGGTTGATCAGATCATGATTAATTCTCCCCAGCAGAGCATGGAGCAGCCGATGCTGTATTTCCCCAGAGTCGTACTCTAGCCAGCGAAGCAGAACGATTTCTCCTTCCTCAGCCAAGTTTGCAGATGTCCAAGAGATCCGAATCCTTGGAAGTTGATCAGATCATGATTGGTTTTTCCCCAGTGGAGTGTTGAACAGCTGAAGTTGGTTCCCCACGGAATGGTTATCCCCAGAAGAGTAGCTGAGACGGCCGCGCAGTTCATTCTCGTGATTGATATCAGCAGATCCAAGTTCTCGTAGAGCTTCATCCCCTGCCGCAGTCAGCTGAAGTTGTTCCCCTGCAGCAGTTCGCGGAAGATCAGTTCCCCAGACAGAGCCTGATTGATATTGGCGTGCTCAAGTTCTCCTCAGCAGGATGATTCCTCTATCTGAGCAGTTCTTTTTCCTTGACAGGAGGATTTCCCCCTTCGGCATTTATGTTGCTGACGGGATCGCATCGTTATGCATGATTGCATAGCATTTAAACACTGCATAGCATTTTAACACGGCATAGCATTGTGCATGATTGCATGGCATTTAGCATAAATACATATCATTCTCATATGGGGCGTAGTGCAGAAGCATACACATCATAAACATGATCTAGATCATTATCATCCTTGTTTTGCAGGTGTTCCACCGAGAGACTGGTTGCTCAGGACGATTCTTGATGTTCTCCCCAGCAAGGCTGTTTTCTTAGAAGATTCTAAAAAGACCCCGGTGTGATCCCCGCAGTCGCTCGCTCAAGATGATTTTTGAGATCCCCAGCGAAGTCTTCGGTTCGAGATGATTCTCAAATCCCTCAGCAGGGCCATTTGCTTAAGACGATTCTTAAGACCTCAGTACAGCTTCCCGAGTGGTTCGCCTAGTATGATACTTGAGTTCCCCAATAGCGCCTCCAGCAGGAGTTGCCTAGGAAGATTCCTGGAATTCCCAACAAAATGTTTGCTCCAGAAAGGTTATTAGTTCATGACGATTCTTGAAGATGCCCGACGGATCTGTTTGTTCAAGTTGATTCTTGAAGTCCTCAGCAGCATGATATGTCTGCTCCAACAACGATGTCTAATCTGAAGATGGATTTCGTAAGCGCCAGAGGGCGATACCAGAAGGTTCCTGTGAAGCCAGATTTCCGTGTGGATGAAGCAACGGGTGGCTGAAGTTAAGGTTCCAAAGGTTGTAGATACAACAGAGTGATTCGTGTGAGTCTGAAGACCAAGTCAGTTGTCCTGAGGTGATGATTGATTGCGATCAAGTGGATAGTTTCTTCTGACTGAAGTCAAAGATGTTTCTCCAGCTGAAGCGGAGTTTTGCCTGTAGGCAAAGCGTTTGAATCCCCGTAGAGTCATGAATGGCTCAGGATACCATTTCTCTGACTAAAGTCACAGATTTCTTATGCTGAAGCAAAGGTGCCTAAAGGCAAGGTTATCCTCCAAGGTCGTGAAGGACCTAGGATTCATTGTTCGGACTGAAGGCCGAAGTATACCCCTGACTGAAGTCTCGGACGCTCTATAGCAGAGGTGGAGTTGCCTGAAGGCAGATCCTTGTATCCTTGAAGGGCAAGGATCACTTTCTTCAGACTAAGGTCGAGGATACCTCCTGCAGAGTTGCCATCCTTGGAGGCCAAGGATGCTTATCTTCAGAAGTACTTGAAGATCTTTTCTAGCTGAAGCTGGAAGTGGCCAGGGGCCAGGGTTTCATATATCTTTAATGTTGAAGTTCTACGGCGGGCAGTGTGCAGCAGTATTCCGATGTTCGTTATGGTTCTGAGGGTGAACCCCGGATCAGAGTGTGCTCGGTTAAGTCTCTCATTCCCAGCGGAGTAGTTTCAGGTATGCAAGTGTATTTTGTGTTCCATTTACCAGGGGTGAACCCCAGGTCAGATGTGTTTGAAATCATGTTTGTTTCCGGCAGCGAGGTTGGATGTTTGTTTGACGGCAATGTCAGCCCCTTTAAATCCCCAACAGAGATGATGTTTGAACGACGACGATGTCGAGTGTCTCTCAGATTATGTTTGTTTCCGGCGGCGATGTCAGGTCAGTATTTCTCCAGCTAGTTGTTGAGCGGCTAGTGTTGCAGTATTCAAAGATTTGTTCCCCGCAGAGTACTGTGTGCTTGTGCAGTTGGCAAATTTTCGGGTTTACCGATATTCAACCGTCTCGTACCTTGATTGGTTGAGAGCCGTTCGCTTCTCACCCAGTCAGGTCCAAGCCGTTTGAATAGGGGCAGCTGTTGCACCCCAAAATTTGACCAACATTT
Source organism: Lathyrus sativus (assembly GCA_963859935.3). NCBI lineage: Eukaryota > Viridiplantae > Streptophyta > Magnoliopsida > Fabales > Fabaceae > Lathyrus > Lathyrus sativus. The sequence continues at coordinate 595,645,484 of OZ012740.1, read as the reverse complement.
ATTCATTCATGGAGTATTTGAAAGTTGATACCTTCATCAAAAAGTTCAAGAGGTCCTCAGAGGAGTTGGTTGAAACCAGGGTTGTGTGCTTCACAGTTTGAAAGTTGTGGGTGCTCCTCAGATGATTCTGAGACTTTGAGAATGAACTTGATGTCTTGAGAAAGCTTATGAGATGCCTTGATAGCCTTCATGAAGCCCAGAGAAGTCATTATGTAAGAATTCAGAAGATTCAACCATGAATGGTAGAATTAGGGTTTTGACTGGGTCAACCCTAGACCAGCTGAAGATTTGGAGAAGGTTGAGACTTAATCCAAGGGCCATGAGATCATGGAATGATGCATAGAGATTATATAAAGATGATTCCTAGACCAACTCATCATGATTGAGGAGTTTGAGAAGTTTTGAGTTAGGGTTTCTGAGGATTGTCAGTGAAAAAACCCTAATTTGATCCCTATCTTCCAGGCAGTTTTAGCACTAGATGTGTTTGATATCTCATTTTCCCCACAACATGAATGTTTTAGAGCTTCTTCTTAGCTTTAATTTGAGTGGTGGAAGTCCTTGATAGGAGTTACAGAGCTCAAGTTATGGTTTTGACAAATTACAGGTCAGTTGATGTGTGTGAATCTGGGTCCTTGAAAGTCACCCAACTTCCAGACAACTTTTGCCCTAGTAGGTTGATTCCTATGGTTTCTTGGTCAACATGAATGTTGAAGAGGATCTTCTTAGCTTTAATTTGAGTGGTAGAAGTCCTTGATTGGATTTGTGGAACTCAAGTTATGGTTTGAGCAAGGCAGGGGTATTTTGGTCATTTGTCAGTTATAGGTCATTTTAGCCAATGCCTAAAACTCCTATTTCCAAGCCTCAAATGGAAAAACTCAAAACATGAAAGTTGCTCAAAATGTGATTTTAAGTCTAGAAAGAAGGTCACAAATTGTTGAAAAAGCTCATAGCACAAGATTCCATGATTGGTCAAAAATGAACTAAAAATGACTTATAACTTTGAAAAGTTGAAATTGAAAAGTGTTTTGGAAGATCTACAAATCCAAAATAGGTCATCCAATATATCATTTTGATTGGAAAAAACATTTTGAGAAGATTGGTTTAAGTAGAATTTTCATTTGAGGCTTAAAAAATGAGCTTCCTTTGGAAATTTGTTACTTAAGAAAGAAGGCAATGTTAGAAAACCCTACACAAGCAACAAATGGACTTGTTTTTCACTCATCCTCATTCAATAACTCATGTAAGGACATTTTGAGACCAAATTGAAGGCTTGAAGCATGGGAGATGAGATAACCAACTTCTCATTCAAGGAGAAATTCATGAAACTTCCACATCATTCTAGATGAATCTAGAGACTTCCATGGATTGTTATTTAAAGAGGGCATCAAAGAGTGATGGAAGGTTGGTGAAACTTGAGCCAAGTCAGAGGAGAGAGAGAAGTGCATAGCCATTGGAGGGATTTCTTCAAGTTGAAGCAAGTTGAGATATCTTGCACTACCAGCCATCTCCTTCATCACCATTGCAAACAGAATACTGAGAATCATTCAAGGACCATCTGCAAGCAATTCCAAGGCTGGGAACCTCCTCTACACCACTGCACCATAACCCTTTGACAGGTTTCTTCTTCACTTTATACCTCCTTAATTATGCAGCTTCAATTAGTTTCTTAGGCATAGACATGATGTACTAGGCTAGATGATTCTTCCCCATGAGTTACAGCCTGTTCCATGAGGTTCCATGGCAGGTGTTTGAAACTTTGATTTTCAAGAACTATGTAGATTGTTAGTTTTAATCATCAAGAATTAGTGTGCATTAGTTAGGGTAATGTGTAGAGCATCTGTTAATCATTAGGTTGAAGTTTGGTGAAGTTTGATAGCAGTTGGATATGGTGGTGCCATGGTGTTGGTGCTTTCGGTTAGAGCAATCTAGGAAGAATTAAGGAAAAGTGAACGTAGGGTTGTGTAGGGCTTGAGACGTAGATGAGTTTTCATGTTGGAGTCGTGTGGAGCCGTGGCCTGTGGAGTGAGCTAGAGAGGCTCGAAAGTGTGATTGCATGAGAGAGGGTTCTGCAAAACCCTAGTTTGATGAAGACGATGAGGGAGCGCCGTTGGATCAAGTCCAATGTTTGACAAATTCACCTAATCTAACGGTCGCGCGCGTGTCTGAGAAAAGAGAGGGAAGATTCAAATTGTATGAAACGCGTCGTTTCATTAATAAGCCATTCTGGGCTTATTTTCTATTCCCACCCCCCTTTTATTTCTGGCCCAATATTTTTAACTGGCACGAATTACTTTTCATACCCCCCTCCTTTCATTTAGTTTAAATTCTTTTATTTTTCTTCTTTTATTTTTCTGATTTGTAAAATTCATTAAAAATAGTTAAAAAATGATTTTTAATTTCTTCTTTTTTCTATGAGTAGATTAAAATGAGTAGAAAATTATGAAAATAAAATTGAAATTTTATTTTTATGTTTGATATTTTTATTAGATTTTTCAATTAAATAGCTTTTTAATTGTTTCATTTTGATATTTGATTTTGTAGGAATTGTTTTAGTACTTTCCATTAATCTTTTTTACCCATTCTTTTTGGTGCAATTAGATGATTAGTCATACTTCCCCATAGGATTTTTTCTAGATTTTTTAGAATTAATCTTGATTAGTTTAATTAGGGTTGACTTAGGATAGTCTAATTAGGGTTTAGAATTGTGTTTAGGTGATGAATCATTTTCTTGGATTGAGTTTTATCTTGATTTTTAGGTAGAAGCCTTTGTAGATGTTATGAGTAGGTGTTGAGGACCCTTATGAATATTTGTTAAATTTTCTCCCCATTAGTTTAGTATTTTTAGGCATTTTCTGAAGTTGCCTGATAATTTGGTTTGTTCAGTGGGTTATCTGTTCATCTGTGGGGTTGCCTTGAGGATATTGATGGAGAGCATCATGAGGAGAGGCTTGTAGATCAAGATGCAGAGACCCAGAGCTTGTCTCATCTCCTGTCTGTGAGGTTTGAGAGCCTGAAGTTTGAAGGAAGTTCATGGTACTTTCCTGAGGAAGGCACTATGAATGACTTTCATCCTTCCTTCTCACCTCTTTCTTAAGTATCCAATGATGTTGGAGCCAACTTGTGAGTTTAATTTCTCCTGAGGAGGAATGTAAACTGATCACTTGTTGTTGAGCCACATGGGATACAATTCCTAAGTGGAAGCCTCCTAGTACTTTCCTGAGGAAGGTCCTATGGGTCTGTTCACTTAGTTCCACTAGTTGATCTAGGATTTCTTAAGTATCCAATGATGTTGGAGCCAACTTGTGAGTTTAATTTCTCCTGAGGAGGAATGTAAACTGATCACATGTTGTTGAGCCACATGGGATACAACTCCTAAGTGGAAGCCTCCTAGTACTTTCCTGAGGAAGGTCCTATGGGTCTATTCACTTAGCTCCACTAGCTTAAATAGGATTTCTTAAATATCCAGTGATGTTGGAGCCTGCTTGTGAGTTTAATCTCTCCCGAGGAGGGATGTAAACTGATCACAGTGGTTGAGCCACATAGGGTATGACTCCTGAGTATACACCTCCTAGTGCTTTCCTGAGGAAGACACTATGAGCTTGCTTGCTTAGCTCCCTTTCTTTGGTAAGCTTATTCTGAAGCTTGAAGACTGGGAATGATTGCTCCTGTTTAGGGTTGTGCTTGAGAGCTTTGCTTAGGTTTGTTTAGATCCTGTGATTAGGGTCACTATTAGAGAGTAGATGATTCTTTCTCATGTGTGTTGTTTGCTTGATAGCACTTATTTCTCTTATCTGCTTTGCTTGATAGCATGTTGTTGATCTTCAGTATGATTACTGTTATTTCATGACTGGCTTGAGGTTGAGATGAGCTTGTGGAGGCTGAAACCCCACACACATTTCCTCCCTCACTTGCATTGCATGCATTTTACTGTTAAAGCTGATGTCTTTGTCTGTATTCTATGTATCACTGACATGATCCCTTAGGACTCTCATTTCCTTTGATAAGGATTTGATGATAGACTTTTAGGTTGAAACCTATGCATGACAACATCTAGGAGTTCCCTGTTCAAACCTCAACCATAGGATGAATCCATGGCATGATAACAGTAGGACTTGATAGTCTCCCTCCTAGTTGAGCTGTTTCCTGTAGTTTCCCGAACTACGTTTGCTCTGATCTTTCATACCAGATGAAAGTACGTAGGCATAGGATGCGATATCCTAGCGAGCAACCTTCCCCATCAACCTTTCCCCGTAGTTAGCCGAACTACGTTGACTCTGATTTCTCATTCTCTGATGAGAATACGTAGGCATAAAGCGCGACGCTTTGCCGAGTCATTTTTCTTTTCTTTTTCAGCCAGCCTTGATAGGTAGATAGATTATAACTAACCCGTCCAAGTAAACAAACAAGCGAGGATCCCGTCGAGTACGACGGACGTGAGGGGTGCTAATACCTTCCCCTTGCGTAACCGACTCCCGAACCCAGACAATGGTTGCGATGACCTTGTCTTACCCTTATTCGTCAGGTTTTTCCGATCGTTTCCTTTCCCGCTCTGAGGGATAAATAACGAAAGGTGGCGACTCTTCTGTCATGCCGGCACCTTATTTTCGCGCAAGCGACACTAGTCCCTATGGGTGCGCCTAGTAAACAAACCACAATCAAAACAAAGTGAGTAAAGTGCATACATCGACATGAGAATGTAAGTTACACGGGATTGCACAAAATAAATGGGGTCATTCTAAAGTAGCCCAAGAGGAAACCGTGTGTGTTCAAGGTGTCCTAAACTAAGCCACAAACAAGAGTCAGACAAAAAGCTCCTTGTTAGGGTTTCTATACAAAGTCCATAATCCGTTGCTCGAAATAGTAACCAACAATCCACCAATTAGTCTTTTAGGGTTTCGATCGTTTTAGTGTGTTTTTGAATAATATGATCAAGATGTGAACAAGATGAATATGATATGAACAATGTGAACAATAATATGAACAATAATAATATAAACAAGATATATCGACAGAAAAGTAAAGCAAGAGTATATTGGACAGAAATTAAAGTTAGTTATTAGTGATCAAACGCTAATTATCATTTATTCGGATGAATCACGTTGACTTTAGCGCTAAACCATCATAGCATTATGTATGACGAGGATCATGCTATAGGAGATCGTGCAAGAATGATATTTGTGCTAAAACACGATAGAGAAATAATATTGTGAATCATTATCTAAAGAAATCGTGCCACACGAAAAGAGAAGCGAACTGTCTCGTCTTAATCACAAACTCGCGTCGATTAATTGAAAGTAACCTACCATGATTCTAAATATAGAAATGATTTCGATGATCATTCACTACAGATTTGAAATAATGAAGGTTAAACAACCTCAACAATCAACATTCGCGATTTTGAAAGACTTTCATTGACTAAGATGAAAGGAAAATCGAAATGAAAAGAGAAAGGGAAATCAAAATGAGATAGAAAATAAAATGGTCTAATCTTAATCATAGATTTTCATCGATGAATCGACAATCCACGAGTATTTAGATGTTCATCGACCAATAATAAAATAAAATCAAAAATAGAAATTGAAAAAAATGGAAGTGGAATTAATTAATTGAAAAGACATAAAGTAGTTAGACAAAACATATTAAGAATTAATAAAAAAATTCAGAAAATAAAATGATAAAAAAGATTTTAAAACAAATTAGTTAAAGAAAAAACCAACCAACAAAGAAACAAGTCAACATAACTAAACAAATAACAAAACACACAATAACATCCAAAATGAAACATGAAATGCACAACACAGCTCAACATTCTACGCTCTCTCCCCCTATGTGGGTGACCCTCCCTCTGAAAGAGTAATCCGAATGTGGTGCTCTTTGCTCCTCTTGGCGTTCAGTGATGTCAAGAACAATCCTGTTAAGTGTATTAAAGCAAACAGAGTGAGTCGATGCTGATTTGCAGCAGTTTCAGCCATAGTTTCAAACCTTCTTAGGACTGTGGAAGCAAGCAAATTAAAGTTTTCATTTTGGGCTTGGATCTGACCATGCAACGCTGTGTACCTTTGTTCTTGAAGAGTAGCAAAATTTTGTTGTTGAAGCTGCGTATTCCTCAAAATTTCCATAGCTTCATAATTATCTGGTTGGTATTGAGGTGGAGATGGAGGCATGCAAAATGAGCCTTGGTTAGTCCAGCCTGTGTGTTGCCATTCTTCCCAGCCTTGGTTAGCATAAGGATCATGTCCTGGTGAATCGCCTAACCAATCACCATGACCATCAACAGGATGGTCATCCTCCTCCATGTGATGATCTTCCTCATCCTCCTCTTTGACATCCTCTTCATCCTCATCTAAATTTTGAACCCGTGTACCTGAGGCTTTTGACTTGACCAAATATCTTTGCCTTTGACAATCCTAAAGGTAACCCATCAAAGTCATGGTCTTTTGGCTAAATTCTTGATCAGTCGTCAAAAAGATGTATGGAATATCTTGAACAACAATCTCAGCCCAATTAAGGACACTTTGAATGAATGAAGCATAACATAAAGCTGTACCTCGACCTGATTCATTCAGAGAAAAGACTCTACTAGCAATGTAGTATGACCAGTGAACTCTTTTCTTGCTTTTCAGCAAATAGACCAAATGCACCTCAACTTGGTTAACTCTCAAATAACCTCCATTCTTAGGACGGAGAATGTGAGCTACAATCCACCATAGAATCATGTCAATCAACTTCAACCGACCGGTAGTAACAGATTTAGGAAACAAATCACTAACAACAATATCTTCAAGATAGGGATCCTTCAACATTGAATTCAAACTAGATTTGAAGTCATATTCCGTATCCAACTTAGTGTTGGTTATGGTCAAACGAGGAGACTCAACATGATACATACTAAACAACTCTTCCCAAACTTTATCATCAACCTTTAAGCTCTTACCACCAATCTTATAATTGAAATCAAAATCACAAAATAACCTGACCAAGTATTCATTATATTTTGTATCACATTCTAAGAACTCATAAAATTGTTGAAAATTAAGCAGTTCAAAAATTTATGGAGAATGTGAATGTGTTCATCCAGTTTCAGATAATACACAAATTGCTTGATAACTGATCTTTTACTAAAATTCTTCTCATAAGTTGCAGCTGGTTCATCAGAAAGTAAGGAAAGAGAATTTACCAGAATGTTAGATCGAGGTCGTAAAGTACCTGCCCGAGAAGTGGAAGCTCGAGGGGACCTTTTTCCTGTTGCTATTGAAGAAGACATGAAAACTATGATTTTGTGAGTAATGAACAATACCCAAGTGTAGATTGGTGATGAGGAACCCAATTGCAAACTTATACGAACTTGAAATTTCTGATTTGAGGGAGATTTGGAAATGGGTTTTAGGGTTTGTAGAGAAATTTGAGAGAGTGTTCAAGAGAAATGAGATGAAAAGATACAAATGATGATGATAATAAAAATATGAAATAAGAAGGCACAACCTTAAGTTCCAAGAAAAGCAATTATGCTTCATTTTCCAAGGAAAGATTCTGAGTTTCGCAGCGATACGTCGACCTAAGCCTAGGATGCGTCGACGCATGCAGATTGGAAATTCAAAATTCTGAAGCTTACAGGATGAGTCGACGCATACAGACCTGAATTAAACATTGTTGAAATTTGAAGAGCATGAGTCGACCTATGCCATGCTGTGGTCAACACATACAGTGCAAACTTGGAAATATGAAGAAAAACATGTTAGGTATGTATCACATAGCTTGCACGTTTCAATGTAGTTAAACAAAGTATAGACAATCATAGATATAGAGCATACAACTATTCACTTTAAACGCAATCCGAGATATCGAGAACGCCAAGTTCCCTACGGATGTTGAAGAAGGGTTATGTCGCAAGTGGTTTAGTAAAAATGTCGGCAAGTTGATTCTTGCTATCAACATGCTCGAATACCACATCACCTTTCTCTACATGATCCCTAAGGAAATGATGACGAATTTCAATATGTTTCGTGTGTGAATATAGTATATGATTTTTGGTTAAGTTAATGACGTTCGCATTATCACACAAAATGGAAATACGTTCAAGTTTAACATTGAAGTCAAGTAATTGTTGCTTGAGCCACAAGATTTGGGCATAACAACTACCAACTGCAACGTACTCCGCCTCAGCAGTTGACAAAACAATGATAACTTGCCTTTTGCTATGCCAACTCACTAAGGAATTTGAGAAGAAATGACAAGTGCCACGAGTGCTCTTCCTATCCTATTTGCAACCAACAAAGTCAGAATCAGAATAGCCAACCAAAACAATCACTTCCCTTGGAAAACCAAAGCCTGTACTTAGGTGTACCACATAGATATCTAAGTATGCGCTTGACAACCTTTAAATGCGATTCCTTAGGACATGATTGATACCTAGCATACATACATACACTAAACACGATATTTGGTCGAGATGCAGTGAGATAGAGAATAGAACTTATCATAACTCTATACCTCTTTACATCGATGACCTTACCATTCTCACCTCGATCCAAGTTTACGCTGGTAGGCATTTGAGTGTTAATTACTTTAGAGTTAGCCATATTGAAGCCCTTGAGTAACTCATCGCAATATTTCGTTTGACTCACAAATGTTCCTTGTTCGATTTGAAATCCGAGGAAGTAATTTAGCTCCCCCATTATGCTCATCTCAAACTCACCCTGCATCAAATTAGAAAATTCCTCGATGTACTAATATGGAATGTTTTCCTCGATGTTTAATAAAGAGGGTAGTATCAATCTTCCCTCTAAGACCCTTATGCCAAGTCCTAGGGGCTTGCTTAAGACTTTAGAAAAGCACTCTTAACATCCATTTGGAATAATTTGAAGTTCTTGGAACAAGCAATAGGCATATAGCCTCAAGGCGGGTAACGGGAGCATAAGTAGCCCGATGCCCTCCTCTTGGTTATAGCCTTGCGCCACTAGGCGCGCCTTGTTCCTAGTTATAACTCCATTTTCGTCATGCTTGTTCCTAAATACCCATTTGGTACCAATCACTCGATGATCTCGCGGAGGGGGACAAGATCTCTAACCTCATTTCTTTTAAATTTATTTAACTCATCTTTTATTGCTAAAAACCAATTTTCATCCAGTAAGGCATCTTTGGAGTTTTTAGGATCAATTTGAGAGACGAAAGCAAAGTGATAACGAAACTTACTTAGCTTGGATCTCATAGTTACTCCCTTTGATATATCTTTGAGTATGTTGTCAATGGGATGATCCAGATTTCTAAGCTAGAGGAAGGTAATCGTTGTTCATTGGATGATCCTCCTCAATCTTTTCAGAGTTGTGATCTTCCTCCTTCTAAACTTTCACTTATTCAGGTTGATCGGCCCCTTTTCCAGTGTCCTTGAGTATGGCGCTGTTGCACCCCAAAATTTGACCAACCGGTTCCGGTATCTGGTTTATGTTTCGACGCATTTTGCATTTGCATTCGCATACTGCATGCATTGCAATTTTCTCAGTCAGATTGATTTTATCGGGATTGCAGCCCCTGGCGTTTCAGGCAGTTCAGACTGGTTTGAATAAGCATATTTTGAGAATTGGTGCTCGTTCCTTGTGTTTTCAGGCCATCTCGGTGCCCGGGTTTCGCTATGGTTGCGCAATTGTTCTTTAATCGATTTAATCGGCTTCCTGGCATTTTAGGATTTTTTTCTTTTATTTTCTAGATTTTTAATGCATTTTTAATAGTTTTTTTTAAATAGATTTACTGTTTTTTAGATATTAAACAAGTTAATATTTTTAGTAGAATTTAATAGATTTTCTTTAATAGAATTTACTAGATATTTTAGATTTTTTGAAATAGATATTCTTTTTTTTTTATAGATTTAATAGATTTTTAGCCTATTAGATATTAGTTTTATTATTAAATAGAGTAGTTTAATATAGATTTTAATATAGATTTTAATATAGATTTTAGATTTTTTTAATAATAGTTTTTTGATATAGTTTAAAAAAAAGGGGAATATAATAATGTTAGATTAGATTTTTTAATTGGTTTAATATATTTAATATAGAATTTAATAGGTTTTTTTATAGATTTTATTAGATTTTTTTAATTGATTTTATAGGTTTAATTGGAATTTTAAATAGATAAATAGATATTAAATAATCTTTTTCTGTTTTTTAATAGGTTAATTAGGGTTAATTTTGTTTTTAGGATTAATTAGGGTTTTTCAATTAATTTTTTGTTTAGTTAATTAGGGTTTAATTAGGGTAGGTCATTAGCATTTAATTGATGCATTAATCAGAGTTTGTCCATTAATGGGACAGGTGTCCAGTCAAGGCCCAAGTTAGAGGGGTCCAGAATTCTGCCACCACATGTCCTTTAAATAACCCTGCCACGCGTGCCTTCTTTTTTTCCACCACCTCACCCTGCTTCGGACAACTCACATTTCCACTCATCCAATCCCTCCACACGTGGCTCACATGCATCAACCCTCAGCATGCAAGTGCCACTTGGCGCCACCTCCCTCACCCTCTGCGCCACCTGTCCCCTCACCGGAACGCCTCACCGACCGGCATGCAATTACCGGCGACCACCCCACACGTGGCTCACATGCATCAACCCTCAGCATGCAAGTGCCACTTGGCGCCACCAACCCTCAGCATGCAAGTGCCACTTAGCGCCACCTCCCTCACCCTCTGCGCCACCTGTCCCCTCACCGGAACGCCTCACCGGCCGGCATGCAATTGCCGGCGACCACCCTAACAGTCACCGACGATCACCCTAACCATCTCTGACCGCCGCAACCACCACCGGAAAACCAAACATTTCCACTCATCCAATCCCTCCACACGTGGCTCACATGCATCAACCCTCAGCATGCAAGTGCCACTTGGCGCCACCTCCCTCACCCTCTGCGCCACCTGTCCCCTCACCGGAACGCCTCACCGGCCGGCATGCAATTGTCGGCGACCACCCTAACAGTCACCAGCGATCACCCTAACCATCTCTGACCGCCGCAACCACCACCGGAAAACCAAAACTCCCAGAAATATTCATCCGATTCATTGCTCCTTCAATTTTTTTCCAGATTCTTTCTTCAGATCATCAAACAACAACATCAACCTTCATCAGTTACCACCAGAACTCGCTGGAAAGTTCAATCGGTATTCATCACCTTCACATCATGTTTTCCAGAAATACATCAAATCTTCATATCTTTTCAAGATCGTCACACAACCTCACCGGAAACTTCAATCGCTCACCGAAGAGTTCAAGAACTCCATACAAGTTCCCTCAATGTTCATCGTTCTTTTCCAGATTTCCTCCAGAGCTTCAAGAACACTCTTCGTGTTCATCAACATTTCTAGAAACGCATGTTGATCTTTTCATTCATCTTTCACCCAACAGTTATCATTCATCAATGTTTTCCAGGAATCTTCGTTAGAACTTCAAGAACGGCCGTCAAGAATCATCGCATGTTCATCAATGTTCATAAAACGCTCTTCAGAACAATCTTGCTCCGCCCAGACCCTTTAACATCTTCTTCAAGATCCTTCAACGAATCTCCATAATCTTCCTCGTCAAACTTCATCAGACAACTCCAACCACCTTCATCAAGAACGTTCTCCAGAAATGTTCTTCAGATTCGTCAGATCTTCCACGAACAACGTCAAGCCACAGATTGATTTGCGATTTACATTGATTTTGTTGTTGTTATTTCATTCGTGCGCATCAAGAACGTTCTCCAGAAATGTTCTTCAGATTCGTCAGATCTTCCACGAACAACGTCAAGCCACGAATTAATTTGCGATTTGCATTGATTTTGTTGTTGTTATTTCATTCGTGCGATAAGATTCAAAACGATTTTGGATTTGAGATTGACAAAGAGTTGAGAACGAGAGAGAGTCTGAGAGAGAGGAGCTCGCGGCGCTAGGGTGAACAGTGTTTGGGAGTGATAGAGGCGTTTAGGGTTTTGTTATTCTGGAAGAGAGACGTGAATGGGTTTGGGCTGCAAGGCCCATTGGCATTTCACTAGCATACATCCTGCAGTCCCTCGCTACATATAGAGGAGTGTTGCCTTTCGAGGACCAATCACATCTTGTTTTTTCCCAGAGGTCGTACCTCGTCAACCACAATGGTTAAACCTCACCAATCAGGACAAGGTGAGAGTTCGGCCCAGCCCAACAAATGGCCACAAAAAAAAACAGGGAAAGGGGTGTGAAAAGAAACACGGGGGGTATGCCCAGAAAAACAAGAATGGGCCTAGCCCAATCAGCAACACAACAATACACAAAAAAAAGGAGGAGGGTGTAGCGAGGGACTGCAGGGTGTATGCTAGTGAAATGCCAATGGGCCTTGCAGCCCAAACCCATCCACGTCTCTCTTCCACTCTGAGAATAACAAAACCCTAAATGCCTCTATCACTCCCAAACACTGTTCACCCTAGCGCCGCGAGCTCCTCTCTCAGACTCTCTCTCGTTCTCAACTCTCTGTCAATCTCAAATCCAAAATCGTTCTGAATATCCTATCGCACGAATGAAATAACAACAACAAAATCAATGCAAATCGCAAATCAATTGAAGTTGTAGGAGGGTGTAGCGAGGGACTTGACATTGTAGGAGGGTGTAGCGAGGGACTGCAGGGTGTATGCTAGTGAAATACCAATGGGCCTTGCAGCCCAAACCCATCCACGTCTCTCTTCCATTCTGAGAATAACAAAACCCTAAATGCCTCTATCACTCCCAAACACTGTTCACCCTAGCGCCGCGAGCTCCTCTCTCAGACTCTCTCTCGTTCTCAACTCTCTGTCAATCTCAAATCCAAAATCATTTTGAATATCCTATCGCACGAATGAAATAACAACAACAAAATCAATGCAAATCACAAATCAATCCATGGCTTGACGTTGTTCGTGGAAGATCTGACGAATCTGAATATCCTATCGCACAAATGAACTTTCGTAGATCTGAGATTCTTGTGGATATGAGGAGTTCTTGCAACTCGTTGACGAAGATCAACATGCGTTTCTGGAAATGTTGATGAACACGAAGAGTGTTCTTGAAGCTCTGGAGGAAATCTGGAAAAGAACGATGAACATTGAGGGAACTTGTATGGATGTTGGATGTTTGTTTCTGGCGGCGATGTTGGATGTTTGTTTCTGGCGGCGATTCCAGGAGATTATGTTTGACGGCGATGTCAGACTCTCTAGCTCCCCAGCAGAGTCGCCAGCTGTCGCTTGCGCGAAAATAAGGTGTCGGCATGAAAGAAGAGTCACCACCTTTCGTTATTTATCCCTCAGAGCGGGAAAGGAAACGATCGGAAAAACCTGACGAATAAGGGTAAGGCAAGGTCATCGCAACCATTGTCTGGGTTCGGGAGTCGGTTACGCAAGGGGAAGGTATTAGCACCCCTCACGTCCGTCGTACTCGACGGGATCCACGCTTGTTGTGTTTACTTGGACGGGTTGGTTTTATTCTATCTACCTATCAAGGCTGGCTGAAAAAGAAAAGAAAAATGACTCGGCAAAGCATCGCGCTTTATGCCTACGTATTCTCATCAGAGAATGAGAAATCAGAGTCAACGTAGTTCGACCTACGAAGGATTATGGGGGAAGGTTGCTCGCCAAGACATCGCCATCTTGTGCCTACGTACTCTCAACAGGCATGAGAGATCAGAGCATACGTAGTTCGGGAAACTACGGTTTATTTCCTGTCTTTTACGAAAGAAGTATTTTTTATTGTGTTTGCGATTTCAACCGCACTAGAGACTATGACCTGAGAGTGAATGCGTCGCATGTCACCCAAAGGGTACCATACTAAACATCCAGACTGTGGAGCAGGTACAAGCTGAGTTGGGGAAAATCCAAAGCCAGTTGGGGCAGGTCATGAATGACATACAGGCAGTGCGCCTGGACCAGCAAGTACTCAGAGAAGAGAATCAGCAGCTGCAGAATCAGTTGAGCTTTCTCATGGGAGTAGTGAGAGGTATGCTAAAAAAGGAGAGTGGTCAAGCACCCGAGGTGGAGACCAAAGTGCTTCCTCCATTGCCGCCAGTGCCACCTGTGCTGAAGCCAAGTGGACCTCATGGATCCTCTACACGGCATGAAGCTCAAGACCTGTCTCGTTAGCAGCCGCGCCAGGCATCTCAGAATAACCCTGAAGGTCATAATCAAAAGAAGAAGCTACTTGATAGAGTTGTGGACACAATACCTGTGAGTTATGCCCAGCTGTTGCCACTGTTGGTTCAGAACCATGTTCTCAAGCTTCGGACTTTGGATCCACCGGATGACGTGTCATCTGACTTTGATCTCAGCACACATTGTGATTTCCACTCAGGAGCACCGGGGCACCATGTTGAAACATGTAAGGCTTTCAAGAATAAGATTCAAGACCTTATTGACTCAAGGACAATTAGGTTTGTGCCGGGCGGCATGAGAGCATCGGGAAAGTTTATCCCGTACCCTGCAGAAGAGGTGAATGATTCCACTCCTTTTCCTGAAGCTGAGAAAGATCTTGAATATGTCCCGCGACTTTTGGTGACTGAATCGCCTCGCTCACAGTTTTTACCTGGATCAAGTTCAAGGACGCAAGCGCCTAAACAAGGGACCGTTGCCATTCAGAAACGACGACCTCTTGCTCCTTGGCGGAAAGAATACCAGCACCAGAATCGAAAGAGGCCTCGCAACAACCTGGAAAGAAGGAATGATCCCCTTCATCATGTTCCAGTGCCACTCAGCCAGATTCTGCCATGTCTTATTCAGAGCTCGTTGGTGGAACCGAAAGCTCTCAAGCCTGTGCCAGAGCCTTACCCTCCAGGGTACAATCCCCATGCTCAGTGTGGTTACCATGGTGGATCTCCGGGGCATTCAACTGAAGATTGTAAGGCTTTCCAGGCAAAAGTGCAACAGTTGATCGACGAAGGGTGCATTTCCTTTCCAGAGGGAGTTTTGGTTGTGCATGACAACCTCTCAGCTGTCTGAGCTCGTAGATTCAGAGGGTTATTTTCAAAGGCCAGTGGTCCAGACAGGCAGACGTCCTCAGCATTGGCAGTCCTCGAACTTTTTATCATTTGCATTTGTAGTTTCTTTTCTGTTAGTTACTACTTGCTGTTAAACATTGTATGTTTTGAATGGTAATATTAATAAAGTGACTATGCATTTTCTGAATTAATCATGTCGTTGTCACTCATTTACTGCATTGCACTGACACTTGCATTTTATTCACTCCACTTTATCACTATGATTAGCAAAGATTGGAGGGAGGATGATGAAACTGAATACTCATAACCAATGATCGTATGCTTTCGGATAAAACCTTGCCTATGACGTACAAGGCATTGTTTCAAATCCCCTAAACACCGGAGAGATAAGGAAGAGAATCCCTTGTTAACCACTTCGAGCCGAGAAGTAGGAGTTTTTTTTTCTGGACTTTTAAACCCTCACATCTTAACCCGGGGCAGGGTAGTTGTCAGTTAGCTTGATCGAGCGTTCAAGTATTATAGAGGAGTGTTGTCTTTCGGGGACCAATCACATCATATTCCTCCCCAGAGGTCGTACCTCGTCAACCACAATGGCTGAGCCTCACCAATCAGAGTGAGACAGTTACAACTTTTCGGAGCAATCAAGGCAGCCAGTGTCGCACGACTCGTTCCAAAAAAAGAAATAAAAAAGGAATAAGAAAGCCCGCTAAGTAAAAAAGAAAAGCTAGAAAGCAAATACTTAGGCAAAAATCAGGGCATCCCGCTGGACTTCAAAAGAAAAATCGAAAAGAACTCTGAAGAGTCGGTCCAAGCAAAAATTAGGGAATCAAAAGAACGAAAAAGAAAAGATATAAAAAGAAAAATCTTCAAACAAGGACAAAGTCGTGTGGATACTGACACCGAAACGAAAGAGGAGTAACGGTCACTCCGAAAACCTTGTGAATTCTTTAACCAGTTGTCCCCAATATTCAACATACCTCTCGAAGAGGCGAGCGCTCGAGCTAAGTTAACTGAACTTTAGGATCGGAGATCATCACGTAGATGGGGTGGGTACAAATCATAATTTGAGCCGACTATCCTTTGTTTCACGAACCGTGAACCCGACCACGATACAACCCTTAAAAGACCTAATTGAGGCAGGGTTATTCTGAAAGCGCATTACGATAAGGTTGAGTAACCTGACTCCTACATGATTTGCTAATCATATCCTTGTTGTATTTTTCACTGATCACATCAGCACTACGTTTGAACTCTGGTTCATTCGTCACTCACTAGCATGACACGTAAATGAGTGACAATACACTTTTTTAAAATCTGCATGAACACTGCATTAAAATTACCATTCGTGAATAAACAATTTTAATTGCAGGTCAGTAGTTAATACGAAGGAGCTCCAACGGAGAGTAGTCAATCAGGACCGAATCGTAGCAGTCTGGATCAGAACGGTATGCTGTGAAACCCTGTGAATCTGGGGCCTTGACTTCCTGTGAGTTTGGAATCAGTTTGTCTGAGGACAAGTCCTGGAGTATCAGTTGATTATGGGGCAGTTTATGCAAGAAGCGGTTGATCGGAAGTGAATCTTCTCGAGACCCAATCAGGGGCAGTTATCCAGAATTCTTGCAATTTGAGGGCAGATCCCTCCAGTGTTCAATCAGAGCATGTTGAGTCGCTCACCGCTCGTTCAGGGGCAAACTACTTCAGAGATATTGAAGCCAACCATGCTGAGAGTTGATTAGTGGAGGATGAATCCTCCCGTTGTACAGGTGTTGGGGCAAGCCATCTGAAGGTTGTTTTGTTGCCAACCACTGTTGCACCCCAAAATTTGACCAACAATTATTCATCCATCTAGTGTTTTGAGAGTTGATACCTTCATCAGATAATTCAAGGGATCTCCAGAGAAGTGGTTTGAAACCAGGGTTGTGTGCTTCACAGTTTGAAAGTTGTGGGAGCCCCTCAGATGATTCTGAGACTTTGAGATTGAATTTGATGATTTGAGAAAGCCTATGAGATGTCTTGATAGCCCTCATGAATGCCAGAGAGGTCATTATGCAAGAGTTCAGAGGATTCAACCATGAATGGTAGAATTAGGGTTTTGACTGGGTCAACCCTAGATCAGCTGAAGATTTGGAGAAGGTTGAGACTCAATCCAAGGGCCATGAGATCATGGAATGATGCATAGAGATGTTATAAAGATGATTCCTAGACCAAATCATCATGATTGAGGAGTTTGAGAAGTTTCAAGTTAGGGTTTCTGAGGATTGTCAGTGGAAAAACCCTAATTTGATCCCTATCTTCCAGGCAGTTTTAGCACTAGATGTGTTTGATATCTCATTTTCCCCACAACATGAATGTTGTAGAGCTTGTTCTAAGCTTTAGTTTGAGTGGTGGAAGTCCTTGATAGGAGTTACAGAGCTCAAGTTATGGTTTTGACAAATTACAGGTCAGCAGAAGTGTGTGAATCTGGGTCCTTGAAAGTCACCCAACTTCCAGACAACTTTGGCCCTAGTAGGATGATTCCTATGGTTTCTTGGTCAACATGAATGTTGAAGAGGATCTTCTTAGCTTTAATTTGAGTGGTAGAAGTCCTTGGTTGGATTTGTGGAACTCAACTTATGGTTTGAACAAGACAGGGGTATTTTGGTCATTTGTCAGTTATAGGTCATTTTAGCCAATGCCTAAAACTCCTATTTCCAAGCCTCAAATGGAAAAACTCAAAACATGAAAGTTGCTCAAAATGTGATTTTAAGTCTAGAAAGAAGGTCACAAATTGTTGAAAAAGCACATAGCACAAGATTCCATGATTGGTCAAGAATGAACTAAAAATGACTTATAACTTTGAAAAGTTGAAATTGAAAAGTGATTTGGGAGATCTACAAATCCAGAATAGGTCATCCAATATATCATTTTGATTGGAAAAAACATTTTGAGAAGATTGGTTTAAGTAGAATTTTCATTTGAGGCTTAAAAAATGGACTTCCTTTGGAAATTTCTTACTTGCATAAGAAGGCAATGTTGAAAAACCCTACATAAGCAACAAATGCACTTGTTTTTCACTTATCCTCATTCAATAACTCATGTAAGGAGAATTTGGCAATGAATTGCAAGGCATAGCATGTGGTATATGAGAAATCCAACATGGCATATCATGGAACTTTCATGAAGTTTCCACACTTTTCTAGATGAATCTAGAAACATCCAATGATTAATATTTAAAGAGGGCATCAAAGAGTGATGAGAGGTTGGTGAAAGTTGGAATCAAGTCAGAGGAGAGAGAGAGATACATAGCCATTGGAGAGATTTCTTCAAGTTGAAGCAAGTTGAGATATCTTGCACTACCAGCCATCTCCTTCATCACCATTGCAAACAGAATACTGAGAATCATTCAAGGACCATCTGCAAGCAATTCCAAGGCTGGGAACCACCTCTACACCACTGCACCATTAACTTCTTGACAGGTTCTTCTTCACTCTCTATCTCTTAATTTAATGAGCCTCGATTAGTTTTATAGCCATAGAAAGATTGTGTTAGGGTAGAGGATTAATCCCTGAGAGTTAGAACAAGATTGGTGAAGTTTCACACCAGGGCCATGATTCTTGGATCTTCAATAATTCGTCGTTTAATGAGTTTTAATCAGCATGGATTAGTGTATGATAGCTAGCATGGCTTGTAGAACAAGTTTGTAGCTTTAGACTGAGGTTTGATGAAGGATTGGTATCAGTCGAGCATGGTGGTACCAGGGTGTTAATGCTTTCTGTTGGAGCAACCTAGGTTGAATTAGGAAAATCTGATCGTATGGTTGTAATCTAGGCATTTAGTAGGTGTTTTTTCATGTTGGAGTCGAGGGAAGCCGTGGCCTGAGCAATGAGATATTAGAGCTCGAAGGTTGGCTCATGAAGTTAGGGTTTCTGAAAACCCTAGGGAGTTTGGAGAAGACGAAGCAGGAGCCGTTCGATCAGTTCCAAAGATTGACTCATTCTCCCCATCGTGTGGCTGTGATCGCGCCTGAGAAAAGGAGGGAATTTTTAAATCTGATGAAACGCAGCGTTTCATTAAAGGGCATTCTGGGCCCAGAACGCTACTTGCACCCCCCTTTTTGTTTGGCCCATTCATTTCTAACTGGCGCGCTTACTTAATGCACCCCCCCCCCCCCTCCCTTTAATTCAATTAAATTGTTTTAATTTTCTTCTTTTATTTTTCTGATTTGAATAATGCATTAAAAATAGTTAAAAAATGATTTTTAATTTCTTCTTTTTTTCATGAGTAGATTAAAATGAGTAGAAAATTATAAAAATAAAATTGAGATTTTATTTTTATGTTTGATATTTTTAATGAATTTTCCAATTAAATAGCTTTTTAATTGTTTCATTTTGATATTTGATTTTGTAGGAATTGTTTTAGTACTTTCCATTAATCTTTTTTACCCATTCTTTTTTGTGCAATTAGATGATGAGTCATACTTCCCCATAGGATTTTTTCTAGATTTTTTAGAATTGATCTTGGTTAGTTTAATTAGGGTTGACTTAGGATAGTCTAATTAGGGTTTAGAATTGTGCTTAGGTGATGAATCATTTTCTTTGAGCAAGTTTTATCTTGATTTTTAGGTAGAAACCTTTGTAGATGTTATGAGTAGGTGTTGAGGACCCTTATGAATATTTGTTAAATTTTCCCCCACTAGTTTAGTATTTTTAGGTTATCTGGAGATTGCCTGATGACTTGGTTTGTTCAGTGGGTTATCTGTCCATTTGGGGGGTTCTTTCTGAGGAATTTGCTGGAGGGCTTGTGTTGCCTTGAGGATATGGATGGAGAGCATCATAAGGAGAAGCTTGTAGATCAAGATGCAGAGACCCAGAGCTTGGCTGATGCCCTGTTGGTGAGGTTTGAGAGCTTGAAGTTTGAAGGAAGTTCATGGTACTTTCCTGAGGAAGGCACTATGAATGACTTTCATCCTTCCTTCTCACCTCTTCCTTAAGTATCCAATGATGTTGGAGCCAACTTGTGAGTTTAATTTCTCCTGAGGAGGAATGTGAACTGATCACTTGTTGTTGAGCCACATGGGATACAACTCCTAAGTGGAAGCCTCCTAGTACTTTCCTGAGGAAGGTCCTATGGGTCTATTCACTTAGTTCCCTTAGTTTATCTAGGATTCCTTAAGTATCCAATGATGTTGGAGCCAACTTGTGAGTTTAATTTCTCCTGAGGAGGAATGTAAACTGATCACTTGTTGTTGAGCCACATGGGATACAACTCCTAAGTGGAAGCCTCCTAGTACTTTCCTGAGGAAGGTCCTATGAGTCTATTCACTTAGCTCCACTAGTTCAAATAGGATTTCCTAAATATCCAGTGATGTTGGAGCCTGCTTGTGAGTTTAGTTTCTCCTGAGGAGGAATGTAAACTGATCACAGTGGTTGAGCCACATAGGGTATGACTCCTGAGTATACACCTCCTAGTGCTTTCCTGAGGAAGACACTATGAGTCTGATTGCTTAGCTCCCTGTCTTTGGTAAGCTTATTCTGAAGCTTGAAGACTGGGAATGATTTCTCTTGTTTAGAGTTTTGCTTGAGAGCTTGCTTAGATTTTGGTTCAGATTCTGTGTTAAGGTTAGGATTAGATATAGATGATTCTTTCTCAAGCATGTGTTTTGTTTGCCTGATGCCACTTCATTTCTCTCATCTGTATATTGCTTGATAGCATGTTGTTTATTTTCAGTATGATTGCTGTTATTTCATGACTAGCTTGAGGTTGAGATGAGCTTGTGGAGGCTGAAACCCCACACACATTTCCTCCCTCACTTGCATTGCATGCATTTTACTGTTAAAAGCTGATGTTTTTGTCTGTTTCTGTGTATCATTGACATGATCCCGTAGGACTCTCATTTCTTCTGACGAGGATTTGATGATAGACTTTTAGGTTGAAACCCATGCATGATAACATCTAGGAGTTCCCTGTTCAAACCTCAACCATAGGATGAATCCATGGCATGATAACAGTAGGACTTGATAGTCTCCCTCCTAGTTGAGCTGTTTCCTGTAGTTTCCCGAACTACGTTTGCTCTGATCTTTCATACCAGATGAAAGTACGTAGGCATAGGATGCGATATCCTAGCGAGCAACCTTCCCCATCTTCCTCCCCGTAGTTAGCCGAACTACGTTGACTCTGATTTCTCATTCTCTGATGGGAATACGTAGGCATAAAGCGCGACGCTTTGCCGAGTCATTTTTCCTTTCTTTTTCAGCCAGCCTTGATAGGTAGATAGATTATAACCAACCCGTCCAAGTAAACAAACAAGCGAGGATCCCGTCGAGTACGACGGACGTGAGGGGTGCTAATACCTTCCCCTTGCGTAACCGACTCCCGAACCCAGACAATGGTTGCGATGACCTTGTCTTACCCTTTTTCGTCAGGTTTTTCCGATCGTTTCCTTTCCCGCTCTGAGGGATAAATAACGAAAGGTGGCGACTCTTCTGTCATGCCGGCACCTTATTTTTCGCGCAAGCGACAGCTGGCGACTCTGCTGGGGACCGAACCCAGAATCTCTGGTTCTCCGGTTCCCTATGAGAGTCAATCCTATCGTTTGTGTGTTTGCTTGTTGGGTTGCGTTTATTTATCGCATTTTTACTTCCCGCACTTTACTTCCCGCATTTTATTTCCCGCATTTTATTTCCAGTTCGATATGATTATCTGTGCTGCTGTGGGAGAGGGATGTTACTGTGAGTGAAAAGCCGGACCTGGGCTTTGAGTACACACCTAGATATAGTTGCGGAGAAGTAGTAGACGAACCTGTCTGCTGAGCAGGCACAGTTCCCTACGAAAATCTGCGCTCAGACGAGATTCTTGCAGAGGTGCTCCTTTCCGGTCCTGAGGATCTGAGAGGAGTCCAGACGTGAGGATTGTCGACTCTGGGGACCGATCATTTGGAAGTCAGCTAAGAGAGGCCTCTTCATGACTTGACGATGCCACTCCTTCTGGGAATCGTATTGTCACTCATGAAAGTCTGTGACGCTGACGACCGCATAGGATGCCGTACCTTTGTCCGTGGATTAGGTCCATCATACCTGTGAGTGGGTTGGGATATTGCAGGAAACTTTGACCTCCAGACTACCTGGTTTTCTTGACAGTAAATCAGTTATGTTGGGTTCTCAGTTGCAGAGATGTTCTTGATAGAGCAAGGGTTTGATCAGAAGATCTTATCATCGGGTGTTCGTCTGTTCCCGATGGAGCAGGGTTTGATCAGAGGATTTTATCATCAGGTGTTTGTCTGTTCTTGATAGAGCAGGCTTTGATCAGTGTATTATTATCAGAAGTTTGTTCTGGATGGAGCAGATTTTTGAGTGAGGTCTGAAGATCTCGTCAGCAGTTGTTGTTTGTTCTTGATAGGGCAGATTTTGAGTGGGGTCTGAAGATCTCATCAACAGCTGTGCATTTGTTCTTGAGGGGGCAGATTTTTGATTTGGGGTCTGAAGACTTCATCAGCGGACGCTTTCTGATCATACATCCCGGGTCCTTATTATCAGGCACTTATGCTTGTCAGAGCAGAATTTTGATCTCGATCCTATCAGATGGTTATTCTCAGCCGATCAGATCAGTGGTTTTACACCGGGGTTTCCTCCTCATCAGTGACTGTTGACACCGAATCTCCACAGCAGCCACCTGGATATATTATTGCATGCCTGCATTTTGCATTATTGCATATTCATGTTTGCATTCCATTAGCATGTGTCTGTGCTGCAGGCGCATTTCGTACCCTGATTCTGGTGTCCCGAGCAAGATGAGATATTTTCTTCCATGAATGGATCCAGTCTTATCATTGCAGTGACACTATGTTGGCACGTTGACACCAGAATTAGGGGTGATCTCCTAAACGTACAGACACCCATGACATTAGCATAATTCATCTTGCATGACAGAAGTCGGGGCTTGTCTTCTAACCCTTGTGTTTGCAGGTTTGACTCAGAATCAAGCAGCTCAGATTGATGGAGCAGGTACAAGCTGAACTGGGGAAAATCCGAAGCCAACTGGGGCAGGTCATGAATGACATACGGGCAGTGCGTCTGGACCAACAAGTACTCAGAGAGGAGAATCAGCAGCTGCAGAATCAGTTGAGCTTTCTCATGGGAGTAGTGAGAAGTATGCTAAATAAGGAGAGGGGTCAAGCACCCAAGGAGGAGACCAAAGTGCTTCCTCCGTTACCGTCAGTGCCACCTGTGCCGAAGCCAAGTGGACCGCATAGATCCTCTACACAGCATGAAGCTCGAGGCCTGTCTCGTCAGCAGCCGCGCCAGGCATCTCAGAATAACCCTGAAGGTTATGGTCAAAAGAAGAAGCTACTTGATAGAGCTGTAGACCCACTACCTGTGAGTTATGCCCAGCTGCTGCCGCTGTTGGTTCAGAACCGTGTTCTCAAGCTTCGGACCTCAAATCCACCAGATGACGTGTCACCAGACGTTGATCTCAGCATGCGTTGTGATTTCCACTCGGGAGCACCGGGGCACCATGTTGAAACATGTAAGGCTCTCCGGAATAAGATTCAGGACCTGATCGACTCAAGGGCGATTAGGCTTGTGTCGGGCGGCATAAGAGCATCGGGAAAGTTCATCCCTTACCCTGCGGAAGAGGTGGATGATTCCACTCCTTTGCCTGAAGCTGAGAAAGATCTGGAATACGTCCCACGACCTTTGGTGACTGAATCGCCTCGCTCGCAGTTTCTACCTGGATCAAGCTCAGGGACGCAAGCGCCTAAACGAGAGACCGTCGCCATTCAGAAACGACGACCTCTTGCTCCTGGGCGGAAAGAATACCAGCACCAGGATCACAAAAGACCTCGCAACCACGTGGAACAAAGGAATGTTTCTTTCCATCCAGTGCCTGTGCCGTATAGCCAGATTCTTCCACTGTTGGTTCAGAATTCCTTGGTGGAACCGAAAGCTCTCAAGCCCGTGCTAGAGCCTTACACTCCAGGGTACGATCCTCATGCTCAGTGTGGCTACCATGGTGGATCTCTGGGGCATTCAACTGAAGATTGCAAGGCTTTCCAGGCGAAAGTGCAGCAATTGATCGACCAAGGGTGTATTTCCTTTCCAGATGGAGTCTTGGTTGTGCGTGGCGACCTCTCAGCTATTTGAGCTCGCAGATTCAGAGGGTTATTTCCAGAAGCCAGTGATCCAGACAGGCAGACGTCCTCAACATTGGCAGTCCTCGGACTTTTTACCATTTGCACTTGTAGTTTCTTTTCTGTTAGTTACTACTTGCTATTAAACATTGTATGTTTCGAATGGTAATATTAATAAAGTGACGATGCATTTTTCTGAATTAGTTATGTCGTTGTCACTCATTTACTGCATTGCACTGACACTTGCATTTTATTTACTCCACTTTATTACTATGATTAGCAATGAGCGGAGGGAGGATGATGAAACTGAATGCTCATAACCGATGATCGTATTGCTTTCAGATAAAACTTTGCCGATGACGTACAAGGCATTGTTTCAAATCCCCAAACACCGGAGAGATAAGGAAGAGAATCCCTTGGTAACCACTTCGAGCCGAGAAGTAGGAGTTTTCTTTCGGACTTTTTAACCCTCGCATCTTAACCCGGGGCAGGGTAGTTGTCAGTTAGCTTGATCGAGCGTTCAAGTCTTATAGAGGAGTGTTGTCCTTTGGGGACCAATCACGTCATATTCCTCTCCAGAGGTCGTACCTCATCAACCACAATGGTTAAACCTCACCAATCAGGAGTGAGACAGTTATAATCCTTTCGGAGCAATCAAGACAACCAGTGTCGCACGACTTGTTCCAAGAAAAAAAGAGAAATAAGAAAGCCCGCTAAGTAAAAAAGAAAAGCTAGAAAGCAAATACTTAGGCAAAAATCAGGGCATCCCGCTGGACTTCAAAAGAAAAAATCGAAAAGAACTCAAAAGGAGTCAGTCCAGGCAAAAGTTAGGGAATCAAAAGAATGAAAAAGAAAGGATTATAAAAAAGGAAAATCCCCGAACAAGGACGAAGTCGTGTAGACACAGACACCAAAAACGAAAAGGAGTAACTGTCACTCCGAAACACCTTGAGAATTCTTTAACCAGTTGTTCCCAATGTTCAACATACCTCTCGAAGAGGAGAGCGCTCGAGCTAAGTTAACTGAACTTTAAGATCGGAGAACATCACGTAGAAGGGGTGGGTACAAATCATGATTTGAGCCAAATATCCTTTGCTTCACGAACCGTGAACCCGACCACGATACAACCCTTAAAAGACCTAATTGAGGCAGGGTTTATTCTGAGAGCGCATTACGATAAGGTTGAGTAACCTGACTCCTTCATGATTTGCTAATCATATCCTTATTGCATTTTTCACTGATCGCATCAGCACTACGTTTGAACTCTTTGGTTCACTCGTCACTCACTAGCATGATACGTAAATGAGTGACAGTACAACATTTTTCAAAATTTGCATGAACACTGCATTAGAATTACCATTCGTGAATAAACAATTTCAATTGCAGGTTGGTAGCTGACATGAAGGGACTTCAATAGGGAATAGTCAATCAGGACTGAATCGTCAGAGGTCTGGATCAGAATGGTATGCTGCGAAGCCCTGTGAATTTGGGGCAATGACTTCCAGCGAGTTTGGAATCAGTTTGTTTGAGGACAAGTCCCGGAGCATCAGTTGATTATGGGGCAGTTCATGCAAGAAGCAGTTGGCCGGAAGTGAATCTTCTCGAAACCCAACCAGGGGCAGTTATCCATAATTCTTGCGATTTGGGGCAGATCCCTCCAGTGTTCGATCAGAGCATGTTGAGTCGCTCATCGCTCGTTCAGGGGCAAACTACTTCAGAGATATTGAAGCCGACCATGCTGAGAGTTGGTTAGTTGAGGATGAATCCTCCCGTTGTGCAGATGCTGGGGCAAGCCCTCTGAAGATTGTCTTGTTGCCAGTTGTTTTCGGCTCAGATTGAATTATTCCCAAAGGTCGGATTGGGGCAAGTTGAATTGCGCTGGGGCAAGTTGTTCAAATGAGTTTGTTCACCCTAGAAAGAATTGAGTACCGGGGAATCGTGTCATTACCCTGCCAAAACCTGAACCTTCTGAAGAAGCCTTGCGGTCATTGGATTACCATCCTACAGCATAACCTGTTACTTGACTCCATGATTGGTAGCCTGTATTCCCTGTGTTGACGTTGTTGAATCAAGATTGTTTTCTCAGCAGAGATGTACGGTTTGAGGTTGTTCCCCCCTGTACAGTTTGAGACTGCAGCAGATCGAGATGGCGTTTATCCCTTATCAGATTAAGGGTCAAGATAAACCTCGGCAGACCAGGATTGACATCCCCGAAGCAAGATGAGTCCTCCTTCTTCAGCAGAGTTCAGTGATCTCTCCTCCGCGGAATCAGAATCAGATAGTGAGCATTGATATGTCTTCCCCAGGTAGAGGTGATTCTCTTCCCCCAAGCAGACGCATCCTGAGGGAACGTCACCTCATCAGCTGAGTTAAGCGCCGAAGAATGATTGAGTACCGTAGCTCGTCTTTCCCCAGCACCGGGTCACAAGTGCAGATTCCAGAGAAATGTTCGGGAGCCGAAGCTCGTGTTTTCCCCAGTAAAATCGCTGAAGCAGGATTTTCCCCCGCACCGGGTCACAAGTGCAGGTTTAGTAGGAAGCTAGTCGTATACCGGAGTATGCAGTAACTGATAGTGCCAGACTGAAGTCTCCAGTGGAATTGAGATTCCTCACCAGAATCAGGCTCTCTCCTGAAGATGGACGATTCCTTCTTCCCCAGTAGAGTGTTGGGACAGCTGATGTTGTATTCCCCGGCAGAGTTGTACTCTCCCCCGAAGTCAGATGATTCTTTCCTCCCCAGCGGAATTGAAGTTCCCCATCAGAGTTGCCCTCTCCAGCGAAGTAGAATGATTTCTATCCCCGGCCGAGTCCGCAGAAAAGCAGAATCCTCGGAAGTTGATCAGGTCATGATCAATTTTCCTCAGCAGAGCGTAGAGCAGCTGATGTTGTATTCCCCCAGAGTCGTACTCTATCCAGCGAAGCAGAACGATTTCTCCTTCCTCAGCCAAATTTGCAGATGTCCAAGAGACCCGAATCCTTGGAAGTTGATCAGATCATGATTGGTTTTTCCCCAGTGGAGTGTTGAGCAGCTGAAGTTGGCTCCCCACAGAGTGGTCATCCCCAGAAGAGTAGCCGAGACGGCCGCGCATTTCATTCTCGCGATTGATATCAGCAGATCCAAGTTCTCGTAGAGCTTCATCCCCTGCAACAGTCAGCTGAAGTTGTTCCCCTGCAGCAGTTCGCGGAAGATTGATTCCCCAGACAGAGCCTAATTGATATTGGCGTGTTCACATTCTCCTCAGCAGGATGATTCCTCTACCTGAGTGGTTCTTTCTCCTTGACAGGAGGATTCCCCCCTCGGCATTTATTTTGCTGACGGGACCGCATCATTGTGCATGACTGCATGGCATTTAACATAGCATTTAACACTGCATAGCATTGTGCCTGATTGCATAGCATTGTGCATGAGTGCATAGCATTTAGCATAAGTACATATCATTCCCACCGTATGGGGCCTAGTGCAGAAGCATACGCATCATAAGCATGACCTAGGTCATTATCATCCTTATTGTACAGGTGTACTACCGAAAGACCGGTTGCCCAGGACGATTCCTGATATTCTCTCCAACAAGGTCGCTCTCTTAAGATGATTCTAAAAGACCCCGGTGTGATCCCCGCAGTCGCTCACTCAAGATGATTTTTGAGACCCCCAGCGGAGCCTTCAGTTCGAGATGATTCTCAAATCCCTCAGCAGAGCCGTTTGCTTAAGATGACTCTTAAGACCTCAGTACAGTTTCCCGAGCTGTTTGCTTAAGATGATTCTTGAGCTCCCCAGTAGCGTCCGCAGCAAGAGTTGCCCAGGAAGATTTCTGGAACCCCCAACGGAGTGGAGGGCTTTTCCCCAGCAGGTGGTTGGCACTTCCCCAGCAGCAAGCAGGTAGATTGATATCCCCAGCCGAGCACAATTATGATTGGCAGATGAAAGGTTCCCCCAAACAGATCCCGAAGGATTGTCCAGCAAGCTGAAGTTTGTTTATCCCGCAAGTTTGAGAACTTAATGGCATGAGTGTCTTGTAGCCCGACGGCTATGTTCCCCAGAAGGGTCATTTCCCAAAAAGTCGTTCAGGGCATCTATCGCTTTCCCCATGCAGAGTATAGCAGAGGACAGTGCGTTGATCAGCCTGATGTGCTGTGCTCTCCGGAGGAGTCCGTCATCCTCAAGTATAAGTCCAGATGAGATCGGCAGAAAATGCAGCTCCCTTGAAGGGTAGCTCTCCCTCAGTAAAGTTGATAGGAATCGTCTGAGTATGCTCTTTCGTTATTCCCCAGCAGTTGTTGAAGTCGTTTGGGTGAACTCTCTCGTCTTTCTGCAGCAAAGTCTACAAGGTCGTTGGGTGAACCCTTCTTCCTTTTTCCCCAGTGAGTCGTCAGGATTATTTGGGGTGAACCCTCATTCCTCTCTCCTCAACAGAGTTGTTAACGTGATGATTATGTCCGGTGACCCGACATGTTTGCTTTTAATTAGCAACGACTTGACAGGATGTCAAGTGAGTAGCAGCATGATATGTCTGCCCCAGCAATGATGTCTAATCTGAAGATGGATTTCATAAGCGCCAGAAGGCGATATCAGAAGGTTCCTGTGAAGCCAGATTTCCGTGTGGATGAAGCAACGGGTGGCTGAAGACAAGGTTCCAGGGTTGTAGATACAACAGAGTGATCCGTGTGAGTCTGAAGACCAGGTCAGTTATCCTGAGGTGATGATTGATCGCGATCAAGTGAATGATACGTCTTCTGATTGAAGTCGAAGATGTTTCTCCAGCTGAAGCGGAGTTTTGCCTGTAGGCAAAGTGTTTGAATCCCCGTGGAGTCATGAGTGGCTCAGGATACCATTTCTCTGACTAAAGTCACAGATTTCTTATGCTGAAGCAAAGGTGCCTGAAGGCAAGGTTATCCCCCAAGGTCGTGAAGGACCTAGGATTCATTATTCGGGCTGAAGGCCGAAGTATATCCCTGACTGAAGTCTCGGATGCTCTATAGCAGAGGTGGAGTTGCCTGAAGGCAGATTCATGTATCCTTGAAGGGCAAGGATCACTTTCTTCAGACTGAAGTCGAAGGATACCTCCTGCAGAGTTGCCATCCTTGGAGGCCAAGGATGCTTATCTTCAGAAGTACTTGAAGATCTTTTCTAGCTGAAGCTGGAAGTGGCCAGGGGCCAGGGTTTCATCTATCTTCATAAGTGCTTGAAGATCTTTTCTAGCTGAAGCTAGAGGCGGCCAGGGGCCAGGGTTTCATATGTCTTTAATGTTGAAGTTCTACAGCGGGCAGTGTGCAGCAGTATTCCGATGTTCGTCATGGTTCTGAGGGTGAACCCCAGATCAGAGTGTGCTCGGTTAAGTCTCTCCTTCCCAGCGGAGTAGCTTCAGGCAGCGAGGTTGGATGTTTGTTTGACGGCAATGTCAGACTCCTTAAATCCCCAGTAGAGATGATGTTGGTACGACGACGATGTTGAGTGTCTCTCAGAATGATGTTTGTTTCCGGCGGCGATGTCAGATCAGTATCTCTCCAGCTAGTTGTTGAGCAGCTAGTGTTGCAGTGTTCAAAGATTTGTTCCCCGCAGAGTACCGTGTGCTTATGCAGTTGGCAAATTTTCGGGTTTACCGATATTCAACCGTCTCGTACCTTGATTGGTTGAGAGCCGTTCGCTTCGCACCCAATCAGGTTCAAGCCGTTTGAATAGGGGCAGCTGTTGCACCCCAAAATTTGACCAACAATTATTCATCCATCTAGTGTTTTGAGAGTTGATACCTTCATCAGATAATTCAAGGGATCTCCAGAGAAGTGGTTTGAAACCAGGGTTGTGTGCTTCACAGTTTGAAAGTTGTGGGAGCCCCTCAGATGATTCTGAGACTTTGAGATTGAATTTGATGATTTGAGAAAGCCTATGAGATGTCTTGATAGCCCTCATGAATGCCAGAGAGGTCATTATGCAAGAGTTCAGAGGATTCAACCATGAATGGTAGAATTAGGGTTTTGACTGGGTCAACCCTAGATCAGCTGAAGATTTGGAGAAGGTTGAGACTCAATCCAAGGGCCATGAGATCATGGAATGATGCATAGAGATGTTATAAAGATGATTCCTAGACCAACTCATCATGATTGAGGAGTTTGAGAAGTTTCAAGTTAGGGTTTCTGAGGATTGTCAGTGGAAAAACCCTAATTTGATCCCTATCTTCCAGGCAGTTTTAGCACTAGATGTGTTTGATATCTCATTTTCCCCACAACATGAATGTTGTAGAGCTTGTTCTAAGCTTTAGTTTGAGTGGTGGAAGTCCTTGATAGGAGTTACAGAGCTCAAGTTATGGTTTTGACAAATTACAGGTCAGCAGAAGTGTGTGAATCTGGGTCCTTGAAAGTCACCCAACTTCCAGACAACTTTGGCCCTAGTAGGATGATTCCTATGGTTTCTTGGTCAACATGAATGTTGAAGAGGATCTTCTTAGCTTTAATTTGAGTGGTAGAAGTCCTTGGTTGGATTTGTGGAACTCAACTTATGGTTTGAACAAGACAGGGGTATTTTGGTCATTTGTCAGTTATAGGTCATTTTAGCCAATGCCTAAAACTCCTATTTCCAAGCCTCAAATGGAAAAACTCAAAACATGAAAGTTGCTCAAAATGTGATTTTAAGTCTAGAAAGAAGGTCACAAATTGTTGAAAAAGCACATAGCACAAGATTCCATGATTGGTCAAGAATGAACTAAAAATGACTTATAACTTTGAAAAGTTGAAATTGAAAAGTGATTTGGGAGATCTACAAATCCAGAATAGGTCATCCAATATATCATTTTGATTGGAAAAAACATTTTGAGAAGATTGGTTTAAGTAGAATTTTCATTTGAGGCTTAAAAAATGGACTTCCTTTGGAAATTTCTTACTTGCATAAGAAGGCAATGTTGAAAAACCCTACATAAGCAACAAATGCACTTGTTTTTCACTTATCCTCATTCAATAACTCATGTAAGGAGAATTTGGCAATGAATTGCAAGGCATAGCATGTGGTATATGAGAAATCCAACATGGCATATCATGGAACTTTCATGAAGTTTCCACACTTTTCTAGATGAATCTAGAAACATCCAATGATTAATATTTAAAGAGGGCATCAAAGAGTGATGAGAGGTTGGTGAAAGTTGGAATCAAGTCAGAGGAGAGAGAGAGATACATAGCCATTGGAGAGATTTCTTCAAGTTGAAGCAAGTTGAGATATCTTGCACTACCAGCCATCTCCTTCATCACCATTGCAAACAGAATACTGAGAATCATTCAAGGACCATCTGCAAGCAATTCCAAGGCTGGGAACCACCTCTACACCACTGCACCATTAACTTCTTGACAGGTTCTTCTTCACTCTCTATCTCTTAATTTAATGAGCCTCGATTAGTTTTATAGCCATAGAAAGATTGTGTTAGGGTAGAGGATTAATCCCTGAGAGTTAGAACAAGATTGGTGAAGTTTCACACCAGGGCCATGATTCTTGGATCTTCAATAATTCGTCGTTTAATGAGTTTTAATCAGCATGGATTAGTGTATGATAGCTAGCATGGCTTGTAGAACAAGTTTGTAGCTTTAGACTGAGGTTTGATGAAGGATTGGTATCAGTCGAGCATGGTGGTACCAGGGTGTTAATGCTTTCTGTTGGAGCAACCTAGGTTGAATTAGGAAAATCTGATCGTATGGTTGTAATCTAGGCATTTAGTAGGTGTTTTTTCATGTTGGAGTCGAGGGAAGCCGTGGCCTGAGCAATGAGATATTAGAGCTCGAAGGTTGGCTCATGAAGTTAGGGTTTCTGAAAACCCTAGGGAGTTTGGAGAAGACGAAGCAGGAGCCGTTCGATCAGTTCCAAAGATTGACTCATTCTCCCCATCGTGTGGCTGTGATCGCGCCTGAGAAAAGGAGGGAATTTTTAAATCTGATGAAACGCAGCGTTTCATTAAAGGGCATTCTGGGCCCAGAACGCTACTTGCACCCCCCTTTTTGTTTGGCCCATTCATTTCTAACTGGCGCGCTTACTTAATGCACCCCCCCCTCCCTTTAATTCAATTAAATTGTTTTAATTTTCTTCTTTTATTTTTCTGATTTGAATAATGCATTAAAAATAGTTAAAAAATGATTTTTAATTTCTTCTTTTTTTCATGAGTAGATTAAAATGAGTAGAAAATTATAAAAATAAAATTGAGATTTTATTTTTATGTTTGATATTTTTAATGAATTTTCCAATTAAATAGCTTTTTAATTGTTTCATTTTGATATTTGATTTTGTAGGAATTGTTTTAGTACTTTCCATTAATCTTTTTTACCCATTCTTTTTTGTGCAATTAGATGATGAGTCATACTTCCCCATAGGATTTTTTCTAGATTTTTTAGAATTGATCTTGGTTAGTTTAATTAGGGTTGACTTAGGATAGTCTAATTAGGGTTTAGAATTGTGCTTAGGTGATGAATCATTTTCTTTGAGCAAGTTTTATCTTGATTTTTAGGTAGAAACCTTTGTAGATGTTATGAGTAGGTGTTGAGGACCCTTATGAATATTTGTTAAATTTTCCCCCACTAGTTTAGTATTTTTAGGTTATCTGGAGATTGCCTGATGACTTGGTTTGTTCAGTGGGTTATCTGTCCATTTGGGGGGTTCTTTCTGAGGAATTTGCTGGAGGGCTTGTGTTGCCTTGAGGATATGGATGGAGAGCATCATAAGGAGAAGCTTGTAGATCAAGATGCAGAGACCCAGAGCTTGGCTGATGCCCTGTTGGTGAGGTTTGAGAGCTTGAAGTTTGAAGGAAGTTCATGGTACTTTCCTGAGGAAGGCACTATGAATGACTTTCATCCTTCCTTCTCACCTCTTCCTTAAGTATCCAATGATGTTGGAGCCAACTTGTGAGTTTAATTTCTCCTGAGGAGGAATGTGAACTGATCACTTGTTGTTGAGCCACATGGGATACAACTCCTAAGTGGAAGCCTCCTAGTACTTTCCTGAGGAAGGTCCTATGGGTCTATTCACTTAGTTCCCTTAGTTTATCTAGGATTCCTTAAGTATCCAATGATGTTGGAGCCAACTTGTGAGTTTAATTTCTCCTGAGGAGGAATGTAAACTGATCACTTGTTGTTGAGCCACAT
Organism: Lathyrus sativus; assembly: GCA_963859935.3. Lineage (NCBI taxonomy): Eukaryota > Viridiplantae > Streptophyta > Magnoliopsida > Fabales > Fabaceae > Lathyrus > Lathyrus sativus. The sequence continues at coordinate 595,612,310 of OZ012740.1, read as the reverse complement.
GGGATACAACTCCTAAGTGGAAGCCTCCTAGTACTTTCCTGAGGAAGGTCCTATGAGTCTATTCACTTAGCTCCACTAGTTCAAATAGGATTTCCTAAATATCCAGTGATGTTGGAGCCTGCTTGTGAGTTTAGTTTCTCCTGAGGAGGAATGTAAACTGATCACAGTGGTTGAGCCACATAGGGTATGACTCCTGAGTATACACCTCCTAGTGCTTTCCTGAGGAAGACACTATGAGTCTGATTGCTTAGCTCCCTGTCTTTGGTAAGCTTATTCTGAAGCTTGAAGACTGGGAATGATTTCTCTTGTTTAGAGTTTTGCTTGAGAGCTTGCTTAGATTTTGGTTCAGATTCTGTGTTAAGGTTAGGATTAGATATAGATGATTCTTTCTCAAGCATGTGTTTTGTTTGCCTGATGCCACTTCATTTCTCTCATCTGTATATTGCTTGATAGCATGTTGTTTATTTTCAGTATGATTGCTGTTATTTCATGACTAGCTTGAGGTTGAGATGAGCTTGTGGAGGCTGAAACCCCACACACATTTCCTCCCTCACTTGCATTGCATGCATTTTACTGTTAAAAGCTGATGTTTTTGTCTGTTTCTGTGTATCATTGACATGATCCCGTAGGACTCTCATTTCTTCTGACGAGGATTTGATGATAGACTTTTAGGTTGAAACCCATGCATGATAACATCTAGGAGTTCCCTGTTCAAACCTCAACCATAGGATGAATCCATGGCATGATAACAGTAGGACTTGATAGTCTCCCTCCTAGTTGAGCTGTTTCCTGTAGTTTCCCGAACTACGTTTGCTCTGATCTTTCATACCAGATGAAAGTACGTAGGCATAGGATGCGATATCCTAGCGAGCAACCTTCCCCATCTTCCTCCCCGTAGTTAGCCGAACTACGTTGACTCTGATTTCTCATTCTCTGATGGGAATACGTAGGCATAAAGCGCGACGCTTTGCCGAGTCATTTTTCCTTTCTTTTTCAGCCAGCCTTGATAGGTAGATAGATTATAACCAACCCGTCCAAGTAAACAAACAAGCGAGGATCCCGTCGAGTACGACGGACGTGAGGGGTGCTAATACCTTCCCCTTGCGTAACCGACTCCCGAACCCAGACAATGGTTGCGATGACCTTGTCTTACCCTTTTTCGTCAGGTTTTTCCGATCGTTTCCTTTCCCGCTCTGAGGGATAAATAACGAAAGGTGGCGACTCTTCTGTCATGCCGGCACCTTATTTTTCGCGCAAGCGACAACCACTCTCTGTTCAGAAAGAATTTTCCCAAAAGTCGGATTGGGGCAAGTTGGATTGTACTGGGGCAAGTTGTTCAAATGAGTTTGTTCACCCTAGCAAGAATTGAGTGTCGGGGAATCATGTCATTACCCTGCCAAAACCTGAGCCTTCTGAAGAAGCCTTGCTGTCATTGGATTGTTATCCTACAGCCTAACCTGTTACTCGGCTCCATGATTGGTAGTCTGTATTCCCTGTGTTGACATTGTTGAACCAGGATTGTTTCTAAGCAGAGATGTACAGTTTGAGATTGTTTCCCCTGTGCAGTTTGAGACTGCAGCAAATTAAGATGGCATTCATCCCTTATCATAGTAGGATCAAGATTATCCTCAGCAGGGTTTGATTGATATTCCCGACAGAGTATGGCCATCCCAGGCATTGAACGTTGATTAGCCTGATGTGCTACTCTTTCCTAAGTGGGTTGAGACTGAAGCTTTCCCTGACCGGCAGATTTGGGTTTATTTCCCCAGCAGTGGGACTGATGCAATGTTGTATCCCCACAGAGTCCGAGTGTGACTCCCTTTCCCTCCGAGTCTAGGTCATTGACTCATTCCTCAAGCATAGGTCGACGGTGATTCCCTCATTGAGTAATCTCTAGACGGGTAGATTTTGATGTCAGCCAGAGAAGAGTTATTTCTCAGCAGATTGCTTCGTACCCTATAAGGACTTAGGGTGTTCAAAAAAAGACCGTTCAGGGTTGTTTTCCTCGGTGAAGTGGGATTCAAGTTCAGTGATCGATTGTTATCTTCCGCAGAGGTCAGAGGTGTTTCCTTGATAGGATCAGTACATCTCCAACGGAGTTGTACCATGAGTAGCTAAGGATTGATATCCCCAGCAGTGTTGATACACAGGTATTCCTCATCAGACTTGATAGTCCGACAAGTGTTACCCAGAAGGGTCAGTCTCCGTCAGGCGTATGAAAGATTATTCTCAGCAGATCAGGATTGATATCCCCGAAGCAGGATGATTCCTTCTTCTCCAGCAAAGTTCAGTGGCCTCTCCCCGCAGAGTCTGAACGTAAGCTCATGAGCATTGATATGTCTCCCCAGGCAGAGATGATTCTCTTCCCCAAGCAGACGCATCCTGAAGGAACGTCACCTCCTCAGCTGAGTCAAGCGCCGAAGCTCGTGTTCACCCCCCGCACCGGGTCACAAGTGCAAGTTTCATAGAAATGTTCGGGCGCCGAAGCTCGTGTTCATCCCCCCGCACCGGGTCACAAGTGCAGGTTTCGTAGGAAACTATTTGTACGCCGAAGTATGCAGCAACTGATGGTGCCAGACTGAAGTCTCCAGCGGAATTGAAAGTCCCCACCAGAGTTGTACTCTCTCCCGAAGTCGGATGATTCCCTCTTCCCCAGTAGAGTGTTGGAACAGCTGATGCTGTATTCCCCGGCAGAGTTGTACTCTCCCCCGAAGTCGGATGATTCCTTCTTCCCCAGCGGAATTGAAATTCCTCATCAGAGCCGTACCCTCTCCAGTGAAGCAGTTGGGACCATGAGTGGTTTTCCCTAGCAGAGCGTGGAACAGCTGATGCTGTATTTCCCCTAGAGTCGCACTCTCTAGCGAAGCAGAATGATTTCTCCTTCCTCAGCCGAGTTTGCAGATCACCAAGAGAGCCGAATCCTTGGAAATTGATCAGACCATGATTGGTTTTTCCCTAGTGGAGTGTTGAGCAGCTGAAGTTGTTTCTCCACAGAGTCTTATCCCCAGAAGAGTAGTCGAGACGGCCGCGCAGTTTATTCCCGCGATTGATATCGCCTTCTCTCAGCAGGTCCAGGTTCTCGTAGAGCTTCGTCCCCCCTGCAGTAGTCAATTGAAGTTTTTTCCCTCGCAGCAGTCAACTGAAGTTGTGTCCCATGCGGAGTCCAATTGAGATTGGCGTGACCATGTTCTCCTCAGCAGGATGATTCCTCTATCTGAGTAGTTCTTTCTCCTTGACAGGAGGATTTCCCCCTCAGCATTTATTTTGCTGACGGGATCGCATCATTGTGCATGATTGCATAACATGTATCATAAACGCATAGCATTTCCACCGTGTGGAGCATAACGCCGAAGCATATGCATGATAAGCATGATCTAGGTTGCAGGTGTTCCGCCACAGAATCAGTTGATCAGGATGGTTCCTGACATTCTCCCCAGCGAAGTCTTCGGTTCAAGATGATTCTTGAATTCCTCAGCAGGGCCGTTTGCTCAAGATGATTCTTAAGACCCCAGTGCAGTCTCCAGAGTTGGTTGCTCAAGTTAATACTTAGAGTCCCCAGCTAAGATCGCCCAGGATGATTCCTGAAGCCCCAAGAGAGCCGAATCCTTGGAAGCTGCTCAAGCCATGGTTGGTTTGTCCCCGGCAAGAGTTGCCCAGGATGATTCCTGAAATCCCCAACAAAGTGTTTGCTCAGGATGATTCCTGAAATCTCCAGAATGGTTATCGGTTCAAGATGATTCTTGAAGATCCCCGACGGAGTTATGTGTCCAAGATGATTCTTGAAGTCCTCAGCAGAGTTGATTCCTCCGGAATGATTTCTGGACCCCCGGAGCGGAGTTGCTTGGTAGTTCTCCAGATTCCCCAGCGGCGAAGCGTCATCTCCAGCAGGTTTCCCGACGGCAAAGTTGAAATCTCATTTGAAGACTCCATGATTGAAGTCTGACCGTGTTAATGAAGCAGCTATCTCAGTAATGCGGAATGCCTGATGGCATGATCAACCTGATGGTTGAAGTCCGGCTGATGCCCGACAGTTCTTCGAGTGCCTGAAGGCATGATCGACTACATATTACCGGTTACCGTGCGACCCATTTCCCAATGAAGCTTCTTCACCCTGACGGCGAGGTCAGATCCTTAGTTCCCCAGCGGCGATGTTGGACGTTTTGTTTGTTTTTGACGGCGAGGTCAGATTATGTTTTTCTCCAGCGGCGATGTTGGATGTTTGTGTTTGACGGCGAGGTCATATTACGTGGAGTACTCGACGACGATGTTGGGTGTTTTCTTAGAGTTATGGTTGCTTCTGGCGGCGATGTCAGATGATTCAATTCTCCAGCGGTGATGTTGGATGTTTGTTCCTGACGGCGAAGTCAGATTATGATTGTTTCCAGCGGCGATGTTGGATGTTGGTCTTGACGGCGAGGTCAGATTATGCTTGTTTCCGGCGGCGATGTTGGATATTTGTTTATTTCCAGCGGCGATGTTGGATGTTTGTTTCTGGCGGCGATGCCAGGAGATTATGTTTGACGACGATGTCAGACTCTCTAGCTCCCCAGCAGCGATGTTGGATGTTTGTTCGACGGTGGTGTCGAGTATCTCTCAGAGTTATGTTTGTTTCTGACGGCGATGTCAGACTATCCTTTAGTTCTCCAGCGGCGATGTTGGGCGTTTGGTTTGACGGCGATGTCAGATGATTCAGTTTTCCAGCAGCGATGTTGGGTGTTTTATTTGTTCCTGGCGGCGATGTCAGGTGATTTAGTCTTCCAGCAGCGATGATGGGTGCTTTGGTTGTCTGATGACAATGTCAGAAGAATTTAATGTGGGTAACTGACGGCGATGTCAGATCAGTATTTCTCAAACTAGTTGCCATGCAGCTAGTATTTCAATGTGTTCGAAGATTCGTTCCTGCCAGAGGATCGTGTATGTGTGCAGTTGGCAAATTTCCGGGTTTATCGGTATTCAACTGTCTCGCACCTTGATTGGCTGAGAGCCGTTCGCTCCTCACCCAGTCAGGTTCAAGCCGTTTGAATAGGGGCAGCTGTTGCACCCCAAAATTTGACCAACATTTATTTATCCATCAAGAGTTATATGAGGCTATGAAGCTAGCCAAGAAGCCTATCAAGTGTTTGAAGGTTGATACTTTTGTCAGAGAACTCAAGAGATCCTCAAAGGAATTGGTTGAAACCAAGGTTGTGTGCCTCATAACTTGAGAGTTGTGGGAGCTCCTCAGATGATTCTGAGACTATGAGGATAAACTTGAAGCTTTGAGAAAGCTTGTGAGATGTCTTGAAAGCCATCATGAAGCCTAGAGAGGTCATTATACAAGAATTTAGAAGATTCAACCATGAGTGGTAGAATTAGGGTTTGCCTGGGTCAACCCTAGGTCAACTGATGATTTGGAGAGGTTTGAGACCTAATCCAAGAGCCATGTGATCATGGAATGATGTATTGAAGTGTTATAAGGATGATACCTAGACCAACTCATCATGATTGAGGAGTTTGAGAAGTTTCAAGCTAGGGTTTCTAAGGATTGACAGTGTAAAATCCCCTAGTTTGATCCCTATCTTCCAGGCAGTTTAGCTCAAGATGTGATTGTCATATCATCTTCCTCATAACATTAATGTTGTAGAGCTTGTTCTTAGCTTTAATTTGAGTGGTAGAAGTCCTTGATAGGATTTGCAGAGCTCAAGTTATGGTTTTGACAAATTACAGGTCATCTGAGGTATGTGAATCTGGGTCCCTGAAAGTCACCCAACTTGCAGACAACGTTTTCCCTAGTAGTATGATTCCTATGGATTCTTGGTTAACATGAATGTTGAAGAGCATCTTCTTATCTTTCTATAGAGTACTAGAAGTCCTTGATAGGATTTGTAGAACTCAACTTATGGCTTTGACAAGCCAAGGGCATTTTGGTCATTTGGAAGTTATAGGTCATTTCAAGCATAAGGCCATATCTCCTACTTCCAAGATTCAAATGGAAAAATCTTCAACATCAAACTTTCTTAAAATGATGTGTTAAGTCTATTAGGGAGGTCATGAGATGTTGAAAAGGCTCATATCAAAAAGTGATAAAAAGGCCTAAAAATGAGGCATAAGTTAATTCAAGTGAAGTTGAAAATCATAAATCATAAGCTATAAATCCAAACCATGTCATATGATAGGTCATTTTGACTCCAAATGACATTTTAAGAACAATGGTTCAGCCACAATTTTGATTTGAGGCTTGCACCATAGGGTTGCTTTGTAATTTGATTGCTTGCACATGAAGGTACCAAACCAAAACAAGGAAAAAACTTAATAAACAAGGTGTTTAAGCATTGTATCTCATCCAAGATCTCATGTAAGGAGATATTCAAGTCAGTTACCAAAGATTACAAGCATTTTGCATGAGATATCATGTTATGAGAAATGTAAATGCAAATTACCATGACATGAAATCTTCAAGTTCTTACTAGATGATTCTAGGAGGTTCTAGACTTTTCTAAACCTCTCTATATATTGAATACAACATGCATTGGTGCAAGGTTGGTGATAGTTGGCGTTGATTGTGGTAGAGAATAGTGATTGAAATCATAAAACTTCATTTGCAAATCATATTCAAACTTCATATTCTTCTTCATTACCATTCCATTTTTTTTCACAAATCATCTCCATAAACATTGCTGAGTGTGTTCATGCTAGAGTGAACCTCCATTGATGAAGGTTTGAAGGTATTCACATTGAATTTGCAAGAAGGCGAATTGCATTGGATCTTGAAGTACAAGTTCTCTACATCAAATCTTTTGCATACAGAGGAAGATTCATCATATAGGAAGCATTCTTGAGGAGTTTCAAGGCTTGAATCGAAGATTTTCACCACCTACCATTTCAAGAAGCAAGGTATGCAAAACCATTTCTACACCTCAATCTAGGCATGGCTAGGGTTAATTATTAGTGTAAACCTGTTAGAGACAATTAGGTGAGCATGTGTGATGAGTTTAAGAGCGTTTGGTGAAGTTTCAATTATGGATGTCAATTCTTGGATGAGCAAGATCGTGCTATATATTGAGTTTTGATGCAAGATTGATAGAGGATTTTAACTAGGGTAACATGAGGATCATTTTTGTATAGAGAAAGATGAGTTTGGTTGAGGTCGAAAATTGAGGATATTTTGAAGTTCATGAGTTACACCATTCGGTTTGGAGGATAGAGGTCATTTCAATGCATTCTAAGATCATAGTCGTGTTCATGGCAAAATTCTGAGCAAGATTGGTTTTTAAACTTTGAGATTTGGTGGAGAAATGAGTGCACACGATGGAGTAGAAGATCTCTGCATGGAGCTGCGTTTTCATGGTTTCTGCAAACCCTAGCCATTCCAAGGTTGAAGATGAAGTGGTAGCCGTTGATGTACGCGTGGACTGGTTGACTAAAGGGACGATCCAACGGGCAAGATTTAAACGCGAATTGAGAGGGAAGCCAGCGCCATGAAACACTGCGTTTCATTAAACGCGCTTTCTGGACTTTGTGTAATCTGCTATGCCCACCCCCTTTCAAGGCCCAACCATGTTATAACTGTATATTCCTTCTATTCGCACCGCGTTTTTTGTTATTTTCTATTCATTTTAATGATTAATTTCTGAGTTTAAATGGGCCAGGCGCGTTTTTCTTTCCACACCCCCCATGCCTGGGCCCAAGCATAATTGAACTGCATCATATTGCTTCCTGCACCCATGTTCACATTTCCATTTTATTTTTACTCCAAATTTTATTTTACTTTAAAAATTCATAATAAATTGGAAAATCCATATTTTTTAATGGGAGTTTTTTCTCCCTTTTCAAATTTTTGTCTAGAAAAATATAAAGTAAAAATATTTTGCATATCATTCATTTTAGTATTTTTTACATATTTTCTTCTTTTATTGCTTTTTAATTCTTTTAAGTTGATATGTGATTTTGTAGATTTTAGTTTAGGTAGCTCCCTTTAGATTTTTAGGTCAATCTTTTTAGGATGATTAGATGTGGATATTAGGTACCCCTGGTTTTTATACCATAATTTTTAGGGTTTTATTTTAGGTAGTTTGATTTGATAACATTAGAATGATCAAATTAGGGTAAAACTTCAACATAGGTCCATAATAACTTTAGATTTTGGGTTTTTTAGGACAATTTAGACTATGGGGAATATATGGGTATTAAGGGTAGGTATGTAGGATCCCTTAGAAATTATATTAGGATTTAATATAATAGTATGCTATTTTTAGTTGATTTTTGTATTGGTTGATTGTTTGTGTTGCCTTTAGGGCATGTTTGTTTAGTTTGCTTTGCTTTGTGAGTTTGAGAAGCTTGGTATCTCTTTGTGGAGCATTGTGGAGCATAGTAGAAGACTTGAAGATGCATTGGGAGAGCTTGAGAGCTTGTTCTTTCTTCTTTTTGTTTTGTTTTAGAGTTAGGGATTAGGAAGAGTATAGACGTAGATAACTTCTTTCTCAAACATGGATGGTATCATTCACCTCCATTCCTCCCTATGATTCAAAGTCCTTCCATGGTATACCCCTCTCTCATTTGGAGGGATAAGTGATGTACCTAGGAAGTAGAACTTTTGAGGGAACCATTCCTTTGATGTTGAACCCTTATAGGTCACCTTTGGTGGTCAAATAAGCAGTTCAATATCCCCCAGCTTATCCAGTAAGTGATTTTCTCTGGTTTTGATTTTCTTGAGAGATGCAGAGCCTGAGCATGAAGATGAAGACTTCATTGAAGAGTATTGAAGAGGATGAATCCTTGAGTATTGCCATTCCAGCTGAAGCTTGAAGAGCAACAAGTGCAAGTTGATACTTGAAGATCCCTGAAGATCCAGTAAAGCCTGAAGGTGGAGCTGATCAAGAAGTTGAAGCTTAAGGGAGAAGATGAGTTGAAACTCATATTGTAGGGTTGAAACCTGGAAAAGCAAACTGATGTTTGTCAAGTGATTGAAGTCTGAAGACTGAGTTGCTGTTGGAGAAGCTGAAGCTTGGAGTTGAGAGAGGAGTTGATCTGCTTTCTTTTCCTTTTCTGTATTGTTGTGTTTTGTTTGACTTGTTTGATGCATTAGAATAAGTCCATCTAGAATAAGTAGAATCTAGAAGCATGATTGCACTAGAGGTTGAGTTGCTCCCTCTGCTTGTATTGTTACTGTGTGGCTTTGCTTGCGGGTATTCGGTAGAGCCCAGCTCCCTTGCCCATGTGGTTTGTTTGCCTGATGGCATTTTATTTCGTCTTATCTATATGATTGCAGTTTACTGTTTATTGCTTGATAGCATGTTGTTTATTGATTACTGTTATTTCATGACTGGCTTGAGGTTGAGATGAGCTTGTGGAGGCTGAAGCTCCACACACATTTCCTCCCTCACTTGCATTGCATGATTTTACTGTTAAGCTGATGCTTTGTCTGTTTTGGTGTATCAATAATCCCTTAGGACTCTCATTTCCTTGGATAAGGATTTGATGATAGACTTTTAGGTTGAAACCTATGCATGACAAATTCTAGGAGTTCCCTGTTCAAACCTCAACCATAGGATGAATCCATGGCATGATAACAGTAGGACTTGATAGCCTCCCTCCTAGTTGGGCCCGTTCTCTTCTCATCTCAAAACAGTTTAAGATACAGTAATCATGAATGATTTCTTTCGCACGTTACGAGCCTTAAGCTATCTGAGAAAGGATTGTGGGAGAGTTTCTTTTCCACAGTCTGGATGTTTAGTATGGTACCCTTTGGGTGACATGCGACGCATTCACTCTCAGGTCATAGTCTCTAGTGCGGTTGAAATCGCAAACACAATAAAAAACACTTCTTTCGTAAAAGACAGGAAATAAACCGTAGTTTCCCGAACTACGTATGCTCTGATCTCTCATGCCTGTTGAGAGTACGTAGGCACAATATGGCGATGTCTTGGTGAGCAACCTTCCCCCATAATCCTTCGTAGGCCGAACTACGTTGACTCTGATTTCTCATTCTCTGATGAGAATACGTAGGCATAAAGCGCGATGCTTTGCCGAATCATTTTTCTTTTCTTTTTCAGCCAGCCTTGATAGGTAGATAGAATAAAACCAACCCGTCCAAGTAAACACAACAAGCGTGGATCCCGTCGAGTACGACGGACGTGAGGGGTGTTAATACCTTCCCCTTGCGTAACCGACTCCCGAACCCAGACAATGGTTGCGATGACCTTGCCTTACCCTTATTCGTCAGGTTTTTCCGATCGTTTCCTTTCCCGCTCTGAGGGATAAATAACGAAAGGTGGCGACTCTTCTGTCATGTCGACACCTTATTTTCGCACAAGCGACAGCTGGCGACTCTGCTGGGGAAATGATCTCAGAATCTCTGGTTCTCCTGTTCCCCTACGCGAGTCAATCCTAGCGTTTGTATGTTTACCTGTTGGGTTGCGTTTATTTATCGCATTTTTACTTCTCGCACTTTATTTCCCGCATTTTATTTTCAGTATAATATGATTATTTGTGCTGTTGTGGGATGGGAGTTCTGACGAGTGAGAAGCCAGACCCAGGCTGTCGCTTGCGCGAAAATAAGGTGCCGGCATGACAGAAGAGTCGCCACCTTTCGTTATTTATCCCTCAGAGCGGGAAAGGAAACGATCGGAAAAATCTGACGAATAAGGGTAAGGCAAGGTCATCGCAACCATTGTCTGGGTTCGGGAGTCGGTTACGCAAGGGGAAGGTATTATCACCCCTCACGTCCGTCGTACTCGACGGGATCCACGCTTGTTGTGTTTACTTGGACGGGTTGGTTTTATTCTATCTACCTATCAAGGTTGGCTGAAAAAGAAAAGAAAAATGACTCGGCAAAGCATCGCGCTTTATGCCTACGTATTCTCATCAGAGAATGAGAAATCAGAGTCAACGTAGTTCGGCCTACGAAGGATTATGGGGGAAGGTTGCTCGCCAAGACATCGCCATCTTGTGCCTACGTACTCTCAACAGGCATGAGAGATCAGAGCATACGTAGTTCGGGAAACTACGGTTTATTTCCTGTCTTTTACGAAAGAAGTGTTTTTTATTGTGTTTGCGATTTCAACCGCACTAGAGACTATGACCTGAGAGTGAATGCGTCGCATGTCACCCAAAGGGTACCATACTAAACATCCAGACTGTGGAAAAGAAACTCTCCCACAATCCTTTCTCAAATAGCTTAAGGCTCGTAACGTGCGAAAGAAATCATTCATGATTACTGTATCTTAAACTATTTTGAGATGAGAAGAGAACAAGCCCAACTAGGAGGGAGACTATCAAGTCCTACTGTTATCATGCCATGGATTCATCCTATGGTTGAGGTTTGAACAGGGAACTCCTAGAAGTTGTCATGCATAGGTTTCAACCTAAAAGTCTATCATCAAATCCTTATCCAAGGAAATGAGAGTCCTAAGGGATCATGTCAATGATACACAAAACAGACAAAGCATCAGCTTAACAGTAAAATGCATGCAATGCAAGTGAGGGAGGAAATGTGTGTGGAGCTTCAGCCTCCACAAGCTCATCTCAACCTCAAGCCAGTCATGAAATAACAGTAATCATACTGAAATATAAACAACATGCTATCAAGCAATAAACAGTAAACTGCAATCATACAGATAAGACAAAATAAAATGCCATCAGGCAAACAAACCACATGGGCAAGAGAGCTGGGCTCTACCGAATACCCGCAAGCAAAGCCACACAGTAACAATACAAGCAGAGGGAGCAACTCAACCTCTAGTGCAATCATGCTTCTAGATTCTACTTATTCTAGATGGACTTATTCTAATGCATCAAACAAGTCAAACAAAACACAACAATACAGAAAAGGAAAAGAAAGCAGACCAACTCCTCTCTCAACTCCAAGCTTCAGCTTCTCCAACAGCAACTCAGTCTTCAGACTTCAATCACTTGACAAACATCAGTTTGCTTTTCCAGGTTTCAACCCTACAATATGAGTTTCAACTCATCTTCTCCCTTAAGCTTCAGCTTCTTGATCAGCTCCACCTTCAGGCTTTACTGGATCTTCAGGGATCTTCAAGTATCAACTTGCACTTGTTGCTCTTCAAGCTTCAGCTGGAATGGCAATACTCAAGGATTCATCCTCTTCAATACTCTTCAATGAAGTCTTCATCTTCATGCTCAGGCTCTGCATCTCTCAAGAAAATCAAAACCAGAGAAAATCACTTACTGGATAAGCTGGGGGATATTGAACTGCTTATTTGACCACCAAAGGTGACCTATAAGGATTCAAAATGCCCCATAGTCTAAATTGTCCTAAAAAACCCAAAATCTAAAGTTATTATGGACCTATGTTGAAGTTTTACCCTAATTTGATCATTCTAATGTCATCAAATCAAACTACCTAAAATAAAACCCTAAAAATTATGGTATAAAAACCAGGGGTACCTAATATCCACATCTAATCATCCTAAAAAGATTGACCTAAAAATCTAAAGGGAGCTACCTAAACTAAAATCTACAAAATCACATATCAACTTAAAAGAATTAAAAAGCAATAAAAGAAGAAAATATGTAAAACGTTGGATCGTCCCTTTAGTCAACCAGTCCACGCGTACATCAACGGCCACCACTTCATCTTCAACCTTGGAATGGCTAGGGTTTGCAGAAACCATGAAAATGCAACTCCATGCAGAGATCTTCTACTCCATCGTGTGCACTCATTTCTCCACCAAATCTCAAAGTGTAAAAACCAATCTTGCTCAGAATTTTGCCATGAACACGACTATGATCTTAGAATGCATTGAAATGACCTCTATCCTCCAAACCGAATGGTGTAACTCATGAACTTCAAAATATCCTCAATTTTCGACCTCAACCAAACTCATCTTTCTCTATACAAAAATGATCCTCATGTTACCCTAGTTAAAATCCTCTATCAATCTTGCATCAAAACTCAATATATAGCACGATCTTGCTCATCCAAGAATTGACATCCATAATTGAAACTTCACCAAACGCTCTTAAACTCATCACACATGCTCACCTAATTGTCTCTAACAGGTTTACACTAATAATTAACCCTAGCCATGCCTAGATTGAGGTGTAGAAATGGTTTTGCATACCTTGCTTCTTGAAATGGTAGGTGGTGAAAATCTTCGATTCAAGCCTTGAAACTCCTCAAGAATGCTCCCTATATGATGAATCTTCCTCTGTATGCAAAAGATTTGATGTAGAGAACTTGTACTTCAAGATCCAATGCAATTTGCCTTCTTGCAAATTCCATGTGAATACCTTCAAACCTTTATCAATGGAGCTTCACTCTAGTATCAACACACTCTGAAATGTTTATGGAGAAGATTTGTGAAGAAAAATGGAATGGTAATGAAGAAGAATATGAAGTTTGAATATGATTTGCAAATGAAGCTTTATGATTTCAATCACTATTCTCTACCACAATCAACACCAACTATCACCAACCTTGCACCAATTCAAGTTGTATTCAATATATAGAGAGGTTTAGAAAAGTCTAGAACCTCCTAGAATCATCTAGTAAGAACTTGAAGATTTCATGTCATGGTAATTTGCATTTACATTTCTCATAACATGATATCTCATGCAAAATGCTTGTAATCTTTGGTAACTGACTTGAATATCTCCTTACATGAGATCTTGGATGAGATACAATGCTTAAACACCTTGTTTATTAAGTTTTTTCCTTGTTTTGGTTTGGTACCTTCATGTGCAAGCAATCAAATTACAAAGCAACCCTATGATGCAAGCCTCAAATCAAAATTGTGGCTGAACCATTGTTCTTAAAATGTCATTTGGAGTCAAAATGACCTATCATATGACATGGTTTGGATTTATAGCTTATGATTTATGATTTTCAACTTCACTTGAATTAACTTATGCCTAATTTTTAGGCCATTTTTATCACTTTTTGATATGAGCCTTTTCAACATCTCATGACCTTCCTAATAGACTTAAAACATCATTTTAAGCAAGTTTGATGTTGAAGATTTTTCCATTTGAAGCTTGGAAGTAGGAGATATGGCCTTATGCTTGAAATGACCTATAACTTCCAAATGACCAAAATGCCCTTGGCTTGTCAAAGCCATAAGTTGAGTTCTACAAATCCTATCAAGGACTTATAGTACTCTCTAGAAATCTAAGAAGATGGTCTTCAACATTCATGTTGACCAAGAATCCATAGGAATCATCCTACTAGGGAAAACGTTGTCTGCAAGTTGGGTGACTTTCAAGGACCCAGATTCACATACCTCAGATGACCTGTAATTTGTCAAAACCATAACTTGAGCTCTGCAAATCCTATCAAGGACTTATACCACTCAAATTAAAGCTAAGAACAATATCTACAACATTCATGTTATGGGGAAGATGAGATGACAATCACATCTTGAGCTAAAACTGCCTGGAAGATAGGGATCAAACTAGGGGATTTTACACTGTCAATCCTTAGAAACCCTAGCTTGAAACTTCTCAAACTCTTCAATCATGATGAGTTGGTCTAGGAATCATCCTTATATTATTTTAATACATCATTCCATGATCACATGGCCCTTGGATTAGGTCTCAACCCTCTCCAAATCATCATTTGACCTAGGGTTGACCCAGTCAAACCCTAATTCTACCACTCATGGTTGAATCTTCTGAATTCTTGTATAATGACCTCTCTAGGCTTCATGATGGCTTTCAAGACATCTCCTAAGCTTTCTCAAAGCTTCAAGTCCATTCTCATAGTCTCAGAATCATCTGAGGAGCTCCCACAACTCTCAAGTTATGAGTCACACAACCTTGGTTTCAACCAATTCCTCTGAGGATCTCTTGAGCTTTCTGATAAAGGTATCAACCTTCAAACACTTGATGGGTAAATAAATGTTGGTCAAATTTTGGGGTGCAACAAATTCCCCTATTCAAACGGCTTGAACCTGACTGGGTGAGGAGCGAATGACTCTCATCCAATCAAGGTGCGAGACGGTTGAATACCGGTAAACCCGGAAATTTGCCAACTGCACACATACTCGATCCTCTTGCAGGAACGAATCTTCGAACACTGAAATACTAGCTGCACGACAACTAGCTGGAGAAATACTGATCTGACATCGCCGTCAGTTATCCACATTGAATCGTCATCAGACAACCAAACACCCAACATCGCCGCTGGAGGACTAGAAAACTCGACATCACCGTCGAACAACCAAAAATACCCAACATCACCGCCGGAGAACCAAAGAATCCGACATACCCAACATCGCCGCTGGAAAACTGAAGGATCTCTGACAAAAACACCCAACATCGCCGCTGGAAGACTAAATCATCTGACATCGTCGTCAGAAACAAACATCCAACATCGCCGCCGGAGAAAGAAACCACCTGACATCGCCGCCAGAAACAAACAAAACGCCCAACATCGCCGCTGGAAAACTGAATCATCTTACATCGCCGTCAAACCAAACACCTAACATCACTGCTGGAGAACTAAAGGATAGTCTGACATCGCCGTCAGAAACAAACATAACTCTGAGAGATACTCGACATCGCCGTCGAACAAACATCCAACATTGCTGCTGGGGAGCTAGAGAGTCTGACATCGCCGTCAAACATAATCTCCTGGCATCGCCGCCAGAAATAAACATCCAACATCGCCGCTGGAAATAAACAAATATCCAACATCGCCGCCGGAAACAAGCGTAATCTGACCTCGCCGTCAAGACCAACATCCAACATCGCCGCTGGAAACAATCATAATCTGACTTCGCCGTCAGGAACAAACATCCAACATCTCCGCTGGAGAATTGAATCATCTGACATCGCCGCCAGAAGCAACCATAACTCTAAGAAAACACCCAACATCGCCGTCGAGTACTCCACGTAATATGACCTCGCCGTCAAACACAAACATCCAACATCGCCGCTGGAGAAAAACATAATCTGACCTCGCTGTCAAAAACAAACAAAACGTCCAACATCGTCGCTGGGGAACTAAGGATCTGACCTCGCCGTCAGGGTGAAGAAGCTTCATTGGGAAATGGGTCGCACGGTAACCGGTAATACGTAGTCGATCATGCCGTCAGGCACTCAAAGAACTATCGGGCATCAGCCGGACTTCAACCATCAGGTTGATCATGCCATCAGGCATTCCGCATTACTGAGATAGCTGCTTCATTAACACGGTCAGACTTCAATCATGGAGTCTTCAAATGAGATTTCAACTTTGCCGTCGGGAAACCTGCTGGAGATGACGCTTCGCCGCTGGGGAATCTGGAGAACTACCAAGCAACTCCGCTCCGGGGGTCCAGAAATCATTCCGGAGGAATCAACTCTGCTGAGGACTTCAAGAATCATCTTGGACACATAACTCCGTCGGGGACCTTCAAGAATCATCTTGAACCGATAACCATTCTGGAGATTTCAGGAATCATCCTGAGCAAACACTCTGTTGGGGATTTCAGGAATCATCCTGGGCAACTCTTGCCGGGGACAAACCAACCATGGCTTGAGCAGCTTCCAAGGATTCGGCTCTCTTGGGGCTTCAGGAATCATCCTGGGCGATCTTAGCTGGGGACTCTAAGTATTAACTTGAGCAACCAACTCTGGAGACTGCACTGGGGTCTTAAGAATCATCTTGAGCAAACGGCCCCGCTGAGGAATTCAAGAATCATCTTGAACCGAAGACTTCGCTGGGGAGAATGTCAGGAATCATCCTGATTAACTGATTCTATGGCGGAACACCTGCAACCTAGATCATGCTTATCATGCATATGCTTCGGCGCTATGCTCCACACGGTGGAAATGCTATGCGTTTATGATACATGCTATGCAATCATGCACAATGATGCGATCCCGTCAGCAAAATAAATGCTGAGGGGGAAATCCTCCTGTCAAGGAGAAAGAACTACTCAGATAGAGGAATCATCCTGCTGAGGAGAACATGGTCACGCCAATCTCAATTGGACTCCGCATGGGACACAACTTCAGTTGACTGCTGCGGGGGAAACAACTTCAGTTGACTACTGCAGGGGGGACGAAGCTCTACGAGAACCTGGACCTGCTGAGAGAAGGCGATATCAATCGCGGGAATAAACTGCGTGGCCGTCTCGACTACTCTTCTCGGGATAAGACTCTGTGGAGAAAC
Source organism: Lathyrus sativus (assembly GCA_963859935.3). NCBI lineage: Eukaryota > Viridiplantae > Streptophyta > Magnoliopsida > Fabales > Fabaceae > Lathyrus > Lathyrus sativus. The sequence goes on along the minus strand of OZ012740.1, from coordinate 595,595,212 downwards.
AACTTCAGCTGCTCAACACTCCACTGGGGAAAAACCAATCATGGTCTGATCAATTTCCAAGGATTCGACTCTCTTGGTGATCTGCAAACTCGGCTGAGGAAGGAGAAATCAATTTGCTTCGCGCTAGAGTGCGACTCTGGGGGAAATATAGCATCAGCTGTTCCACGCTCTGCTAGGGAAAACCACTCATGGTCCCAACTGCTTCACTGGAGAGGGTACGACTCTGATGAGGAATTTCAATTCCGCTGGGGAAGAAGGAATCATCCGACTTCGGGGGAGAGTACAACTCTGCCGGGGAATACAGCATCAGCTATTCCAACACTCTACTGGGGAAGAGGGAATCATCCGACTTCGGGAGAGAGTACAACTCTGGTGGGGACTTTCAATTCCGCTGGAGACTTCAGTCTGACACCATCAGTTGCTGCATACTTCGGCGTACAAATAGTTTCCTACGAAACCTGCACTTGTGACCCGGTGCGGGGGGATGAACACGAGCTTCGGCGCCCGAACATTTCTATGAAACCTGCACTTGTGACCCGGTGCGAGGGGGTGAACACGAGCTTCGGCGCTTGACTCAGCTGAGGAGGTGACGTTCCTTCAGGATGCGTCTGCTTGGGGAAGAGAATCATCTCTGCCTGGGGAGACATATCAATGCTCATGAGCTTGCGTTCAGACTCTGTGGGGAGAGGCCACTGAACTTTGCTGGAGAAGAAGGAATCATCCTGCTTCGGGGATATCAATCCTGATCTGCTGAGAATAATTTTTCATACGCCTGACGGAGACTGACCCTTCTGGGTAACACTTGTCGGACTATCAAGTCTGATGAGGAATACCTGTGTATCAACACTGCTGGGGATATCAATCCTTAGCTACTCATGGTACAACTCCGTTGGAGATGTATTGGTCCTATCAAGGAAACACCTCTGACCTCTGCGGAAGATAACAATCGATCACTGAACTTGAATCCCACTTCACCGAGGAAAACAACCCTGAACGGTCTTTTTTTGAACACCCTAAGTCCTTATAGGGTACGAAGCAATCTGCTGAGAAATAACTCTTCTCTGGCTGACATCAAAATCTACCCGTCTAGAGATTACTCAATGAGGGAATCACCGTCGACCTCTTCTTGAGGAATGAGTCAATGACCTAGACTCGGAGGGAAAGAGAGTCACACTCGGACTCTGTGGGGATACAACATTGCATCAGTCCCACTGCTGGGGAAATAAACCCAAATCTGCCGGTCAGGGAAAGCTTCAGTCTCAACCCACTTAGGAAAGAGTATCACATCAGGCTAATCAACGTTCAATGCCTGGGATGGCCATACTCTACCGGGAATATCAATCAAACCCTGCTGAGGATAATCTTGATCCTACTCTGATAAGGGATGAATGCCATCTTAATTTGCTGCAGTCTCAAACTGCACAGGGGAAACAATCTCAAACTGTACATCTCTGCTGAGAAACAATCCTTGTTCAACAACATCAACACAGGGAATACAGACTACCAATCATGGAGCCGAGTAACAGGTTAGGCTGTAGGATAACAATCCAATGACAGCAAGGCTTCCTCAGAAGGCTCAGGTTTTGGCAGGGTAATGACATGATTCCCCGACACTCAATTCTTGCTAGGGTGAACAAACTCATTTGAACAACTTGCCCCAGTACAATCCAACTTGCCCCAATCCGACTTTTGGGAAAATTCATTCTGAACAGAGAGCGGGTTGCAACAAAACAACCTTCAGATGGCTTGCCCTAACACCTGTACAACGGGAGGATTCATCCTCCACTAATCAACTCTCAGCATGGTTGGCTTCAATATCTCTGAAGTAGTTTGCCCCTGAACGAGCGATGAGCGACTCAACATGCTCTGATTGAACACTGGAGGGATCTGCCCTCAAATCGCAAGAATTTTGGATAACTGCCCCTGATTGGGTCTCGAGAAGATTCACTTCCGATCAACCGCTTCTTGCATAAACTGCCCCATAATCAACTGATACTCCGGGACTTGTCCTCAGACAAACTGATTCCAAACTCACAGGAAGTCAAGGCCCCAGATTCACAGGGTTTCACAGCATACCGTTCTGATCCAGACTGCTACGATTCGGTCCTGATTGACTACTCTCCGTTGGAGCTCCTTCGTATTAACTACTGACCTGCAATTAAAATTGTTTATTCACGAATGGTAATTTTAATGCAGTGTTCATGCAGATTTTAAAAAAGTGTACTGTCACTCATTTACGTGTCATGCTAGTGAGTGACGAATGAACCAGAGTTCAAACGTAGTGCTGATGTGATCAGTGAAAAATACAACAAGGATATGATTAGCAAATCATGTAGGAGTCAGGTTACTCAACCTTATCGTAATGCGCTTTCAGAATAAACCCTGCCTCAATTAGGTCTTTTAAGGGTTGTATCGTGATCGGGTTCACGGTTCGTGAAACAAAGGATAGTCGACTCAAATTATGATTTGTACCCACCCCTTCTACGTGATGATCTCCGATCCTAAAGTTCAGTTAACTTAGCCCGAGCGCTCGCCTCTTCGAGAGGTATGTTGAATATTGGGGACAACTGGTTAAAGAATTCACAAGGTTTTCGGAGTGACCGTTACTCCTCTTTCGTTTCGGTGTCAGTATCCACGCGACTTTGTCCTTGTTTGAGGATTTTTCTTTTTATATCCTTTCTTTTTCGTTCTTTTGATTCCCTAATTTTTGCCTGGACCGACTCTTCAGAGTTCTTTTCGATTTTTCTTTTGAAGTCGAGCGGGATGCCCTGATTTTTGCCTAAGTATTTGCTTTCTAGCTTTTATTTTTTACTTAGCGGGCTTTCTTATTCCTTTTTTCTTTTTTTTTTGGAACGAGTCGTGCGACACTGGCTGCCTTGATTGCTCCAAAAAGTTGTAATTGTCTCACTCTGATTGGTGAGGCTCAGCCATTGTGGTTGACGAGGTACGACCTCTGGGGAGGAATATGATGTGATTGGTCCCAGAAAGACAACACTCCTCTATAAGACTTGAACGCTCGATCAAGCTAATTGACAACTACCCTGCCCCGGGTTAAGATGTGAGGGTTTAAAAGTCCGGAAAAAAAACTCCTACTTCTCGGCTCGAAGTGGTTAACAAGGGATTCTCTTCCTTATCTCTCCGGTGTTTAGGGGATTTGAAACAATGCCTTGTACGTCATAGGCAAGGTTTTATCCGAAAGTATACGATCATTGGTTATGAGTGTTCAGTTTCATCATCCTCCCTCCAATCTTTGCTAATCATAGTGATAAAGTGGAGTGAATAAAATGCAAGTGTCAGTGCAATGCAGTAAATGAGTGACAACGACATGATTAATTCAGAAAATGCATAGTCACTTCATTATTATTACCATTCGAAACATACAATGTTTAACAGCAAGTAGTAACTAACAGAAAAGAAACTACAAATGCAAATGATAAAAAGTTCGAGGACTGCCAATGCTGAGGACGTCTGCCTGTCTGGACCACTGGCCTCTGAAAATAACCCTCTGAATCTACGAGCTCAGACAGCTGAGAGGTTGTCATGCACAACCAAAACTCCCTCTGGAAAGGAAATGCACCCTTTGTCGATCAACTGTTGCACTTTTGCCTGGAAAGCCTTACAATCTTCAGTTGAATGCCCCAGAGATCCACCATGGTAACCACACTGAGCATGGGGATTGTACCCTGGAGGGTAAGGCTCTGGCACAGGCTTGAGAGCTTTCGGTTCCACCAACGAGCTCTGAATAAGACATCGCAGAATCTGGCTGAGTGGCACTGGAACATGATGAAGGGGATCATTCCTTCTTTCCAGGTTGTTGCGAGGCCTCTTTCGATTCTGGTGCTGGTATTCTTTCCGCCAAGGAGCAAGAGGTCGTCGTTTCTGAATGGCAACAGTCCCTTGTTTAGGCGCTTGCGTCCTTGAACTTGATCCAGGTAAAAACTGCGAGCGAGGCGATTCAGTCACCAAAAGTCGCGGGACATATTCAAGATCTTTCTCAGCTTCAGGCAAAGGAGTGGAATCATTCACCTCTTCTGCAGGGTACGGGATAAACTTTCCCGATGCTCTCATGCCTCCCAGCACAAACCTAATTGTCCTTGAGTCAATAAGGTCTTGAATCTTATTCTTGAAAGCCTTACATGTTTCAACATGGTGCCCCGGTGCTCCTGAGTGGAAATCACAATGTGTGCTGAGATCAAAGTCAGATGACACGTCATCCGGTGGATCCAAAGTCTGAAGCTTGAGAACATGGTTCTGAAACAACAGTGGCAACAGCTGGGCATAACTCACAGGTATTGGGTCCACAGCTCTATCAAGTAGCTTCTTCTTTTGATTATGACCTTCAGGGTTATTCTGAGATGCCTGGCGCGGCTGCTGATGGGACAGGTCTTGAGCTTCATGCCGTGTAGAGGATCCATGAGGTCCACTTGGCTTCAGCACAGGTGGCACTGGCGGCAATGGAGGAAGCACTTTGGTCTCCACCTCGGGTGCTTGACCACTCTCCTTTTTTAGCATACCTCTCACTACTCCCATGAGAAAGCTCAACTGATTCTGCAGCTGCTGATTCTCTTCTCCGAGTACTTGCTGGTCCAGGCGCACTGCCTGTATGTCATTCATGACCTGCCCCAACTGGCTTTGGATTTTCCCCAACTCAGCTTGTACCTGCTCCATTAGTCTGAGTTGCTCGATTCTGGCTCAAACCAGCAAACACAAGGATTAGAAGACAAGCCCTGACTTCTGTCATGCAAGATGAATTATGCTAATGCCATGGGTGTCTGTATGTTTAGGAGATCACCCCTAATTCTGGTGTCAATATGCCAACATAGTGTCAATGCAGTGATAAGACTGGATCCATTCATGGAAGAAAATATCTCATATTGCTCGGGACACCAGAATCAGGGTACGAAATGCGCCTGCAGCACAGACACCTGCTAATGGAATGCAAAATGAATATGTGAACTAATGCAAAATGCAGTCATGCAATAATATATCCAGGTAACTGCTGTTGTGGAGATTTTGTATCAACAAAACCATGACGCTGCTCTGTCAAGAACAACCACTGATAAGAAGAAAACCCCGGCGTAGGACAACAAATTTGATCCGTCGGGAACATCCATCTGATAGGACCATATACACAGGATCATAATTCTGCTCTGTCGAGAACAAATGTCTGATAATAAGCACCTCGGACGTATGATCAAGAAATATCGGCTGATGAAGTCTTCAGACCCCAAATCAAAAATCTGCCCTATCAAGAACAAATATACAGCTGCTGATGAGATCTTCAGACCCCACTCAAAATATGCTCTATCAAGAACAAACAACATCTGCTGATGAGATCTTCAGACCCCAAAAATCTGCTCTATCAAGAACAAACCACTGATGACGATACTCTGATCAAACCTGCTCTATCAAGAACAGACATACACCTGATGATAAGATCCTCTGATCAAAACCTGCTCTATCAAGAACAGACAAATCTGCAACTGAGAACCCTGGTACCAACATAACTGATCCACTGTCAAGAAAACCAGGTAGTCTGAAGGTCAAGGTTTCCTGCAATAAACCCAATCCCACTCACAGGTATGGACCTAAACTAACTCAAGGTACGGCATCCTATGCGTTCATCAGCGTCACAGACTTTCAAGAGGGGTGATACGATACCCAGAAGGTGTGGCATCACCAGCTCATGAAGCGGCCTCACTTAGCTGAATCACAAATGATCGGTCCCCAGAGTCGACAATCCACCAAACCAGCAACCGTCTCAACCCAAAGGGTTGAAAGTGAAGCCAACCGGATGAACCTCGTCTGAGCGTGGATTTCATGAGACACTAGTGCCTGCAAAGCAAGCACGCGCCCACTAATTTCCACTCTAAGTCTATGGTGCACTCAAGCCTGGGTCTGGCTTCTCACTCGTCAGAACTCCCATCCCACAACAGCACAAATAATCATATTATACTGAAAATAAAATGCGGGAAATAAAGTGCGAGAAGTAAAAATGCGATAAATAAACGCAACCCAACAGGTAAACATACAAATGCTAGGATTGACTCGCGTAGGGGAACAGGAGAACCAGAGATTCTGGGTTCCGTCCCCAGCAGAGTCGCCAGCTGTCGCTTGCGCGAAAATAAGGTGCCGGCATGACAGAAGAGTCGCCACCTTTCGTTATTTATCCCTCAGAGCGGGAAAGGAAACGATCGGAAAAACCTGACGAATAAGGGTAAGGCAAGGTCATCGCAACCATTGTCTGGGTTCGGGAGTCGGTTATGCAAGGGGAAGGTATTAGCACCCCTCACGTCCGTCGTACTCGACGGTATCCACGCTTGTTGTGTTTACTTGGACGGGTTGGTTTTATTCTATCTACCTATCAAGGCTGGCTGAAAAAGAAAAGAAAAATGACTCGGCAAAGCATCGCGCTTTATGCCTACGTATTCTCATCAGAGAATGAGAAATCAGAGTCAACGTAGTTCGGCCTACGAAGGATTATGGGGGAAGGTTGCTCGCTAAGACATCTCCATCTTGTGCCTACGTACTCTCAACAGGCATGAAAGATCAGAGCATACGTAGTTCGGGAAACTACGGTTTATTTCCTGTCTTTTACGAAAGAAGTGTTTTTTATTGTGTTTGCGATTTCAACTGCACTAGAGACTATGACCTGAGAGTGAATGCGTCGCATGTCACCCAAAGGGTACCATACTAAATATCCAGACTGTGGAAAAGAAACTCTCCCACAATCCTTTCTCAGATAGCTTAAGGCTCGTAACGTGCGAAAGAAATCATTCATGATTACTGTATCTTAAACTGTTTTGAGATGAGAAGAGAACAGGCCCAACTAGGAGGGAGGCTATCAAGTCCTACTGTTATCATGCCATGGATTCATCCTATGGTTGAGGTTTGAACAGGGAACTCCTAGAAGTTGTCATGCATAGGTTTCAACCTAAAAGTCTATCATCAATTCCTTATCCAAGAAAATGAGAGTCCTAAGGGATCATGTCAATGATACACCAAAACAGACAAAGCATCAGCTTAACAGTAAAATGCATGCAATGCAAGTGAGGAAGGAAATGTGTGTGGGGGATATTGAACTGCTTATTTGACCACCAAAGGTGACCTATAAGGGTTCAACATCAAAGGAATGGTTCCCTCAAAAGTTCTACTTCCTAGGTACATCACTTATCCCTCCAAAGGAGAGAGGTGTATACCATGGAAGGACTTTGAATCATAGGGAGGAATGGAGGTGAATGATACCATCCATGTTTGAGAAAGAAGTTATCTACGTCTAAACTCTTCCTAATCCCTAACCCTAAAACAAAATAAAAAGAAGAAAGAACAAGCTCTCAAGCTCTCCCAATGCATCTTCAAGTCTTCTACTATGCTCCACAATGCTCCACAAAGAGATACCAAGCTTCTCAAACTCACAAAGTAAAGCAAACTAAACAAACATGCCCTAAAGGCAACACAAACAATCAACCAATACAAAAATCAACTAAAAATAGCATACTATTATATTAAATCCTAATATAATTTCTAAGGGATCCTACATACCTACCCTTAATACCCATATATGCCCCATAGTCTAAATTGTCCTAAAAAACCCAAAATCTAAAGTTATTATGGACCTATGTTGAAGTTTTACCCTAATTTGATCATTCTAATGTCATCAAATCAAACTACCTAAAATAAAACCCTAAAAATTATGGTATAAAAACCAGGGGTACCTAATATCCACATCTAATCATCCTAAAAAGATTGACCTAAAAATCTAAAGGGAGCTACCTAAACTAAAATCTACAAAATCACATATCAACTTAAAAGAATTAAAAAGAAATAAAAGAAGAAAATATGTAAAAAATACTAAAATGAATGATATGCAAAATATTTTTACTTTATATTCTTCTAGACAAAAATGTGAAAAGGGAGAAAAAACTCCCATTAAAAAATATGGATTTTCCAATTTATTATGAATTTTTAAAGTAAAATAAAATTTGGAGTGAAAATAAAATGGAAATGTGAACATGGGTGCAGGAAGCAATATGATGCAGTTCAATTATGCTTGGGCCCAGGCATGGGGGGTGTGGAAAGAAAAACGCGCCTGGCCCATTTAAACTCAGAAATTAATCATTAAAATGAAAAGAAAATAACAAAAAACGCGGTGCGAATAGAAGGAATATACAGTTATAACATGGTTGGGCCTTGAAAGGGGTGGGCATAGCAGATTACACAAAGCCCAGAAAGCGCGTTTAATGAAACGCATCGTTTCATGGCGCTGGCTTCCCTCTCAATTCGCGTTTAAATCTCGCCCGTTGGATCATCCCTTTAGTCAACCAGTCCACGCGTACATCAATGGCTACCACTTCATCTTCAACCTTGGAATGGCTAGGGTTTGCAGAAACCATGAAAACGCAGCTCCATGCAGAGATCTTCTACTCCATCGTGTGCACTCATTTCTCCACCAAATCTCAAAGTGTAAAAACCAATCTTGCTCAGAATTTTACCATGAACACGACTATGATCTTAGAATGCATTGAAATGACCTCTATCCTCCAAACCGAATGGTGTAACTCATGAACTTCAAAATATTCTCAATTTTCGACCTCAACCAAACTCATCTTTCTCTATACAAAAATGATCCTCATGTTACCCTAGTTAAAATCCTCTATCAATCTTGCATCAAAACTCAATATATAGCACGATCTTGCTCATCCAAGAATTGACATCCATAATTGAAACTTCACCAAACGCTCTTAAACTCATCACACATGCTCACCTAATTGTCTCTAACAGGTTTACACTAATAATTAACCCTAGTCATGCCTAGATTGAGGTGTAGAAATGGTTTTGCATACCTTGCTTCTTGAAATGGTAGGTGGTGAAAATCTTCGATTCAAGCCTTGAAACTCCTCAAGAATGCTCCCTATATGATGAATCTTCCTCTGTATGCAAAAGATTTGATGTAGAGAACTTGTACTTCAAGATCCAATGCAATTTTCCTTCTTGCAAATTCCATGTGAATACCTTCAAACCTTTATCAATGGAGCTTCACTCTAGTATCAACACACTCTGAAATGTTTATGGAGAAGATTTGTGAAGAAAAATGGAATGGTAATGAAGAAGAATATGAAGTTTGAATATGATTTACAAATGAAGCTTTATGATTTCAATCACTATTCTCTACCACAATCAACACCAACTATCACCAACCTTGCACCAATGCAAGTTGTATTCAATATATAGAGAGGTTTAGAAAAGTCTAGAACCTCCTAGAATCATCTAGTAAGAACTTGAAGATTTCATGTCATGGTTATTTGCATTTACATTTCTCATAACATGATATCTCATGCAAAATGCTTGTAATCTTTGGTAACTGACTTGAATATCTCCTTACATGAGATCTTGGATGAGATAGAATGCTTAAACACCTTGTTTATTAAGTTTTTTCCTTGTTTTGGTTTGGTACCTTCATGTGCAAGCAATCAAATTACAAAGCAACCCTATGATGCAAGCCTCAAATCAAAATTGTGGCTGAACCATTGTTCTTAAAATGTCATTTGGAGTCAAAATGACCTATCATATGACATGGTTTGGATTTATAGCTTATGATTTATGATTTTCAACTTCACTTGAATTAACTTATGCCTCATTTTTAGGCCATTTTTATCACTTATTGATATGAGCCTTTTCAACATCTCATGACCTACCTAATAGACTTAAAACATCATTTTAAGCAAGTTTGATGTTGAAGATTTTTCCATTTGAAGCTTGGAAGTAGGAGATATGGCCTTATGCTTGAAATGACCTATAACTTCCAAATGACCAAAATGCCCTTGGCTTGTCAAAGCCATAAGTTGAGTTCTACAAATCCTATCAAGGACTTCTAGTACTCTCTAGAAAGCTAAGAAGATTCTCTTCAACATTCATGTTTACCAAGAATCCATAGGAATCATCCTACTAGGGAAAAAGTTGTCTGCAAGTTGGGTGACTTTCAGGGACCCAAATTCACATACCTCAGATGACCTGTAATTTGTCAAAACCATAACTTGAGCTCTGCAAATCCTATCAAGGACTTCTACCACTAAAATTAAAGCTAAGAACAATATCTACAATATTAATGTTGTGGGAAAGATGAGATAACAATCACATCTTGAGCTAAAACTGCCTGGAAGATAGGGATCAAACTAGGGGATTTTACACTGTCAATCCTTAGAAACCCTAGCTTGAAACTTCTCAAACTCTTCAATCGTGATGAGTTGGTCTAGGAATCATCCTTATAGTATTTCAATACATCATTCCATGATCACATGGCCCTTGGATTAGGTCTCAACCCTCTCCAAATCATCATTTGACCTAGGGTTGACCCAGTCAAACCCTAATTCTACCACTCATGGTTGAATCTTCTGAATTCTTGTATAATGACCTCTCTAGGCTTCATGATGGCTTTCAAGACATCTCCTAAGATTTCTAAAAGCTTCAAGTCCATTCTCATAGTCACATAATCATCTGAGGAGCTCCCACAACTCTCAAGTTATGAGTCACACAACCTTGGTTTCAACCAATTCCTCTGAGGATCTCTTGAGCTTTCTGATAAAGATATCAACCTTCAAACACTTGATGGGTAAATAAATGTTGGTCAAATTTTGGGGTGCAACAACAGTTACCTGGATATATTATTGCATGACTGCATTTTGCATTAGTTCTCATATTCATTTTGCATTCCATTAGCAGGTGTCTGTGCTGCAGGCGCATTTCGTACCCTGATTCTGGTGTCCCGAGCAATATGAGATATTTTCTTCCATGAATGGATCCAGTATTATCAGTGCATTGACACTATGTTGGCATGTTGACACCAGAATTAGGGGTGATCTCCTAAACGTACAGACACCCATGGCATTAGCATAATTCATCTTGCATGACAGAAGTCAGGGCTTGTCTTCTAATCCTTGTGTTTGCAGGTTTGAGCCAGAATCGAGCAACTCAGACTAATGGAGCAGGTACAAGCTGAGTTGGGGAAAATCCAAAGCCAGTTGGGGCAGGTCATGAATGACATACAGGCAGTGCGCCTGGACCAGCAAGTACTCAGAGAAGAGAATCAGCAGCTGCAGAATCAGTTGAGCTTTCTCATGGGAGTAGTGAGAGGTATGCTAAAAAAGGAGAGTGGTCAAGCACCCGAGGTGGAGACCAAAGTGCTTCCTCCATTGTCGCCAGTGCCACCTGTGCTGAAGCCAAGTGGACCTCATGGATCCTCTACACGGCATGAAGCTCAAGACCTGTCCCATCAGCAGCCGCGCCAGGCATCTCAGAATAACCCTAAAGGTCATAATCAAAAGAAGAAGCTACTTGATAGAGCTGTGGACCCAATACCTGTGAGTTATGCCCAACTGTTGCCACTGTTGGTTCAGAACCATGTTCTCAAGCTTCAGACTTTGGATCCACCGGATGACGTGTCATCTGACTTTGATCTCAGCACACATTGTGATTTCCACTAAGGAGCACCGGGGCACCATGTTGAAACATGTAAGGCTTTCAAGAATAAGATTCAAGACCTTATTGACTCAAGGACAATTAGGTTTGTGCCGGGCGGCATGAGAGCATCGGGAAAGTTTATCCCGTACCCTGCAGAAGAGGTGAATGATTTCACTCCTTTGCGTGAAGCTGAGAAAGATCTTGAATATGTCCCGCGACTTTTGGTGACTGAATCGCCTCGCTCGCAGTTTTTACCTGGATCAAGTTCAAGGACGCAAGCGCCTAAACAAGGGACCGTTGCCATTCAGAAACGACGACCTCTTGCTCCTTGGCGGAAAGAATACCAGCACCAGAATCGAAAGAGGCCTCGCAACAACCTGGAAAGAAGGAATGATCCCCTTCATCATGTTCCAGTGCCACTCAGCCAGATTCTGCCATGTCTTATTCAGAGCTCGTTGGTGGAACCGAAAGCTCTCAAGCCTGTGCCAGAGCCTTACCCTCCAGGGTACAATCCCCATGCTCAGTGTGGTTACCATGGTGGATCTCCGGGGCATTCAACTGAAGATTGTAAGGCTTTCCAGGAAAAAGTGCAACAGTTGATCGACAAAGGGTGCATTTCCTTTCCAGAGGGAGATTTGGTTGTGCATGACAACCTCTCAGCTGTCTGAGCTCGTAGATTCAGAGGGTTATTTTCAGAGGCCAGTGGTCCAGACAGGCAGACGTCCTCAGCATTGGCAGTCCTCGAACTTTTTATCATTTGCATTTGTAGTTTCTTTTCTGTTAGTTACTACTTGCTGTTAAACATTGTATGTTTCGAATGGTAATATTAATAAAGTGACTATGCATTTTCTGAATTAATCATGTCATTGTCACTCATTTACTGCATTACACTGACACTTGCATTTTATTCACTCCACTTAATCACTATGATTAGCAAAGATTGGAGGGAGGATGATGAAACTGAATACTCATAACCAATGATCGTATGCTTTCGGATAAAACCTTTCCTATGACGTACAAGGCATTGTTTCAAATCCCCTAAACACCGGAGAGATAAGGAAGAGAATCCCTTGTTAACCACTTCGAGCCGAGAAGTAGGAGTTTTTTTTCCGGACTTTTAAACCCTCACATCTTAACCCGGGGCAGGGTAGTTGTCAGTTAGCTTGATCGAGCGTTCAAGTCTTATAGAGGAGTGTTGTCTTTCGGGGACCAATCACATCATATTCCTCCCCAGAGGTCGTACCTCGTCAACCATAATGGCTGAGCCTCACCAATCAGAGTGAGACAGTTACAACTTTTCGGAGCAATCAAGGCAGCCAGTGTCGCACGACTCGTTCCAAAAAAAAAAGAAAAAAGGAATAAGAAAGCCCGCTAAGTAAAAAAGAAAAGCTAGAAAACAAATACTTAGGCAAAAATCAGGGCATCCCGCTGGACTTCAAAAGAAAAATCGAAAAGAACTCTGAAGAGTCGGTCCAGGCAAAAATTAGGGAATCAAAAGAACGAAAAAAGAAAGGATATAAAAAGAAAAATCCTCAAACAAGGACAAAGTCGCGTGGATACTGACACCGAAACGAAAGAGGAGTAACGGTCACTCCGAAAACCTTGTGAATTCTTTAACCAGTTGTCCCCAATATTCAACATACCTCTCGAAGAGGCGAGCACTCAAGCTAAGTTAACTGAACTTTAGGATCGGAGATCATCACGTAGAAGGGGTGGGTACAAATCATAATTTGAGCCGACTATCCTTTGTTTCACGAACCGTGAACCCGATCACGATACAACCCTTAAAAGACCTAATTGAGGCACGGTTTATTCTGAAAGCGCATTACGATAAGGTTGAGTACCCTGACTCCTACATGATTTGCTAGTCATATCCTTGTTGTATTTTTCACTGATCACATCAGCACTACGTTTGAACTCTGGTTCATTCGTCACTCACTAGCATGACACGTAAATGAGTGACAGTACACTTTTTTAAAATCTGCATGAACACTGCATTAAAATTACCATTCGTGAATAAACAAATTTAATTGCAGGTCAGTAGTTAATACGAAGGAGCTCCAATGGAGAGTAGTCAATCAGGACCGAATCGTAGCAGTCTGGATCAGAACGGTATGCTGTGAAACCCTGTGAATCTGGGGCCTTGACTTCCTGTGAGTTTGGAATCAGTTTGTCTGAGGACAAGTCCCGGAGTATCAGTTGATTATGGGGCAGTTTATGCAAGAAGCGGTTGATCGGAAGTGAATCTTCTCGAGACCCAATCAGGGGCAGTTATCCAGAATTCTTGCGATTTGAGGGCAGATCCCTCCAGTGTTCAATCAGAGCATGTTGAGTCGCTCATCGCTCGTTCAGGGGCAAACTACTTCAGAGATATTGAAGCCAACCATGCTGAGAGTTGATTAGTGGAGGATGAATCCTCCCGTTGTACAGGTGTTGGGGCAAGCCATCTGAAGGTTGTTTTGTTGCCAACCGCTCTCTGTTCAGAATGAATTTTCCCAAAAGTCAGATTGGGGCAAGTTGGATTGTACTGGGGCAAGTTGTTCAAATGAGTTTGTTCACCCTAGCAAGAATTGAGTGTCGGGGAATCATGTCATTACCCTGCCAAAACCTGAGCCTTCTGAAGAAGCCTTGCTGTCATTGGATTGTTATCCTACAGCCTAACCTGTTACTCGGCTCCATGATTGGTAGTCTGTATTCCCTGTGTTGACGTTGTTGAACCAGGATTATTTCTCAGCAGAGATGTACAGTTTGAGACTGCAGCAAATTAAGATGGCATTCATCCCTTATCAAAGTAGGACCAAGATTATCCTCAGCAGGGTTTGATTGATATTCCCGACAGAGTATGGCCATCCCAGGCATTGAACGTTGATTAGCCTGATGTGCTACTCTTTCCTAAGTGGGTTGAGACTGAAGCTTTCCCTGACCGGCAGATTTGGGTTTATTTCCCCAGCAGTGGGACTGATGCAATGTTGTATCCCCACAGAGTCCGAGTGTGACTCCCTTTCCCTCCGAGTCTAGGTCATTGACTCATTCCTCAAGCAGAGGTCGACGGTGATTCCCTCGTTGAGTAATCTCTAGACGGGTAGATTTTGATGTCAGCCAAAGAAGAGTTATTTCTCAGCAGATTGCTTCGTACCCTATAAGGACTTAGGGTGTTCAAAAAAAGACTGTTCAGGGTTATTTTCCTCGGTGAAGTGGGATTCAAGTTCAGTGATCGATTGTTATCTTCCGCAGAGGTCAGAGGTGTTTCGTTGATAGGATTAGTACATTTCCAATGGAGTTGTACCATGAGTAGCTAAGGATTGATATCCCCAGCAGTGTTGATACACAGGTATTCCTCATCAGACTTGATAGTCCGGCAAGTGTTACCCAGAAGGGTCAGTCTCCGTCAGGCGTATGAAAGATTATTCTCAGCAGATCAGGATTGATATCCCTGAAGCAGGATGATTCCTTCTTCTCCAGCAAAGTTCAGTGGCCTCTCCCCGCAGAGTCTGAACGCAAGCTCATGAGCATTGATATGTCTCCCCAGGCAGAGATGATTCTCTTCCCCAAGCAGACGCATCCTGAAGGAACGTCACCTCCTCAGCTGAGTCAAGCGCCGAAGCTCGTGTTCATCCCCTAGCACCGGGTCACAAGTGCAAGTTTCACAGAAATGTTCAGGCGCCGAAGCTCGTGTTCTCCCCCTGCACCGGGTCACAAGTGCAGGTTTCGTAGGAAACTATTCGTACGTCGAAGTATGCAGCAACTGATGGTGCCAGACTGAAGTCTCCAGCGGAATTGAGATTCCCCACCAGAGTTGTATTCTCTCCCGAGGCCGGATGATTCCCTCTTCCTCAGTAAAGTGTTGGAATGGTGGATGCTGTATTTCCCCTGCAGAGTTGTACTCTCCCCGGAAGTCGGATGATTCCTTCTTTCCCAGCGGAATTGAAATTCCTCATCAGAGTTGTACTCTCCAGTGAAGCAGTTGGGACCATGATTGGTTTTTCCCTAGCAGAGCGTTGAACAGCTGATGCTGTATTTCCCCCAGGGTCGTACCCTCCAGCGAAGCAGAATGATTTCTCCTTCCTCAGCCGAGTTTGCAGATCACCAAGAGAGCCGAATCCTTGGAAATTGATCAGACCATGATTGGTTTTTCCCCAGTGGAGTGTTGAGCAGCTGAAGTTGTTTCTCTATAGAGTCTTATCCCCAGAAGAGTAGTCGAGACGTCCACGCAGTTTATTCCCGCGATTGATATCGCCTTCTCTCAGCAGGTCCAGGTTCTCGTAGAGCTTCGTCCCCCCTGCAGTAGTCAACTGAAGTTGTTTCCCCCGCAGCAGTCAACTGAAGTTGTGTCCCATGCGGAGTCCAATTGAGATTGGCGTGACCATGTTCTCCTCAGTAGGATGATTCCTCTATCTGATTAGTTCTTTCTCCTTGACAGGAGGATTTCCCCCTCAGCATTTATTTTGCTGACGGGATCGCATCATTGTGCATGATTGCATAGCATGTATCATAAACGCATAGCATTTCCACCGTGTGGAGCATAGCACCGAAGCATATGCATGATAAGCATGATCTAGGTTGCAGGTGTTCCGCCACAGAATCAGTTGATCAGGATGATTCCTGACATTCTCCCCAGCGAAGTCTTCGGTTCAAGATGATTCTTGAATTCCTCAACAGGGCCGTTTGCTCAAGATGATTCTTAAGACCCCAGTGCAGTCTCCAGAGTTGGTTGCTCAAGTTAATACTTAGAGTCCCCAGCTAAGATCGCCCAGGATGATTCCTGAAGCCCCAAGAGAGCCGAATCCTTGGAAGCTGCTCAAGCCATGGTTGGTTTGTCCCCGGCAAGAGTTGCCCAGGATGATTCCTGAAATCCCCAACAGAGTGTTTGCTCAGGATGATTCCTGAAATCTCCAGAATGGTTATCGGTTCAAGATGATTCTTGAAGGTCCCCGACGGAGTTATGTGTCCAAGATGATTCTTGAAGTCCTCAGCAGAGTTGATTCCTCCGGAATGATTTCTGGACCCCCGGAGCGGAGTTGTTTGGTAGTTCTCCAGATTCCCCAGCGGCGAAGCGTCATCTCCAGCAGGTTTCCCGACGGCAAAGTTGAAATCTCATTTGAAGACTCCATGATTGAAGTCTGACCGTGTTAATGAAGCAGCTATCTCAGTAATGCGGAATGCCTGATGGCATGATCAACCTGATGGTTGAAGTCCGGCTGATGCCCGACAGTTCTTTGAGTGCCTGACGGCATGATCGACTACGTATTACCGGTTACCGTGCGACCCATTTCCCAATGAAGCTTCTTCACCCTGACGGCGAGGTCAGATCCTTAGTTCCCCAGCGGCGATGTTGGACGTTTTGTTTGTTTTTGACGGCGAGGTCAGATTATGTTTTTCTCCAGCGGCGATGTTGGATGTTTGTGTTTGACGGCGAGGTCATATTACGTGGAGTACTCGACGACGATGTTGGGTGTTTTCTTAGAGTTATGGTTGCTTCTGGCGGCGATGTCAGATGATTCAATTCTCCAGCGGCGATGTTGGATGTTTGTTCCTGACAGCGAAGTCAGATTATGATTGTTTCCAGCGGCGATGTTGGATGTTGGTCTTGACGGCGAGGTCAGATTACGCTTGTTTCTGGCGGCGATGTTGGATATTTGTTTATTTCCAGCGGCGATGTTGGATGTTTGTTTCTGGCGGCGATGCCAGAAAATTATGTTTGACGGCGATGTCAGACTCTCTAGCTCCCCAGCAGCGATGTTGGATGTTTGTTCGACGGTGATGTCGAGTATCTCTCAGAGTTATGTTTGTTTCTGACGGCGATGTCAGACTATCCTTTAGTTCTCCAGCGGCGATGTTGGGCGTTTGGTTTGACGGCGATGTCAGATGATTCAGTTTTCCAGCGGCGATGTTGGGCGTTTTGTTTGTTTCTGGCGGCGATGTCAGGTGGTTTCTAACTCCGGCGGCGATGTTGGATGTTTGTTTCTAACGGCGATGTCAGATGATTTAGTCTTCCAGCGGCGATGTTGGGTGTTTTTGTCAGAGATCCTTCAGTTTTCCAGCGGCGATGTTGGGTATGTCGGATTCTTTGGTTCTCCGGCGGTGATGTTGGGTATTTTTGGTTGTTCGACGGTGATGTCGAGTTTTCTAGTCCTCCAGCGGCGATGTTGGGTGTTTGGTTGTCTGATGACGATTCAATGTGGATAACTGACGGCGATGTCAGATCAGTATTTCTCCAGCTAGTTACCGTGCAGCTAGTATTTCAGTGTTCGAAGATTCGTTCCTGCCAGAGGATCTAGTATGTATGCAGTTGGCAAATTTCCGGGTTTACCGGTATTCAACCGTCTCGCACCTTGATTGGCTGAGAGCCGTTCGCTCCTCACCCAGTCAGGTTCAAGCCGTTTGAATAGGGGCAGCTGTTGCACCCCAAAATTTGACCAACATTTATTTATCCATCAAGAGTTATATGAGGCTATGAAGCTAGCCAAGAAGCCCATCAAGTGTTTGAAGGTTGATACTTTTGTCAGAGAACTCAAGAGATCCTCAAAGGAATTGGTTGAAACCAAGGTTGTGTGCGTCATAACTTGAGAGTTGGGGGAGCTCCTCAGATGATTCTGAGACTATGAGGATAAATTTGAAGCTTTGAGAAATCTTGTGAGATGTCTTGAAAGCCATCATGAAGCCTAAAGAGGTCATTATACAGGAATTCAGAAGATTCAACCATGAGTGGTAGAATTAGGGTTTGCCTGGGTCAACCCTAGGTCAACTGATGATTTGGAGAGGTTTGAGACCTAATCCAAGAGCCATGTGATCATGGAATGATGTATTGAAGTGTTATAAGGATGATTACTAGACCAACTCATCATGATTGAGGAGTTTGAGAAGTTTCAAGCTAGGGTTTCTAAGGATTGACAGTGTAAAATCCCCTAGTTTGATCCCTATCTTCCAGGCAGTTTAGCTCAAGATGTGATTGTCATATCATCTTCCCCACAACATGAATGTTGTAGAGCTTGTTCTTAGCTTTAATTTGAGTGGTAGAAGTCCTTGATAGGATTTGCAGAGCTCAAGTTATGGTTTTGACAAATTACAGGTCATCTAAGGTATGTGAATCTGGGTCCTTGAAAGTCACCCAACTTGCAGACAACGTTTGCCCTAGTAGGATGATTCCTATGGATTCTTGGTCAACATGAATGTTGAAGAGCATCTTCTTAGCTTTCTAGAGAGTACTAGAAGTCCTTGATAGGATTTGTAGAACTCAACTTATGGCTTTGACAAGCCAAGGGCATTTTGGTCATTTGGAAGTTATAGGTCATTTCAAGCATAAGGCCATATCTCCTACTTCCAAGCTTCAAATGAAAAAATCTTCAACATCAAAATTGCTTAAAATGATGTTTTAAGTCTATTAGGGAGGTCATGAGATGTTGAAAAGGCTCATATCAAAAAGTGATAAAAATGGCCTAAAAATGAGGCATAAGTTAATTCAAGTGAAGTTGAAAATCATAAATCATAAGCTATAAATCCAAACCATGTCATATGATAGGTCATTTTGACTCCAAATGACATTTTAAGAACAATGGTTCAGCCACAATTTTGATTTGAGGCTTGCATCATAGGGTTGCTTTGTAATTTGATTGCTTGCACATGAAGGTACCAAACCAAAACAAGGAAAAAACTTAATAAACAAGGTGTTTAAGCATTGTATCTCATCCAAGATCTCATGTAAGGAGATATTCAAGTCAGTTACCAAAGATTACAAGCATTTTGCATGAGATATCATGTTATGAGAAATGTAAATGCAAATTACCATGACATGAAATCTTTAAGTTCTTAATAGATGATTCTAGGAGGTACTAGACTTTTCTAAACCTCTCTATATATTGAATACAACTTGCATTGGTGCAAGGTTGGTGATAGTTGGTGTTGATTGTGGTAGAGAATAGTGATTGAAATCATAAAGCTTCATTTGCAAATTATATTCAAACTTCATATTCTTCTTCATTACCATTCCATTTTTCTTCACAAATCTTCTCCATAAACATTTCTGAGTGTGTTGATACTAGAGTGAAGCTCCATTGATAAAGGTTTGAAGGTATTCACATGGAATTTGCAAGAAGGCAAATTGCATTGGATCTTGAAGTACAAGTTCTCTACATCAAATCTTTTGCATACAGAGGAAGATTCATCATATAGGGAGCATTCTTGAGGAGTTTCAAGGCTTGAATCGAAGATTTTCACCACCTACCATTTCAAGAAGCAAGGTATGCAAAACCATTTCTACACCTCAATCTAGGCATGGCTAGGGTTAATTATTAGTGTAAACCTGTTAGAGACAATTAGGTGAGCATGTGTGATGAGTTTAAGAGCGTTTGGTGAAGTTTCAATTATGGATGTCAATTCTTGGATGAGCAAGATCGTGCTATATATTGAGTTTTGATGCAAGATTGATAGAGGATTTTAACTAGGGTAACATGAGGATCATTTTTGTATAGAGAAAGATGAGTTTGGTTGAGGTCGAAAATTGAGGATATTTTGAAGTTCATGAGTTACACCATTCGGTTTGGAGGATAGAGGTCATTTCAATGCATTCTAAGATCATAGTTGTGTTCATGGAAAAATTCTAAGCAAGATTGGTTTTTACACTTTGAGATTTGGTGGAGAAATGAGTGCACACGATGGAGTAGAAGATCTCTGCATGAAGCTGCGTTTTCATGGTTTCTGCAAACCCTAGCAATTCCAAGGTTGAAGATGAAGTGGTAGCCGTTGATGTACGCGTGGACTGGTTGACTAAAGTGACGATCCAACGGGCGAGATTTAAACGCGAATTGAGAGGGAAGCCAGCGCCATGAAACACTGCGTTTCATTAAACGCGCTTTCTGGGCTTTGTGTAATCTGCTATGCCCACCCCCATTTCAAGGCCCAACCATGTTATAACTGTATATTCCTTCTATTCGCACCGCGTTTTTTGTTATTTTATTTTCATTTTAATGATTAATTTCTGAGTTTAAATGGGCCAGGCGCGTTTTTCTTTCCACACCCCCCATGCCTGGGCCCAAGCATAATTGAACTGCATCATATTGCTTCCTGCACCCATGTTCACATTTCCATTTTATTTTCACTCCAAAATTTATTTTACTTTAAAAATTCATAATAAATTGGAAAATCCATATTTTTTAATGGGAGTTTTTTCTCCCTTTTCACATTTTTGTCTAGAAGAATATAAAGTAAAAATATTTTGCATATCATTCATTTTAATATTTTTTACATATTTTATTCTTTTATTGCTTTTTAATTCTTTTAAGTTGATATGTGATTTTGTAGATTTTAGTTTAGGTAGCTCCCTTTAGATTTTTAGGTCAATCTTTTTAGGATGATTAGATGTGGATATTAGGTACCCCTGGTTTTTATAACATAATTTTTAGGGTTTTATTTTAGGTAGTTTGATTTGATGACATTAGAATGATCAAATTAGGGTAAAACTTCAACATAGGTCCATAATAACTTTAGATTTTGGGTTTTTTAGGACAATTTAGACTATGGGGCATATATGGGTATTAAGGGTAGGTATGTAGGATCCCTTAGAAATTATATTAGGATTTAATATAATAGTATGCTATTTTTAGTTGATTTTTGTATTGGTTGATTGTTTGTGTTGCCTTTAGGGCATGTTTGTTTAGTTTGCTTTGCTTTGTGAGTTTGAGAAGCTTGGTATCTCTTTGTGGAGCATTGTGGAGCATAGTAGAAGACTTGAAGATGCATTGGGAGAGCTTGAGAGCTTTTTCTTTCTTCTTTTTGTTTTGTTTTAGGGTTAGGGATTAGGAAGAGTTTAGACGTAGATAACTTCTTTCTCAAACATGGATGGTATCATTCACCTCCATTCCTCCCTATGATTCAAAGTCCTTCCATGGTATACACCTCTCTCCTTTGGAGGGATAAGTGATGTACCTAGGAAGTAGAACTTTTGAGGGAACCATTCCTTTGATGTTGAACCCTTATAGGTCACCTTTGGTGGTCAAATAAGCAGTTCAATATCCCCCAGCTTATCCAGTAAGTGATTTTCTCTGGTTTTGATTTTCTTGAGAGATGAAGAGCCTGAGCATGAAGATGAAGACTTCATTGAAGAGTATTGAAGAGGATGAATCCTTGAGTATTGCCATTCCAGCTGATGCTTGAAGAGCAACAAGTGCAAGTTGATACTTGAAGATCCCTGAAGATCCAGTAAAGCCTGAAGGTGGAGCTGATCAAGAAGCTGAAGCTTAAGGGAGAAGATGAGTTGAAACTCATATTGTAGGGTTGAAACCTGGAAAAGCAAACTGATGTTTGTCAAGTGATTGAAGTCTGAAGACTGAGTTGCTGTTGGAGAAGCTGAAGCTTGGAGTTGAGAGAGGAGTTGGTCTGCTTTCTTTTCCTTTTCTGTATTGCTGTGTTTTGTTTGACTTGTTTGATGCATTAGAGTAAGTCCATCTAGAATAAGTAGAATCTAGAAGCATGATTGAACTAGAGGTTGAGTTGCTCCCTCTGCTTGTATTGTTACTGTGTGGCTTTGCTTGCGGGTATTCGGTAGAGCCCAACTCCCTTGCTCATGTGGTTTGTTTGCCTGATGGCATTTTATTTCGTCTTATCTGTATGATTGCAGTTTACTGTTTATTGCTTGATAGCATGTTGTTTATATTTCAGTATGATTACTGTTATTTCATGACTGGCTTGAGGTTGAGATGAGCTTGTGGAGGCTGAAGCCCCACACACATTTCCTCCCTCACTTGCATTGCATACATTTTACTGTTAAGCTGATGCTTTGTCTGTTTTGGTGTATCATTGACATGATCCCTTAGGACTCTCATTTCCTTGGATAAGGATTTGATGATAGACTTTTAGGTTGAAACCTATGCATGACAACTTCTAGGAGTTCCCTGTTCAAACCTCAACCATAGGATGAATCCATGGCATGATAACAGTAGGACTTGATAGCCTCCCTCCTAGTTGGGCCTGTTCTCTTCTCATCTCAAAACAGTTTAAGATACAGTAATCATGAATGATTTCTTTCGCATGTTACGAGCCTTAAGCTATCTGAGAAAGGATTGTGGGAGAGTTTCTTTTCCACAGTCTGGATGTTTAGTATGGTACCCTTTGGGTGACATGCGACGCATTCACTCTCAGGTCATAGTCTCTAGTGCGGTTGAAATCGCAAACACAATAAAAAACACTTCTTTCGTAAAAGACAGGAAATAAACCGTAGTTTCCCGAACTACGTATGCTCTGAGCTCTCATGCCTGTTGAGAGTACGTAGGCACAAGATGGTGATGTCTTGGCGAGCAACCTTCCCCCATAATCCTTCGTAGGCCGAACTACGTTGACTCTGATTTCTCATTCTCTGATGAGAATACGTAGGCATAAAGCGCGATGCTTTTCTGAGTCATTTTTCTTTTCTTTTTCAGCCAGCCTTGATAGGTAGATAGAATAAAACCAAACCGTCCAAGTAAACACAACAAGCGTGGATCCCGTTGAGTACGACGGACGTGAGGGGTGCTAATACCTTCCCCTTGCGTAACCGACTCCCGAACCCAGACAATGGTTGCGATGACCTTGCCTTACCCTTATTCGTCAGGTTTTTCCGATCGTTTCCTTTCCCGCTCTGAGGGATAAATAACGAAAGGTGGCGACTCTTCTGTCATGCCGACACCTTATTTTCGCGCAAGTGACAGCTGGCGACTCTGCTGGGGACGGAACCCAGAATCTCTGGTTCTCCTGTTCCCCTACGCGAGTCAATCCTAGCGTTTGTATGTTTACCTGTTAGGTTGCGTTTATTTATCGCATTTTTACTTCTCGCACTTTATTTCCCGCATTTTATTTTCAGTATAATATGATTATTTGTGCTGTTGTGGGATGGGAGTTCTGACGCGTGAGAAGCCAGACCCAGGCTTGAATGCACCATAGACTTAGAGTGGAAATTAGTGGGCGCGTGCTTGCTTTGCAGGAACTAGTGTCTCATGAAATCCACGCTCAGACGAGGTTCATCCGGTTGGCTTCACTTTCAACCCTTTGGGTTGAGACGGTTGCTGGTTTGGTGGATTGTCGACTCTAGGGACCGATCATTTGTGATTCAGCTAAGTGAGGCCGCTTCATGAGCTGGTGATGCCACACCTTCTGGGTATCGTATCACCCCTCTTGAAAGTCTGTGACGCTGATGAACGCATAAGATGCCGTACCTTGAGTCAGTTTAGGTCCATACCTGTGAGTGGGATTGGGTTTATTGCAGGAAACCTTGACCTTCAGACTACCTGGTTTTCTTGACAGTGCATCAGTTATGTTGGTACCAGGGTTCTCAGTTGCAGATTTGTCTGTTCTTGATAGAGCAGGTTTTGATCAGAGGATCTTATCATCAGGTGTATGTCTGTTCTTGGTAGAGCAGGTTTGATCAGAGTATTGTCATCAGTGGTTTGTTCTTGATAGAGCAGATTTTTGGGGTCTGAAGATCTCATCAGCAAATGTTGTTTGTTCTTGATAGAGCAGATTTTGAGTGGGGTCTGAAGATCTCATCAGCAGCTGTATATTTGTTCTTGATAGGGCAGATTTTTGATTTGGGGTCTGAAGACTTCATCAGCCGATATTTCTTGATCATACGTCCGAGGTCCTTATTATCCGACATTTGTTCTCGACAGAGCAGAATTATGATCCTGTGTATATGGTCCTATCAGATGGATGTTCCCGACGGATCAAATTTGTTGTCCTACGTCGGGGTTTTCTTCTTATCAGTGGTTGTTCTTGACAAAGCAGCGTCATGGTTTTGTTGATACAAAATCTCCACAACAGCAGTTACCTGGATATATTATTGCATGACTGCATTTTGCATTAGTTCGCATATTCATTTTGCATTCCATTAGCAGGTGTCTATGCTGCAGGCGCATTTCGTACCCTGATTCTGGTGTCCCGGGCAATATGAGATATTTTTTTCCATGAATGAATCCAGTCTTATCACTGCATTGACACTATGTTGGCATGTTGACACCAGAATTAGGGGTGATCTCCTAAACGTACAGACACCCATGGCATTAGCATAATTCATCTTGCATGACAGAAGCCGGGGCTTGTCTTCTAATCCTTGTGTTTGCAGGTTTGAGCCAGAATCGAGCAACTCAGACTAATGGAGCAGGTACAAGCTGAGTTGGGGAAAATCCAAAGCCAGTTGGGGCAGGTCATGAATAACATACAGGCAGTGCGTCTGGACCAGCAAGTACTCAGAGAAGAGAATCAGCAGCTGCAGAATCAGTTGAGCTTTCTTATGGGAGTAGTGAGAGGTATGCTAAAAAAGGAGAGTGGTCAAGCACCCGAGGTGGAGACCAAAGTGCTTCCTCCATTGCCGCCAGTGCCACCTGTGCTGAAGCCAAGTGGACCTCATGGATCCTCTACACGGCATGAAGCTCAAGACCTGTCTCGTCAGCAGCCACGCCAGGCATCTCAGAATAACCCTGAAGGTCATAATCAAAAGAAGAAGCTACTTGATAGAGCTGTGGACCCAATACCTGTGAGTTATGCCCAACTGTTGCCACTGTTGGTTCAGAACCATGTTCTCAAGCTTCGGACTTTGGATCCACCGGATGACGTGTCATCTGACTTTGATCTCAGCACACATTGTGACTTCCACTCAGGAGCACCGGGGCACCATGTTGAAACATGTAAGGCTTTCAAGAATAAGATTCAAGACCTTATTGACTCAAGGACAATTAGGTTTATGCCGGGCGGCATGAGAGCATCGGGAATGTTTATCCCGTACCCTGCAGAAGAGGTGAATGATTCCTCTCCTTTGCCTGAAGCTGAGAAAGATCTTGAATATGTCCCGCGACTTTTGGTGACTGAATCGCCTCGCTCGCAGTTTTTACCTGGATCAAGTTCAAGGACGCAAGCGCCTAAACAAGGGACCGTTGCCATTCAGAAACAACGACCTCTTGCTCCTTGGCGGAAAGAATACCAGCACCAGAATCGAAAGAGGCCTCGCAACAACCTGGAAAGAAGGAATGATCCCCTTCATCATGTTCCAGTGCCACTCAGCCAGATTCTGCCATGTCTTATTCAGAGCTCGTTGGTGGAACCGAAAGCTCTCAAGCCTGTGCCAGAGCCTTACCCTCCAGGGTACAATCCCCATGCTCAGTGTGGTTACCATGGTGGATCTCCGGGGCATTCAACTGAAGATTGTAAGGCTTTCCAGGAAAAAGTGCAACAGTTGATCGACAAAGGGTGCATTTCCTTTCCAGAGGGAGTTTTGGTTGTGCATGACAACCTCTCAGCTGTCTGAGCTCGTAGATTCAGAGGGTTATTTTCAGAGGCCAGTGGTCCAGACAGGCAGACGTCCTCAGCATTGGCAGTCCTCGAACTTTTTATCATTTGCATTTGTAGTTTCTTTTCTGTTAGTTACTACTTGCTGTTAAACATTGTATGTTTCGAATGGTAATATTAATAAAGTGACTATGCATTTTCTGAATTAATCATGTCGTTGTCACTCATTTACTGCATTGCACTGACACTTGCATTTTATTCACTCCACTTTATCACTATGATTAGCAAAGATTGGAGGGAGGATGATGAAACTGAATACTCATAACCAATGATCATATGCTTTCGGATAAAACCTTGCCTATGACGTACAAGGCATTGTTTCAAATCCCCTAAACACCGGAGAGATAAGGAAGAGAATCCCTTGTTAACCACTTCGAGCCGAGAAGTAGGAGTTTTTTTTTTCGGACTTTTAAACCCTCACATCTTAACCCGGGGCAGGGTAGTTGTCAGTTAGCTTGATCGAGCGTTCAAGTATTATAGAGGAGTGTTGTCTTTCGGGGACCAATCACATCATATTCCTCCCCAGAGGTCGTACCTCGTCAACCACAACGGCTGAGCCTCACCAATCAGAGTGAGACAGTTACAACTTTTCGGAGCAATCAAGGCAGCCAGTGTCGCACGACTCGTTCCAAAAAAGAAGAAAAAAGGAATAAGAAAGCCCGCTAAGTAAAAAAGAAAAGCTAGAAAGCAAATACTTAGGCAAAAATCAGGGCATCCCGCTGGACTTCAAAAGAAAAATCGAAAAGAACTCTGAAGAGTCGGTCCAGGCAAAAATTAGGGAATCAAAAGAACGAAAAAGAAAGGATATAAAAAGAAAAATCCTCAAACAAGGACAAAGTCGCGTGGATACTGACACCGAAACGAAAGAGGAGTAACAGTCACTCCGAAAACCTTGTGAATTCTTTAACCAGTTGTCCCCAATATTCAACATACCTCTCGAAGAGGCGAGCGCTCAAGCTAAGTTAACTGAACTTTAGGATCGGAGATCATCACGTAGAAGGGGTGGGTACAAATCATAATTTGAGCCGACTATCCTTTGTTTCACGAACCGTGAACCCGATCACGATACAACCCTTAAAAGACCTAATTGAGGCAGAGTTTATTCTGAAAGCGCATTACGATAAGGTTGAGTAACCTGACTCCTACATGATTTGCTAGTCATATCCTTGTTGTATTTTTCACTGATCACATCAGCACTACGTTTGAACTCTGGTTCATTCGTCACTCACTAGCATGACACGTAAATGAGTGACAGTACACTTTTTTAAAATCTGCATGAACACTGCATTAAAATTACCATTTGTGAATAAACAATTTTAATTGCAGGTCAGTAGTTAATACGAAGGAGCTCCAACGGAGAGTAGTCAATCAGGACCGAATCGTAGCAGTCTGGATCAGAACGGTATGCTGTGAAACCCTGTGAATCTGGGGCCTTGACTTCCTGTGAGTTTGGAATCAGTTTGTCTGAAGACAAGTCCCGGAGTATCAGTTGATTATGGGGCAGTTTATGCAAGAAGCAGTTGATCGGAAGTGAATCTTCTTGAGACCCAATCAGGGGCAGTTATCCAGAATTCTTGCGATTTGAGGGCAGATCCCTCCAGTGTTCAATCAGAGCATGTTGAGTCGCTCATCGCTCGTTCAGGGGAAAACTACTTCAGAGATATTGAAGCCAACCATGCTGAGAGTTGATTAGTTGAGGATGAATCCTCCCGTTGTACAGGTGTTGAGGCAAGCCATCTGAAGGTTGTTTTGTTGCCAACCGCTCTCTGTTCAGAATGAATTTTCCCAAAAGTCGGATTGGGGCAAGTTGGATTGTACTGGGGCAAGTTGTTCAAATGAGTTTGTTCACCCTAGCAAGAATTGAGTGTCGGGGAATCATGTCATTACCCTGCCAAAACCTGAGCCTTCTGAAGAAGCCTTGCTGTCATTGGATTGTTATCCTACAGCCTAACCTATTACTCGGCTCCATGATTGGTAGTCTGTATTCCCTGTGTTGACGTTGTTGAACCAGGATTGTTTCTCAGCAGAGATGTACAGTTTGAGATTGTTTCCCCTGTGCAGTTTGAGACTGCAGCAAATTAAGATGGCATTCATCCCTTATCAGAGTAGGATCAAGATTATCCTCAGCAGGGTTTGATTGATATTCCCGGCAGAGTATGGCCATCCCAGGCATTGAACGTTGATTAGCCTGATGTGCTACTCTTTCCTAAGTGGGTTGAGACTGAAGCTTTCCCTGACCGGCAGATTTGGGTTTATTTCCCCAGCAGTGGGACTGATGCAATGTTGTATCCCCACAGAGTCCGAGTGTGACACCCTTTCCCTCCGAGTCTAGGTCATTGACTCATTCCTCAAGCAGAGGTCGACGGTGATTCCCTCATTGAGTAATCTCTAGACGGGTAGATTTTGATGTCAGCCAGAGAAGAGTTATTTCTCAGCAGATTGCTTCGTACCCTATAAGGACTTAGGGTGTTCAAAAAAAGACCGTTCAGGGTTGTTTTCCTCGGTGAAGTGGGATTCAAGTTCAGTGATCGATTGTTATCTTCCGCAGAGGTCAGAGGTGTTTCCTTGATAGGATTAGTACATCTCCAACGGAGTTGTACCATGAGTAGCTAAGGATTGATATCCCCAGCAGTGTTGATACACAGGTATTCCTCATCAGACTTGATAGTCCGACAAGTGTTACCCAGAAGGGTCAGTCTCCGTCAGGCGTATGAAAGATTATTCTCAGCAGATCAGGATTGATATCCCCGAAGCAGGATGATTCCTTCTTCTCCAGCAAAGTTCAGTGGCCTCTCCCCGCAGAGTCTGAACGCAAGCTCATGAGCATTGATATGTCTCCCCAGGCAGAGATGATTCTCTTCCCCAAGCAGACGCATCCTGAAGGAACGTCACCTCCTCAGCTGAGTCAAGTGCCGAAGCTCGTGTTCACTCCCCCGCACCGGGTCACAAGTGCAGGTTTCATAGAAATGTTCGGGCGCCGAAGCTCGTGTTCATCCCCCCGCACCGGGTCACAAGTGCAGGTTTCGTAGGAAATTATTTGTATGCCGAAGTATGCAGAAACTGATGGTGCCAAACTGAAGTCTCCAGCGGAATTGAAAGTCCCCACCAGAGTTGTACTCTCTCCCGAAGTCGGATGATTCCCTCTTCCCCAGTAGAGTGTTGGAACAACTGATGCTGTATTCCCCGACAGAGTTGTACTCTCCCCCGAAGTCGGATGATTCCTTCTTCCCCAGCGGAATTGAAATTCCTCATCAGAGCCGTACCCTCTCCAGTGAAGCAGTTGGGACCATGAGTGGTTTTCCCTAGCAGAGCGTGGAACAGCTGATGCTGTATTTCCCCCAGAGTCGCACTCTCTAGCGAAGCAAAATGATTTCTCCTTCCTCAGCCGAGTTTGCAGATCACCAAGAGAGCCGAATCCTTGGAAATTGATCAGACCATGATTGGTTTTTCCCCAGTGGAGTGTTGAGCAGCTGAAGTTGTTTCTCCATAGAGTCTTATCCCCAGAAGAGTAGTCGAGACAGCCGCGCAGTTTATTCCCGCGATTGATATCGCCTTCTCTCAGCAGGTCCAGGTTCTCGTAGAGCTTCGTCCCCCCTGCAGTAGTCAACTGAAGTTGTTTCCCCCGCAGCAGTCAACTGAAGTTGTGTCCCATGCGGAGTCCAATTGAGATTGGCGTGACCATGTTCTCCTCAGCAGGATGATTCCTCTATCTGAGTAATTCTTTCTCCTTGACAGGAGGATTTCCCCCTCAGCATTTATTTTGCTGACGGGATCGCATCATTGTGCATGATTGCATAGCATGTATCATAAACGCATAGCATTTCCACCGTGTGGAGCATAGCGCCGAAGCATATGCATGATAAGCATGATCTAGGTTGCAGGTGTTCCGCCACAGAATCAGTTGATCAGGATGATTCCTGACATTCTCCCCAGCGAAGTCTTCGGTTCAAGATGATTCTTGAATTCCTCAGCAGGGACGTTTGCTCAAGATGATTCTTAAGACCCTAGTGCAGTCTCCAGAGTTGGTTGCTCAAGTTAATACTTAGAGTCCCTAGCTAAGATCGCCCAAGATGATTCCTGAAGCCCCAAGAGATCCGAATCCTTGGAAGCTGCTCAAGCCATGGTTGGTTTGTCCCCGGCAAGAGTTGCCCAGGATGATTCCTGAAATCCCCAACAGAGTGTTTGCTCAGGATGATTCCTGAAATCTCCAGAATGGTTATCGGTTCAAGATGATTCTTGAAGGTCCCCGACGGAGTTATGTGTCCAAGATGATTCTTGAAGTCCTCAGCAGAGTTGATTCCTCCAGAATGATTTCTGGACCCCCGGAATGTATCATAAAATGCCCTTGGCTCGATAAAGCTAACTGACAACTACCCTGCCCCGGGTTAAGATGTGAGGGTTTAAAAGTCCAAAAAAAAAACTCCTACTTCTCGGCTCGAAGTGGTTAACAAGGGATTCTCTTCCTTATCTCTCCGGTGTTTAAGGGATTTGAAACAATGCCTTGTACGTCATAGGCAAGGTTTTATCCGAAAGCATACGATCATTGATTATGAGTATTCAGTTTCATCATCCTCCCTCCAATCTTTGCTAATCATAGTGATAAAGTGGAGTGAATAAAATGTAAGTGTCAGTGCAATGCAGTAAATGAGTGACAACGACATGATTAATTCAGAAAATGCATAGTCACTTTATTAATACTACCAAGCAACTCCGCTCCGGGGGTCCAGAAATCATTCCGGAGGAATCAACTCTGCTGAGGACTTCAAGAATCATCTTGGACACATAACTCCGTCGGGGACCTTCAAGAATCATCTTGAACCGATAACCATTCTGGAGATTTCAGGAATCATCCTGAGCAAACACTCTGTTGGGGATTTCAGGAATCATCCTGGGCAACTCTTGCCGGGGACAAACCAACCATGGCTTGAGCAGCTTCCAAGGATTAGGCTCTCTTGGGGCTTCAGGAATCATCCTGGGCGATCTTAGCTGGGGACTCTAAGTATTAACTTGAGCAACCAACTCTGGAGACTGCACTGGGGTCTTAAGAATCATCTTGAGCAAACGGCCCTGCTGAGGAATTCAAGAATCATCTTGAACCGAAGACTTCGCTGGGGAGAATGTCAGGAATCATCCTGATCAACTGATTCTGTGGTGGAACACCTGCAACCTAGATCATGCTTATCATGCATATGCTTCGACGCTATGCTCCACACGGTGGAAATGCTATGCGTTTATGATACCTGCTATGCAATCATGCACAATGATGCGATCCCGTCAGCAAAATAAATGCTGAGGGGGAAATCCTCCTGTTAAGGAGAAAGAACTACTCAGATAGAGGAATCATCCTGCTGAGGAGAACATGGTCACGCCAATCTCAATTGGACTCCGCATGGGACACAACTTCAGTTGACTGCTACGGGGGAAACAACTTCAGTTGACTACTGCAGGGGGGACGAAGCTCTACGAGAACCTGGACCTGCTGAGAGAAGGCGATATCAATCGCGGGAATAAACTGCGCGGCTATCTCGACTACTCTTATGGGGATAAGACTCTGTGGAGAAACAACTTCAGCTGCTCAACACTCCACTGGGGAAAAACCAATCATGGTCTGATCAATTTCCAAGGATTCGGCTCTCTTGGTGATCTGCAAACTCGGCTGAGGAAGGAGAAATCATTCTGCTTCGCTAGAGAGTGCGACTCTGGGGGAAATACAGCATCAGCTGTTCCACGCTCTGCTAGGGAAAACCACTCATGGTCCCAACTGCTTCACTGGAGAGGGTACGACTCTGATGAGGAATTTCAATTCCGCTGGGGAAGAAGGAATCATCCGACTTCGGGGGAGAGTACAACTCTGCCGGGGAATACATCATCAGCTGTTCCAACACTCTACTGGGGAAGAGGGAATCATCCGACTTCGGGAGAGAGTACAACTCTGGTGGGGACTTTCAATTCCGCTGGAGACTTCAGTTTGGCACCATCAGTTGCTGCATACTTCGGCGTACAAATAGTTTCCTACGAAACCTGCACTTGTGACCCGGTGCGGGGGGATGAACACGAGCTTCGGCGCTCGAACATTTCTATGAAACCTGCACTTGTGACCCGGTGCGGGGGGGGGGGGGGGGGGGGTGAACACAAGCTTCGGCACTTGACTCAGCTGAGGAGGTGACGTTCCTTCAGGATGCGTCTGCTTGGGGAAGAGAATCATCTCTGCCTGGGGAGACATATCAATGCTCATGAGCTTGCGTTCAGACTCTGCGGGGAGAGGCCACTGAACTTTGCTGGAGAAGAAGGAATCATCCTGCTTCGGGGATATCAATCCTGATCTGCTGAGAATAATCTTTCATACGCCTGACGGAGACTGACCCTTCTGGGTAACACTTGCCGGACTATCAAGTCTGATGAGGAATACCTGTGTATCAACACTGCTGGGGATATCAATCCTTAGCTACTCATGGTACAACTCTGTTGGAGATGTACTGATCCTATCAAGGAAACACCTCTGACCTCTGCGGCAGATAACAATCGATCACTGAACTTGAATCCCACTTCACCGAGGAAAACAACCCTGAACGGTCTTTTTTTGAACACCCTAAGTCCTTATAGGGTACGAAGCAATCTGCTGAGAAATAACTCTTCTCTGGCTGACATCAAAGTCTACCCGTCTAGAGATTACTCAATGAGGGAATCACCGTCGACCTCTGCTTGAGGAATGAGTCAATGACCTAGACTCGGAGGGAAAGGGAGTCACACTCGGACTCTATGGGGATACAACATTGCATCAGCCCCACTGCTGGGGAAATAAACCCAAATCTGCCGGTCAGGGAAAGCTTCAGTCTCAACCCACTTAGGAAAGAGTAGCACATCAGGATAATCAACGTTCAATGCCTGGGATGGCCATACTCTGCCGGGAATATCAATCAAACCCTGCTGAGGATAATCTTGATCCTACTCTGATAAGGGATGAATGCCATCTTAATTTGCTGCAGTCTCAAACTGCACAGGGGAAACAATCTCAAACTGTACATCTCTGCTGAGAAACAATCCTGGTTCAACAACGTCAACACAGGGAATACAGACTACCAATCATGGAGCCGAGTAACAGGTTAGGCTGTAGGATAACAATCCAATGACAGCAAGGCTTCTTCAGAAGGCTCAGGTTTTGGCAGGGTAATGACATGATTCCCCGACACTCAATTCTTGCTAGGGTGAACAAACTCATTTGAACAACATGCCCCAGTACAATCCAAATTGCCCCAATCCGACTTTTGGGAAAATTCATTCTGAACAGAGAGCGGTTGGCAACAAAACAACCTTCAGATGGCTTGCCCCAACACCTGTACAACGGGAGGATTCATCCTCCACTAATCAACTCTCAGCATGGTTGGCTTCAATATCTCTGAAGTAGTTTGCCCCTGAACGAGCGATGAGCGACTCAACATGCTCTGATTGAACATTGGAGGGATCTGCCCTCAAATCGCAAGAATTCTGGATAACTGCCCCTGATTGGGTCTCGAGAAGATTCACTTCCGATCAACCGCTTCTTGCATAAACTTCCCCATAAGACTTGAACGCTCGATCAAGCTAACTAACAACTACCCTGCCCCGGGTTAAGATGCGAGGGTTTAAAAGTCCAAAAAAAAACTCCTACTTCTCGGCTCGAAGTGGTTAACAAGGGATTCTCTTCCTTATCTCTCCGGTGTTTAGGGGATTTGAAACAATGCCTTGTACGTCATAGGCAAGGTTTTATCCGAAAGCATACGATCATTGATTATGAGTATTCAGTTTCATCATCCTCCCTCCAATCTTTGCTAATCATAGTGATAAAGTGGAGTGAATAAAATGTAAGTGTCAGTGCAATGCAGTAAATGAGTGACAACGACATGATTAATTCAGAAAATGCATAGTCACTTTATTAATATTACCATTCGAAACATACAATGTTTAACAGCAAGTAGTAACTAACAGAAAAGAAACTACAAATGCAAATGATAAAAAGTTCGAGGACTGCCAATGCTAAGGACGTCTGCCTGTCTGGACCACTGGCCTCTGAAAATAACCCTCTGAATCTACGAGCTCAGACCGCTGAGAGGTTGTCATGCACAACCAAAACTCCCTCTGGAAAGGAAATGCACCCTTTGTCGATCAACTGTTGCACTTTTGCCTGGAAAGCCTTACAATCTTCAGTTGAATGCCCCGGAGATCCACCATGGTAACCACACTGAGCATGAGGATTGTACCCTGGAGGGTAAGGCTCTGGCACAGGCTTGAGAGCTTTCGGTTCCACCAACGAGCTCTGAATAAGACATGGAAGAATCTGGCTGAGTGGCACTGGAACATGATGAAGGGGATCATTCCTTCTTTCCAGGTTGTTGCGAGGCCTCTTTCGATTCTGGTGCTGGTATTCTTTCCGCCAAGGAGCAAGAGGTCGTCGTTTCTGAATGGCAACGGTCCCTTGTTTAGGCGCTTGCGTCCTTGAACTTGATCCTGGTAAAAACTGCGAGCGAGGCGATTCAGTCACCAAAAGTCGCGGGACATATTCAAGATCTTTCTCAGCTTCAGGCAAAGGAGTGGAATCATTCACCTCTTCTGCAGGGTACGAGATAAACTTTCCCGATGCTCTCATGCCGCCTGGCACAAACCTAATTGTCCTTGAGTCAATAAGGTCTTGAATCTTATTCTTGAAAGCCTTACATGTTTCAACATGGTGCCCCGGTGCTCCTGAGTGGAAATCACAATGTGTGCTGAGATCAAAGTCAGATGACACGTCATTCGGTGGATCCAAAGTCCGAAGCTTGAGAACATGGTTCTGAACCAATAGTGGCAACAGTTGGGCATAACTCACGGGTATTGGGTCCACAGCTCTATCAAGTAGCTTCTTCCTTTGATTATGACCTTCAGGGTTATTCTGAGATGCCTGGCGCGGCTGCTGACGAGACAGGTCTTGAGCTTCATGTCGTGTAGAGGATCCATAAGGTCCACTTGGCTTCAGCACAGGTGGCACTGGCGGCAATGGAGGAAGCACTTTGGTCTCCACCTCGGGTGCTTGACCACTCTCCTTTTTTAGCATACCTCTCACTACTCTCATAAGAAAGCTCAACTGATTCTGCAGCTGCTGATTCTCTTCTCTGAGTACTTGCTGGTCCAGGCGCACTGCCTGTATGTCATTCATGACCTGCCCCAACTGGCTTTGGATTTTCCCCAACTCAGCTTGTACCTGCTCCATTAGTCTGAGTTGCTCGATTCTGGCTCAAACCTGCAAACACAAGGATTAGAAGACAAGCCCCGGCTTCTGTCATGCAAGATGAATTATGCTAATGCCATGGGTGTCTGTACGTTTAGGAGATCACCCCTAATTCTGGTGTCAACATGCCAACATAGTGTCAATGCAGTGATAAGACTGGATCCATTCATGGAAGAAAATATCTCATATTGCTCGGGACACCAGAATCAGGGTACGAAATGCGCCTGCAGCACAGACACCTGCTAATGGAATGCAAAATGAATATGCGAACTAATGCAAAATGCAGTCATGCAATAATATATCCAGGTAACTGCTGTTGTGGAGATTTTGTATCAACAAAACCATGACGCTGCTCTGTCAAGAACAACCACTGATAAGAAGAAAACCCCAGCGTAGGACAACAAATTTGATCCGTCGGGAACATCCATCTGATAGGACCATATACACAGGATCATAATTCTGCTCTGTCGAGAACAAATGTCTGATAATAAGGACCTCAGACGTATGATCATGAAATATCGGCTGATGAAGTCTTCAGACCCCAAATCAAAAATCTGCCCTATCAAGAACAAATATACAGCTGTTGATGAGATCTTCAGACCCCACTCAAAATCTGCTCTATCAAGAACAAACAACATCTGCTGATGAGATCTTCAGACCCCAAAAATCTGCTCTATCAAGAACAAACCACTGATGACAATACTCTGATCAAACCTGCTCTATCAAGAACAAACATACACCTGATGATAAGATCCTCTAATCAAAACCTGCTCTATCAAGAACAGACAAATCTGCAACTGAGAACCCTGGTACCAACATAACTGATCCACTGTCAAGAAAACCAGGTAGTCTGAAGGTCAAGGTTTCCTGCAATAAACCCAATCCCACTCACAGGTATGGACCTAAAATGACTCAAGGTACGGCATCCTATGCGTTCATCAGCGTCACAGACTTTCAAGAGGGGTGATACGATACCCAGAAGGTGTGGCATCACCAGCTCATGAAACGGCCTCACTTAGCTGAATCACAAATGATCGGTCCCCAGAGTCGAAATCCACCAAACCAGCAACCGTCTTAACCCAAAGGGTTGAAAGTGAAGCCAACCGGATGAACCTCGTCTGAGCGTGGATTTCATGAGACACTAGTGTCTGCAAAGCAAGCACGCGCCCACTAATTTCCACTCTAAGTCTATGGTGCACTCAAGCCTGGGTCTGGCTTCTCACTCGTCAGAACTCCCATCCCACAACAGCACAAATAAGCATATTATACTGAAAATAAAATGCGGCAAATAAAGTGCGAGAAGTAAAAATGCGATAAATAAACGCAACCCAACAGGTAAACATACAAACGCTAGGATTGACTCGCGTAGGGGAACAGGAGAACCAGAGATTCTGGGTTCCGTCCCCAGCAGAGTCGCCAGCTGTCGCTTGCGCGAAAATAAGGTGCCGGCATGACAGAAGAGTCGCCACCTTTCGTTATTTATCCCTCAGAGCGGGAAAGGAAACGATCGGAAAAACCTGACGAATAAGGGTAAGGCAAGGTCATCGCAACCGTTGTCTGGGTTCGGGAGTCGGTTACGCAAGGGGAAGGTATTAGCACCCTGTTGCACCCCAAAATTTGACCAACATTTATTTACCCATCAAGTGTTTGAAGGTTGATACCTTCATCAGAAAGTTCAAGAGATCCTCAGAGAAATTGGTTGAAACCAAGGTTGTGTGCCTCATAACTTGAGAGTTGTGGGAGCTCCTCAGATGATTCTGAGACTTTGAGAAAGCCTATGAGATGTCTTGAAAGCCATCATGAAGCCCAGAGAGGTCATTATACAAGAATTCAGAAGATTCAACCATGAGTGGTAGAATTAGGGTTTTGACTGGGTCAACCCTAGGTCAGCTGATGTTTTGGAGAGGGTTGAGACCTAATCCAAGAGCCATGAGATCATGGAGTGATGTATTGAGATGTTATAAGGATGATTCCTAGACCAACTCATCATGATTGAGGAGTTTGAGAAGTTTTAAGCTAGGGTTTCTAAGGATTGTCAGTGTAAAATCCCCTAGTTTGATCCCTATCTTCCAGGCAGTTTTAGCTCAAGATGTGGTTGTCATCTCATCTTCCCCACAAGATGAATGTTGTAGAGCTTGTTCTTAGCTTTAATTTTAGCGGTAGAAGTCCTTGATAGGATTTGCAGAACTCAAGTTATGGTTTGGACAAATTACAGGTCATCTGAGGTATGTGAATCTGGGTCCTTGAAAGTCACCCAACTTGCAGACAACTTTTGCCCTAGTAGGATGATTCCTATGATCTCTTGGTCAACATGAATGTTGAATATCATCTTATTAGCTTTCTAGAGAGTACTAGTAGTCCTTGATAGGATTTGTAGAACTCAACTTATGGCTTTGACAAGCCAAGGGCATTTTGGTCATTTTGAACTTATAGGTCATTTCAAGCATATGGCCATATCTCCTACTTCCAAGCTTCAAATGGAAAAACTTTCAACATCAAAGTTTCTTAGAATGATGTTTTAAGGCTAGTAGGGTGGTCACGAGATGTTGGAAAGGCTCATAGAAAAAAGTGATGAAAATGGCCTAAAAAAGGGACATAAGTTAATTCAAGTGAAATGGAAAATCACAAAATCCAAGCTATAAACCCTAACCATGGCATATGATAGGTCATTTTGACTCCAAAGGATATTTTAAGAACAATGGTTCAGCCACAATTTTGATTTGGGGCTTAAATTTTGGAGTTTCTTTGTAAAAGTCTTACTTGCATAATGGGGTACCTAGCCAAATCAAAGGAAAGCTCAATAAACAAGGTGTTTAAGCATTGCATATTGTCCAAAATATCACTTAAGGAGAAAATGAAGCTAATTACTCATGTTATGGGATTTTGTCATGATATATCTCATGTGGTGAGAATGGAAGTGTAAATACCACATCCTATAAACTTCAAGTTCCATCTAGAGTGATCTAGATGATTCTAGATCTTTCTAAACATGTCTATATATTGATGGCAAAGCCCATTGATCCAGGGTTGGTGATTGTTGATGTTCATAGTGCAAAAAAGAGAGAATTGACCAAATTTCTCCCATTTTGCAATTCAAGATCAAATCCCTATTCTTCTCCATTTTCATTCTTTTTCTTCTCCACAAACACATTATTCTGATCTTTATGAGTGTTTGCACAGTGATTTGAAGGTGGATCCATGGAAGATTGAATGTGTGGCTTCAAAATTGCAAGAAAAGCAAATTGGATTCAAACTCACGATACAAGCACTATCCATCAAAGCTCTTGCAAACAGAAAGATTAGCATCAACCAAAGATCATTCTTGGCAAGTTTCAAGCATTGGATTGAAGGGTAACTACACCTGCCATCATCAATTTTCAGGTTTGAAAAAGCTCTTGAAACTCCTTAATTATGCATTGTTAGATAGAATGGTTAGGATAGTTGTATTAGAGACTAATAGGAGAACAAATTTGGAAACTTAGAGTGCATTCTGAGAGGTTTGGAAATTTGACATGATTCTTTGATGACCAAGAACTATTAAGTTAGTGAGTGTTAATATGCGTGGATTAGCTTAGGATGATCAGGGACATGAGGTGAGTATTCTGATATCAAGAAATTGGAGAAACAAGAAGGTGGAAGTTTGAGTATTAATGGAGGGGTTGCCATCGGGTTCTGCGTTTCAGGAGGTTTTGATGGAAACCAAGCATGTGGCCTTGTTCAGGGGAAGGAATAGATCAGTTTTGCTTTTTGAAGAATTGAATTTGATGGAGAAATGAGGGCATACGAGTGGTGTAAGTATGGATGTGTGAAGCTGCGTGCATGGAGGGTTATTAGCAAACCCTAGAGTGAGAGGTTGAAGACAACATCACATGCGTTGGATCTCCGTTGACTAGCTGACTTGAAAGTGGATCGGACGGCTGGAGTTTGAACTCGTTGATGAGGGAATCAGAAACAGCAGCTAAACGCTGCGTTTCACTAAAGCCCCCAGCATGGGCCTCACGTAAACATTACTAACCGCACCCCCTTATTCAGCC
Organism: Lathyrus sativus; assembly: GCA_963859935.3. Classification (NCBI taxonomy): domain Eukaryota; kingdom Viridiplantae; phylum Streptophyta; class Magnoliopsida; order Fabales; family Fabaceae; genus Lathyrus; species Lathyrus sativus. Next base: position 595,556,173 of record OZ012740.1, on the reverse strand, counting down.
CAATCATGAAATGAACTTACCTTTCCTGCTATTCGCACCGCATCTCTGTTATTTTTCTTTGATTTTTTAAATGTTTTTTTTTCTGATTAAGCACTGGGCCCAGGCGCGCCATGCTAGGCGCACCCCCCTCCTGGGCCCATTATCATTTTGAACTTAATATCATCACTATCTGCACCCCCCATTCATTTCCATATTATATTCTTCTCCAAATTTCTTTAAACTTCCAAAATTCATAACAAAATAAAAAATGAATATTTTTTAATGCAATTTTTTTTCACAATTTTCATTTTCTGTCTAAAAAAATATTAAAATATAAAATAGCCATTTTATTTCAGTTTTATATTTTTTGTGCATTTTTACTTTTAATTGCTTTTTTTAATTCTTTTAGTTGGTATACTAACTTGTAGAATTTAATTAGGATAGTTCCCCTAGGATTTTTGATTCAATTTTTTTAGGATAATTAGAGGAATGGTTTAGGGTCCCCCTGAATTAATTTCATAATTTTGTGATAAATTTTAGGGTAGTTTTAATTAGGTAGTGCTAGGTAGTATAGAATTTGATTAAAACTTTAGCATAGGATCATAACAATTTTAGATTTGGGTTTTATAGGGCAATTTAGTCTATGGGGAATATATGGGACTCAAGGGTAGTTATGTAGGGTCCCCTAGCATTTATATTAGGATTTAATAGAATAATATGCTATTTTTAGTTGGTTTTTGAATTGAATGGTTGTTTGTAGGGCCTTTAGGGCAAGTTTTGTTTAGTTTGCTTTGCTTTGGAGTTTCCCTTTGGTTGGAGGAGCTTGGCATCTCATTGTGGAGCTTAGTGGAGCATACTAGAGGATTGGAGGAGGCATGGATTGAAGGCCTGGTTTAGGAGCTTGCTCTCTTTCTGTGAGGTTTGAGACCCTGGAGTCTGAGGGAAGTTCATGGTACTTTCCTGAGGAAGGCACTATGGATGTCTTTCATTATTTCTTCTCACCTCTTTCCCAAGTATCCAATGATGTTGGAGCCTTCATGTGAGTTTAGTTTCTCCTGAGGAGGAATGTAAACTGATCACAGTTGTTGAGCCACATGGGATATGATTCCTAAGTGGAAGCCCCTTAGTACTTTCCTGAGGAAGGCACTATGGGTCTGTTCACTTAGTTCCCTTAGTTCATGTAGGATTTCTTAAGTATCCAATGATGTTGGAGCCTTCATGTGAGTTTAGTTTCTCCTGATGAGGAATGTAAACTGATCACAGTTGTTGAGCCACATGGGATATGATTCCTAAGTGGAAGCCCCCTAGTACTTTCCTGAGGAAGGCACTATGGGTCTGTTCACTTAGTTCCCTTAGTTCATGTAGGATTTCTCAAGTATCCAATGATGTTGGAGCCTTCATGTGAGTTTAGTTTCTCCTGAGGAGGAACGTAAATCGATCACAGTTGTTGAGCCACATGGGATATGATTCCTAAGTATAAGCCTCCTAGTGCTTTCCTGAGGAAGGCACTATGAGTCTGCCTACTTAGCTCCCTTTCTTTGGTAAGCTTGTTTTGAAGCTTGAAGACTGGGATTGATTTATCTTGTGTAGGGTTTTGCTTTAGGGCTTTGCTTAGAGATATGATTAGGGTTTTGTTTTAGGGTTAGGATTAGGGAGAGCTTAGATGTAGATAATTTCTTTCTCAAACATGGATAGTATCCTTCACATCCATTCCTCCCTGTGATTCAAAGTCCTTCCAGGGTATACACCTCTCTCCTTTGGAGGGAGTAGTGTTATACCCCGGAGGTAGAACTTTTGAGGGAACCCTTCACTTGATATTGAACCCTTATAGGCCACCTTTGGTGATCAAATAAGCAGTTCAATATCCCCCAGCTTATTCAGTAGTGATTTTTCTCTGTTTGATTGTCTTAAGAGCTGTCAGAGCCTGGGCATGAAGATGAAGACTCCATTGAAGATTAGTGAAGAGGATGAATCCTTGAAGACTGCCATTCCAACTGAAGCTTGAAGAGCATGAAGATCAAGTTGAAACCTGAAGATCCCTGAAGATGGTGTAGCCTGAAGGTGGAGCTGATCAAAGAAGCTGAAGCTTAAGGGAGAAGATGAGTTGAAACTCATGTTGTAGGGTTGATACCTGGAAAGCAAGTGATGATTGAAGTCTGAAGACTGAGTTGCTGCTGGAGGGGCTGAGGCTTTCTTCTGTTTTTCTTTTCTGTATTGCATGTTTTGCTTGATTTGTCTGTTGCATTAGAATAAGTTCATCTAGAATAAGTAGAATCTAGGAGCATGATTGCATTAGAGGTTGAGTTGCTCCCTCTGCTTGTATTGTTATTGCGTGGCTTTGCTTGCGGGTATTCGGTAGAGCCTAGCTCCCTTGCCCATGTGGTTTGTTTGCTTGATGGCATTTCATTTCTTTTATCTGTATGATTGCAGTTTACTGTTTATTGCTTGATAGCATGTTGTTTATTTTTCAGTATGATTACTGTTATTTCATGACTGGCCTGAGGTTAAGATGAGCTTATGGAGGTTGAAGCCCCACACACATTTCCTCCCTCACTTGCATGGCATGCATTTTATTGTTAAGCTGATGCTTTGTCTGTTTTGGTGTATCATTGACATGATCCCTTAGGACTCTCATCTCCTTTAATAAGGATTTGATGATAGACTTTTAGGTTGAAACCTATGCATGACAACATCTAGGAGTTCCCTGTTCAAACCTCAACCATAGGATGAATCCATGGCATGATAACAGTAGGACTTGATAGTCTCCCTCCTAGCTGGGCCTGTTCTCATCTCATCTCAAAACAGTTTAAGATACAGTAATCATGAATGATTTCTTTCGTACGTTACGAGCCTTAAGCTATCTGAGAAAGGATTGTGGGAGAGTTTCTTTTCCACAGTCTGGATGTTTAGTATGGTACCCTTTGGGTGACATGCGACGCATTCACTCTCAGGTCATAGTCTCTAGTGCGGTTGAAATCGCAAACACGATAAAAAACACTTCTTTCAAAATAGGAAATAAACCGTAGTTTCCCGAACTACGTGAGCTCTGATCTCTCAGACCTGTTGAGAGTACGTAGGCACAAGATGGCGATGTCTTGACGAGCTACCTTCCCCTATAACCCTTCGTAGGCCGAACTACATTGACTATGATTTCTCATTCTCTGATGAGAATACGTAGGCATAAAGTGCGACACTTTGCCGAGTCATTTTTCTTTTCTTTTTTCAGCCAGCCTTGATAGGTAGATAGAATAAAACCAACCCGTCCAAGTAAACAAACAAGCGAGGATCCCGTCGAGTACGACGGACGTGAGGGGTGCTAACACCTTCCCCTTGCGTAACCGACTCCCGAACCCAGACAATGGTTGCAATGACCTTGTCTTATCCTTTTTTCGTCAGGTTTTTCCGATCGTTTCCTTTCCCGCTCTGAGGGATAAATAACGAAAGGTGGCGACTCTTCTGTCATGCCGGCACCTTATTTTCGCGCAAGCGATAGCTGGCGACTCTGCTGGGGATCGAACCCAGAATCTCTGGTTTTCTAGTTCCCCATGAGAGTCAATCCTACCGTTTGTGTGTTTACTTGTTGGGTTGCGTTTATTTATCGCATTTTTACTTCTCGCACTTTATTTCCCGCATTTTATTTTCAGTATAATATGATTATTCATGCTGTGGTGGGATGGGAGTTCTGATGAGTGAGAAGCCAGACCCAGGCTTGAGTGCACCATAGAATTAAAGTGGAAATTAGTGGGCGCGTGCTTGCTTTGCAGGCACTAGTGTCTCATGAAATCCACGCTCAGACGAGATTCATCCGGTTGGCTTCACTTTCAACCCTTTGGGTTGAGACGGTTGCTGGTTTGGTGGATTGTCGACTCTGGGGACCGATCATTTATGATTCAGCTAAGTGAGGCATCTTCAAGACTTGATGATGCCACTCCTTCTGGGAATCGTATCGTCAGTTTTGAAAGTTTGTGACGCTGATGAACGCATAGGATGCCGTACCTTGAGTCAGTTTAGGTCCATACCTGTGAGCGGGATTGGGTTTATTGCAGGAAACTTTGACCTCCAGACCACCTGGTTTTCTTGACAGTGGATCAGTTATGTTGGTACCAGGGTTCTCAGTTGCAGATTTGTCTGTTCTTGATAGAGCAGGTTTTGATCAGAGGATCTTATCATCAGGTGTAGGTCTATTCTTGATAGAGCAGGTTTGATCAGAGTATTTTCATCAGTGGTTTGTTCTTGTTAGAGCAGATTTTTGGGGTCTGAAGATCTCGTCAGCAGATGTTGTTTGTTCTTGATAGAGCGGATTTTGAGTGGGGTCTAAAGATCTCATCAGCAGCTGTATGTTTGTTCTTGATAGGGCAGATTTTTGATTTGGGGTCTGAAGACTTCATCAGCAGATATTTCTTGATCATACATCAGGGGTCCTTATTATCAGACATTTGTTCTCGACAGAGCAGAATTTTGATCCTATGTATATCGTCCTATCAGATGGTTATTCTTAGCAGATCAGATCAGTGGTCTTACACCGGGATTTTCTTCTTATCAGTGATTGTTGATACAAAATCTCCACAGCAGCAATCCTGATATATTATTGCATGCCCGCATTTTGCATTAGTTTGCATGTTCATTTGCATTCCATTAACGTGTGTCTGTGTTGCAGGTATCGTTTCCCCGATCCAGGATTTCTCGCCTCCTATTGTATTATTATGGCCTCTCTCAGGAAGACTGTTGCGTACAAGTTCCCGACCCCTGATGTGTCGAAGTTGACTAGTTTGATAGCTCTAGCAGGTGATTCTGTGAAGGATAGGTTCAGGAAGACTTATGGCAGGTTGCTCAGTCTGGTTTGCAAACCTTCTACGTCCGAGTTGAATGGGTTACATGCTCTGTTGCAGTTCTATGACCCTCCGCTGAGGTGTTTCACTTTTCAGGACTTCGTTCTCGCGCCGACACTGGAAGAGTATGCTGATTTGCTAGGTGTGCCTATCAAAAGGCAGATGCCTTTTGTCCACATGGATGCTGAGCCTGATCTGGCTGGTTTAGCTTCTTCACTTCATTTGGGCGCCTCTGAGTTGGTAGTGACGAGTTGGAACAAGGTTCCTGGGTTCTCCTTGCAGTTTCTGGTAGCTAAGGCTCAACAGTGTGCTAAGGACAGATGTTGGGACACATTCAATGCCATCCTCGCTTTATGCATATATGGCATTATCTTATTCCCCAACATGCCTGATTTCGTAGACTTTGATGCATTTCACATCTTTGCCTCAGGGAATCCAGTCCCTACTTTGATCGGGGACGTCTATCACTCAGTGCATTACAAAAATAAGAACCGGAGAGGGAAGAATGTCTCATGCTGCGTACCGTTGCTGTTCAGATGGTTTGATAGTCATTTGCCCAAGAGGGGTTCTTTCGTCTTGTCTGCAGCCACAGCTGAGTGGCCTGAGCGTCTGATGAGTTTGTCTGCAGAAGATATTGATTGGTTCGTTGACAGAGACAGGTTAGGTACTGAGGTGATCTTCAGTTGTAGTGGGTTTCCTAATGTACCTCTGATAGGTAGGAAGGGTTGCATCAACTACAATCCGTCGTTGCTAGTTCGTCAGTTCGCATATGCGTTGAGGACTCCGCCGAAGGAGGAAGAGGTACAGGAATCTCTGTACCTCACGGGTACTCTAGAGGGGGATTTGTTGTCCAAGCTTCAGCATGCGTGGAACAGTATCAGCAAGAGAGGAAAGCCTTTGTTGGGAAAGAGCAACAGTCAAGCCTACTCTCCTTATTCAGCTTGGATCAGAGCCAGAGCCAGCGCTATAGGGATGCCATTTCCTCATGCCAGACCAGAGAGTCCTCCACCAGTCGAAGAGCCTACTACTGTATCCATTCATCGGCATAACCAGGTACTAGCTGAGCGGGATGAGCTGAAGCGGGCGAACGCAGAACTGGAGAAAGAGTTAGCTCAGCTTCGAAGTGAGAGGAACGAAGCCGTGCATGCTTTCAAAAAGCTAACAGAGTCGGTGAACCAACTGGGGGCAGACTTGGCAAAGCAGATAGTTGATCGCGAACGCTTGGGTCAAGACTTCAGGGCTGTTAATGATGTACTAGCTACGAAGAAACAACATTTGGACGAGGCATATCGGAGGATATCTAAGTTCGACCAGCATTGGAAGACCTCCCTGGCCACCAGGAAGGAGCGAGAGGACAAGCTGATGCTGCAGATCTCTAAGCTGGAAGCCGAGGTAAAGGACAGTGAGCGGAGGTTTGATGAAGAGACTGCCCGCAGGTACGCCGCCGAAGGCCAACTCAACAAAGCCCTTGCCAACCTGAAGGAGTGCAAGCTGAAGTTTGAGTCTAAGAAGCGGAAACTGGAAGATTGCTTCGGCGAAGGAGCATGGGGAAGTTCAGTTCAGGGACTTCAGTATACTATTGTGCAGAGGGAACTACTCGTCGAGGGGTTGCTCACTTTGCCAGATCATCCAGAGACGAAGGAGTTATTAGCAGAGTACCGCGCCCGTGGCCGTACTTGACCAGCTTGTATTCCTTTTGTTTTGATCTTTGCTGTATGCTGACCATCACCAGACTTGTTGGCTGAGGTCACGCTGTTGATTTGTTTTGTACTCGCTGATGCTATGTACTGCCTTGATAGGCTTTCCATATATATATGAGATTGATGTTTCCATGATTGGGCTCGGACTTCTTCTTCTTCTTCTTATTATTGTCAGCACTGGCACTAAGGCACTAGGATAGGGGGAAATCTCCCAAGCACACAGACACACGCATGCATCCGCATGAAGCATTTGCATGGCGTACATTTTGTTGCTTTTCCTAACCTTTAATTTTCAGGTTTTTTCAGGTTCACAGGTTCCAAGCTGCTTCCGGTCTCCAGGATTGATCAGAGACTCATTCACCGTTACTCAACTCGAGCTAATCAGACGAGGATCATGGATCAGGTGCAGTCAGACGTTCAAGAGCTCCGTGAACGGATGGATCGTTTTATGGAACTGATGCTGGTAGTCGCTAATGGTCAGGACCAGCTTCGTACTTTGGTTCAACCTTTGATCTCCAGGGTTGATAGTAACGGCATACTTCATGGCGGGGCTGTGCCTACTCCTCCTCCAGTTGATACACCACAGAATGCCGTTCCTGTTGCCGGGGGCAACGGCAGTGCTAATGGCAATGTGATGGCCAATATCGGACTCAATGCGACAGGCGTCGGCAATGGTAGTCTGGGAGCTAATGTCAACATCGGGCCGATCAACGGCAATACTGGCGTCGGAAATCTGTTGGTGCCTCAACCGTGGCTTGAGGATCATCAGGATGACGTATTTTCTCAAAGAGGTGTGGAAGCAGAGTTGAATGCTGAAGCGCGGCTCAGGTTCAAAGCACTAGAAGACAAAATGAGAGACATTGAGAATCAGAATACTTTGGGCGTTGATATGTCCAAGCTGGGGTTAATTGCTGATTTCAAGGTACCTCATAAGTTCAAGGTGCCTGTCTTTGAGAAGTATAAGGGTACTACTTGCCCCCGTGTCCACCTTCGATCATATTATAGAAAGATGTCTGCCTATTCCGACGATGAGAAGTTGCTGATGCACTTCTTCCAAGATAGTCTTTCTGGTCCATCCCTCGAGTGGTATATGGGTTTGGAGCCCACTACCGTGCGCACATGGAAAGATCTCGCTGAAGCATTTGTCCTCCACTATCAATACAATAGCGACTTGGCCCCCAACCGAGTCCAACTCCAGAACCTTTCGCAGCGGAATAATGAAGGCTTTAAGGAGTACGCCCAGCGGTGGCGTGAGTTGGCTGCTCGGGTTCAACCGCCGATGGTTGAGCGCGAGCTCGTGCAGATGTTTGTGGCTACCCTCCCGGGAATCTACTATGAAAAGCTAGTCAGTGGCATGTCTGGGACATTTTCGGCTCTCATCACTATGGGCGAGCACGTCGAGAATGGTATAAAGATCGAAAAAATTCAAGGTGAATCATCCTCAGCTGGAGGAGGTGGAAAGAAACCTTCTGCTGGTAAACGTCGAGAAGGGGATGCGAGTGCTGTCACCAACGCTCGGAGAAAGGGCAAGGGCCCTCAGCAGCAGATAGCCAGTATAAATATCCCAGCAGCTCCGCCGCAGCAGCAGCAGCAACCGCAGCAACAGAATCAGCAGGGATATAGAAAATATCAGAATCGGGCTCCTTTGACAAACCGTCACTTCGAAGCACCACCTATGTCGTATGCGCAGCTCTTGCAAACTTTGCTTCAGCTTCAGTTAGTTCAAAAGAGGACGATGGCTCCCTTGACAGGGGCACCACCACCGGGGTATGACGCAAATGCCACTTGCGATTTCCATACTGGGGCACCAGGCCATACGATTGAGAACTGCAAAGCCTTTAAGCACAAGGTGCAGGACCTGGTAGACGCCAAGATTATTAACTTTTCCGATAATGTGCCCAATGTCACCAAAAACCCCATGCCTCATCATAGGGGAGGCGGAGTAAACGCCATTATCGCAGAGGAGAGTGCAGATCTGTTGACTGATGTCAAAGACTTAAAGACGCCGCTTAGTTTCGTCAAAGCTAAGTTGTTGAAGAAGGGGTTCTTTCCAGGATGCGGAGAGTTATGCATGGCTTGTGCTACACATCCTGATGGGTGTGAGCAGCTGGTAGAAGGTATCCAAAGTCTGATGTCTGAGGGTATTTTGCAGTTCAGCCGGAGAGATGAAAGTGTATCAGGAGAGGTTGTGCTGAAGCAGGCAGATGAAGTCGCCACCATCACCATTCCTCGTCAACCTATTACCATTTCTGCGCCCCGACCGCCTACAATCACTATTACCAGAGCCGGGCCGATCCCATTCGAGAGAACTAACGCCGTTTCGTGGCATTATGGCGTCGAAGTCTATTGCAATGGTCAGAAGTTAGAGTTGGAGCCGTATGGGTCGACTGTGCAGAATCTCGCAGGAGTCGGTGGTATTACTCGAAGCGGAAGAGTGTTTGCGCCGACAGAGGTTGTGGCAGAGAAAGTGGTCAGAGCTGATGCTGCTGATAAGGGTAAAGGCAAAGCCGTCGAAGAGGTCCTTTGTAGGGCAGAGAAAGATTTGCTTGTCAAAGATGCCTAGGAGTTCATGCGGTTAATCAAAAAGAGCGACTACAAGATTGTAGACCATCTTCATCAGACTCCGTCAAAGATTTCTATTCTCAACTTGTTGCTGTGTTCTGAAGCGCACCGCAACGCGTTACTGAAGGTATTGAACGCTGCCTATGTACCACAAAAGATATCAGTGAATCAGCTAGAAGAGGTGGTAGCCCATGTTAATGCTGGCAATGGGCTAGGTTTCACAGATTTAGAGCTGACTCCTAAAGGGAGAGATCACAACAGCGCCTTGCACATCTCGATAGAGTGCAGAGGCACAATCATGTCGCATGTCCTGGTGGACACGGGTTCGTCGCTTAATGTGCTTCCGAAGAAGGCACTAATGAAGTTGGACACTCGTGGATTGCTTTGCACGCCCAGTGATCTGGTGGTGAAAGCATTTGACGGAACTAAGCGCCACGTTTTCGGAGAGTTGACCCTGCCGATTCAAGTTGGTCTGGAGACGTTCGATACGGTTTTTTATATCATGGATATCATGCTTGCCTACAGTTTCCTCTTAGGTCGGCCATGGATCCATGCTGCTGGTGCCGTGACGTCCACGCTGCATCAAAAGCTCAAATATGCTGTCGGGGGAAGCATAGTAACCGTCTGTGGTGAGGAGGACATTATGGTGAGCCACTTGTCATCCTTTAAGTATGTTGAAATGGATGGCGAAATCCATGAAACTCTCTGCCAAGCATTTGAAGCCGTCAAGGTGAAAGAGGTAGCTTCTGTCGTCACAGAGAAGCAAGAGATGAATCTCTCCTCGTTCAGAGAAGCTCGGGCCGTCGTCGAAGCCGGTTCCACCCCAGGCTGGGGGCATGTTTTGGAGATACCGATCAAACAGGACAAGTTTGGATTGGGGTATTCTCCTGAAGCTGAAGCTTCATCTTCTTCGTCTAGCAGTTCGTCTCGTGGGAAGGGGCCAATCCTATTTACCAAGGGCAGAATGATTTTCGAAAGCATCAACGCGGCGTCAGAGGATAGTGGGGATAACGATTGTGATCTTGACGCCTGGATTCAGCCAAGCAAGCCGGGCGAGCGCCTCAACAATTGGACCATCAAGGAGATTATCCAGCTGACAAGTGAAGAGTAATGATTTACTTTTTACAATCTTTGTACAACCCTATGTCTTACCCGGGGCATAGTGGTTTTATTGTCAGGGCCTTGTTGGATTATGTACATGCATTTTGTTAATAAATCAAAGGCGTTTTCTTCGTACTCAAATATTGTGTTCTCTGTTATTCCTGTTTTATGTTTATTTTGAAAAAAACAGTAAAATGGCAACGGGGTTTGTGCTAACCTGCATATTCTTGTTTTAAACTTAATCCTTGTTATTGCAGGATCCACATAACAGATGACATTGACTCTGGACCCTCTACGGCTCACTACGACTTCGATTGCCCGATCTATCAAGCCGAGGATGAGATTGATGAAGACGAAGACCTTCCGGAAGAGTTGGCCCGCTTGTTGAGACAAGAGGAAAAGGTTATTCTGCCTCATGAGGAAGATATTGAGATCGTAAATCTGGGTTCTGAAGAGCTCGTCAGAAATGTCAGAGTAGGGGCTGCGCTGCAGAATGATGTCAAGCATAGACTGGTCGAGATGCTTCGAGAGTATAGTGACGTCTTTGCTTGGTCATACGAAGATATGCCCGGACTTGACACAGACATCGTGGTTCATCGCTTACCGTTGCGAGAAGATTGCCCTCCAGTCAAGCAGAAGCTTAGGAGGACGAGACCGGATATGGCTATAAAAATCAAAGAAGAAGTCCAGAAGCAGTTGGACGCAGGATTTCTAGCCGTTACCACTTACCCTCCGTGGGTCGCCAACATAGTGCCTGTACCGAAGAAGGACGGTAAGGTACGCATGTGCGTCGATTATCGGGATTTGAATAGGGCAAGCCCTAAGGATGATTTCCCGTTGCCTCATATCGATGTGTTGGTCGACAACATGGCCCAGTTCTCCGTGTTTTCGTTCATGGATGGCTTCTCCGGTTACAATCAGATTAAGATGGCACCGGAGGACATGGAGAAAACGACGTTTATCACCCCCTGGGGAACATTTTGCTATAAGGTAATGCCCTTCGGTCTGAAGAACGCAGGGGCCACTTACCAGCGAGCAATGGTAACTTTGTTTCATGATATGATTCATCATGAGATCGAGGTCTATGTTGATGACATGATTGCAAAGTCCCAAACGGAGGAAGAACATCTGGTCAACTTATTGAAGCTTTTTGAGAGGCTTAGGAAGTTCAGGCTGAGGCTGAATCCTAACAAGTGCACTTTCGGAGTGCGGTCCGGAAAGTTATTGGGGTTTATCGTTAGTGAACGAGGTATCGAAGTTGATCCTGCGAAAATAAAAGCTATTCAAGAAATGCCAGCGCCGAAAACAGAAAAAGAAGTTCGTGGTTTCTTGGGCCGAATAAACTACATTGCAAGGTTTATCTCTCAGCTCACGGCCACTTGTGAACCGATGTTCAAACTTTTAAAGAAAGATCAGGCGATTACTTGGAATGAGGATTGCCAGAAGGCATTTGACAAAATAAAGCAGTATCTTCAAGAACCTCCAATCTTGATACCCCCAGTGGCTGGACGGCCATTAATCATGTACCTGACGGTTCTGGAGAATAGTATGGGGTGTGTTCTCGGTCAGCACGACGAGACGGGCAGAAAGGAGCATGCCATTTATTATTTGAGTAAAAAGTTCACTGAGTGTGAATCTCGATACTCGATGCTGGAGAAGACGTGTTGTGCATTAGCTTGGGCTGCCAAACGTCTACGACAGTACATGCTCAATCATACCACTATGCTAATTTCGAAGATGGATCCGATCAAGTACGTCTTCGAGAAGCAGGATCTTTCGGGCAGGATTGCCAGATGGCAAATGGTGTTAACGGAATATGATATTCAGTACGTCTCCCAGAAGGCCATTAAGGGAAGCGTATTGTCTGATTACCTTGCCGAGCAGCCGATCGAGGATTACCAGCCGATGAAGTTTGAATTCCCTGACGAGGATATTATGTTTCTCAAAGCGAAGGATTGCGATGAGCCATTGCCCGGTGAGGGTCCAGATAGGAAATCTCAGTGGGAGTTGATATTCGACGGAGCGGTTAATTCCTATGGAAGTGGTATCGGGGCTATCATCACGACTCCTCACGGATCCCACATCCCGTTTACTGCGAGACTGACGTTTCCAGTTACCAACAATGAGGCGGAGTATGAAGCATGTATTATGGGTCTAGAAGAGGCAATTGATTTGAGAATCAAGAACCTAGACGTATATGGTGACTCAGCGCTTGTAATCAATCAGATTAAAGGGGAGTGGGAAACTCGTCAAGCGAATTTGGTGCCATGCATGAATTATGCCAGGAGGCTGCTTCCGTTCTTCGATCGAGTGGAACTCCATCATGTACCCAGGGCTGAAAATCAGATGGCTGATGCCTTAGCCATGTTGGCTTCAATGTATAAGTTCAATTTTTGGAATGAGGCTCCAAGAATTGTGCTTTCGCGTCTTGATAGACCGGCATTTGTCTTCGCAATCGAGGAGGCCGCCGACGGCAAGCCATGGTTCCACGACATCCAGACCTTCCTTATGACTAAGGAGTATCCTGCGGGTGCGTCAACCCAGGATAAGAAGACTCTGAGGAGGCTGTCTGGAAACTTTTACCTTAATCCTGATGGAGTGTTGTATAAGAGAAACCACGATCTCGTGCTACTCAGATGTGTAGATGAGAAAGAGGCAAGTATGCTCATGGAAGAAGTCCATGAGGGCACATTTGGTACGCATGCCGGCGGGCATGCCATGACGAGAAAGATCCTGAGAGCAGGATATTACTGGCTGACTATGGAGTCGGATTGCTTCAGATTCGCGAAGAAATGTCATAAATGCCAGATTTATGCCGATAAAGTTCATGTGCCGCCGTGCCCATTGAATGTCATGTCCTCCCCTTGGCCGTTCTCCATGTGGGGCATCGACATGATAGGCAAGATCGAGCCCACTGCATCCAATGGTCATCGTTTCATTCTGGTAGCTATCGACTACTTCACCAAATGGGTGGAGGCAGCCTCGTACGCTAATGTGACCAAGCAGGTGGTAGCTAAATTCATAAAGAGGGACATCATCTGTCGTTACGGAGTTCCCGAGCGGATCATTACTGATAATGGTTCGAATCTGAATAACAAGATGATGAAGGAGCTGTGCCAGAGTTTCAAGATTGAACACCACAACTCATCTCCTTACCGACCGAAGATGAATGGCGCCGTCGAAGCCGCCAACAAGAACATAAAGAAGATTGTTTAGAAGATGGTTGTGACGTACAAAGATTGGCACGAGATGCTGCCGTTTGCCTTGCACGGTTATCGTACGACGGTGCGTACGTCGACCGGGGCAACTCCTTTCTCCTTGGTGTACGGTATGGAAGCTGTCCTACCGTTAGAAGTGGAGATCCCTTCTTTGCGAGTGTTGGTTGACGTGAAACTCGACGAGGCAGAATGGATTACGAATCGTTTGAACCAACTCAGCCTGATGGACGAGAAGAGGTTAGCATCGATTGCATTTGGTCGGCTGTACCAAAGCGGAATGAAGAGAGATTATGATAAGAAGGTGCGTCCTAGAAGCTTTCAGACGGGTGATCTCGTCCTGAAGAAGATTCTTCCGCCACACTCCGATCACCGGGGCAAGTGGACTCCGAATTACGAAGGGCTGTATGTCGTCAGCAAGGTCTTCTCGGGAGGAGCTTTGTTGTTATCCACGATGGATGGTGAAGATTTTGCATCCCCGGTGAACGCGGATGCAGTTAAAAAATACTTTGCTTGAAAGAGACCCGCTGGACAAAAAAGAAAGAGTCCAGGCAAAAAAGGGGCATCCCGGCGAACCAAAAACAGAATAAAAGGTTCGGGCAAAAAAATTAGGGATATATTGAAAAAAATGTACACCCGCGAAGTCGAAAACCTACACTGGGCGGCTTCGGCAAAAAAGGGTATCCCGGTGAACTGAAAACCCGTAAAGGGCGGTTCACGCAAAAGTTAGGGATTTGAATAAGTAAATGACTGCGTTCCGCGTGTGGACTTTCATTGTTAGTGGTTTGGAGGACCTGAGGGCCGTTTATCTGAATCAATCTCTTCCGAAGCTGAAGCGTCGAAGAAATATCGAAGTCGAATGGGTCTTAGAGGGATCAACTCATGGTGTTCGTCTACGCCTCGTTGCCGACATTTGTATATACTGATGTATATTTATGTTTTATTTTTGCGCGGCTTCCTCATTCCAGGAGCTTGCCTCTGTTGTAAAACATTTTTTTGCCCATTCAGGGGTTCACCATCAATAAAATGCATGTTATTCAGCAATTCTGTTTGCCTATTTAGCATTTATCTGTTTTGTTTGCGAAAGAAAACGCCGTTGTTTTTGATAAAATGCGCATACATAAACTTACGGGCCTAGGCCCATTGATTGTTGAAACAATTAATTACCTGAATATTGTCACGAGATAATAACCTTGATAGGCCCCTTTGAGGAGGGTATCTTGTCTGTTTGTTTGTGTTGTTGCAGGTGTAGCACCTTCTAGAAGACGCGCCGTGCGCATCCCCGAAGCAGGGCGAGTTCTCCTTCTCCGGAAAAGTTCAGTAGTCTCTCCTCCGCAGAATCTGAATGCAAGATAGTGAACATCGGTATGTCTCCCCAGGCAGAGAGGATTCTCTTCCCCAAGCAGACGCATCCTGAAGGAACGTCATCCTCTCAGCTGAGTCGCGCGCCGAAGCTCGTATATCCCCAGCACCGGGTCACAAGTGCAGATTTCGTAGAAATGTTCGGATGCCGAAGCTCGTGCTTTCCCTAATAAAGTCGCCGAAACAAAATTCTTTCCCCAGCACCGGGTCACAAGTGTAGGTTTCGTAGGAAGCTATTCGTACGCCGAAGTATGCAGTAACTGATGGTGCCAGACGGAAGCCTCCAGCAGAATTGAGATTCCCCGCCAGAGCCGTATTCTCTTCCGAAGTCGGATGGTTCCCTCTTCCCTAGTAGAGTGTTGGAATAGCTGATGCTGTATCCCTCTGCAGAGTTGTATTCTCCCCCGAAGTCGGATGATTCCTTCTTCCCCAGCGGAATTGAAATTCCTCATCAGGGTCGTACCCTCCAGTGAAGTAGAATGATTTCTCTCTCCCCGGCCGAATCCGCAGGTCCCCAAGAGAGCCGAATCCTTGGAAGCAGTAGGGACCATGAGTGGATTTTCCCTAGCAGAGTGTTGAGCAGTTGGTGTTGTATCTCCACCAGAGTCGCACTCTCTCCAGTGAAGCAGAATGATTTCTCCTTCCCCAGCCGAGTTTGCAGATTCCCAAGAAAGCCGAATCCTTGGAAGTTGATCAGACCATGTTTTTCCCCCAGTGGAGCGTTGAGCAGCTGAAGTGGTTTCCCCACAGAGTTATCATCCCCAGAAGAGTAGCCGAGACGGCCACACAGTTTATTCTCGCGATTGACATCGCTCTCCTTCAGCAAGTCCAGGTTCTTGTGAAGCTTCGTCCCTCTGCAGTAATCAACTGAAGTTGTTTTCCCCTGCAACAATCAACCGAAGATCACTTCCCCAGACGGAGTCCAATTGATATTGGCGTGTTCACGTCCTCTTCAGCAGGATGATTCCTCTATCTGAGTAGTTCTTTCTCCTTGGCAGGAGGATTTCCCCCTCGGCATTTATTTTGCTGACGGGACCGCATCATTGTGCATGATTGCATAGCATTTAGCATAAACGCATAGCATTTCCACCGTGTGGAGCATGGCGCCGAAGCATATGCATAATAAACATGATCTAGGTTGTTACCGTTCTTGTTTCACAGGTGTTCCGCCGAAGGATCAGTTGCTCGGGATGATTCCTGGCATTCTCCCCCAGAGTCGCTTGCTCAGGATGATTTTTGAGATCCCCAGCGAAGTCTTCAGTTCAAAATGATTCTCGAATCCCTCAGTAGGGTCGTTTGCTTAGGAGGATTCTTAAGACCCCAGTGCAGTCTCCAAAGTTGGTTGCTTAAGTTGATACTTAGAGTCCCCAGCTAAGATCGCCCAGGATGGTTCCTGAAGCCCCAAGAGAGCCGAGTCCTTGGAAGCTGCTCAAGCCATGATTAGTTTGTCCTCGGCAAGAGTTGTCCAGGATAATTCCTGGAATCCCCAACAAAGTGTCTGCTCAGAACGGTTATCGGTTCAAGATGATTCTTGAAGGTCCCAGGCAGAGTTATTTGTTCAAGATGATTCTTGAAGTCCTCAGTAGAGTTAATTCATCCAGAATGATTTCTGGACCCCCGGAGCAGAGTTGCTTGATAGTTCTCCAGATTCCCCAGCGGCGAAGCGTCCTCCTCAGCAGGTTTTCCGACGGCGAAGTTGAAATCCCCTTTGAAGACTCCATGATTGAAGTCTGACCGTGTTCAGGAAGCGGTTTTCTCAGTCTCTGAATGCCTGATGTTCTTCAGTGGCGATGTTGGAGGTTTGTTCGTTTCGACGGTGAGGTCAGACTACGTTTGTTTCCGGCGGCGATGGTGGAGGTTTGTTTCGACGGCGAGGTCAGATTGTGTTTATTTCCAGCGGTGAGGTTGGATGTTTGTTTTGACGGCGAGGTCAGATTCTGTTTGTTTCCGGCGGCGATGTTGGATGTTTGCTTTGATGGCGAGGTCAGATCATGTCTGTTTTGGCGGCGATGTCAGAAGATTATGTTCGACGGCGATGTCAGACTCTTTAAATCCCCAGCATAGATGACGTTTGTACGACGGCGATGTCGAGTGTCTCTCAGAGTGATGTTTGTTTCCGACGGCGATGTCAGATTCAGTTTTCCAGCGGCAATGTTGGGTATGCCAGATGATTTAGTGCTCCAGCGGCGATGTTGGGTGTTTTTCTTCTGACGGCGATGTTAGGGGATTCAGATTTAGTCTTCCAGCGGCGATGTTGGGTATTTTGATGGTCCGACGGTGATGTCAGATTTAGTTCTCCAGCGGTGATGTTGGGTATTTTGGTGGTCCGACGACGATGTCAGATTTAGTTCTCCGGCGGCGATGTTGGATGTTTGGTTCCCCGAGTTATGGTTGTTTTGGACGGCGATGTCAGGAGATTTGGTGTTCCAGCGGCGATGTTGGGTGTTCCTCAGAACTTTGTTTGCTTCTGACGGTGATGTCAGATGGTTTAGTCTTCCAACGATGATGTTGGGTGTTTTGGTTGTCTGATGATGATTCAATATGGATAACTGACGGCGATGTCAGATCAGTATTTCTCCAGCTAGTTGCTGTGCAGCTAGTGTCGCAGTTTTTCGAAGATTTGTTCCCCGCAGAGTATCGTGTGCTCGCGCAGTTGGCAAATTTCCGGGTTTATCGGTATTCAACCGTCTCGCACCTTGATTGGCTGAGAGCCGTTCGCTCCTCACCCAGTCAGGTTCAAGCCGTTTGAATAGGGACAGCTGTTGCACCCCAAAATTTGACCAACATTTATTTACCCATCAAGTGTTTGAAGGTTGATACCTTCATCAGAAAGTTCAAGAGATCCTCAGAGAAATTGGTTGAAACCAAGGTTGTGTGCCTCATAACTTGAGAGTTGTGGGAGCTCCTCAGATGATTATGAGACTTTGAGAAAGCCTATGAGATGTCTTGAAAGCCATCATGAAGCCCAGAGAGGTCATTATACAAGAATTCAGAAGATTCAACCATGAGTGGTAGAATTAGGGTTTTGACTGGGTCAACCCTAGGTCAGCTGATGTTTTGGAGAGGGTTGAGACCTAATCCAAGAGCCATGAGATCATGGAGTGATGTATTGAGATGTTATAAGGATGATTCCTAGACCAACTCATCATGATTGAGGAGTTTGAGAAGTTTTAAGCTAGGGTTTCTAAGGATTGTCAGTGTAAAATCCCCTAGTTTGATCCCTATCTTCCAGGCAGTTTTAGCTCAAGATGTGGTTGTCATCTCATCTTCCCCACAACATGAATGTTGTAGAGCTTGTTCTTAGATTTAATTTGAGTGTTATAAGTCCTTGATAGGATTTGCAGAGCTCAAGTTATGGTTTGGACAAATTACAGGTCATCTGAGGTATGTGAATCTGGGTCCTTGAAAGTCACCCAACTTGCAGACAACTTTTGCCCTAGTAGGATGATTCCTATGATCTCTTGGTCAAAATGAATGTTTAAGATAATCTTCTTAGATTTCTAGAGAGTACTAGAAGTCCTTGATAGGATTTGTAGAACTCAACTTATGGCTTTGACAAGCCAAGGGCATTTTGGTCATTTTGAACTTATAGGTCATTTCAAGCATATGGCCATATCTCCTACTTCCAAGCTTCAAATGGAAAAACTTTCAACATCAAAGTTTCTTAGAATGATGTTTTAAGGCTAGTAGGGTGGTCACGAAATGTTGGAAAGGCTCATAGCAAAAAGTGATGAAAATGGCCTAAAAAAGGGACATAAGTTAATTCAAGTGAAATGGAAAATCACAAAATCCAAGCTATAAACCCTAACCATGGCATATGATAGGTCATTTTGACTCCAAAGGATATTTTAAGAACAATGTTTCAACCACAATTTTGATTTGGGGCTTAAATTTTGGAGTTGCTTTGTAAAATTCTTACTTGCATAATGGGGTACCTAGCCAAATCAAAGGAAAGCTCAATAAACAAGGTGTTTAAGCATTGCATATTGTCCAAAATATCACTTAAGGAGAAAATCAAGCTAATTACTCATGTTATGGGATTTTGTCATGATATATCTCATGTGGTGAGAATGGAAGTGTAAATACCACATCCTAGAAACTTCAAGTTCCATCTAGAGTGATCTAGATGATTCTAGATCTTTCTAAACATGTCTATATATTGATGGCAAAGCCCATTGATCCAGGGTTGGTGATTGTTGATGTTCATAGTGCAAAAAAGAGAGAATTGACCAAATTTCTCCCATTTTGCAATTCAAGATCAAATCCCTATTCTTCTCCATTTTCATTCTTTTTCTTCTCCACAAACACATTATTCTGATCTTTATGAGTGTTTGCACAGTGATTTGAAGGTGGATCCATGGAAGATTGAGTGTGTGGCTTCAAAATTGCAAGAAAAGCAAATTGGATTCAAACTCACGATACAAGCACTATCCATCAAAGCTCTTGCAAACAGAAAGATTAGCATCAATCAAAGATCATTCTTGGCAAGTTTCAAGCATTGGATTGAAGGGTAACTACACTTGCCATCATCAATTTTCAGGTTTGCAAAAGCCCTTAAAACTCCTTAATTATGCATTGTTAGATAGAATGGTTAGGATAGTTGTATTAGAGACTAATAGGAGAACAAATTTGGAAACTTAGAGTGCATTCTGAGAGGTTTGGAAATTTGACATGATTCTTTGATGACCAAGAACTATTAAGTTAGTGAGTGTTAATATGCGTGCATTAGCTTAGGATGATCAGGGACATGAGGTGAGTATTCTGATATCAAGAAATTGGAGAAACAAGAAGGTGGAAGTTTGAGTATTAATGGAGGGGTTGCCATCGGGTTCTGCGTTTCAGGAGGTTTTGATGGAAACCAAGCACGTGGCCTTGTTCAGGGGAAGCAATAGATCAGTTTTGCTTTTTGAAGAATTGAATTTGATGGAGAAATGAGGGCATACGAGTGGTGTAAGTATGGCTGTGTGAAGCTGCGTGCATGGAGGGTTATTAGCAAACCCTAGAGTGAGAGGTTGAAGACAACATCACATGCGTTGGATCTCCGTTGACTAGCTGACTTGAAAGTGGATCGGACGGATGGCGTTTGAACTCGTTGATGGAGGGAATCAGAAACAGCAGCTAAACGCTGCGTTTCACTAAAGCCCCCAGCATGGGCCTCACGTAAACATTGCTAACCGCACCCCCTTATTCAGCCCAATCATGAAATGAACTTACCTTTCCTGCTATTTGCACCGCATCTCTGTTATTTTTCTTTGATTTTTTAAATGTTTTTTTTCTGATTAAGCACTGGGCCCAGGCGCGCCATGCTAGGCGCACCCCCCTCCTGGGCCCATTATCATTTTGAACTTAATATCATCACTATCTACACCCCCCATTCATTTCCATATTATATTCTTCTCCAAATTTCTTTAAACTTCCAAAATTCATAACAAAATAAAAAATGAATATTTTTTAATGCAATTTTTTTTCACAATTTTCATTTTCTGTCTAGAAAAATATAAAAATATAAAATAGCCATTTTATTTCAGTTTTATATTTTTTGTGCATTTTTACTTTTAATTGCTTTTTTTAATTCTTTTAGTTGGTATAATAACTTGTAGAATTTAATTAGGATAGTTCCCTTAGGATTTTTGATTCAATTTTTTTAGGATAATTAGAGGAATGGTTTAGGGTACCCCTGAATTAATTTCATAATTTTTTGATAATTTTTAGGGTAGTTTTAATTAGGTAGTGCTAGGTAGTATAGAATTTGATTAAAACTTTAGCATAGGATCATAACAATTTTAGATTTGGGTTTTATAGGGCAATTTAGTCTATGGGGAATATATGGGACTCAAGGGTAGTTATGTAGGGTCCCCTAGCATTTATATTAGGATTTAATAGAATAATATGCTATTTTTAGTTGGTTTTTGAATTGAATGGTTGTTTGTAGGGCCTTTAGGGCAAGTTTTGTTTAGTTTGCTTTGCTTTGGAGTTTCCCTTTGGTGGAGCTTAGTGGAGCATACTAGAGGATTGGAGGAGGCATGGATTGAAGGCCTGGTTTAGGAGCTTGCTCTCTTTCTGTGAGGTTTGAGACCCTGGAGTCTGAGGGAAGTTCATGGTACTTTCCTGAGGAAGGCACTATGGATGTCTTTCATTCTTTCTTCTCACCTCTTTCCCAAGTATCCAATGATGTTGGAGCCTTCATGTGAGTTTAGTTTCTCCTGAGGAGGAATGTAAACTGATCACAGTTGTTGAGCCACATGGGATATGATTCCTAAGTGGAAGCCCCCTAGTACTTTCCTGAGGAAGGCACTATGGGTCTGTTCACTTAGTTCCCTTAGTTCATGTAGGATTTCTCAAGTATCCAATGATGTTGGAGCCTTCATATGAGTTTAGTTTCTCCTGAGGAGGAATGTAAACTGATCACAGTTGTTGAGCCACATGGGATATGATTTCTAAGTGGAAGCCCCCTAGTACTTTCCTGAGGAAGGCACTATGGGTCTGTTCACTTAGTTCCCTTAGTTTATGTAGGATTTCTCAAGTATCCAATGATGTTGGAGCCTTCATGTGAGTTTAGTTTCTCCTGAGGAGGAACGTAAACCGATCACAGTTGTTGAGCCACATGGGATATGATTCCTAAGTATAAGCCTCTTAGTGCTTTCCTGAGGAAGGCACTATGAGTCTGCCTACTTAGCTCCCTTTCTTTGGTAAGCTTGTTTTGAAGCTTGAAGACTGGGATTGATTTCTCTTGTGTAGGGTTTTGCTTTAGGGCTTTGCTTAGAGATCTGATTAGGGTTTTGTTTTAGGGTTAGGATTAGGGAGAGCTTAGATGTAGATAATTTCTTTCTCAAACATGGATAGTATCCTTCACATCCATTCCTCCCTGTGATTCAAAGTCCTTCCAGGGTATACACCTCTCTCCTTTGGAGGGAGTAGTGTTATACCCAGGAGGTAGAACTTTTGAGGGAACCCTTCACTTGATATTGAACCCTTATAGGCCACCTTTGGTGATCAAATAAGCAGTTCAATATCCCCCAGCTTATTCAGTAGTGATTTTTCTCTGTTTGATTGTCTTGAGAGCTGTCAGAGCCTGGGCATGAAGATGAAGACTCCATTGAAGATTAGTGAAAAGGATGAATCCTTGAAGACTTCCATTCCAGCTGAAGCTTGAAGAGCATGAAGATCAAGTTGAAACCTGAAGATCCCTGAAGATGGTGAAGCCTGAAGGTGGAGCTGATCAAAGAAGCTAAAGCTTAAGGGAGAAGATGAGTTGAAACTCATGTTGTAGGGTTGATACCTGGAAAGAAAGTGATGATTGAAGTCTGAAGACTGAGTTGCTGCTGGAGGGGCTGAGGCTTTCTTCTGTTTTTCTTTTCTGTATTGCATGTTTTGCTTGATTTGTCTGTTGCATTAGAATAAGTTCATCTAGAATAAGTAGAATCTAGGAGCATGATTGCATTAGAGGTTGAGTTGCTCCCTCTACTTGTATTGTTATTGCGTGGCTTTGCTTGCGGGTATTCGGTAGAGCCTAGCTCCCTTGCCCATGTGGTTTGTTTGCCTGATGGCATTTCATTTCTTTTATCTGTATGATTGCAGTTTACTGTTTATTACTTGATAGCATGTTGTTTATTTTTCAGTATGATTACTGTTATTTCATGACTGGCCTGAGGTTGAGATGAGCTTGTGGAGGCTGAAGCCTCACACACATTTCCTCCCTCACTTGCATGGCATGCATTTTATTGTTAAGCTGATGCTTTGTCTGTTTTGGTGTATCATTGACATGATCCCTTAGGACTCTCATCTCCTTTGATAAGGATTTGATGATAGACTTTTAGGTTGAAACCTATGCATGACAACATCTAGGAGTTCCCTGTTCAAACCCTAACCATAGGATGAATCCATGGCATGATAACAGTAGGACTTGATAGTCTCCCTCCTAGCTGGGCCTGTTCTCTTCTCATCTCAAAACAGTTTAAGATACAGTAATCATGAATGATTTCTTTCGTACGTTACGAGCCTTAAGCTATCTGAGAAAGGATTGTGGGAGAGTTTCTTTTCCACAGTCTGGATGTTTAGTATGGTACCCTTTGGGTGACATGCGACGCATTCACTCTCAGGTCATAGTCTCTAGTGCGGTTGAAATCGCAAACACGATAAAAAACACTTCTTTCAAAACAGGAAATAAACCGTAGTTTCCCGAACTACGTGAGCTCTGATCTCTCAGACCTATTGAGAGTACGTAGGCACAAGATGGCGATGTCTTGGCGAGCTACCTTCCCCCATAACCCTTCGTAGGCCGAACTACGTTGACTCTGATTTCTCATTCTCTGATGAGAATACGTAGGCATAAAGTGCGACGCTTTGCCGAGTCATTTTTCTTTTCTTTTTTCAGCCAGCCTTGATAGGTAGATAGAATAAAACCAACCCGTCCAAGTAAACAAACAAGCGAGGATCCCGTCGAGTACGACGGATGTGAGGGGTGCTAACACCTTCCCCTTGCGTAACCGACTCCCGAACCCAGACAATGGTTGCGATGACCTTGTCTTACCCTTTTTTCGTCAGGTTTTTCCGATCGTTTCCTTTCCCGCTCTGAGGGATAAATAACGAAAGGTGGCGACTCTTCTGTCATGCCGGCACCTTATTTTCGCGCAAGCGACACACCCCTCACGTCCGTCGTACTCGACGGGATCCACGCTTGTTGTGTTTACTTGGACGGGTTGGTTTTATTCTATCTACCTATCAAGGCTGGCTGAAAAAGAAAAGAAAAATGACTCGGCAAAGCATCGCGCTTTATGCCTACGTATTCTCATCAGAGAATGAGAAATCAGAGTCAACGTAGTTCGGCCTACGAAGGATTATGGGGGAAGGTTGCTCGCCAAGACATCGCCATCTTGTGCCTACGTACTCTCAACAAGCATGAGAGATCAGAGCATATGTAGTTCGGGAAACTACGGTTTATTTCCTGTCTTTTATGAAAGAAGTGTTTTTATTGTGTTTGCGATTTCAACCGCACTAGAGACTATGACCTGAGAGTGAATGCGTCGCATGTCACCCAAAGGGTACCATACTAAACATCCAGACTGTGGAAAAGAAACTCTCCCACAATCCTTTCTCAGATAGCTTAAGGCTCGTAACATGCGAAAGAAATCATTCATGATTACTGTATCTTAAACTGTTTTGAGATGAGAAGAGAACAGGCCCAACTAGGAGGGAGGCTATCAAGTCCTACTGTTATCATGCCATGGATTCATCCTATGGTTGAGGTTTGAACAGGGAACTCCTAGAAGTTGTCATGCATAGGTTTCAACCTAAAAGTCTATCATCAAATCCTTATCCAAGGAAATGAGAGTCCTAAGGGATCATGTCAATGATACACCAAAACAGACAAAGCATCAGCTTAACAGTAAAATGCATGCAATGCAAGTGAGGGAGGAAATGTGTGTGGGGCTTCAGCCTCCACAAGCTCATCTCAACCTCAAGCCAGTCATGAAATAACAATAATCATACTGAAATATAAACAACATGCTATCAAGCAATAAACAGTAAACTGCAATCATACAGATAAGACGAAATAAAATGCCATCAGTCAAACAAACCACATGGGCAAGGGAGTTGGGCTCTACCGAATACCCGCAAGCAAAGCCACACAGTAACAATACAAGCAGAGGGAGCAACTCAACCTCGAGTGCAATCATGCTTCTAGATTCTACTTATTCTAGATGGACTTATTCTAATGCATCAAACAAGTCAAACAAAACACAGCAATACAGAAAAGGAAAAGAAAGCAGACCAACTCCTCTCTCAACTCTAAGCTTCAGCTTCTCCAACAGCAACTCAGTCTTCAGACTTCAATCACTTGACAAACATCAGTTTGCTTTTCCAGGTTTCAACCCTACAATATGAGTTTCAACTCATCTTCTCCCTTAAGCTTCAGCTTCTTGATCAGCTCCACCTTCAGGCTTTACTGGATCTTCAGAGATCTTCAAGTATCAACTTGCAGTTGTTGCTCTTCAAGCTTCAGCTGGAATGGCAATACTCAAGGATTCATCCTCTTCAATACTCTTCAATGAAGTCTTCATCTTCATGCTCAGGCTCTGCATCTCTCAAGAAAATCAAAACCAGAGAAAATCACTTACTGGATAAGCTGGGGGATATTGAACTGCTTATTTGACCACCAAAGGTGACCTATAAGGGTTCAACATCAAAGGAATGGTTCCCTCAAAAGTTCTACTTCCTAGGTATATCACTTATCCCTCCAAAGGAGAGAGGTGTATACCATGGAAGGACTTTGAATCATAGGGAGGAATGGAGGTGAATGATACCATCCATGTTTGAGAAAGAAGTTATCTACGTCTAAACTCTTCCTAATCCCTAACCATAAAACAAAACAAAAAGAAGAAAGAACAAGCTCTCAAGCTCTCCCAATGCATCTTCAAGTATTCTACTATGCTCCACAATGCTCCACAAAGAGATACCAAGCTTCTCAAACTCACAAAGCAAAGCAAACTAACAAACATGCCCTAAAGGCAACACAAACAATCAACCAATACAAATATCAACTAAAAATAGCATACTATTATATTAAATCCTAATATAATTTCTAAGGGATCCTACATACCTACCCTTAATACCCATATATGCCCCATAGTCTAAATTGTCCTAAAAAACCCAAAATCTAAAGTTATTATGGACCTATGTTGAAGTTTTACCCTAATTTGATCATTCTAATGTCATCAAATCAAACTACCTAAAATAAAACCCTAAAAATTATGGTATAAAAACCAGGGGTACCTAATATCCACATCTAATCATCCTAAAAAGATTGACCTAAAAATCTAAAGGGAGCTACCTAAACTAAAATCTAAAGGGAGCTACCTAAACTAAAATCTAAAGGGAGCTACCTAAACACAGCGTTTCATGGCGTTGGCTTCCCTCTCAATTCGCGTTTAAATCTCGCCCGTTGGATCGTCCCTTTAGTCAACCAGTCCACGCGTACATCAACGGCTACCACTTCATCTTCAACCTTGGAATGGCTAGGGTTGGCAGAAACCATGAAAATGCAGCTCCATGCAGAGATCTTCTACTCCATCGTTGCACTCATTTCTCCACCAAATCTCAAAGTGTAAAAACCAATCTTGCTCAGAATTTCGCCATGAACACGACTATGATCTTAGAATGCATTGAAATGACTTCTATCCTCCAAACCGAATGGTGTAACTCATGAACTTCAAAATATCCTCAATTTTCGACCTCAACCAAACTCATCTTTCTCTATACAAAAATGATCCTCATGTTACCCTAGTTAAAATCCTCTATCAATCTTGCATCAAAACTCAATATATAGCACGATCTTGCTCATCCAAGAATTGACATCCATAATTGAAACTTCACCAAACGCTCTTAAACTCATCACACATGCTCACCTAATTGTCTCTAACAGGTTTACACTAATAATTAACCCTAGCCATGCCTAGATTGAGGTGTAGAAATGGTTTTGCATACCTTGCTTCTTGAAATGGTAGGTGGTGAAAATCTTCGATTCAAGCCTTGAAACTCCTCAAGAATGCTCCCTATATGATGAATCTTCCTCTGTATGCAAAAGATTTGATGTAGAGAACTTGTACTTCAAGATCCAATGCAATTTGCCTTCTTGCAAATTCCATGTGAATACCTTCAAACCTTTATCAATGGAGCTTCACTCTAGTATCAACACACTCAGAAATGTTTATGGAGAAGATTTGTGAAGAAAAATGGAATGGTAATAAAGAAGAATATGAAGTTTGAATATGATTTGCAAATGAAGCTTTATGATTTCAATCACTATTCTCTACCACAATCAACACCAACTATCACCAACCTTGCACCAATGTAAGCTGTATTCAATATATAGAGAGGTTTAGAAAAGTCTAGAACCTCCTAGAATCATCTAGTAAGAACTTGAAGATTTCATGTCATGGTAATTTGCATTTACATTTCTCATAACATGATATCTCTTGCAAAATGCTTGTAATCTTTGGTAACTGACTTGAATATCTCCTTACATGAGATCTTGGATGAGATACAATGCTTAAACACCTTGTTTATTAAGTTTTTTCCTTGTTTTGGTTTGGTACCTTCATGTGCAAGCAATCAAATTACAAAGCAACCCTATGATGCAAGCCTCAAATCAAAATTGTGGCTGAACCATTGTTCTTAAAATGTCATTTGGAGTCAAAATGACCTATCATATGACATGGTTTGGATTTATAGCTTATGATTTATGATTTTCAACTTCACTTGAATTAACTTATGCCTCATTTTTAGGCCATTTTTATCACTTTTTGATATGAGCCTTTTCAACATCTCATGACCTCCCTAATAGACTTAAAACATCATTTTAAGCAAGTTTTATGTTGAAGATTTTTCCATTTGAAGCTTGGAAGTAGGAGATATGGCCTTATGCTTGAAATGACCTATAACTTCCAAATGACCAAAATGCCCTTGGCTTGTCAAAGCCATAAGTTGAGTTCTACAAATCCTATCAAGGACTTCTAGTATTCTCTAGAAATCTAAGAAGATTCTCTTCAACATTCATGTTGACCAAGAATCCATAGGAATCATCCTACTAGGGCAAAAGTTGTCTGCAAGTTGGGTGACTTTCAAGGACCCAGATTCACATAACTCAGATGACCTGTAATTTGTCAAAACCATAACTTGAGCTCTGCAAATCCTATCAAGGACTTCTACCACTCAAATTAAAGCTAATAACAAGCTCTACAACATTCATGTTGTGGGAAAGATGAGATGACAATCACATCTTGAGCTAAACTTCCTGGAAGATAGGGATCAAACTAGGGGATTTTACACTGTCAATCCTTAGAAACCCTAGCTTGAAACTTCTCAAACTCCTCAATCATGATGATTTGGTCTAGGAATCATCCTTATAACACTTCAATACATCATTCCATGATCACATGGCGCTTGGATTAGGTCTCAAACCTCTCCAAATCATCAGTTGACCTAGGGTTGACCCAGGCAAACCCTAATTCTACCACTCATGGTTGAATCTTCTGAATTCTTGTATAATGACCTCTCTAGGCTTCATGATGGCTTTCAAGACATCTCACAAGCTTTCTTAAAGCTTCAAGTTTATCCTCATAGTCTCAGAATCATCTGAGGAGCTCCCCTAACTCTCAAGTTATGAGGCACACAACCTTGGTTTCAACCAATTCCTTTGAGGATCTCTTGAGTTCTCTGACAAAAGTATCAACCTTCAAACACTTGATGGGCTTCTTGGCTAGCTTCATAGCCTCATATAACTCTTGATGGATAAATAAATGTTGGTCAAATTTTGGGGTGCAACAGCTGCCCTTATTCAAACGGCTTGAACCTGACTGGGTGAGGAGCGAACGGCTCTCAGCCAATCAAGGTGCGAGACGGTTGAATACCAGTAAACCCGGAAATTTGCCAACTGCACAAATACTCGATCCTCTGGCAGGAACGAATCTTCGAACACTGAAATACTAGCTGCACGGCAACTAGCTGGAGAAATACTGATCTGACATCACCGTCAGTTATCCACATTGAATTGTCATCAGACAACCAAACAC
This sequence comes from Lathyrus sativus, assembly GCA_963859935.3. Taxonomy (NCBI): domain Eukaryota; kingdom Viridiplantae; phylum Streptophyta; class Magnoliopsida; order Fabales; family Fabaceae; genus Lathyrus; species Lathyrus sativus. Next base: position 595,527,854 of record OZ012740.1, on the reverse strand, counting down.
CCAACATCGCCGCTGGAAGACTAAATCATCTCACATCGCCGTTAGAAACAAACATCCAACATCACCGCCGGAGAAAGAAACCACCTGACATCGCCGCCAGAAACAAACAAAAAGCCCAACGTCGCCGCTGGAAAACTGAATCATCTGACATCGCCGTCAAACCAAACGCCCAACATCGCCGCTGGAGAACTAAAGGATAGTCTGACATCGCCGTCAGAAATAAACATAACTCTGAGAGATACTCGACATCGCCGTCGAACAAACATCCAACATCGCTGCTGGGGAGCTAGAGAGTCTGACATCGCCGTCAAACATAATCTCCTGGCATCGCCGCCAGAAACAAACATCCAACATCGCCGCTGGAAATAAACAAATATCCAACATCGCCGCCGGAAACAAGCGTAATCTGATCTCGCCGTCAAGACCAACATCCAACATCGCCGCTGGAAACAATCATAATCTGACTTCGCCGTTAGGAACAAACATCCAACATCGCCGCTGGAGAATTGAATCATCTGACATCGCCGCCAGAAGCAACCATAACTCTAAGAAAACACCCAACATCGCCGTCGAGTACTCCACGTAATATGACCTCGCCGTCAAACACAAACTTCCAACATTGCCGCTGGAGAAAAACATAATCTGACCTCGCTGTCAAAAACAAACAAAACGTCCAACATCGCTGCTGGGGAACTAAGGATCTGACCTCGCCGTCAGGGTGAAGAAGCTTCATTGGGAAATGGGTCGCACGGTAACCGGTAATACGTAGTCGATCATGCCGTCAGGCACTCAAAGAACTGTCGGGCATCAGCCGGACTTCAACCATCAGGTTGATCATGCCATCAGGCATTCCGCATTACTGAGATAGCTGCTTCATTAACACGGTCAGACTTCAATCATGGAGTCTTCAAATGAGATTTCAACTTTGCCGTTAGGAAACCTGCTGGAGATGATGCTTCGCCGCTGGGGAATCTAGAGAACTACCAAGCAACTCCGCTCCGGGGGTCCGGAAATCATTCCGGAGGAATCAACTCTGCTGAGGACTTCAAGAATCATCTTGGACACATAACTCCGTCGGGGACCTTCAAGAATCATCTTGAACCGATAACCATTCTGGAGATTTCAGGAATCATCCTGAGCAAACACTTTGTTGGGGATTTCAGGAATCATCCTGGGCAACTCTTGTCGGGGACAAACCAACCATGGCTTGAGCAGCTTCCAAGGATTAGGCTCTCTTGGGGCTTCAGGAATCATCCTGGGCGATCTTAGCTGGGGACTCTAAGTATTAACTTGAGCAACCAACTCTAGAGACTGCACTGGGGTCTTAAGAATCATCTTGAGCAAACGGCCCTGCTGAGGAATTCAAGAATCATCTTGAACCGAAGACTTCGCTGGGGAGAATGTCAGGAATCATCCTGATCAACTGATTCTGTGGCGGAACACCTGCAACCTAGATCATGCTTATCATGCATATTCTTCGGCGCTATGCTCCACACGGTGGAAATGCTATGCGTTTATGATACATGCTATGCAATCATGCACAATGATGCAATCCCGTCAGCAAAATAAATGCTAAGGGGGAAATCCTCCTGTCATGGAGAAATAACTACTCAGATAGAGGAATCATCCTGCTGAGGAGAACATGGTCACGCCAATCTCAATTGGACTCCGCATGGGACACAACTTCAGTTGACTGCTGCGGGGGAAACAACTTCAGTTGACTACTGTAGGGGGGACGAAGCTCTACGAGAACCTGGACCTGCTGAGAGAAGGCGATATCAATCGCGGGAATAAACTGCGCGGTTGTCTCGACTACTCTTCTGGGGATAAGACTCTGTGGAGAAACAACTTCAGCTGCTCAACACTCCACTGGGGAAAAACCAATCATGGTCTGATCAATTTCCAAGGATTCGGCTCTCTTGGTGATCTGCAAACTCGGCTGAGGAAGGAGAAATCATTCTGCTTCGCTAGAGAGTGCGACTCTGGGGGAAATACAGCATCAGCTGTTCCACGCTCTGCTAGGGAAAACCACTCTTGGTCCCAACTGCTTCACTGGAGAGGGTACGACTCTGATGAGGAATTTCAATTCCGTTGGGGAAGAAGGAATCATCCGACTTTGGGGGAGAGTACAACTCTGCCGGGGAATATAGCATCAGCTGTTCCAACACTCTACTGGGGAAGAGGGAATCATCCGACTTCGGGAGAGAGTACAACTCTGGTGGGAACTTTCAATTCCGCTGGAGACTTCAGTTTGGCACCATCAGTTGCTGCATACTTCGGCGTACAAATAGTTTCCTACGAAACCTGCACTTGTGACCCGGTGCGGGGGGATGAACACGAGCTTCGGCGCCCGAATATTTCTATGAAACCTGCACTTGTGACCCGGTGCGGGGGGGTGAACACGAGCTTCGGCACTTGACTCAGCTGAGGAGGTGACGTTCCTCCAGGATGCGTCTGCTTGGGGAAGAGAATCATCTCTGCCTGGGGAGACATATCAATGCTCATGAGCTTGCGTTCAGACTCTGCGGGGAGAGGCCACTGAACTTTGCTGGAGAAGAAGGAATCATCCTGCTTCGGGGATATCAATCCTGATCTGCTGAGAATAATCTTTCATACGCCTGACGGAGACTGACCCTTCTGGGTAACACTTGCCGGACTATCAAGTCTGATGAGGAATACCTGTGTATCAACACTGCTGGGGATATCAATCCTTAGCTACTCATGGTACAACTCCGTTGGAGATGTACTGATCCTATCAAGGAAACACCTCTGACCTCTGCGGAAGATAACAATCGATCACTGAACTTGAATCCCACTTCACCGAGGAAAACAACCCTGAACGGTCTTTTTTTGAACACCCTAAGTCCTTATAGGGTACGAAGCAATCTGCTGAGAAATAACTCTTCTCTGGATGACATCAAAATCTACCCGTCTAGAGATTACTCAATGAGGGAATCACCGTCAACCTCTGCTTGAGGAATGAGTCAATGACCTAGACTCGGAGGGAAAGGGAGTCACACTCGGACTCTGTGGGGATACAACATTGCATCAGTCCCACTGCTGGGGAAATAAACCCAAATCTGCCGGTCAGGGAAAGCTTCAGTCTCAACCCACTTAGGAAAGAGTAACACATCAGGCTAATCAACATTCAATGCCTGGGATGGCCATACTCTGCTGGGAGTATCAATCAAACCCTGCTGAGGATAATCTTGATCCTACTCTGATAAGGGATGAATGCCATCTTAATTTGCTGCAGTCTCAAACTGCACAGGGGAAACAATCTCAAACTGTACATCTCTGCTGAGAAACAATCCTGGTTCAACAACGTCAACACAGGGAATACAGACTACCAATCATGGAGCCGAGTAACAGGTTAGGCTGTAGGATAACAATCCAATGACAACAAGGCTTCTTCAGAAGGCTCAGGTTTTGGCAAGGTAATGACATGATTCCCCGACACTCAATTCTTGCTAGGGTGAACAAACTCATTTGAACAACTTGCTCCAGTACAATCCAACTTGCCCCAATCCGACTTTTGGGAAAATTCATTCTGAACAGAGAGCGGTTGGCAACAAAACAACCTTCAGATGGCTTGCCCCAACACCTGTACAACGAGAGGATTCATCCTCCACTAATCAACTCTCAGCATGGTTGGCTTCAATATATCTGAAGTAGTTTGCCCCTGAACGAGCGATGAGCGACTCAACATGCTCTGATTGAACACTGGAGGGATCTGCCCTCAAATCGCAAGAATTCTGGATAACTGCCCCTGATTGGGTCTCGAGAAGATTCACTTCCGATCAACCGCTTCTTGCATAAACTGCCCCATAATCAACTGATACTCCGGGACTTGTCCTCAGACAAACTGATTCCAAACTCACAGGAAGTCAAGGCCCCAGATTCACAGGGTTTCACATCATACCATTCTGATCCAGACTGCTACGATTCGGTCCTGATTGACTACTCTCCGTTGGAGCTCCTTCGTATTAACTACTGACCTGCAATTAAAATTGTTTATTCATGAATGGTAATTTTAATGCAGTGTTCATGCAGATTTTAAAAAAGTGTACTGTCACTCATTTACGTGTCATGCTAGTGAGTGACGAATGAACCAGAGTTCAAACGTAGTGCTGATGTGATCAGTGAAAAATACAACAAGGATATGATTAGCAAATCATGTAGGAGTCAGGTTACTCAACCTTATCGTAATGCGCTTTCAGAATAAACCCTGCCTCAATTAGGTCTTTTAAGGGTTGTATCGTGGTCGGGTTCACGGTTCGTGAAACAAAGGATAGTCGGCTCAAATTATGATTTGTACCCACCCCTTCTACGTGATGATCTCCGATCCTAAAGTTCAGTTAACTTAGCTCGAGCGCTCGCCTCTTCGAGAGGTATGTTGAATATTGGGGACAACTGGTTAAAGAATTCACAAGGTTTTCGGAGTGACCGTTACTCCTCTTTCGTTTCGGTGTCAGTATCCACACGACTTTGTCCTTGTTTGAGGATTTTTCTTTTTATATCCTTTCTTTTTCGTTCTTTTGATTCCCTAATTTTTGCCTGGACCGACTCTTCAGATTTCTTTTCGATTTTTCTTTTGAAGTCCAGCGGGATGCCCTGATTTTTGCCTAAGTATTTGCTTTCTAGATTTTCTTTTTTACTTAGCGGGCTTTCTTATTCCTTTTTTCTTTTTTTTTTGGAACGAGTCGTGCGACACTGGCTGCCTTGATTGCTCCGAAAAGTTGTAACTGTCTCACTCTGATTGGTGAGGCTCAGCCATTGTGGTTGACGAGGTACGACCTCTGGGGAGGAATATGATGTGATTGGTCCCCGAAAGACAACACTCCTCTATAAGACTTGAACGCTCGATCAAGCTAACTGACAACTACCCTGCCCCGGGTTAAGATGTGAGGGTTTAAAAGTCCGAAAAAAAACTCCTACTTCTCGGCTCGAAGTGGTTAACAAGGGATTCTATTCCTTATCTCTCCGGTGTTTAGGGGATTTGAAACAATGCCTTGTACGTCATAGGAAAGGTTTTATCCGAAAGCATACGATCATTGATTATGAGTATTCAGTTTCATCATCCTCCCTCCAATCTTTGCTAATCATAGTGATAAAGTGGAGTGAATAAAATGCAAGTGTCAGTGCAATGCAGTAAATGAGTGACAACGACATGATTAATTCAGAAAATGCATAGTCACTTTATTAATATTACCATTCGAAACATACAATGTTTTACAGCAAGTAGTAACTAACAGAAAAGAAACTACAAATGCAAATGATAAAAAGTTCGAGGACTGCCAATGCTGAGGACGTCTGCCTGTCTGGACCACTGGCCTCTGAAAATAACCCTCTGAATCTACGAGCTCAGACAGCTGAGAGGTTGTCATGCACAACCAAAACTCCCTCTGGAAAGGAAATGCACCCTTTGTCGATCAACTGTTGCACTTTTGCCTGGAAAGCCTTACAATCTTCAGTTGAATGCCCCGGAGATCCACCATGGTAACCATACTGAGCATGGGGATTGTACCCTGGAGGGTAAGGCTCTGGCACAGGGTTGAGAGCTTTCGGTTCCACTAACGAGCTCTGAATAAGACATGGCAGAATCTGGCTGAGTGGCACTGGAACATGATGAAGGGGATCATTCCTTCTTTCCAGGTTGTTGTGAGGCCTCTTTCGATTCTGGTGCTGGTATTCTTTCCGCCAAGGAGCAAGAGGTCGTCGTTTCTGAATGGCAAGGGTCCATTGTTTAGGCGCTTGCGTCCTTGAACTTGATCCAGGTAAAAACTGCGAGCGATGCGATTCAGTCACCAAAAGTCGCGGGACATATTCAAGGTCTTTCTCAGCTTCAGGCAAAGGAGTGGAATCATTCACCTCTTCTGCAGGGTACAGGATAAACTTTCCCGATGCTCTCATGCCGCCCGGCACAAACCTAATTGTCCTTGAGTCAATAAGGTCTTGAATCTTATTCTTGAAAGCCTTACATGTTTCAACATAGTGCCCCGGTGCTCCTGAGTGGAAATCACAATGTGTGCTGAGATCAAAGTCTGATGACACGTCATTCGGTGGATCCAAAGTCCGAAGCTTGAGAACATGGTTCTGAACCAACAGTGGCAACAGCTGGGCATAACTCACGGGTATTGGGTCCACAGCTCTATCAAGTAGCTTCTTCCTTTGATTATGACCTTCAGGGTTATTCTGAGATGCCTGGCGCGGCTGCTGACGAGACAGGTCTTGAGCTTCATGCTGTGTAGTGGATCCATGAGGTCCACTTGGCTTCAGCACAGGTGGCACTGACGGCAATGGAGGAAGCACTTTGGTCTCCACCTCGGGTGCTTGACCACTCTCCTTTTTTAGCATACTTCTTACCACTCCCATGAGAAAGCTCAACTGATTCTGCAGCTGCTGATTCTCTTCTCTGAGTACTTGCTGGTCCAGGCGCACTGCCTGTATGTCATTCATGACCTGCCCCAACTGGCTTTGGATTTTCCCCAACTCAGCTTGTACCTGCTCCATTAGTCTGAGTTGCTCGATTCTGGCTCAAACCTGCAAACACAAGGATTAGAAGACAAGCCCCGGCTTCTGTCATGCAAGATGAATTATGCTAATGCCATGGGTGTTTGTACGTTTAGGAGATCACCCCTAATTCTGGTGTCAACATGCCAACATAGTGTCAATGCAGTGATAAGACTGGATCCATTCATGGAAGAAAATATCTCATATTGCTCGGGACACCAGAATCAGGGTACGAAATGCGCCTGCAACACAGACACCTGCTAATGGAATGCAAAATGAATATGCGAACTAATGCAAAATGCAGTCATGCAATAATATATCCAGGTAACTGCTGTTGTGGAGATTTTGTATCAAGAAAACCATGACGCTGCTCTGTCAAGAGCAACCACTGATAAAAAGAAAACCCCGACGTAGGACAACAAATTTGATTCGTCGGGAACATCCATCTGATAGGACCATATACACAGGATCATAATTCTGCTCTGTCGAGAACAAATGTCTGATAATAAGGACCTCGGACGTATGATCAAGAAATATCGGCTGATGAAGTCTTCAGACCCCAAATCAAAAATCTGCCCTATCAAGAACAAATATACAGCTGCTGATGAGATCTTCAGACCCCACTCAAAATCTGCTCTATCAAGAACAAACAACATCTGCTGATGAGATCTTCAGACCCCAAAAATCTGCTCTATCAAGAACAAACCACTGATGACAATACTCTGATCAAACCTGCTCTATCAAGAACAGACATACACCTGATGATAAGATCCTCTGATCAAAACCTGCTCTATCAAGAACAGACAAATCTGCAACTGAGAACCTTGGTACCAACATAACTGATCCACTATCAAGAAAACGAGGTAGTCTGAAGGTCAAGGTTTCCTACAATAAACCCAATCCCACTCACAGGTATGGACCTAAACTGACTCAAGGTACGGCATCCTATGCGTTCATCAGCGTCACAGACTTTCAAGAGGGGTGATACGATACCCAGAAGGTGTGGCATCACCAGCTCATGAAGCGGCCTCACTTAGCTGAATCACAAATGATCGGTCCCCAGAGTCGACAATCCACCAAACCAGCAACCGTCTCAACCCAAAGGGTTGAAAGTGAAGCCAACCGGATGAACCTCGTCTGAGCGTGGATTTCATGAGACACTAGTGCCTGCAAAGCAAGCACGCGCCCACTAATTTCCACTCTAAGTCTATGGTGCACTCAAGCCTGGGTCTGGCTTCTCACTCGTCAGAACTCCCATCCCACAACAGCACAAATAATCATATTATACTGAAAATAAAATGTGGGAAATAAAGTGCGAGAAGTAAAAATGCGATAAATAAACGCAACCCAACAGGTAAACATACAAACGCTAGGATTGACTCGCGTAGGGGAACAGGAGAACCAGAGATTCTGGGTTTCGTCCCCAGCAGAGTCGCCAGCTGTCGCTTGCGTGAAAATAAGGTGCCGACATGACAGAAGAGTCGCCACCTTTCGTTATTTATCCCTCAGAGCGGGAAAGGAAACGATCGGAAAAACCTGACGAATAAGGGTAATGCAAGGTCATCGCAACCATTGTCTGGGTTCGGGAGTCGGTTACGCAAGGGGAAGGTATTAGCACCCCTCACGTCCGTCGTACTCTACGGGATCCACGCTTGTTGTGTTTACTTGGACGGGTTGGTTTTATTCTATCTACCTATCAAGGCTGGCTGAAAAAGAAAAGAAAAATGACTCGGCAAAGCATCGCGCTTTATGCCTACGTATTCTTATCAGAGAATGAGAAATCAGAGTCAACGTAGTTCGACCTACGAAGGATTATGGGGGAAGGTTGCTCGCCAAGACATCGCCATCTTGTGCCTACGTACTCTCAACAGGCATGAGAGATCAGAGCATACGTAGTTCGGGAAACTATGGTTTATTTCCTGTCTTTTACGAAAGAAGTGTTTTTTATTGTGTTTGCGATTTCAACCGCACTAGAGACTATGACCTGAGAGTGAATGCGTCGCATGTCACCCAAAGGGTACCATACTAAACATCCAGACTGTGGAAAAGAAACTCTCCCACAATCCTTTCTCAGATAGCTTAAGGCTCGTAACGTGCGAAAGAAATCATTCATGATTACTGTATCTTAAACTGTTTTGAGATGAGAAGAGAACAGGCCCAACTAGGAGGGAGGCTATCAAGTCCTACTGTTATCATGCCATGGATTCATCCTATGGTTGAGGTTTGAACATGGAACTCCTAGAAGTTGTCATGCATAGGTTTCAACCTAAAAGTCTATCATCAAATCCTTATCCAAGGAAATGAGAGTCCTAAGGGATCATGTCAATGATACACCAAAACATACAAAGCATCAGTTTAACAGTAAAATGCATGCAATGCAAGTGAGGGAGGAAATGTGTGTGGGGCTTCAGCCTCCACAAGCTCATCTCAACCTCAAGCCAGTCATGAAATAACAGTAATCATACTGAAATATAAACAATATGCTATCAAGCAATAAACAGTAAACTGCAATCATACAGATAAGACGAAATAAAATGCCATCAGGCAAACAAACCACATGGGCAAGGGAGCTGGGCTCTACCGAATACCCGCAAGCAAAGCCACACAGTAACAATACAAGCAGAGGGAGCAACTCAACCTCTAGTGCAATCATGCTTCTAGATTCTACTTATTCTAGATGGGCTTATTCTAATGCATCAAACAAGTCAAACAAAACACAGCAATACAGAAAAGGAAAAGAAAGCAGACCAACTCCTCTCTCAACTCCAAGCTTCAGCTTCTCCAACAGCAACTCAGTCTTCAGACTTCAATCACTTGACAAACATCAGTTTGCTTTTCCAGGTTTCAACCCTACAATATGAGTTTCAACTCATCTTCTCCCTTAAGCTTCAGCTTCTTGATCAGCTCCACCTTCAGGCTTTACTGGATCTTCAGGGATCTTCAAGTATCAACTTGCACTTATTGCTCTTCAAGCTTCAGCTGGAATGGCAATACTCAAGGATTCATCCTCTTCAATACTCTTCAATGAAGTCTTCATCTTCATGCTCAGGCTCTGCATCTCTCAAGAAAATCAAAACCAGAGAAAATCACTTACTGGATAAGCTGGGGGATATTGAACTGCTTATTTGACCACCAAAGGTGACCTATAAGGGTTCAACATCAAAGGAATGGTTCCCTCAAAAGTTCTACTTCCTAGGTACATCACTTATCCCTCCAAAGGAGAGAGGTGTATACCATGGAAGGACTTTGAATCATAGGGAGGAATGGAGGTGAATGATACAATCCATGTTTGAGAAATAAGTTATCTACGTCTAAACTCTTCCTAATCCCTAACCCTAAAACAAAACAAAAAGAAGAAAGAACAAGCTCTCAAGCTCTCCCAATGCATCTTCAAGTATTCTACTATGCTCCACAATGCTCCACAAAGAGATACCAAGCTTCTCAAACTCACAAAGCAAAGCAAACTAAACAAACATGCCCTAAAGGCAACACAAACAATCAACCAATACAAAAATCAACTAAAAACAGCATACTATTATATTAAATCCTAATATAATTTCTAAGGGATCCTACATACCTACCCTTAATACCCATATATGCCCCATAGTCTAAATTGTCCTAAAAAACCCAAAATCTAAAGTTATTATGGACCTATGTTGAAGTTTTACCCTAATTTGATCATTCTAATGTCATCAAATCAAACTACCTAAAATAAAACCCTAAAAATTATGGTATAAAAACCAGGGGTACCTAATATCCACATCTAATCATCCTAAAAAGATTGACCTAAAAATCTAAAGGGAGCTACCTAAACTAAAATCTACAAAATCACATATCAACTTAAAAGGGAGAAAAAACTCCCATTAAAAAATATGGATTTTCCAATTTATTATGAATTTTTAAAGTAAAATAAAATTTGGAGTGAAAATAAAATGGAAATGTGAACATGGGTGCAGGAAGCAATATGATGCAGTTCAATTATGCTTGGGCCCAGGCATGGGGGGTGTGGAAAGAAAAACGCGCCTGACCCATTTAAACTCAGAAATTAATCATTAAAATGAAAAGAAAATAACAAAAAACGCGGTGCGAATAGAAGGAATATACAGTTATAACATGGTTGGGCCTTGAAAGGGGGTGGGCATAGCAGATTACACAAAGCCCAGAAAGCGCGTTTAATGAAACACAGCGTTTCATGGCGTTGGCTTCCCTCTCAATTCGCGTTTAAATCTCGCCCGTTGGATCGTCCCTTTAGTCAACCAGTCCACGCGTACATCAACGACTACCACTTCATCTTCAACCTTGGAATGGCTAGGGTTTGCAGAAACCATGAAAATGCAGCTCCATGCAGAGATCTTCTACTCCATCGTGTGCACTCATTTCTCCACCAAATCTCAAAGTGTAAAAACCAATCTTGCTCAGAATTTCTCCATGAACACGACTATGATCTTAGAATGCATTGAAATGACCTCTATCCTCCAAACCGAATGGTGTAACTCATGAACTTCAAAATATCCTCAATTTTCGACCTCAACCAAACTCATCTTTCTCTATACAAAAATGATCCTCATGTTACCCTAGTTAAAATCCTCTATCAATCTTGCATCAAAACTCAATATATAGCACGATCTTGCTTATCCAAGAATTGACATCCATAATTGAAACTTCACCAAACGCTCTTAAACTCATCACACATGCTCACCTAATTGTCTCTAACAGGTTTACACTAATAATTAACCCTAGCCATGCCTAGATTGAGGTGTAGAAATGGTTTTGCATACCTTGCTTCTTGAAATGGTAGGTGGTGAAAATCTTCGATTCAAGCCTTGAAACTCCTCAAGAATGCTCCCTATATGATGAATCTTCCTCTGTATGCAAAAGATTTGATGTAGAGAACTTGTACTTCAAGATCCAATGCAATTTGCCTTCTTGCAAATTCAATGTGAATACCTTCAAACCTTTATCAATGGAGCTTCACTCTAGTATCAACACACTCAAAAATGTTTATGGAGAAGATTTGTGAAGAAAAATGAATGGTAATGAAGAAGAATATAAAGTTTGAATATGATTTGCAAATGAAGCTTTATGATTTCAATCACTATTCTCTACCACAATCAACACCAACTATCACCGACCTTGCACCAATGCAAGTTGTATTCAATATAGAGAGAGGTTTAGAAAAGTCTAGAACCTCCTAGAATCATCTAGTAAGAACTTGAAGATTTCATGTCATGGTAATTTGCATTTACATTTCTCATAACATGATATCTCATGCAAAATGCTTGTAATCTTTGGTAACTGGCTTGAATATCTCCTTACATGAGATCTTGGATGAGATACAATGCTTAAACACCTTGTTTATTAAGTTTTTTCCTTGTTTTGGTTTGGTACCTTCATGTGCAAGCAATCAAATTACAAAGCAACCCTATGATGCAAGCCTCAAATCAAAATTGTGGCTGAACCATTGTTCTTAAAATGTCATTTGGAGTCAAAATGACCTATCATATGACATGGTTTGGATTTATAGCTTATGATTTATGATTTTCAACTTCACTTGAATTAACTTATGCCTCATTTTTAGGTCATTTTTATCACTTTTTGATATGAGCCTTTTCAACATCTCATGACCTCCCTAATAGACTTAAAACATCATTTTAAGCAAGTTTGATGTTGAAGATTTTTCCATTTGAAGCTTGGAAGTAGGAGATATGGCCTTATGCTTGAAATGACCTATAACTTCCAAATGACCAAAATGCCCTTGGCTTGTCAAAGCCATAAGTTGAGTTCTATAAATCCTATCAAGGACTTCTAGTACTCTATAGAAAGATAAGAAGATTCTCTTCAACATTAATGTTGACTAATAATCCATAGGGATCATCCTACTAGGGCAAAAGTTGTCTGCAAGTTGGGTGACTTTCAGGGACCCAGATTCACATACCTCAGATGACATGTAATTTGTCAAAACCATAACTTGAGCTCTGCAAATCCTATCAAGGACTTCTACCACTCAAATTAAAGCTAAGAACAAGCTCTACAACATTCATGTTATGGGGAAGATGAGATAACAATCACATATTGAGCTAAAACTACCTGGAAGATAGGGATCAAACTAGGGGATTTTACACTGTCAATCCTTAGAAACCCTAGCTTGAAACTTCTCAAACTCTTCAATCATGATGAGTTGGTATAGGAATAATCCTTATAGTATTTCAATACATCATTCCATGATCACATGGCCCTTGGATTAGGTCTCAACCCTCTCCAAATCATCATTTGACCTAGGGTTGACCCAGTCAAACCCTAATTCTACCACTCATGGTTGAATCTTCTGAATTCTTGTATAATGACCTCTCTAGGATTCAAGATAGCTTTCAAGACATCTCCTAAGCTTTCTCAAAGCTTCAAGTCCATTCTCATAGTCTCAGAATCATCTGAGGAGCTCCCACAACTCTCAAGTTATGAGTCACACAACCTTGGTTTCAACCAATTCCTCTGAGGATCTCTTGAGCTTTCTGATAAAGGTGTCAACCTTCAAACACTTGATGGGTAAATAAATGTTGGTCAAATTTTGGGGTGCAACAGCTCTTGAACTCTCCGTTGAGCGATTGAAGTTTTCGGTGAGGTTGTGTGACGATCTTGAAAAGAGATGAAGATTTGACGTATTTCTGGAAAACATGATGTGAAGGTGATGAATACCGGTTGAAATCTTGAAAAGAGATGAAGATTTGACGTATTTCTGGAAAACATGATGTAAAGGTGATGAATACCGATTGAACTTTCCGGCGAGTTCTGGTGGTAACTGATGAAGGTTGATGTTGTTGTTTGATGATCTGAAGAAAGAATCTGGAAAAACAAGGAAAAACAATTGAAGGAGCAATGAATCGGATGAAGATTTCTGGGAGTTTTGGTTTTCCGGTGGTGGTTGCGGCGGTCGGAGATGGTTAGGGTGATCGCCGGTGACTGTTAGGGTGGTCGCCGACAATTGCATGCTGGCCGGTGAGGCGTTCCGGTAAGGGGATAGGTGGCGCAGAGGGTGAGGGAGGTGGCGCCAAGTGGCACTTGCATGCTGAGGGTTGATGCATGTGAGCCACGTGTGGAGGGATTGGATGAGTGGAAATGTGAGTTGTCCGAAGCAGGGTGAGGTGGTGGAAAAAAAGAAGGCACGCGTGGCAGGGTTATTTAAAGGACATGTGGCAGAATTCTGGACCCCTCTGACTTGGGCCTTGACTGGGCACCTGACCCATTAATGGACAAACTCTGATTAATGCATCAATTAAATGCTAATGACCTACCCTAATTAAACCCTAATTAACTAAACGAAAATTAATTAAAAAACCCTAATTAATCCTAAAAACAAAATTAACCCTAATTAACCTATTAAAAAACAGAAAAAGATTATTTAATATCTATTTATCTATTTAAAATTCCAATTAAACCTATAAAATCAATTAAAAAAATCTAATAAAATCTATAAAAAAACCTATTAAATTCTATATTAAATCTATTAAACCAATTAAAAAATCTAATCTAACATTATTATATTCCCCTTTTTTTTAAACTATATCAAAAAGCTATTATTAAAAAAATCTAAAATCTATATTAAAAAATCTATATTAAAATCTATATTAAACTACTCTATTTAATAATAAAACTAATATCTAATAGGCTAAAAATCTATTAAATCTAAAAAAAAGAAGAATATCTATTTCAAAAAATCTAAAATATCTAGTAAATTCTATTAAAGAAAATCTATTAAATTCTACTAAAAATATTAACCTGTTTAATATCTAAAAAAACAGTAAATCTATTAAAAAAAACTATTAAAAATCTAGAAAATAAAAGAAAAAAAATCCTAAAATGCCAGGAAGCCGATTAAATCGATTAAAGAACAATTGCGCAACCATAGCGAAACCCGGACACCGAGATGGCCTGAAAACACAGGGAACGAGCACCAATTCTCAAAATATGCTTATTCAAACCGGCCTGAACTGCCTGAAATGCCAGGGGCTGCAATCTCGATAAAATCAATCTGACTGAGAAAATTGCAATGTATGCAGTATGCGAATGCAAACACAAAATGCATCAAAACATAAACCAGATACGGGAACCGGTTGGTCAAATTTTGGGGTGCAACAGAAGATACACCTGCAGTATAAAAATAAATACTTTTTCTGACATTTTTCGGATAAGATTCATCCAAAGTAACATGTCCGGATTCTTCAACAGTAAATAATCTTTTGTTGAATATTCTATATGCCTTACTACTTTGAGTATCCAAGAAAGATACCTTTATTGACTTTTAAATTGAACTTACCAGGGTTCTCCTTACCATTATTCAACACAAAGCATTCACATCCAAAAACATGAAGATGTGATACGCTTAGGCTTCCTTATTTTTAATAGCTTATATGGAGTTTTGTTAAGAATAGGACGGATAAGCACTCTATTCAAAACATAATCTGTCGTAGTAATAGCATCGGCCCAAAACTGTGTTTTAGAAGAAATATGAGCAATGAGAGTGACCTTCCTAAATACTTTTGGGCCAATGCTATTAATAAGGCATGTTATGTTTTGAATAGAGTGTTTATCCGTCCTATTCTTAACAAAACTCCATATGAGCTATTAAATGGAAGGAATCCTAACGTATCATATCTTCATGTTTTTGGTTGTAAATGTTTTGGGTTAAATAATGCTAAGGAAAACCTTGGTAAGTTCGATTCAAAAGGATACTCTCAAACTAGTAAGGCATATAGAATATTCAATAAAAATTTACTTACTATAGAAAAATTTGTATATGTTACTTTAGATTAATCTTATCCGAAAAATGTCAGAGGTATTTCTTTTTATGGTGCAGGTGTACCTTCAGAAGACGTACACACTGAAAGAGTGAAAGTTGAGGAGAAGGAAGATTACAACCTAGAAAAGATAGAGGAGGATCATCCAATTAGCAACGATGACCTTCCACTAGCTTGGAAATCCTCTAAGGATCCTCCCATTGACAATCTACTTTGAGACACATCAAAAGGAGTAACTATCAGATCCAAGCTAAGTAAGTTTTGTTATCACTTTGCTTTCATCTCTCAAATTGAGCCTAAAACTACAAAAGCAATGCAAGATGAGTTAAATCAATTTAAAAGAAATGAGGTTTGAGAGTGCATATAACCAAGAGGAGGGCATCGACTATGAGGAAACATATGCTCCCATTGTCCGCCTTGAATCTATATGCCTATTGCTTGCTTATACTTGTTCTAAGAACTTCAGATTATTCCAAATAGATGTTAAGAGTGCTTTTCTAAACAGATACATTAATGAAGAGGTCTATGCATCTCAACCTCTCATTTTTTAAAGTCATGAGTATCCTAACTATACTTATAAGCTTAAGCGTGCTTTGTACAATCTTAAACAAGCCCCTAGAGCTTGGTATGAGCATCTTAGAATTTTTTTACTACATCAAAGATTCTCAAGAGGGAAGGTTGATCCTACCCTCTTTATTAAACGTCAAGGAAAACACTCCAAGTTTACGCATATGACATTATCATTGGATCTACTGACATGAATTTGGTCAAGGAGTTTTCTAAGTCGACGCAGAGTGAGTTTGAGATGAGCATGATGGGGAGCTAAACTACTTCCTCGGACTTCAAATTAAATAACTCGAAGAAGTAACATTCGTGATCCAAACAAAGTATTGCAATGAGCTAATCAAACGCTTCAATATGGCTAACTCTAAAGCAATTAACACTCCAATACCTACATGTGTAAACTTCGATTGAGATGAGAATGGTAAGGTCGTCGATGTAAAGAGGTATAGAGGTATGATATGTTCTCTTCTTTATCTCACCGCATCTTGACCTGATATCATGTTTAGCGTATGTATGTGTGCTAGTTATCAATCATGTCCCAATGAATAGTATTTAAAGGCAGTCAAACACATACTTAGATATTTATGTGGTACTCCCAAGTATGGGATTTAGTTTTCTAAGGGAAATGATTGTATTTTGGTTGGATATTCTGATTTCGACTTTGCCAGTTGCAAATTGGATAGGAAGAGCACTAGTGGCACTTGTCATTTGTTCTCAAATTACTTAGTGAGTTGGCATAGCAAAAAGCAAGTTTCTGTTTCTTTGTCAACAACCAAGGTGAAGTACGTTGTAGTCGGTAGTTGTTGTGCCCAAATCTGGCTGATCAAGCAACAATTACTCGACTTCAATGTTAAACTTGAATGTATTCCTATTTTGTGTGATGATACAAGCTCCATTAACTTAATTAAAAATCTTGTACTACATTAATGCACGAAACATATTAAAATCCGCCATCATTTCTGTTGTGAATCGGATACCTTTAAACAAAGTATAAACGGTTTCTTAATAATCAAGAAACTCACAAGGGTTAGGGTTAACAAAGAAAACAAGGTAAAACAACAAGGAA
Source organism: Lathyrus sativus (assembly GCA_963859935.3). Lineage (NCBI taxonomy): Eukaryota > Viridiplantae > Streptophyta > Magnoliopsida > Fabales > Fabaceae > Lathyrus > Lathyrus sativus. The sequence goes on along the minus strand of OZ012740.1, from coordinate 595,510,919 downwards.
CAACAAGGATTGGTTATTAAACTGCTATTCTTTCCTTTCTCTTAGAACAAGATTACAAGTATACAAGAATAACAAAATAACCTCTCTCCCTTGAAATTAGGATTTTATCTTCCTATTTTTCCTTATTCCAAGATTGAGAAACTAGCATCCTATTTATAATAAAGTAGCACATGCTAACAACCCTAACAATATTTACTCATGCTAACAACCTTAGCAATATTTACTCATGCTAACAACCTTAACAATATTTACTCATGCTAACAACCTTAACAATATTTACTCATGCTAACAACCTTAGCAATATTTACTCATGCTAACAACCTTAGCAATATTTACTCATGCATGTTAGAACAAACTTCGACTACAACATGCATTACTTGCGAACAGACTTCGACCACACTAGAGTTCAATCCAATGTCTCACAAATCTCCACCTTGGATCTGACTCTATAACATCAAGAAACTAGCTTTCTTCATGCAGATTTATTAACTACATTCAGTGGAAAAACTTACAACTGGGCAATGTCTTGGTGATCATATCAGCAACATTATGATATGTCGAAACTTTCAGCACTTGAACTTCTCCACGCTCGGTTACCCCTCTGATGAAATGCAGCCTCACATCAATGTGCTTGGTTCGCTCATGATAGGCTGAATTCTTCGACAGGTGTATTGCACTTTGACTATCACATTTAACAGTGATAACTCGACCTTGAAGTTTTAGCTCCTTTGCAAAACCTTCAAGCCACAATGCTTCCTTCACAGCTTCAGTTAGGGCAATATACTCCGCTTCAGTGGTTGATAGGGCAACGAACTTCTGAAGTGTTGCTTTCCAACTGATTGCTGTCCCAAACATAGTGAACACATATCCGGAGATAGATTTTCTAGAATCCATACAACCTACATAATCAGAGTCGACATATCCTTCGATTACTGCTTTACTATCTTCACCCAAGGCTCCACCATAAATTAGGACTCTATTCAGAGACCCATTTATGTACCTTAAAATCCACTTCAATGCTTGCCAGTGAGCCTTTCCAGGATTCGCCATGTACCTACTTACAAGACTTACTGCATATGCTATGTCGGGTCTAGTACAGACCATAGCATACATCAAAGACCAATTTGTCTTCTTTTGATTCCTCATAACTTCCTTATAGTCTCTAGGTTCTTCGTCTAGAACCTCACTTGCAAAGATTAAGGCATAAGCTATAAGATCTGCATACCCAAGTCTATGAGGTGGCTTGATGACTCTCCTTCACCTGTCTCTTGCTAGTAGGTAGTCATTATCAGTCTCCTCATCTTCAACAACATCTTTTGTGTCTTCTTCGACTTCATCTGGGTTAAGCAATTCAGCATCAACATACTCCACCTCAACAGGAATCTCTCCCTGTTCCAGCTCTTCGTCAGCATCATCAGTTTTCTTGAAAGCCATCTCTGCTTCGTTGAAAACTACATCTCGACTGGTGATACACCTCCTGTGACCTAGCTCTAGGCACCATAGCCTATAAGCTTTGACTCCTTCAGGGTATCCCATGAACATGCATTTCAGAGCTCTAGGTTCGACCTTGTCTTGCCTAATATGAGCATAGGCCACACAGCCAAATACTCTCAGTCTGTCGAGACTAGGTGGATGTCCCGACCAAACTTCTTCAGGTGTCTTCATTCCCAAGGCAGTTGAGGGACATCTATTTATCAGGTAAGCTGCTGTCGAAACAGCTTCCGCCCAAAACACCTTCTTCAATCCAGCACTAACCAACATGCATCTAACCCTTTCAAGGATTGTTCGATTGAATCTCTTAGCTAAGCCATTTTGTTGAGGAGTACCTGCTACAGTCTTATGCCTTGCAATCCCAGACCCAACACAGTAACTGTTGAAAGCTTCGTTGCAGAATTCAAGGCCATTGTCGGTTCTCAACCTCTTAACCTTTCTGCCAGTCTGAGTTTCGACTAGAATCTTCCAACTTTTGAAATTCTCAAAAGTTTCATCCGTCGTCTTCTGAATGAATACCCATAGTTTTCTGGAATAGTCATCAACGATGGATAGAAAATACCTTGCACCTGAGTGTGAAGGATTCCTTGCAGGCCCCCAAAGATCAGCATGAATGTAATCCAGGGATCCATGTGTTCTTTGCTTGCCTTTGTTAAACTTCGCCTTACAGGATTTACCAAATACACAAGATTCACAAAATTCCAACTTTTCGACTTTGTCACCTCCTAGCAGGTTCTGCTTCCCCAATTCGACCAGGCCTCTTTCGCTGACATAGCCCAATCTCATGTGCCATAATTCTGTCTTCGACATAGATTTCATGGATGCAACATTTGTCGAACCACTTACAACCTCAGCCTCAAGGGTATACAAGCCTTGTTTCTTCACGCCTCTCAAGACTTCCTTCGACCCCTTCATGACTCTTAGGATACTTTTCTCTCCTTGAAAAACATATCCTTTTCTGTCGAATTCACCAAGAGAAATCAAATTTCTCTTCAAGTCAGGTACGTACCTGACTTCAGTCAATAACCTTATTGACTCATCATGGAGCTTGAATCTCACAGATCCAATACCTGCAATTTTGCAAGATTTGTTGTTTCCTAACAGCACAGATCCACCATCTTGATCACATAGCTCCTCGAACAATTCTCTGTTTGGAGTCATGTGCCAAGTGCAACCTGAATCCATAATCCACTCTTTCCTCGAGTCGCCACTTGAAACCACAAGAACATCAGATGAGTCGAAGTCATCTTGAACAATGGCTGCATTGCCATTACCTCCATGATCTTTCAGGCGTTCAGGGCACACCTTTCTTATGTGACCCTCCTTCTTACAGTGATAACATCGAATACTAGATGTTTCACCACTACAAGACTTCTGTTGACTTTTACCTTTCTTCTTGTCGAACTTACCATCCTTTCGCAAGAATTTTCCCTTAACGGCCAAACCTTCGCCCACCGTCGAAGGTTTATGCTCCTTTCGTTCGTTCAAGTCCTTAGAATACAAGGCTGATTGAACTTCTTCAAAGGTCAGGGACTCCCTTCCATACAAGAAAGTTTCTTTGAAGTGAGCATGTGTTCTGGGCAAAGCACACAGCAGCAACAGTGCTTGATCTTCATCATCGATCTTCACATCAATATTTTCAAGATCAAGAATCAACTTGTTGAACATATCCAACTGCTCAGCCAACACTTTGTCTTCACTCATCTTGAATGAATATAAAGCTTGCTTCAGGTATAGTCGATTCACCAGAGATTTGGTCACGTACAAACTTTCAAGTTTCACCCATAATCCCGATGCTGTAGTCTCCTTAGATACCTGTCGAAGAACCTTATCACCAAGGCTCAACAATATTGCGCTGTGGGCTTTCTCGATCATGCCCGTCTTTTCTTTTGCCGTTAACACAGCGTCCATGGCTGCCTCACCCTTCAACGCTTCCAAACAACCCTGCTGAACCAATAGGGCTTTCATCTTCAAGCGCCACAGACCGAAGTCATTCACTCCGGTGAACTTTTCAATCTCATACTTTGTTGAACGCATCTTCTCCACGCTCACCGCACCAATTTGTTGTGAATCAGATACCTTTAAACAAAGTATAAACAGTTTCTTAATAATCAAGAAACTCACAAGGGTTAGGGTTAACAAAGAAAACAAGGTAAAACAACAAGGAACAACAAGGATTGGTTATTAAACTGCTATTCTTTCCTTTCTCTTAGAACAAGATTACAAGTATACAAGAATAACAAAATAACCTCTCTCCCTTGAAATTAGGATTTTAACTTCCTATTTTTCCTTATTCCAAGATTGAGAAACTAGCATCCTATTTATAATAAAATAGCACATGCTAACAACCCTAGCAATATTTACTCATGCTAACAACCTTAGCAATATTTACTCATGCTAACAACCTTAGCAATATTTACTCATGCTAACAACCTTAGCAATATTTACTCATGCTAACAACCTTAGCAATATTTACTCATGCATGTTAGAATAAACTTCGACTACAACACGCATTACTTGCGAACAGACTTCGACCACACTAGAGTTCGATCCAATGTCTCACAATTTCCTTAGGGATCATGTAGTGAAAGGTGATGTAGTATTCGAGCATGTTGATAGAAAGAATCAACTTGCCAACATTTTTACAAAACTACTTGCAACAGAACCCTTCTTCAACATCCGTAGAGAACTTGGCATTCTCGATATCTTGGATGGTGTTTAAACTGAATATTTGTATGCTCTATATCTATACTTGTCTATACTTTAATTAACTACATTGAAACGCGCAAGCTATGTGAGGGTATTCATCGTTCATCTTCATTGGAGGTAATCTCGTAATCTCGTTCCTATCTAGTTGACTTATCTTGATTTTATATATATATATATATATATATATATATATATATATATATATATATATATATATATATATATATATATATATATATATATATGAAATTGTACTATGATTTGTGTTATTTTGATGTTTATTCGATTGTTTGGACCCACTTTTAGTCCATTTTTATGTTTGAAGTATGTGCGGGCTTATTATTTATTTTGTGTGATGCATATATAACATGTTTTTCTTCATTTTTCCATGTTTGCACTATATGCGTCGAACACAACAGGGTATAGGTCGACTCATGCTCTTCCACTTTTAATAATGTTTGATTTGGGTTTGTATGCATCGACCCCATGCATCGACTCATACTGTAAGGTTCAAAATTTTGAATTTTCAACTTGCGCGCGTCGATGCATCCTAGGCTTTAGGTCGACGAACACTGTGAGAACCAAAATTTTTCCTTGGAAAATGAAGCGTAGCTGCTTTTCTTGAAAACTTAAGGTCATTCAATGTGGCTTCTCATTTCATATTTTCATTATCATCGTCATTTGTATCTTTTCATCTCATTTCTCTTCACCAACACTCTCTCAAATGTCTCTACAAACCCTAAAATCCACTTGCAAAGCTCCCTCAAATCAGAAATTTCAAGTTCAAATAGGTTTACAAGTTGGTTTTTCATCACCAATCTCCACTCAGGTATTGTTCATTACTCATAAAATCAGAGTTTCCATGGTTTCTTCAAGAGCAACAGGAAAGAGGTCCACTGGAGGTTCCAGTTCTCGGGCAGGTACTTCACAACCGTAGTCTAACATTTCGATAAATGCTCTCTCCTTACTTTCTAATAAACTGGCTGCAACTTATGAGAAGATTTTTAGTAAAAGATCAGTTATCAAGCAGTTTGTGTATTATCCAAAACTAGCTGAACATATGCACATTCTAGAAAATATTGAACTGCTTAATTTTCAATAGTTTTATGAGCTCTTAGAATGTGATACAAAATATAATGAAGACTTGGTCAGTTTGTTTTATACCGGTATACATGGAAAATTTTGTGATTTTGATTTCGGTTACAAGATTGGTGGTAAGAGCTTAAATTTTGATGATAAAGTTTGGAAGAGTTGTTTTGTATGTATCCTATTGAGTCTCCTCAAATGACCATAACCGAAACCAATTTGGCTCTGGACTATGAATTCAAATATGCTCTAAATTCAATGTTGAAGGATCCCTTTCCTGAAGATATTGTTGCTAGTGATTTGTTTCCTAAATCTGTTACTACCGGTCGGTTGAAGCCGATTGACAAGATTTTACTGTGGATTGTAGCTCATATTCTCCATTCTAAGAAGGGTGGTTATTCGAGAGTTGACCAAGCTGAGGTGCATTTGGTCTATTTGCTGAAAAAAAAGAAAAGAGTTCACTGACCGTACTACATTGCTAGTAGAATATTTGCTCTGAAGGAATCAAGTCGAGTTACTGTTTTGTGCTATGCTTCATTCATTAAAAGTGTCCTTAATCGGGTTGAGATTGTTGTTCAAGGTATTTCATACATCTCTTTGACGACTGTGTCATACCCTAATTTTTGACCCTAAGATTCTGTTTTGCATCATCTGCATAGTATAACATGCACTTCATCTTGCATAGTGTTTGAAATGTCCGTCAGAATAAATTTGTTGGATTTACAGACAAACCAGTCTAAATTTATTTTAAAATCTGACCAAACGCTTTATTTTTCCAATATGTTGATTTCGCGCTGATTATTTTGGTGTGTTCATTTTATTTTTTCGAGCACTTTTCTGCCCGACCTTTTATTTCGTTTTTTAATCATTTTTATTTAAATAATCATTTAATTTATTTATATTTAATTAGATATTTAATTTTAATTTTTATTAATTAATTTTATTTTTAATTTATTTTTTAATATTTTCTTTTAAAAATAAAACACAAAAACACGATTTTTAATTATTTTTATTCTTGTCTTATTATAAAAAAACACAAAAAACATGATTTTTAATTCTTTTTATTCTTGTCTTATTATAGAAAAACAAAAAAATATAATTTTTTAATGCTTTTTATTCTTGTCTTATTATAAAAAACATAAAAACATGATTTTTATTTCCTTTTATTCCTGTCTTATTATAAATAAATAAAAAAATATTGTGTTAATTGTTATTATCATTTTTGTCTATTTTCTATTCCTATATATATGCATTAGAAAAAAAATAAAGGATACACAAGCAAAATTCAAAACAATAAGAGATTGGATTCAAAGAAAACAGGAAAAATAACAGGAAGTTAGAATCACGAGCTCCATCGTCGCACCGTTTCGGAGTCATCCACGTAATCGCCGTCGAGAATCGATCGCAACCGCTTTGACGCTGTACTCCGTCAAAACTCCACCAACACGCACCAACTGATGCCCCTTTTACGCTCAGATTTGACTCTGTTCCATGTAACAAGCTCGTGCCACTGCGACACTTCGATTTCGGTAACTTGTGCTCTTCTCTGTTTTTGTTGGGTGCTTGCTTTAATTTATGTTATCACCTGTCCGATTGTTATGACTATATTGCAATTATGTGCCATGAATCTATGTGAATTTATTTTAAATTTTTTTTTGATTTGAAAGGTAGAAAGCATTGAGATCAAATGAGAGAGATTGAAGAAAATGAATTTGAAATGGAACTTCCTCTGTTTAACTGTGTTTTTATTTTATTATTATTTTCTTTTATTATAGGAACACATATCAAGATGTTATTTAATAATATATTAAAATTTGAAAAAGTAAAATAAAAATTTGGTTAAACTCTAATTTTATTTTATCTTGTTATTAAACAGAAAAAAAGGGACGGTGCCCCTTTGTGCCGTTTTCTTTCTATTTTTTTATATTATTATTTCCTTTTGTTAATTTTTTTAAACTTTAACTTTTTATTTAGTTATTATTATTATATGATAAAAATTAAGGTTTATGTTAATGAGCCTTAACTTAATGTCTAACTTGGTGCCACACCCCATGTTTTTAACAAAAAAAAGCTACACATCCATGCTTTTTTTTACAACCTTTTGATTTATTTAGATTTATTTATTTATTTATTGTTAGTTTTATTATTAATTAAAATTCCTAATTTTGATTAATTAAATTTTTAATGGATTAATTGAATTTTAAAAAAAATTCTAATTGATTGATTAGTTTTTTTTAGTGAATCTTAATTTTGATTAACCGTGATTAGTTACTTGTCAATTTACTCGTGGATATTTGATATGTCTATATGATTTGGATCTCCAAGTCCCCTTAAGTTCTCGATTCGACTTTGTTTTTGATAAATCGAATCAATATTAGACATTAGGATCAATTATTGCATGATAACAATAAGATAGCTTTCCCTTCAATCTTATTTTAGATTCATGGAATTAGGTTAGTTCCCTTTAGATGTTAACTAGACAACCTACAATTAGGTTCCCTTTTCTCCCATGAGAGAATTAGACATGAGTCATCCTTAGTCGAGATAACATTCTCCTATCCCGTGACATAGTTGAGAAATATGTAGATTCTTTTCTACTTGAGAGAGATATGTGGCATACTCGTCGATTCTATATCCGAGTTAGAGCCCTTCTCTTAATGTGAAGCAAAGACCATCTTCCACATGTTTGTGGTGGTTTAAGTTAAGTATTCTTCTTAAGATGACAACTTGTCTCTTCTCCTAAAAACCAACCAACAAACTTTGTTTACCCTTAGTGAGGGGAACTACGAATGCTCTGATTCCATTCCCGTCAGGATACGTAGGCACGAGATGCAATGTCTTGGCGAGCATACTTAGAAATAAAAACTTAGGTCTCCCCTATACCTTTTCACCCTTAGTAGACAAATAACAAATAACACAATAAAACAAGAGGTTTTTGTAGAGTACTACAAATACTTAGGATGCTAGTACCTTTCCTTATTATAACCAACCTTTGAACCTTAGATTTTGTATTGCTTTGCATTGTATTGCATATTTTGGGTTATTCACTATTTTTCCCTTCCCTTGATAAATTAAAGATCAGTGGTGAATTATGACTTGTGATTCAAGTTAACTTAATAGCTTGGTATCCAATTCTCGCCGTGACATAAATGACGACTTCACTGGGGAACTCTTTCTTTCGAGGGTTTCCCATAACTTGTTTGATTTGTGTTATTTGTTGTATATATGTATATCTGTATCTGCTTGGGTTGTTACCTTTATGTGGTGAGATAAGTCCTATACCCAGACTTGAGTGCACTTATGATAGGAAGGTGATATATTCAAGGAGGCTTATAGGGAGTTGATTTCCGACCAAGCTAACTTGAGAAATCATCATTCAGTTGAGGCCCTCTTGGGAATAGTATTGTTGAACGAGTATTCGTGAAAACATTACAATTTCCGAACTAGGAGCCCGTGACACTGAGGACCTTTAGATACCTTTAACCGAACTTGGCCTTCTTAGGACGTAGTGCGATGACTATGATGGAGTAGTCCCAAAATAGTTGATACACAATACTACACTCAAAAGAGGTTCTCTTGAGAATATTATTAACCACCGAGTAATTGGGAAATTGATAATATCCAAAAGATGGACTAATGACTTTGGGGACTTATTGGAACCCGTTGTATAATTACAAATAAACCAATAGTATACATCATTTGGGATGGGTAGACCATGACTCCATGCTCGTGATCTTCAAACCTAGGCCCTTGGTTGTTTGCGTGTATATATGTGAATATGTGGATATGTGTATACCTGTGTTTGTGCATTCGTGCACCTTTTTTCTAACCTCTTCAAGGAACTTAGAGTTATCTTGCAAACACCATAGGTTTTACCATGGATTTTAGAAGTTGTACTCTATTTTGTAATCCTTTAAATTTTCAATGAAATGAGACATTTTTAGTTATCAAAAGCGTTATCCATTTTATGGTTTTTGCAAACATAACTTTTGATTTCTTTGAAATACATTTGCATTTTGCACAACATACATCATGTAGTATTGCATCATTTTCATACAGCTTTTCATAAACAAAACTCATTCGGCTTTTTGTCCATGTGTCACTCAGCTGATCTCTTGACATTCAAATCGAGCTTGAAGTAGTTACTGAAAGATAATGGAGAGAACAAAGAATGTGGATCCCATGTCAGGGTTTAGAGTGATGACTAACTTGATGTTTGGTTCTCCTCCCGACAACAATGCTCCATAAGTGGATGTTCCTACACGATCTCATCCTGTACAAGATAACTTGGTTGTTCAAGTTAATGAAAGAGATTCTTGATTTCCGAGGTGTATGCCAAATCCTCAGAATGTCCACCCTGTGATAAAGGTGAACGATCCTAGAGTTACAAAAATCGAGGAAGGATTTCGTGATCTTGAGGAATAATTGAAGATGATGAAAGGACTGGATGCATCTGGTCTTAAGGCTCATGACTTGTGTCTAGTTCTGGGTGTGGTTATTCCCCTGAAGTTTAAAATGTCAGTCTTTGAAATATACAAGGGTATTAGTAGTCCAAGGTACCATTTGACGATGTTCTGTCAAAAGATGACCACTTATATTGACAACGACAAACTGATGATTCACTACTATCAAGAAAGTTTATGTGGTGCATCTTTGATGTGGTATATGAAGTTAGAAAGGAACCATATTCAGTCTTGGGAAGACCTAGTTGATGCTTTTGTGAAGCAGTGCAATTAAGTATGTACATGGCTCCAGACAACATTCAGTTGATGAATATGATTTAGAAGGAAAATGAGTCCTTTAGGGAGTACGCACAATGGTGGAAAGAATTGGCAGCCCAAGTTCATCCACCACTATAAGAGAAATAACTGGCCAAGATGTTTCTAAGAACGCTGTCAGACTCTTATTATGTTAGGATGGTAGGCGTTGTGCAATTAGAATTCTCTAAAATTGTGGAAGTTAGAGTAACCATTAAGGACGCATTCAAAAGTGGAAGGATCCAAGATGACATGAATAGCTAAGCTAGTGAAGAGAAATCTGTTAGTGATTCCCAAGAGGAAAGAAATGCTGAAGTTGATGCAATTTTGGATTCTCCTCAGATCCCGCACGCTCTAATTCTGGTACCTTATCACCAATATTAGTATGCAGCGTCTGTTCAGTGCCATCAATCATTACCTCATAGAATTCCGTATCAGCAACAAAGGTTGGTTCCTCAAGATCAGTGTTAGAATAAACAATCTCCAAATCTGAATCATCAGAATCAGCGTCAGAATCTGCAGAGACCTCTGAATAGTCCAGAAAGAGAGACTCACTAATTTGATCCAATCCCGATGACTTACAGTCAATTGTGGTCTTATTTTTCTAGAAACATGGTGATGACACCCAAAAAGACCAGAGCCATGAAATTTCTCCCTCCTTGGTTCAATCCAAATTCCAGTTGTGAATTTCATGATGGAGCAGTGGGGCATTGATTAAAGAGTGCAAGGTTTTCCAAGAAAAAGTTCAAGAGATGATTGATGATGAAGTGCTGACCTTCAAGGGAAGAAACCCATTTGTGAATGGAACGCCTTTATGCTGATGACTATGAAGACTCAAGAGATTCCTTTCAAAGCTGGTGAAATCAAGAGCAGATCTCATTCCGAAGATTATCAGGAGATTTGTTTGTTTTCTTGTAGTTATTGTTATTCCTTTGATTGTAAAAGCATGATTTGCATGTAAGAACTTGTTTGTTTTGAATGTTTAATGCAAGTAATATGTTTGTCTTGAAGAAATCCATTCGTACCCACTCTTAAAATGCTTTTTTATATTTTATAATGCCAATGCTATCCCATTCTCTCACCTTGTTAGAGAATTGGAGGGAGGATGACGAAAGTGAAAAGGCAAGATCTCTTGTCATATGTTTTTGAGTAAAACCCCGCTGATGATGCAAGACATTATTTCAAATCCCCAAACACTGGAGATATAAGGGAGATAGACCTTTGTTAACCCTTTCGAGCCTTGAAGTAAGAGTTTTCTTTTTTCCTTTCATACAAAAAACCCTCAATTTTAACCTGGGGCATGGTAGTTTTCAATTAAGCTGATCGAGCGCCCAAACTTTTAAAGAAAAAAGGAGTGAATATATGAGGATACCACACCTATCCCTCACACATTAGGAAGCTAAATATTCAAATCCATAATGATTATCCCTCAACTAGTCAAATAGTGGGGCAATCATAATCCTTTCAACAAGTCATAATGACTTAGAGTTACCACGATTTGTTCATAAAAAAAGTTCGCTAAGTCAAAACCTATGAAGGAGACTAAGGAAAAATTGGGACATCCCGCTGGACTTGAAGGTAAAATTCCAAAGACTTAGTCCAGGCATAAGTTAGGGAATAAAAATAATAATAAAAAAATGCAAAAAGAAAAAATAAAGGATTACAAAGAAAAACCCTCAATGAATAACCAAGTCGTGTGATCAAACGCCAAAAGAAAAAGGTAAGTGACTGACATGTCCAAAGCCTCAGTGGTTTCTCATCCATATCAAAATCCTCTTGAGAGATGAGTGCTCATGTCAGTTAACTGAATGTAGGGATGAAGAACATCACGAAGAAAGAGTGGGCATAAATAAACTTTGAGCTTTTTATCTGTTGTTTCATAAACCGCGAACCAAGCCACGTTAAAACCCTTAAAAGACCTAATTGAAGCAGGGTTTATTTCGAAAGCATACTCGATGAGATAACGTTTCCTGACTCCTATGAGCTAAGCTCAAAATTTGCGTTGGCTTTGTAAAATTAATCAATGTCATATCCTAACTAGTGATTCAGTCATAAGTTATTGTGATAGTCTTTTCAATAAAACTTCAAGACTAACATGTGTGTTGCATTAGCAGTTTCAGAATTAACATTTTTTGCTTGCTAACATTGCTTGATATCATAGAAGCTTGCATACGAATAACAATGATGAGCTTAATCGTTTGAGACTTGAGAATCTAATGATAAACGGTGAATCATTTCAAAGGGATGATCATATCTAGAGGCATGTTTCCTGAAGACTCTACTAAACAAGAGCAAGTTATTTCCCAGTTGTTGCTTCCATAGTCCGACCATCCCTAAGGGGCAAGTTTGAAGTTTCATCTATACGAAATGCAGTTAATCTGGGGCAGCTACGTCGAGATTTGATAAATTTCTCCAAGAGTTTGAAAACATTGGAACATTTTGGATACCAAGTTTTCTGTAAAATCCTCTTGGAATAACTTTTTCTCATAAATCATGTGATCTAGGGCATTTGAGAATTGAGAATAGTTTATCCATTCACAACAACTATTGTTCAAAATGGTGACCACCACGTAATTCATCAGTGCAGAGCTACATTATTCTCACATCGTTCTTTACCCATGCCCCAAACAGTTTCTGTCTCAAGTGGTGAGATGATTCCCCAACAAGTCTCTACTTTAGATAGCCATGACAATTCTCTGATGAATCTCTACTTTAAGCAGTTATGGCAGGATTGATGCAAGAATTCCCCAGTTGGTGACATAAGAATTATCCAGTGAATTTCCTTGGCTTCAACATTCCCTAGTGAAGTAAATGTTATTTCTCTTCTCAGTGGATTTCTTACAACTTCAATCTTTTCCAGCAAAGTGGATGTTTATTTCATCCCCATGAAGTCTCAAATCTGACATCTTCAGCTGACAACGTTGATCCGAGCTTTCCCGTTGAAGTGGATATTTATTTTATTCCTTGTGAGGCCTCAACTCTGGAATCTCAAGTTACAACTTCCTTCCAGACTACTTCAGTTTGTAGTGGATATTTATTTTATCCCTAAAAAGTATCTCTAATCATGAGTTTGATCCATTCCCAATGGATCTTTCTCATCCCCAACGAGTAGCAGGGTTCATCTTGACAGTCCCTTAAGTGAAGTCATGATGTTCATCCTCAAGTGGGGTGCTCTCTTTTCCTCGGAGAAGTTTTAAGCCTTGAAGCAAGACTGTGATTCCATGTGTGGATTTCCACTCACCCTGTTGACGCTTCTATCTTGTGAAGTTTGGCCGAGTATCCATGTCGAGATGTTTGTTTCATCTCCAATTTACTTCTCTTTGTTTGTTTTGTCAGCATAAGCATAACATAACATACATTCATATGGATACATGGCATCTGTACATTTTGCATTTTTGTGCTTGTTTGGTCACTTTGGCTATGTTTATCCACAAGTGACTGGGTTTGTCTTCTCCCTCCAAGTAGAGTCGTCAGCCTTAGACATAAAGAGCACAACATTTCTAAATTCCACACTAAGTTGGATTCGCGTGGAAGACGGTTGCTTTGGATTTCTTTTCCATTTCTGGATAAGATAAACCCTAGTTGAGTTCATCCCACATTGGGTAGAGTCTTACTTGGCCGTTTCTCTTCAGTTACTTCCTGAATTGAACTTTGGTCCCTGACAATCACAATTTTGGATATCTCTAGGATTTTGAACATAGATTGAGTGTACATTTATTTTGCACTTTGATTCCCCAGGAAGAATCTGTTTGAAGATCACCGTTGAAGACAAAATATTTCTCCAGCAGTGTTACAACATTTTCTCAACAATTTATACCCAGAAAACAAGTGACATCTCTTTATTTGAGCAACTTGTTTCGTTCTCAGGTTTTCTATTTGGATGACAAATAACAGTCTTCTTAAGATAGTTTTTCTATCCCCAATGAGTTTGTACATACAGAACAAGAAAGTGAAATTTATACACTGATTTTTGCTCATCATCTTCATTCTCACACTTGCATTCTTCAACAATTACACATAATCATTTCTGTGTGCATTTTTCAGGTTATAACGTCCAAACATAGGAATTTTGTATCTAGTTTGGGTTGATAATTCAATGGGTTTTTCTTGAATAAAACCTTTGGGGTTTTGTCCTCCAAGATCTTGAGGATTTGGGGGTTTTTGCACAAATCTTTGCTTTACAAATTCAGTTGAGTGAAAGGTTTGAAGAACGGTGTATTCATTCAAATAAGTAACGGTAACCATATGATTGTGTTGAAATATTTGGGGTAGAACGTCTTACAATCGAAATCTGCCGAGCGAAAGGTTTGAAGAACGGTGGGTTCGTTCAAACAAGTAGCGGTAACCAGAGGTTTGTTTGAAGCATTTGATGCACTTGATTCGACTTGAATCAAGGGGAGACAAGGGAATAATATCAACTTAAACAATTAGGCTTGAGTGGGTGGTGACCATTACTTCTCTTGTATAAACTTTGCAATTTGATAATATATATCTCAATTTTAGTTTTAGAATTGGGGGCAGACGTACCCGAAGCGAGGAAGAAATAAGGAATTGCCTAAACAAATCCAGTTTCGTTCTCTCTTTCTATATCTCTTTATTTTATATTGATTATATTTGTTTGATATCAATTGTTAGATAAATTTCCACTGTTGCGTAGTGCTGAAAATCTGTTTTGAAAATTCGCTACAATCACTTGGATTGTAATAGTGAAAAAACTATGCACTATCATATCATTGGAAATTCAACTTGGTATGTTTTTCACATCAAGTGTTCGACGCATTAATCACACACAAATTGTTTTTGAATTTGTCAAGTTAAGTGTTACATTTTATAGTTCACTGGAAACTAGTTGATACAACGTGATCATTATTTGTATTGATTAATTGACAACGTACTGACTTTCTTTCTCATTAAACTTACTCCATTTAGCTATGTATATTCGATCTTACCAATAACGATTTGTTTAGACGATTAATATCCACGACCGTTTCCGTACATTTTGAAAAATAATTTTTAAGCGCTGATTCTTGTTAAAAATTAATGATCTATTCAACACCCCTTCTAGATCATTGTCATCGTTTAACATCACTTGCTATGCTTGTTTATAGATGCTAAAAATTGTTGTTGTGATATCATTGTAGGTGGAGGTGTGATGACTTTGAAAGGGACATTAAAACAAGGTGGTGGCTACAAGCCTAAGGCCAGCAAGAAGTTTTCCCTTTTAATGCATTGTTATGTATCAAGACATATGCAGCAAGAAGTTTTCCCTTTTTAATGCATTTTCATGTATCAAGACATGTGAAGTAGTATGACTTTTGCTATGCTTCGTATTTACATCCAACTATAATGAAGCTTTGTATACATTTTAATCAAGCGTTGGTTATCTTCCCATTTTGTGTATGCAAATTCTAATGAGTTCATTTTTGGTACCTGTAAGTTTGCAAAGGCATAACTTCTAAACCAAGCAACCATTTTCTTTGATCCAAAGATCAAATTGAAGATCTTGTTACATACTACAACTTTGTAAATTAGGATGGATTCCCAAAAAGTGCATAGATGTTTAGATTTGAAGCCATGAAGTTAGGGTTTTAAGACTTTTTGAACTTTGACACTTAGAATTTTTTTACGTAATTTGTCTTGTGTTGGAGCCAACTTTGAGGCCATTTTTCTCCATGATCCATAATAATTCAAGGCCAAAATAAAACATCAAACTTAAATTACATTATACTAGCTTTCTAAAATTATCAAGAGCATCAAAATCCTTTACATGAGCTAGGAGATATGGAGTGCACAACATGCCTTGATGAAGCTGTTTTGGTAAGGCAAATTTGGCATTACTTGTGACACACGATTTTTTAGTCCAAGTGTGATGATTATGACAAGTTAACTCAACAAGAATCTGACTAAATAATACAATAGTGCATTGTTGTGGAATAGTGCATTGAACTCAAAAGAAGAGCTAGGCTAGTGGAAGAGATAAGGTACCTTGAGTTGGAAGTAATGAGAACACGAGCTTTGCAATAAGAAGAAGTTCACAGTGAGAACATGAGCTTCGCATTACAAAGTCAAAGAATCCATAAGGGAGGTTTAACTATTCAGAGGCACTTCATGTGCCTATAAGTGAAGTTCGTAGTGAAAACAGAGAGCTCTCAGTACGAGCGAGACAGATTTTGTAAAGATATTTATGTACTTTTTCTTAATTTTTTGGAACATAACTTAGATAACCTAATTTTTTGAGAGAGACACATTGGCTTAGAGAAAAAAACTCTAAGTTCTTCATTTCTTCATCAAGGAGTGAGATTTTACAAGTAGAAGCTGGATTCACATCCTAGATTAATTCTTCATCTTGGATGCACATTCATCTTATATTTTTCCTTGTGAAGCAAGCTACCATGGTGATGGGTAGCTAAATCATTTGTATCAAAGGTAGATGTATTCTATCTTAGCCTGTATGTATTTCTTTTGATCTATTTGTATGTGAACAAGTGGATGATTAATATATGGTGAATGTTTTTGCTCTTAAAGATCTATTTATGAATTGTATCACTCTAAACATAGATTTTACAAACCTTGATCTAAAATCTTCATCTATCAATAAAAAAATCTAGACATAGATTTGTGAGTTGATATTTTCTTTGTGTTGATCTTAAAAATTATCATATTTGTTGTTAGCATGAGACATCATCTAATGATGGATACAATAATACTCACGACATAGCTCTAGACATAGACAATATTGAGAGGATACATGATTATATTAATCGAAAACTAATTCACATGCTTGATTAATAGAATATATACAAGTTAGGTTGATGAAATCTATCTTTGACATGTCTTGTTAAACAAACATCTTTTAGAATTTAATCTTTGCTACTAAAATTATGACAAACTTATGATACAAAACAAAAAATCTTTAAAAACCCTACTTAAAACATCATAAACTATAGAACGATAAGCGATATCACTATAATCCCTGTGGAGACGATTTTCAAAGCCCCCGTTTACATACATCTTAAATAGAATGGTGCTGTTGTCGGGGATTGTTGATAGATATTGTAAGTATTTCAATAGTTTATCTTGTTTTAAGCTTTGTATTTTTGTCTCTCACCTCAATTTATATTCCTTGTGCTTGTCAATTTGTTTGGTTAAGTGTTTCAGATATCTGTTTATGCGAGGAAGTGTGATTTTAGACCAACTTCTATTTGATCCTGAGATTGATAGAACTGTGCGGAGACTTAATAGAAAAACCAGAAGATGAAGGCAATTAGCTAAAGAAAGAAGGGAGCGTGAAGGAACTTCTTCAAGTAATCCACCAACTACACCCATTGTTACACCAATCATGGCAGAAGTACCATCACCACCACCTCCTAGAGGTCCACACACTAATAATATGTGGCATAATGCTCAGTTTGCTCGCAATGCAAACAATGGAAGGCACGCAAAGATGAAAGTGGTAATTCTTCAACTCTTGTATTCAAATCCCTTTACCTGGCTAGATCATTAAGATCCGTTAACTCATCTTACTAAATTCAATGAAATGGTAGGAGCACTGGAAGCGGAAAAAGAATCATTATTCAAGATATTATTCCCATACTCATTGATATGGAAGGCTAAGGACTAGTATCTTGATCAATCAACTCTTGTAATGACGGATTGGAATTTATTGGAGGAGAAGTTTCTTGAAAGATTCTTTCCTTATAATAGATTCATGGAGGCTAAGACGACAATTTCCGTATTTGCTCAATGTGGTAATGAATCTCTCAATGAAGCTTGGGAGAGGTTCAAATCTATGTTGCAGAAATTTAAAGGCCACGAGTTTCATGATCTTACACAAGTGCATATATTCCGGAATGCACTCCAAACGATTTACAAAACTCTCTTAGATGCTACATCGGGTGGACTTTAATGTCAAAGAGTATAGAGGACGCAATTGTTATCATAGATAGGATGACACTCAATGACCATCAAGGTAAACATAACAGTGGTACACCTCAAAGGAATCCAGGAGTGCTTGAATTGGGTACTAATGACATTATTCTTACACAAAACAAGTTGCTTTCACAACAAGTGGATTTGTTGACACAAAAGATTTCAAAACTTCCACAACAAATCAAGAAGATGCGTGAAGTTCCCAACAAGAATCAACAAGTTGTAAGTTATGAATTATGCAAGGGAGACCATCCTACCGGGTAATGTCCTCCAGTTGTAGAGGAAGAAAATTACATGGGAAACCAAAATCATAATCAAAGCTATCAACCTAGACAACCTCTGTATCAACAAGGAAACCAAGGTTACCAACCAAGAGGTAATAACCAAGTGCCGCAGTGAGAATTGGATGTCGCTTGCAGCAGGTTTGGATCAAAGTTTGTATTGCTTTTGTACGTGGTCTATCGATGAAGACAACATCCCTATCCATAATCCTCCAATACGTTCTCTGACCAGGTTTAGGATACATGTGCTTCTTCGATCTCTCCCTTAGCACAAATTTTCATCAACCAACCTTCGTAAATAATGGATGTTATGAATCATTTCAGATTCGCGCAAAGGATATTCTCTTCATCAAAGGTGCTAACAAGCGGAACACGGTAACTTGGTTGAATTCAAGGGCTCTTCTCTGGCTTTCATAACTGGACGTGGTGCTAAATAAAACCATGAAGAATTGATCTATCCTCATCTCCATGAGTTTGAGCAATTCTTGAATTTTGAATGTGGGAGGGATATTGAATCCTTTGAACCTGTAATTTTCTCAATGCTTTGAAATTTTGTAATGACTTGTATGTGGTGAACTTTGAAACTCAAGAAAGATTTCATACCCTGTTCTTGTAGCTTTTCTATTTCTTAGCATTAGGACTTATAGTAATGGGCGATAGTTTCCTCTTTAGTAAACTTTGTAATGTTTGGTTATGCATTGTACAATAGTGGTTCTCGCTTTCCCGTAAAATGCTTTTCCATTTTTTCTCTTGCATTCTGTAAGCTTTTAAATATGGAGTTTTAAATTATATGGATGATTTGAAGATCTTGTGACTTGTGGTGTCTTTCCAATGTATTGTGAGCTTGATTGTAGCATGACTTAAAAAATTGAAGCTATTAGCTTGGCATGCTTGGAGGTTTTTAGAGTACTTGAATTCATTTTGTGACATTGTCTTTGTACCATTATGATCTTTTTGTGATGGAATTCAAATGAAGTTTATGATCTTTGTAAATAACTATGCGAACCATTTTATATTTTGTAAATTCCAACTATTCGAAATGGTCCTTTCTTCCACTTTGGATTTTTTGTAAGCTCTTTTAATTTTGCAATGCACTTTGAATTTGATAACTTGAACTTATTGGATTATGTTCAAACATTCCTCTGGTTAAGCTTGAATTAGAACTTTTCTTGGATATTCTACATTGTGTGACCTTGGACACTTGAATTATTTTAACAATAAGACTCCAGATGATTAAAAAATGGCATGTGCCCTTGACTTTTGTAATTGAACTCCACGCGATTCTCATAAACATTCCTATATTTACTTTGACCTTGAAAACTTGATGAACATAAAGGCTATCTTTTGTAAATATTAGAACTTGAATTCAAAACAGTACTTCATCTTGAAAACCTTGAATACTGTGCTCCATTGCAACTTAGTTTTCAAACGGTCTATTTGAATGATCTTTGAACTTATCACTTGTAAAATTTTTTTAAAGTAAACCATAAGCATGAAGTTCCCACCTTGACCATTCGAACTTTGGTTATTTGATGTGAAATTGAATTGGCATTTGAGATGATGAACTTGTAATTAATCTTGGAATGGTGAACTCCTCATGGTGAAATAAAACCGTACTTTCAAGTACACTGCACACACACTACCAATAACAAAATCTAGACTCTTTCCTTTAAATCCATGGGAAATAAAAGGTGATCAAACCCTGTGGGTAAGAATAAAATCTTCTTGGATCGAACTTGAGTTTTACTCCACATATCCAAACTTATTCTTAATGGGATGGAAACTCTAATTCTTTTTCAAACTTCCTGAAGAACCTTAAGTAGAAAGTCCAAAAACAAACCCTAGGATCAAGTTAAATTAATTACATCTTGAAATACTTGGTGAGCATGCGTGTTCATTTGAATCTAGTGTACTTGGTTGATAGTGCACTCAATACTTGACTGACTAACTCTTGAGGCTCCTTTGAAGCAAATCCCTTATTCAACAGTGAACAAACAAAAAATAATAAAGCATAAAGATTTGGTTAGATATGTATATATGATTGTCCTAAAAATGTTTTGCAAGACAATGCATAAAAGGTGGGATCTTAGGGTTAAAAATTAGGGTATGACACCAAGGTTATCAACAAGGATGGAGGCAAGATGTTGGCAGTTCGAATTGTCAAAATCAATATCAAAAATACACTTAATCTCAACAACTTCAAGGTGGAAATTCAAAATTGGAAGACACATATACTCAATTTATGCAAATGTTGATTTCCAACCAAGAGAACACCGATGTTTCTATTCGGAATCTTGAGACACAAATTGGGCAATTGTTTAAGTAATTAGCCAACCAACCTAATGGGACTTTTCCTGTGAATACTCAAGTGAATCCTAAAAAGCATTTCAAAGTTATCTTTAATAGAAGTGGTAGGGAGATTGATATGAGAATTAGTAAGAAAGTTATGGAAGAGGAGGTTGTAGTTGAAAAAGAAAAAGAAATTGTTGAGGAGGAAGTTTTAGTTGAAGAAGTTGAAAAGAAAATAAGAGAAGAGATAAATAAGAATAGAAAAGTGAAGGAGCATGTAAGTGACATTCCAAGTAAAAAGTTACCATATCCGCATGCTCCTACAAAAAAAGATAACGAGAGGAATTACGCAAGGTTCTTGGATATTTTTAGCCGTTTGCAAATAAACATTCCATTTTCCAAAGCTCTTGAATAAATGCCCAAGTATGCCAAATTCATGAAAGACATACTCACAAAAATGAAGAGATTTACGAGAAAAGAAACCATCCTGCTTAATGCTAATTGTAGCACTATCATCCAAAGTGTTCTTCCGAGGAAAGAAGGTGATCCAAGAAGAGTGGCTTTACCTATAACTATAAGTAATGATTTTAATTGTAAAGATTTGGTTGATATGGGGGCTAGCATAAACTTGATTTTGTTGTCTGTGGTAAAAAGACTTGAAAACGTGGAAATAAAATCAACGAACATGACTTTGCAATTGGCGGATAAGTCAAGGACTCGTCCTTATGGTGTTATGGAGGATGTATTATTAAAAGTTGATAAGTTCTTATTTTCGGTTGATTTTGTTGTCATGGATATGGAGGAGGACGATGATACGCCTATGATTCTTGGTCGAACCTTTATGAAAACCGAAAAAATGTTGGTTGATGTTGATAAAGGCATTATGAAGGTGAAGACTCAAGATGACGAGGTATGTTTCACACTTTTTAACAAGATGGTGCATTCCAATCAAGTGGAAGATGGTTAGAATATGAAAAAGAAAGATGAATATGCTAAGGACTCAATGATGAGATCTTGTTGGGAATTTTCATTTATGAGAAAAAATGGAAGAAAAACTAGTCATGCTATTTCATGCTATTTCATTTTATGGTTTTTATTTGTTTTGACTTTATGCTTCTTTCTTGATGATGAATGATGAGAACTTCTAGATTTTTTGCTTTTTTGAAAAAAAAAGTATCCAATTAAGATTCTACCAAGATTGAATGGTGATGATAGGATTTTTAATATGATGAATGCATGCAAGGTACATGGTTACCGCTTTCTATAATTGTAGAATGATTAAGAACTTTGTGCTTTGTACAATTTGTATTCTTATTTCATTTTACAACTTATTTGAATGCTTGAGTCACTTAGGTCCAAAAGCCACAAATTATGAAAAACCTCAATTGTTTACTAAATGCTTGGATAACTGATAACCTTGTTTAATTCATCGATTCATGCTTAATCTTTTGATTATTGTGATTTTGTGGAAGAATTAGAAAGGATCAAGGCATTTGTTTATATTAAGCACAACCATATCCAAAAGTAACTTACCCATGAGTAGTGAGAATTCGTTAACCCCTTTAAGCCTAATAGATTTGATCTCTTTTTAATGATGAACTTGGTTTTTGTACATAATTTGAAAGTTTAGTTCATCATTGAATTTTGTGAGATTCTAAATTTTTTTTCTTTAAACCTTTGAACATTGTTCTAAAATTTATTTTCTTGCCATAAAAATCAAGGAGCATTCACTTGAGATTTGATTGTATTCAAGTTGGGGAGAATGAAAGAAAAATGGTAGGTTGCTAAATTTTTGAAAAATTTCAAACAAGCAAAGAAAAATTGTGAATATGAACGTGAAAAAGAAAAAAAATAGAATGCTTGTTTGAAAGAAAAAAAAATAGAGAATGCAAATAATTATGCAAAAGAAAGCTTGAAAAGGTTGAGCAATAGAGAAAAGGGATTGGTGAATAAAGTTGTGATGTGTAAATAACTTGTATAGTGAATGTCTATTTTGATTGACAACTTTGATTCAATGACCTTTAGAAATGACCCTTTGTTGTGAACCTGGCCAAGCTACAATCTTAAAATCCCTTAGTGATCCTTTTCTTCCATAATTTCTGATACGATTGATTGATGAATGTATGAATTGAATTATGTTAGCATTATTGTTAAGTTGAGTGTAATTGTCTCGCGGTTGCAAACGCGTAATTTTCTTCATCCATTAATTTAAAATGAGTGTTAGAGTGATTCAAGTATGAGAATTTAGTTATTTTATGAAATAATACATGATATTTGTTTAAGAACTAAATTCTTTATCGTTGTTTGATTCTAGGAAGTAGTGATCATTGCTTGTGTGCATTGTTATGTTGAATTTGAACCATAAATCTTTTCTTGGTTGAATCTATGCTTGAGCAAATCCTCTTGTTTTCATGAGGGGCATACTTTTCTTGAGGACAAGCAAAAATCTAATTAGGGAGAGTTTGTTGAATTCCAAATATGTCTTAATTTGAACTATTATTCTTGCCATTTTTCAAATCATTTCTTAATTTTTAATTGATTTATTCCATATTCTTGTTTGATTCTTCAATATAATTTAGTTTACATTTGGATTCCTTGATATGTATGTTATTGTGTAGGAATTAGGCTTGATTACCAAAGAACAAGGCACAAATGAATGGACAAGGAAGTCAAAGAAATGTTAAAGAATCCAACAAGTTCTCAGTGCGAGCAAGTAGCAAAGGTAAAGGGAGATCGCAGTGCGAGCTAGAAAATTTGGATGGCAGTAGCTAAACCCCTCACTAAACACAGTGCAGTGTCTGGGCGCAGAAGTTCGCAAAGCGAACATGAGCTTCACAATGTGAAGTCAAATAATCCTCAGGGGCGATTTAACTATTCAGAGGCATTTCATGTGCTTATATGTGAAGTTCGCAGTGAAAAATGAGAGCATGCAGTGCAAGTGAGACAGATTTTGTAAAGATATTTATGTATGCTTTCTTACTTTTTGAGAATATAACATAAATAACCTACTTTTCTGGGAGTGAGACTTTACAAGTAAAAGATGGATTTGCATCCTAGATCGATTCTTCATCTTGGATGCACATTCATCTTCTATTTTTCCTTGTGAAGCAAGCTACCATGGTGATGGGTAGCTAAATCCTTTGTATCAAAGGTAGATGTAGTCTATCTTAGCTTGTATGTATTTCTCTTGATCTATTTGTATGTGAACAGGTGGATGATTAATATGAGGTGAATGTTTTTGTTCTTAAAGATATGTTTATGATTTGTATTACTCTAGACATAGATTTTACAAACTCACATGATTGATTAATAGAATATATATAAGTTAGGTTGATGAAACCTATCTTTGATATGTCTTGTTAAACAAACATCTTTTTAGAATTTAATCTTTGATAATAAACTTGTGACAAACTTATGATACAAAACAAAAAATCTTTGAAAAGCCTACTTAAAACATCATAAACTACAGAATGGCAAGTGATATCACTACAATCCATGTGGAGACAATTTTCAAAACCTCCCTTTACCTATAGCTTAAACATAGGCCTAAAGGTGAAGTTGTTGCAAAACCTAAGGCTAAAGCAAAATCTCATACCCATTTCAACTATGCATACATGTATTCATATCCTACACAAAAACCCAAAGTTATTAAAAACTCTGGGAAGACTAACCCTAAAGGACCCAGAAACATGTGGGTACCTAAGGATAAGATAATCTATGTTGCAGATATCTTTAACAGTGGAGTTAAAACACCATTCATGATACTTGTACTTTGGATGCTCATGGAAGATGACGGGAAGAAGACATATGTTCCAAAGTTGGGAACTTAAGCCTGCATGCGTTGTCAATTTCATAGGTGATCAGAAAGGAAAGATCATTGGCTCCAGAATAATTGGTAATTGTTCTCTCCCCTCTATTACTAATGTTCTTTTAGTATAAGGATTAATGCATAATTGTCCATAAGTCAATTAAGTGACAATGGTTATGATATAATATTCAATCAAAATTCTCGCAAAGATGTCAGTCAAAAGGATAACTTAGTTCTTTTTAATGGAAAGAACAAAAACAACACTTAAAAGATTAGACTTTCTGATCTGAAAAATCAGAATGTAAATGTCTTATGTCTGTAAATGAAGAGCAATGGACATGGCATAGATGATTGGGTCATGTTAGCATGAGGAGGATTTCTCAACAAAAAAAGCTTGATTTAGTCAGAGGCCTTCCTAAGCTGAAGTTTTCTTTAGATGGTCTTGTGAAGCATGTTAGAAAGGAAAGTTTTCTAAAACTTCTTTCAGAGCTAAAAATGTTGTTTCCACCTGGAACTTTGGAACATTGAACTTCTTGGACCAGTGAAAATTTCTTCTGTCAATGGTAAGAAGTATAAACTAGTAATTGTAGATGAATACAACAGATGGACATGGGTAAAGTTCTTAAGACATAATGATGAGTCACATTATGTGTTTGCTACCTTCTGTTCTCAAGTGCAAAACGAGAAGGGCTTCAGGATTGTTAAAGTCATAAGTGATCATGGTGGTGATTTTGAAAACAATATTTTTTAGAAACTCTTTGATGAAAATGGAATTTCCCATGATTTCTCCTGCCCTAGAACTCCAAAACAAAATGCAGTTGTAGAGAGAAAGAATAGGACTTTGCAAGAGATGGAAATGACCATGATCAATGAGACTAATATGGCTAAACACTTTTGCACAGAGGCAGTCAACAGAACATGCTATATTTAGAATAAGATCTCTATAAGACCTATTCTAGGTAAGACTTCCTATGAATTTTGGAAGAACAAAAAACCCAACATTTCATATTTTTGTCCATTTGATTGTGATTGTTTTATGTTGAATACTAAAGACAATCTTAACAAGTTTGATTCTAAAGCACATAAGTATATTATGTTAGGATACTTTGAACACCTTAAGGGATATAGAGTATAAAATACATAAACACGAATTGTTGAGGAATCAATTCATGTTAGATTAGATGATAAGGTTGACTCTGAAAAGTCAAAGCTAGTTTATAAGTTTGCAGATCTGGAGATCACTTATTCAGGTTCTGAAGGTAAGAATCCAAAAGCAAAGGATGCAGAGGCAAAACACTCTGAAGCCACTCAACCAGAAGCCGTTGAAGTTCAGACTCCTCTGAGGAAGCACAAACAAAGATCCTAACACTTTGAAGAATTGATTCTAGGTGACAAGACTAAACTTGTCAGAGCCAGATCCTCATTCAAACCTTCTGAAGAAACTCTTCTAGTTTTGGTGTCCTGGATAGAGCATACATATGTTGATGAAGCATTTCTAGACACATAGTGGATTCTGGCTATGCAAGAAGAGTTGAAATAATTTTCCAGAAATGATGTATGGACTTTAGTGCCTAGACCCAAAGGAACTCATGTCATTGGAACTAAGTGGGTCTTCAGAAACAAGCTGAACGAACAAGGCGAGGTAATAAGAAAAAGGCACAACTGGTTACACAAGGTTATAGTCAGCAAAAAGGGATTGACTATACATAAAACTTTGCACCAAATCTTAGGTTAGAGTTTATCCGTCTCTTGATTTACTTTGCTGTAAATCATAACATCATCTTGTATCAGATGAATGTTAAGAGTGTATTTCTGAATGGTTACATAACTCAATAGGTGTATGTACACCAACCTCCTGGTTTTGAAAACCATAAACACCCAGATTTTGTTTTAAAGCTTAAAAAAATCCTTGTATGGTTTGAAACAAGCTCCCAGAGCATGGTATGAAAAACTAAGCAATTTTCTTCTTGAAAATGATTTCATCAGAGGAAAGGCTGATACAACTTTGTTATGTAAAAAATTCAAAAATGATATTCTTGTTGTTTAAATTTATATTTATGATATTATATTTGGTTCTACTAATGCTTCTTTATGCAAGGAATTTTCTAAGTCTATGCAGGCAGAATTTGAAATGAGTCTGATGGGAGAAATCAAGTTCTTTCTTGGGATTCAGATAAACCAAAATCCAAAAGGAACCTGCATCCTCAAAGCAAGTACACTAAAGAACTTCTGAAGAAGTTTGACATATTAGAATGCAAGATTTCAAAGACTTTTATGCATCCTACATGTATCCTTGATAAGGATGAGGCAAGCGGTAAGGTAGAGCAAAAGTTATACAAAGGTATGATTGGCTCTCTCCTATACTTTACTGCTCTTAGAAATGACATTTTGTTTAATGTCTGTTTGTGTGCTCTCTTCCAATTAGATCCTAGAGAATCCCACTTAATAGCTATTAAATGGATCTACAGGTATCTGAAAGGTGCAATTAACCTTGGCTTGTGTCATAGAAAATTCAAAGAGTACAAGCTTGTTGCTTATTATGATGTTGATTACACCGGAGACAGACTTGAGAGAAAAACCACTTTTGGAAGCTGTTAGTTTTTTGGAGACAACTTGATTTCTTGATCTAGCAAAAGACAATCAAACATAGCACTGTCAACTGCTGAAGCTGAATACATTGTAACTTCTAGATGTAACACTCATATGCTCTAGATGAAGAGTCATCTAGAAGACTTTAAGATATTTGAGAGTAACATTCATATCCTCTGTGAAATACTTCTATTATATGTTTTT
Source organism: Lathyrus sativus (assembly GCA_963859935.3). Taxonomy (NCBI): domain Eukaryota; kingdom Viridiplantae; phylum Streptophyta; class Magnoliopsida; order Fabales; family Fabaceae; genus Lathyrus; species Lathyrus sativus. The sequence continues at coordinate 595,483,776 of OZ012740.1, read as the reverse complement.
CTAAGAATCACTTTTTGCATTCTATGGCTAAACATATTGAGATCAAACATCACTTCATATGTGACTATGTTTAGAAGGGACTTTTAAACTTAAAATTTATTGATACAGACCATTAATGGGATGATATCTTAAAAAAAAACCCTTGCTAAAGATAGATTTGTTTTCATTCTGAAACATTTATCTATGGAAACTTTTCCATAATGAAAAATATGATTATCTCAGAATGTTTATCTTCTCAGAATGGTTTAATGAAACTTTGAGATATTCTGACTCTAAACGTGTGAGCCTTCTGAAGTGAGAAGGTTTCATATGTTCAGAAGTATCCAGTTAGAACCTCATTATTGAATGTTCTGAATCTTGGATATTAAATAGTTTTTGCATTAATGAGTTGTCAATCAATCTTGGAAAGGGAATAGTTTTTAAAGACAATTGTCTTAGAAAACGGAACCGTTTCTAACATCTGAGTGACACATTGGGTGAATTTATTTATCTTGGGATTAGATAAAATATTCATGCTTTACCCCCTTGTCAAATTTTGTGAACTATTCAAGACTTTACTCATGATTACAAAAATCTTTATATAAACCCACTTCACTCACTTCACACTCTCTTACTACTCTCACTTCCCACATTTTCTTATTTTCAAACTGTAAAAGTTCTCAAACCCTAAAAACCCATTATTTTTCAACAATGGCTTCTTCTCAACAACAACAACAAAATCAACAATAAGGTCAACAACAACAATAAGGTCAACAACAACAATGCATTTCATCTTCTCAAAATATTGTTCGTGGTTCTTCATCTTCACAACCACCACAACAGATTCCTCATCTTCTCCAAGCATATTAGACAAAATCTACTTCAGGATCTGGCAAATATATTTTCACTGAAGATGCCTATGATACTCCTGAAGCCACCTTATCCACTTCCGCATAAGATTTGGATGTTCTGAGAGAACTCGTGGTTGAGTTTGACAACATAAAAGACAACGACTTTGATCTTTTAACGAATGTCAAATTTCAAGGCTTGGAGAAGTACTTTGAACATCTCCAAGGTCCAATTTTCTCTCATCTTGTTAGAGAATTCTGAATTCACGCTAAGACCTCTACCTTCCAAATTACTTATTTCATCATGGGAAATAAGATTGTCATTTCTAAAAAAACTGATAGCCAAACTCATTGATCATGATGAGTGTGGAATAAGGTGTGAACAAATGAGAGAAAAAAGGTCTGGCCTGATGGAAGTCTCAAAAGTGATTTCCATGAATGGAAGTCATGTTACCAAGATCAAGAATCTTCACCCTATTCTGAGAATTTGGGCCAAAATTCTTCTTGGATGTATTAATCATAGAAGGCCAACAAATTCTTCTAACTACATAAATGTTGACCAACAATAAGTTCTTTGTTATATTGCTACTGAAAAGAAGGTAAACTTCCCTGCACTTTTTTCCAGCATTTAAGGGACATTGTTGAGGAAACAAGGAATGGAAGTTGAAAGATGCAAAATTGGATTACACTTGGTAGGCTTATTTTAGATATTCTGATAGAGAGTAAATTAATTGACTCTATAACTGATGTTGAGAAAGCCACAGGGCTTGAACTTATGGTTAGACAGGTGTTTAATGCCAAAAGCTTGAAACACATGAGCATTATAACCGAACTGACTAGTCCTCCTATTGAAATCCCTAGGGAATACATCTACAACAAAAGGATTCCCATAGAAGACTTCCGTATCTTATCAAATCTAGATCCTCTAGATATTTTGGTAAGCTATCAGGAAAATCATCATGCTGCAGCTGCTCTCACAACATCTGAAACCACTGAGAAGAAGAAGAGGAAGCCTGCCAAGAAGCATTCTAAGAGAATGGCTAAAAGGGATCAGACTGTTGAGAAGGCTCTGGTGACCTCTTCCAAGGAACCTAAAATTGCTACTACTTCACCCTTTATTGGAACTGTCTTGGGCAAGTCAATCTCTTCTAAAAATCTCTCTCCTTCTGCTATTAACAGTTCATCCATCCTATATACTACCACTCTTCCACCCATCCATATTTCTGAACTAGTTCACTTCCCTCTTCACATATCTTTGAACCGGATCACCTTGAACTTACACATACTTTTGAACAAGTTCACTTCCAAAAAACTTCTGCTCCCCACACTTCAAATCTAAATGATACTTTTCTAAATCTCACTTTAACCTCTGAACTACAATTTCCATCACCATCACCATCACCTATTGAAATCCTCACATTCATCATTACACCATCCCCTCAACTTCAACCTTCACCATCACTCCTTTCCTCAATCATTCTACCTGAAAGCTCCATTTACCCAGACCCTCCTTTAGTCGAATCATATGTTTTTAATTCTGACTCTGAGTCTGATGTTGAGATTGTTGAAACCCCATATAGAACCCCCCCCCTCCAATATTCCACCCAGACTATCCACAAAACAAACATCCTCCCAACACACATGGATGAATTGTTTTCGCGGTTTGAGGCTGAATTTGTTGCCAAGTTGATCTCTCTCACTGAAGGTTATGAATTTAATGAAAGCCTTTCTGAAGTTCACACTATGTGCAATAATTTCAAAGAATGGCTTAACTTCTTTTCTGAGGAACTAAAATTCTGGTGCTTGAAGGAAGCACAAAGGGACTTCCATGCTAGACTCTCAAGCATACTCAAACTTTTACTTCAAAAGGTTCCTACAACATTTCTGCTACATGCGCTCTTTGTGGAACCTCCTATTCCTCCTCCTCCATCTATTACAAAATTAGGATCCACTTCTAGATCTAAAGAAGTTATGATTGTTGAAGACTCAGGTTCTGCTCCTTCTTAGCTACTGAATACTTTATAAGAGATCAAGGCTGAGAACGCAGTTGTCAGAGAAAGGCTGGTTAAGAAGGATGAGATTATTAAGGCTCAAGATGGAATAAATACAAAGATTGAAGGAATGTTGGAAGCCATTTTAGCCAAATTGCCATCTTATAAACCTTTTCTTTTCTTTACTATTTTTTAGTTTCTAAGTGTTTATCTTTTCATTTTGGTTTTGTATTGTTTATTTGCATTCATGAAATGAAAATCTTTTTTGGTGTTCACTTTGTCTACTTTATCTTTTTTTATTGATGAAAAAGGGGAAGAAGAGTGATATATGATTTTGATATACCTATTTCCATTTTGAAACCCCAAACATTTCTGAGTCTGATTAACCATTATGAGAACTTTGAGTAAATTCATCTTGTTAACTAAGTTTTTCAGGAAGTAAGAAATTTATCCGAAGAAATAGAGAAATCTAATCAGTTGAACCATGTTGTTTGCTAAAAATTCTTCAGAAGACATTACCCAAGTTGTGTGTTGAGAACCATGTTATGTGTTAAGAATTCTTTAGAAGATTTTAATGAGCCAAACTATGTGATAGAAGAGTTTAACCATGCTATTTTGCAAAGTTCTGATAACAACCAGGCAAATAATCAGGCTTATATAAGTTCTGATAGATCATGCTCTGATACGAGGCTAATAACCAGAAATTCTGACACTCAAGGAAATGTCAACTCTGAAATACTTCAACAACCAGGCCTCTACTTTTGTAACCATGCATTCTGGGAAGTTATTTCTTTCATGCTGATGGAGATTTTTTATATGTTAAGATCATTTTAAATTCTTAAATTCAAGGGGAGCGTGCAAACCTAACTCTCAAATTCGAAGATGAAAAATAATTTTAATAGTATAAAATTCAAGGGGAGCATACAAACCTCACCCTGATGTTTTTATATGATTTAACCAAGTAAAAATTGTTCATCAAAATACATGGTTTTGTCATCATCGAAAAGGGGGAGATTATAAGAACAAAATTTGGTTCTGCATCTAGTCTTTGGTTTTGATAATAACAATACTTTCTTTCTTAGAGAACAATCTTGTACCCTAATGGTTTTTCCTAGTATGTAGCTTTTGCTAACAGGTTCTAACTCTAACTAATTTGCGTGTGATGTCATCAGACTCTGGACTCAGCACATTTTGACTTTGAAGAGGTACAAATATGTGCTTCAAGATTACATTAAGTTCTGAATGCTCTTAGACAACGGTTCTTATGAATGTTAGTTATAAAGCTTCTGACTGTGACTTTAATAAGAAGAGCTTTTAAATATTTGTTAAGGCTCTCAAGATTATGAAGAATACGTTTGGAAGACTCTGAAGACCAAGTTCTGAAGAACTGTGTCAAGACTCTAAAGACTTTAGTTCTGAAGCTTCTCTCAACCAGTCTCTTGATCCTTCTAAATATACTTCAACAAAACATGCTCAGAAGCGTCTAATGATTAGAAGATAATATCAAAAGGTTTTATGTGAGAAAAATAGTACATAGTACAAGATCATATCTTCCTTCCACTTCTCTAATTTCATGGAGAAGGATTGTACTATTTGTACAATTTTGTCTCCCATCTTGGCAGACCGTTATGCAAGGTGACAACTCATTTATGAAGATGTCCATTCTACCCTCCAACGGATCTTTTCATGCCTATATAAAGGATACTTGAAAGAATGAATAAAGCTGCTAATTCCGATACTTTATTCACGCTACAACGCTTTTGCTGAATATACTATTGTTGTGAATATAGATAGAAAACACACATAGAGCTTTTGTTCGTTATTGTGTGAATATTTGTTTGTACTTAAACTTTGTGCAATCTCTTTTACGAAGCATCCTTGTAAACACAAACACTTGTATCTCATTGTATTGAGGTTGTTTCCTTGAGTGATTAGGGTTTAGTCAGGATACTTGAGAAGACAAATATGGGCAATCTTTGTGTGTTTGTAATCTTGTGTTCATTATTTTTTTTTACTCTTGGTTCTATTTTGTGTGGTTGGGTGCTAAAACAATATAATCTTGGAAAAAAAATTCAAACCCTCATTTATTGTGTTTCTTGCCACCTTCAAAACCTTCTTTGGAAGGAGTGAAAACATGGAACCCGTTAGTAAATAATTATGCATCATGTTTTGTATTTTCCAATCTCGCCCCTTCCATTATGCGGCATTTTTGGTTTCTAGTCTAGATGCAATAGCAAAATAAACGAGAGAATATATTCTTGTAGGCGGGATTGTCACCTTCACAGATTTAGTTGTAAGCCTCCGTAACCAATTTACACACCTAGTTCCTCTATGGGGTCACACTTTGATAGATATTAAGCACTGTTTAAATAACCAATTAGTAAGGTGATGGGGCCTAATGAATTCAAGATTCTGATTTTTAACAAAGTTGTCCACTAATTTATCCTTCCGAACCATGAGCTAACAAATATCCACAATCGTGAAAACTGGATGTACCAATTGGAAGAGTAAGGGGAGGCACTAACACCACCTCAAACCTTTCCCACTCTTGAGTACCACCCAACTCCTTTGTTAGATATTTATTTTTCTTCTTCTACTATAGGTCCTCCTAGTCCACATGAGCATAATGTTGACTATGAGCTCAACACCCTTAGTCGTGAAGTTGGCGCTCTTTTCCAAGAACTATAAGATCAAACTGATAGAATGGTCAAGCAAATGGATCACCTATTTAAAGAAGTATATTCCTTACATAGAGCACTGGGTCAACTAGCCAGACATCGTGACACGTGGTTTCCTTCACAGGTTTCTTCTTTCCTTCATCCTGCTTTCTCAAAAACATTGAGGCCAATGTTGAGTTTAGGTGCGGGGGAGGATATACTTTCTCGTTTTTCATCAATTTTTCAATTCTTCATCATTGTTTAACTATGTTTCAAGTTCAGTTGTCAAGCTATAGACGTTAAACAAAAGCGTTGTGTGGGAGGCAACCCACGGAAAATTTTCATACTCTTTGAATTTAATTTCTCCATTTTTTTGATTTTTTATTTAGTCTAATCCTTTTTTCTAAGTATTTTTTTTTCAGCAAATTTTTATTTACGACTATGTTTCATGATGCCTTAAGTGGGACAAAGACATAAGAGGGACCCCAAAATGCACCTAAAACACACCTTTAAGGTACATGGCATTCACCATGAGCCTCACAAACCTGAAGGCGCCCATATTAAACGGATGGTGTTCGCCATATGTTCATGAACCAGTAAATGCTCCCTTTTTTCCATTCAATTCTACCCTCCCACCTTCCGCCTACTCACAATCATTTCTTAATCTCCACCAACCCACATTTACTTTCCGTCCATTTCTAAAACCCTTTAAAAACCTTCAAACTTCCATTCTTTTCCTCTTCCCAACTATATCACACCACTTATATATAAACCACAAACCTCACACCAAACATCCACACTACTCACTTCCACCATCCTTACACACAAAAACTACCTTCTCATCCACTTCCAACTTCCATCAATGGATCAAAGAGGGAATGTAGACTACATGGGCATTGAATTTCGGGATGCAAAGCATAGGAAACGTAACGAAAACTTGTTCAACCGGATGATCGCTCCAACAAGGTATGTCGATGAAACTTGCTTGTGTAGTTTAGGATTATATAATATTGTTCATTGGATGTTAGAGAGAGTAGGTTTAACTCACTTATGTGCATGAAAAAGACCCTACTTATGTGAGGCTAACATTATAATTTTTTAGTTCTCTTTCATACACCACCCACATAATGACAACGAGCTATGCCAGGTTAATTAGTTTTAGAATGTTTCATAAAGAATATACATATTATCAGAATATTATTGCCAACATGTTTCACTTCCTCTATGGTGAAGGTCTTATTTGTGAAGCACCCTTAGACACTGATTGGGTACTTGAGTTTGGGAGTTTTTTTGGAACAATTAATGAGTACTATTAATGATAGTTTTGAGGGAAATAATGAAACTCACATTCATAACCCAATTATTAGATACTTTTGCCAAATATTGGCATAAACCATTTTTGGCCAGGAGAACACTAGTAAAATTAATGCTAAAAAGTTGTTTTTATATCCATAGTGTCTTTGCACCCACTAGAGTGAATTCTACCCCGTTTATGCTGGCACATATGTAAGTAATTTGCATTGCTAAGAAGGGGCCTATCTCTATTGGAGGGGTGATTAATTTTGCAACTGCGAAAACACCCAGTGGAAAAAACAGAAGAGTCGCCACCAAACGTTATTTATCCCAAAGAGAAGGAAAGGAAATGACTGAAGAAAACCTGAAGAACGGAAAAAGACAAGGTCATCGCAATCAAATCTTGGGTTCGGGAGTCAGTTATGCAAGAGGAAGGTATTAGCACCCCTCACGCCCGTTGTACTCAACAGGATCCACACTTTTTGTCTAATCAAAGGGTGTGTTTATCTATAAACTACTGCTAAATGAAAACGAGAAAAAAAGAAAGAGACTCGATAGGACATCGTCGCCCTATGCCCACATATTCCCTTGTGCAATGGGAAAGTCAGAGTCAACATAGTTCAGAAAACTACGGGTGATGGTGGAAGGTTACTCGCCAAGACATCGCCAGACATCGCCGTCTTGTGCCTACATATCCTCATCTGGTATGAGAAATCAAAGCAAACATAGTTCGGGTAACAAAACCACAGATTGGTTAAGTGTTTTTTATGAGCAACGCTAAGTTCTCATTCCAGCAATTAGGGTCGATGTTTGTTTACGATAGAACGAAAAAGTAACGTACTCTTTTTTGAAAATTATTTTGAAACACAAATCCCGAAGGATAAAAAGGTTTGTATTTGGTTTATGAGTTTTAGTAAAGAGAATTAGTTTGCTTTGTGATTCACGTTGCACTAAAGACTATAACATATGAGCAAATGCGTCGCATATCGCCCAAAGGGAATACACTAAACACTCTAGACAAGTGAGGAGAAACCCCTATTCATCATTTCCCATGTGCTTAAGGCTCGTAGAGTAAAATGTTCATCGTATTTATTAGATGAGTTAGAAAGTGTTCTGATATGAGAAGAGAGACGCACAGAAGGTCTAAGGGAAACTCGGCCCTAACGTTGTCATGCAAAGTGGTCCTAAGCTCGGCCCTAATGTTAGTATGCAAAAGATGGACCTAAGGTTGAGGTTAAAAGGGACTAGCCTACATGTTATCATGCTTGGGTTAAACTCCTAATGTCTATCTTACTCCAAATTTAATCGGAAATTAAATTGGAATAAGAATCCTAAGGGAGCATGCAAAGAAAAAGCAAAAAAGAAAAGAAACAAGGTAAAAACAGCAGCTACAACAGCGCCTCCTACACAAAACAGCAATAAAATCCAGCATATAAGCAAGACGGCCTATAACAACACATGTTTCAGCACAAAAGCATGTGTAAAAGGCAGGCAACAAGTAAGCAAGGCAAAGACAGCATGCAAATTTCAGAACAACCACAACTGTGAAAAGTAGGGCAGCAAGCATGTAAGAATGCAATTAATCATAAACAAACACCAATCATAGATAGATATCATGCAACAATGGACATGCTTCAACAATCAAACATGATCGATCAACAATGCATCAACAAGAGTCATCAAGATCAACTTGTTTCTTCAAATTAAATTGGACGATCAACCAATCAAACAAACGTGCAACAAGCGGCATTGGGAGCAAATGCAAACATGCATCACAATATCCAGAAACATAATCACAATGATAATCAATTAATCATGCTACAAGCAAGCAAAACAATGTGATCATTCATCAGTCAAGCAACAATAACATGTTAAACACTCAAAAGGAAAACCAAAAGTTACGCATCAAAGAATCGAGATCAAAAGTTCAAGAATGACGAAATATGTCAAGAATATGTCACATAAATGCATCATACCAATCCATGAGGTTTACATGTGAAAAGGAGCCCAAACATGTAAGAAAAATGAAAAAACATAGCATTCTGCTCAGTGGTAACCGATTACTCAATATCAGGTAACTGATTACCCATTGAAGAAACAACCTGGAATGTGAAATTTGTACAAAGTAACCGGTTACCCTATATCAGGTAACCGGTTACCACTGAACCAGAAACATAAAATCAGCTTTAAAAATAAGTTTTCAGCATCCAACAACTTATCCAATCACTCATATGAACATGTTATCAATTAAGCAAGAAATTAACATCAAATATCAATGATCAAACATCATGTAAACACAATCAAACACTAAAATCACAAATCACCAAGATCCAAATCATCAAACTGGATCAAAAAGCAACAAAAGCCATGGATCTACATTGTGATTATTCAAATAAGCTCAAAACATAATTAGATCTAGCATTACCAACCTTCAAAGTTGAGATTTGCTTTGGTGAGTTTTGATTCACTTGAAATTAACAGATCCAAGCTAGAAACCCATAGAATCTTCAAGATCCAAGAGCTTCCTTATGGTAGAAATGAAGAACAAGCAAGATCAAGCAAAATCGACTCAAAAAAGCACTTCCAAATCCAAACGAAAATTGAATGGTGATTTGAAGATAATGGAGACGAATAATGGAGGTTTAGCTCTAGAAAATAAGGATTCCAATGAAGAATCAATGAATTCAAGTGGAAAGAGGTTTAATGGAGGTTTTGGGAGTGAAAAAGTGGAGAGAAAGTTGAGAGCAAATTCTCAAGAATGAGTATGAAATCTGAAAATGAAGGTTAATTTGTGTGAGGTTTGGAGCAAATTCACTTAAATAAGCTCTAGGTTTGGAATTAAAATATGATTTGGAATATGGATTAGCATTTGAAATGGAAATTAGGAGTGGAATTAGGAATGAAGTGTTTGAAATTTGGAGGGAAATGGTGAAAATTGAAATAATTCTAGATCCTTCCAATGATGATCATGTGAAATCAATGGTTGAAAATGATTGGAAAACTTGGAATGCTGAAAATTTGAATTTCTTGGCAAATTTCGCTTGAAGTAACCGGTTACCCAATATGTGGTAACCGGTTACCACATTCAAAAAATTTCCAATTTGGCGCCAAATGGAGGGAATCCTGCATAATCACCCGTTGCCACCTGTTATAAGCTCTATTAAGCCTCTGAGACTTACCCTTGGATATTATGATTGTGAGAATGCTTGAGATAGCATGTACACCATCTCTTAAACTAAAAGTAATATGCTGAATAAAATAAAATCGATCGCTTGATCGCTGGGCAAAATAAATTCCAGAGCCTCTGATGCTCGCTGTTTGAACTCTTGCAATAAAAGGGAACCCTGAGCCATGAAAATACCTTGATCTCATGCCTCAAGAACAAATGCTATGATATGCAGAAATGCAAAAATGCAGAGAAACATAAGCCAGTAAACCAAAAAATGATGAGGCAAATTTTGGGGTGCTACAGCTGCCCCTATTCAATCGACTTGAACCAGAAGGGATGATAGCAACGACTTTCAAACATTCAATGTGCATGGCGATTGAATACCAAAAGAATCCGGAAATTTGCAACCCGCGGGGATGCAAAACAGTGAATACCAACCAAAAGTTGGGATGTGACATGTAACACCATTTCCTACCCCATAATTAGCATGGAAAAATAACACAGATATCAGAGTAAAATTATTAAATTTCATAAAAGTCATCAAAAGGGCGTACATTTCCCAAATCAACAAAATTGGTCAAGGCTCCGTAAACATCAGGTTTTCTCAAAATAATCAATTCGCACAAAGCAGCAGAACTCAAAGGCATAAATCAAGGTTTCCTCATTAGGGAAAAATAAGCAAAATAACTCAACAGTATATAGTTTAACTCAAAAGAACCCAACCCGATGTTACATATCAGAGCAAGACCCTCTAAGCTAACCAAAACGCTAAAAACTCAAAACTTCAAAAATACTCCTTGAGTCCACGGCTAAACTTGGTCATCTGCATGTTACCCACGTGGAGGTAACATTCAAACAGGAAGGGTGAGTAAAACAATTCATAATAACCAATGTATAAAAATCAACAAATAAATGGCGTCATAATCATCTTCAACCTTCATATTCATCAATAGGTCTCGAAGGCCACAACATCATAATTTATACAAAAAGACTCATAAATGCAAATACAACATAGATTCAATGCATGTGGTACCAATCATCACAGCGCGATGGACACTGGGCCATCAACCCGCCATAAATCCCCATCAATAGGATCGATTCTACTAGAGAACCGAAGCACATCAAACACTTTACATCCACACAATGGGATTGAAGCTAAAGTAATCGAGGTCCTGAACCGAAGTCCGGATGCACATGAATGCATGATGCACGCGTCACAAATTATCCTCATATAACATCATAGATGCATCATTATTCATCATATTCATCATCATGTCAATCATCATCATATCTCATATCATCATATAATTCATCAAAGTCATGGTAATATCATCATATTAAGTCATATAAATCATCATGTCATCATGTATACATCACATAAAACTCACAGTCATACTCATGTTAATTCATCACAGAAATCCCAGAATCAAACATCAAGGCATCGTTGCACATGATCAACATTCGCGAAACTCTGCTACATTCGCTGGTATGTTCGCTAGGCGAGTCTGGGGCAAGTTTCTTCGCTAGGTGAAGGTTTATTCGCTAGGCGAGTCTGGGAACAACATTGTTTGCTAGGCGAAGCTTTCTTCGCTAGGAGAACTGTGCGATGACAGCAAATCCTGCTACGCACCAAAACTGATTTCTACCCAAAAGGCTCTACGATTCACTTACCCAATGCCCCCGAAACAACCCTAAGGTCCTACGGTGGCAAAGGTACAACACCTATGGTTTATTAGGCCAATCCCGAAACATATTCAGGCCTAAATCGCAATTTTTCCTTCAATTACACCCTAAGGCATTAGATTTACTCACATTTAAATATTCATATTCCTTCAGGGTTAGACATATAACAATTCAAGGTTTTGGCCACGAGGGCCTAAGGTTTCCCTTTCTCATATCTATGCTTTAACTATCAAGAATACTTACCACTACACCATAACATCAGAGTTCCCACAACTAGATTTAGGCCACGAAGGCCAAAATCCCTTTTTCTCATAATTCTCCATAAAACCCGTAAATAAACCTTACTACATCAAAATCTACACATAGAAAATCATGAAAAGCTATACTCCCCATACCTTAAACATTGATTCAAAGCCTTCACGAATCTGTCAGGGAATCTTTCAACACTTCTGCCTCCAATTTCCTCTTCAGAGCTCTCTGGCCTCAATTCTTCACGGTTAACACAAATGAATCCTAAAACCCTTAAGAACTCCCTTTTTGTTAAACCTAGACTTGGGCCTCACAATTTGGGTTTTTCCCATAATATCCTCACTAACTCCTCTTAATGCCCAAATTACCCTTCCTTCACTATTATTTATTTTAATTCATAATAATACTAATAAATTAATATTATGTGCTACCAAATAAATAAATAACCCACAAATTACACAATTCTCAAAATTCCACAAAACACCGAAAATCACCAAAAAATGAATATTCTCAAATAAATAAATAAATTAAAATATTCCAATTAAATTTGGGGTGTTACGACTCTCCCTCACTTAAAAGAATTTTCGTCCTCGAAAATTACCTCAAGAAAACAGAGTCGGATACGACTCCTTCATCTTATCTTCACGTTTCCAAGTCTAACTTTCTCTAGCTGTTCCTCTCTAAACTACCTTCACTAAGACAATCTCTTTACCTCGCAGCTGCTTCACTTCTCGTTCCTCAATCTGAGCAGGCAACACCTCAACAGTCAAATCATCTCGCACTTGTACATCATCCATCTGAATCACATGTGATGGATCTGGAATGTACTTTCTCAACTGCGACAGATGAAACACGTCATGCAAATTCGCCAGAGATGGAGGTAAAGCAATCCGATATGCTACTTCCTCTACCCTCTGCAAAATTTGATACTGACCAACAAAACGCGATGTGAGCTTTCAAGACTTCAAAGCTCGGCCAACACCAGTTACCGACGTAACCCTCAAGAACACGTGATCTCCCTCTTGGAATTCAAGTGGTTTTCTCCTCTTATCATGGTAACTCTTCTGACAAATCTGCGACGCTTTCATCTTTTCTTGGATCATCTTGATCTTTTCAGTTGTCTCCTGCACAATCTCAGATCCGAGTACAACACTCTCACTTGACTCATACCAACACAATGGACTCTTACACTTCCTACCATACAAAGCCTCATATGGTGCCATTCCGATACTAGAATGGTAACTGTTATTGTAAGTAAACTCAATCAACAGAAAATGACTATCCCATGATCCACCTTGATCCAACACACAAGCTCTCAACAAATCCTCTAACAACTAGATATTTCTCTCTGTCTGTCCATCCGTCTGCGGATGATAGGTAGAACTCAACCTCAACTTAGTACCCAAAGCTGTCTGCAAACTTTCCCAGAACCTCGACGTAAATCTCAGATCTCTATCCGACACAATACTCGAAGGAACACCATGCAACTTCACAATCTGATCAATATACAACTCGACAAGCTTTTGCAACAAATAATTGATCCTCATCGGTATAAAATGAGTCGATTTGGTCAATCTATCAACAATCACCCAAATCGAATCATATCCCTTAAAAGTCATCGGTAAACTTGTCACAAAATCCATGGAAATGCTATCTCATTTCCATTTTGGAATACTCAACGGTTGCATTAGACCCGACAGTCTCTGATGTTCAATCTTCGACTTCTGACAAGTCAAACAAGCACACACAAACTCTGCAATTTCCTTCTTCATACTCGACCACCAAAACAATTTCTTCAAGTCTTGATACATCTTTGTGGCACCAGGATGAATACTCAACCCGCTTCTGTAACCTTCTTCAAGAATGATCTTCTTGATTTCTGGTACATCAGGAACACACACTCTATCTCGGAACCTCATCACACCATTCCCATCGATCTGAAAATCACCTTCGTTACCTTGATTGATTAACGTGAGACGATCCACTAAACTCAAGTCAGACTTATGACCTTCTCTGATCTCTTAGGGAATACCACTAGTCAACTTCAACATTCCCAACTCCACACTGTTAGGGGCCCCTTTACAAACCAAACTCATATATCTGAATTGCTCAATCATTTCTAACTCTCGAACCATAAGCATCGACATATGCAAGCACTTCCTACTCAACGCATCAACTACAACATTAACCTTACCAAGATGGTAACTCAATTCAAAATCATAGTCCTTCAGAAGTTCAAGCCCTCTTCTCTGCCTCATGTTCAACTCCTTCTGATCAAACAAATACTTCAGACTCTTGTGATTACTGAACACTTCGAATCCAGACCCAAAAAGATAATGTCGCCAAATCTTCAACACAAACACCACATCGGCCAACTCTAAGTCATGTATAGGATAATTCCTTTCATGAATCTTCAATTGTCTAAAAGCATAAGCAACCACCTGACTATTCTGCATCAGTACACCTCCAAGACCCATCTTCGACGCATCACAATACACAACAAAATAATCACTTGGATTTGGAAAAATCAACACTGGAGCATTCGTCAACTTCTTCTTGAGTTCTACAAAACTCTTCTCACAAGCAACATCCCACACATAAGCTTGACCCTTTCGAGCCAACTGAGTCAAAGGCAGTTCTAACTTAGAAAAGACTTCTATAAACCTGCGATAATAACTAGCTAACCCAAGGAAACTTTGAATCTCAGTAGCAGACTTTGGAGTCTCCCACTGCAACACAACATCAATCTTCGACGGATCCACCGCAATTCCACCACTAGAAATCACATGGCCAAGGAAACTCACTTCTTTCAACCAAAACTCACACTTGGACAACTTGGCAAAGAGCTTCTTGTAACACCCTTCTAAACCCCACGGATAATATATGAATAATCAGAGTAAATTTCCATGCATTTACATAAGGGCATTACACATAACTTTCAAAATATCAAAACCACCTGTCATGCTCATTACTATTTCCATATAAAATTATGCTTTACAAAACTTCACTTTGCATGTAGCAGCGGATTCAATTATACCACAATTTTCATAAAAGAAACATTTGTTTTTATCACATAAAACAACATCACTTAGGCACTAAGGCCAACATCATAATACTTCAATGGATATAAACACGTTTATAGAGTACATAATGTATATCTTAAACACAACCGAAACGATCCCAGTGTTACATGACCAGAGCATGACTCGACCCAACATAATTAAATCACTAAACGACTACACCAAAAGCAACCTCATAACTACGAACAATACTACTCCTTGATACCTGCACGATGTCATGTAGGACATCATTCCAGCAGAAGGGTGAGAAATATTATCATAATAACAATGCATATAATTATATATACACAAATACACAAGCACAAAATACATATATTCCACATTTTCTCACCACAATTCATTATAACTCATCATGTACAATACAACATATATATAATCAAATATGGATAATCACCAAGCATATTCATCATGCACGTATCCATAAATCTCAACATTCTACATGAACATACACATATTATGTTTACTCACTAATTCACAATTACACATTCACAATTCTCAAATCAACAATTCATGTTCATAAGCATACTTTCATACAATGATCACATATTCACAACTCTCAATTACACAAGTAATGCACATACGCATATTCCACCATTCTCACCATACTTCATCATAACTCATCATATACTTCACAAAGCATATATATATATATATATATATATATATATATATATATATATATATATATATATATATATATATATATATATATATATATATATATATATATATATATATATATATATATATATATATATATATATATATATATATATATATATATATATATATATATATATATATATATATATATATATATATATATATATATATATATATATATATATATATATATATATATATATATATATATATATATATATAAATATGGTCAATCATCAAACATATCCATAGTTCATAATTACACAAGTCATGTACATACACCTATGCATAACTTCATACAACAATCATATATTCATTCCATGAGACTCAATGCAACTCAATGCAACTCATGCCATGTGGTACCAACACTTGTTATCATTTTTCGGTTTTTACACTTAAACCGGGTCTGTTCCCTAGACCGATAACAACAAAAGCCCGTTCCCTAAGCTTTCAAACCTCGCTCTAGGTTTGGGACAAGTCACTAGCCTCCACGAAACTAGCAAACATTGCCTCTTGACTAAATGATGCGTATGCAATCAACAACCAAATGCACTTAAGACCGTTCTCGCATCTTAATCCCATGCATTCTCAAATAATTCATCACATAAGAATTATATCACATGATTGCACACACAACATATTCACACCATCAAAGTATTTATACTTTAAATTATCATCATCATATTTATCAAACAATGCACATATATCTACAATATGTTCTCATGCATTATTCACACACAATCACAAGCAATGCACACATATTCACAATATGTTCTCATGCATTCTTCACATACAAATACAAGCGATGCACACATATCTACAAATACGTTTTCATGCATTCACAATATCGCATACAATCAATATGCATTTACACTTCAATATCATTACCACATTTATCAAGCAATGCACACATATTCACGATATGTTCTCATGCATTTTTCACATACAAACAATATGCATATATTTGTCAAAAGACTATATTTCATAATCGATTACACCATCTAGGATTCACGCCATACGGCTACCCACAGCATATCATATCACAACATGCACACGCTATACGTTATATAACAAAAGTATTATGCATAATAACACATTAATCACACACATTCGCGACGGTAAAAATCAACACAACAATATGTTTTCAATTTTATGCTATAATTGAACTAGGTACAGGCCTCAAAGCCATTTTTTCTAGAAAGATAATCTCGTTAACTTACCAACGCTTCAAACGGGGGTCAAAACCGACTTACGGTTCAAGAGTTATGAATTTTTGAAGTTTTCTGAAAAACCAGAATTTTGCCTAAACACGGCTACGGGATTTTGCATTTTCGCCCGAAAATCCGACCGATTCAATTCTTTTTTTCGAAACAAACACATAATCATACTCGTCTAACATATAGCAGTGAATTAGAACCATTAAACACGATTTATACGACGTCCGATTTTCACTCAAATCTCAAACCCTCAATTATCCAAAAATGTCAAAATTCACAAACTCAACCAAATTCAATCAAACGAAATCCAATAATCACGGCTAAACATTACCCGACTAAACTATGCAATTTATTTTGAATTCTAACCGTTCAAAACTCGATTCTATCGATTTAACTCATTTGCTCTAGAAATGGAAAATAGAGAAAAACACCCAACAAATCCAACACAACTCATACATAATCATACACATTGATCAAATAATAATGTTTCTCACCCTTACCTTGATTGGATTGAAGCTTGAAGTTGATTCTTGATGATTTCTCCAAGTTTCCCTCTTCTCTTCTCTTTTCTCCTCTTTCTCTATTCTTTCTCTCCTTTTCTTTCTTTCTTTCTCTTATGTTTCTATCTCTTTTCTTTTCTCTCCAATTTCCCTTATATATCCTTCTATTTTCTTTCCATCATAATTCTTCTCTAAAAAAATACCTATCAATTCATTTCTCACAAAATATCTCATCTTATCATTAATTAGAGAATATCTAATAAATCCACATTATTCTACCAAGTAGAATAAATTAATTAAATCCATTAACTCATTTAAATAAATCCAATAATTTATTTAAATCAGATAAATCACATAAACCAATTAATTAGCACAATTAATCACTTATTGAAAAATTGGGCTGTTACACTTCTTGTCTTTCAAGACCTGCAATACCACTCGTAGATGTTACGCATGCTCTTCCTCGGATTTAGAATATATCAAGATATCATCAATGAACAATACCACAAACTGATCCAAATAAGGATGAAAAATCCTATTCATATACTCCATGAATACACCAGGTGCATTAGACACACCAAACGACATCACAATATATTCATAGTGGCCATACCTCGTCCTGAAAGCTGTCTTCAGAATATATTCAAGCTTAACGCGAATCTGATGATAACCAGACCTCAAATCAATCTTGCTAAACACACAAGCACCCACCAATTGATCCATCAAATCATCAATCCTCAGAAGTGGATACTTATTCTTAATCGTTACCTTATTCAACTGCCGATAATCCACACAATCTCATGTGGAGGCAAATCGCCACATATCACACAAGTCTGGAAGACATTGGTTAATGCAGGTTTCGATGATGACAAATTCCCTGGATAGATTGGAAATTATGAATTCCAGATCTACTAAACCAGATGCAACGTATCACCCACCATATCCTTTTACGCTTGTCTTAAAACTTCTGAAATGAATATACTTTGTGTTGACAAAATGCAATCATGACCAAAGGGATGAAAGACTTCAAACTAATGAACTTTTGCAGGCTTGCAAGACATGGGTCGACCATAGGGTCGGCGTATGCATCAGAAAAAGTCTAAACCAGTCAGCGCACAAAGCATGCGTCGACCATAGGGTCAACGTATGAAGGAACGACATTCCAGCGGGTCAGCGCGTAAAGGCATGAGTCGACCATAGGGTCGGCGCATAATGGAAATAGATTTCAACGAGTCAGCGCACGCCGACTATATGGTCGACGCATACTGATGAATTTTCCAAATTTCCAAAACAGCACAGGCCATGCGTCGATGCACAAACCTGTTATGGTCGACCATTCGTGCGGAAAATCTGTTTTAAAATGCTTCCCTCTCATATTTGAAATACTGTTATGTCCAGAATTATGTTGGCACTATATATACTTGTTTAAACACTTGTGTCTACTAACATTTGATATTCTTTTGATTCATGTGTTCAAAAACAAGAAAGAGTGAAATAGGTGTCCAAGATTCATCATCTTCATCTTCAACATCTCACATCATTTCAATTACACACAATCATTTTTGAAATGCATTTGTGAGAGATTCAAGGTGATAAGGTTCGAGGCTTAGATTGGAGAATCAAGCTCGGGTTGAAGATTGTGACAGGTTCTTTCTTGAATAAAACCATTGGGGTTTTACCCTCCAAGATTGGTTCGAATTTTGGGGGATTTTGGACGAGATTCTTCATCAACGGTCAATCGAGCGAAGGTGATTGTGAAGAGGTGGTCTTCACAAGTCTAGTAGCGGATTCGGTGATTTTGAAGGGAAGATCTCGGGTTCGATTTAGTGCTGTTGAGATCAGACGGAGCCAAAGGTTTGAACAACAACGTGTTTTTCAATAAGGTGGCTAGAGTCGGAGGTCCATCAACACAAATCGAAGAACTTGGTTCAGCTTGAATCAAGGGGCAAGGAGTGAAGGCAACTTTCAACACATTGAGATTTCTGTTGTATATTTGCTGCTCAATCCTTGTATAAACTGTTCATTCAAACAGGTGATATCTATAAAATATATCTCAATTCTAGTTTTAGAATTGAGGGCAGACGTACCCCGAAGCGAGGACAACGGGGGAACTGCCTCACCAAATTACTTGTCTTCTCTATTTTCAGCATTTACGTTATAGCTCAAAATAAGTAAATTTTGTGTAAGCTCTATTGTCAAAATTGTGATATCAATTGAGTAAGAGGTTAAACTCTGTTTTTGACTCCCAAGTACAACAAGACATTGTACTAGGCTGGTTGGAATCACTTACTCAACATAAATATCACTTGGAGTGTTTTTGCACACCAAGTGTTTGACATATTGCTTGAACCAAAATTATCTTACTTGTGTATCTAGTTTTGGCTTGATTTTGAATCATTGGAGCTAGGAATCCTTACAACTGAAGTAAATAATTGATAAGTGGAATTAGTGTTGTGATTCTATTTTTCCAAATTGTCATTAATCCAAAGGCTTACGTATATCCGGTTTTCCAATAACCGTTCGTTTTAGACTATATTTTTCCTTGGCCGCTTCCGCACTTAAAACATTTTTAAAACCAATTTTAAATTGGTAGCGCCGACTCAAATTTTAATTGGGGATCTATTCAACCCCCCCTTCTAGATCCGTGCCATAGTCTAACAAGTGGTATCTAGAGCTCCGGTTATTCGGTGCTTCAAATACAACATAGATAGAAAATGGCTAACGAACCAAAAGGGGCGTACAATAGGGCTCCTGTTTTCAACGGTGAAAATTATAGTTATTTGAAAGACTGTATGCGTGTGCATATAAACTCCATAGACAGAAAAATATGGAACGTTATCCTTAATGGTTCAATAGAAATTACTATGACCAATGCGGATAACGTAGTTGTGCCAAAGCTTGAAGCACAATGGACCGATGACGATGAGAAAAAATACAATTATGATTGGAAAGCTAAAAACATCTTAATCTCCTCATTAGGTGTAGATGAATACTCTCGTGTATCCCATTGTCCTACCGCTAAGGCCATGTGGGATTCACTAAAAACATCTTGATCTCTTTTTCATGGAGCAAGGGGAAACCATTGCTGACATGCAAAAGAGATTTACTCATCTCATCAATCGTTTACATTCATTAGGTAGGCCTGTTTCCAATGATATTTCTACTAATAAGATCTTAAGATATCTAAACAGGGAATGGCAGCCTAAAGTGACCGCCATCAAAGAAGCACATGATCTTACCTTATTAGATTTAACAACATTGTTTGGCAAACTACAAGAGCATGAACAGGTACTCTTGAGCTTAGACCAACGCGAAAAGATGGAAAAGAAAGACAAAATGAAGGTGAGTGAAAATAAATCAATAGCTCTCAAGACTTCCTCCTCGAAGTCTCAAGCAAAAGAGCAAAGTGATTATTCCTCAAGCGACGAAGAAGAGGATAAAAGCGAAGATATGGGGTTGTTTGTTAAACGGTATAACCGTTACGTGAGAAAGAACGACATCCAACATTCCAAGAAGAACTTGGTAAACTTCCGGAAACAATCGAGGTACTCCAAGGATGATGACTCAAAAGGTAAAAAGACTAGAGGGACGTGCTACAAGTGTGGAAAGCCCGGTCACTACAAACCAGACTGTCCGATGAATAAAAAGGGAAAGGACAAGGAATCATCAAAGTCACACAAGAAATCATCAAAGCCTAGGAGAGCGTACATAGCGTGGGAAAGTGACAGCGACTCTTCCTCCTCTGATGAAAGTTCTAGTGATGAAGAAGAGTCCGTAAATCTATGCCTCTCCGCCAATCAGAAAAATAAGAAAAAACAGGTACGTCACTCTAAATATGATAAGTCCTCAAATATGTCGCATTCAGAATTACAAACCGCATTTAATGCCTTACATAATGAAGCAGTTGAAGCCTTCAAGAAACTTGCTTCTAATAAGAATTTTTTTACGTATTTAGAGCATAAAGTTAAAGAGTCCGAAAAGAAATTAGAGGACCTTAAGGCTTCCATTGTGAAAGGCAATGAATCGGATTGTAAAGACAATAGAAATCATTTCAACTTCGGGTGTGATACTTGTCATATTTGGCAAGGTGAGGTTAGAAACCTCAAGGCCAAATTAAACAAGGCACTTGAGCCTAAAGTTACATTTGCTATTGATAAAAAGGATTTTAGAAAAAGTATGATTAACCCATACCAAAAATATGCATATGTAATTAGGGATCAAGCAAGTGAAAGTGTCTCTAAAGTTGATTTCGCTTGCTTATATTGTTGCAAGAAAGGCCACTCCATTGGTAAATGCCGGTTTAGGAGATTTCTTGTTCCTAAAGGCATCTACCAATGGTTGCCCAAACGCAACCATTTTGTCGCTAACCTATTAGGACCCAATATGCCATTGGGTACCTCATTGTGCTAATTATGTTTTGACAGGTGAAATGTGTCGAGACCACCGAGAGAAGATGGGTTCTCGATAGTGGGTGCTCAAGACACATGTCTGGAGACATATCCTTATTCATAGACTTTGTGGCTAAGAAGAAAGGGTATGTAACTTATGGTGATAACAACCGCGGAGCAATACTAGGTAAAGGTAGTGTAGGTAATCCCGCCTCTACTATGATTTCCAACGTATTACTTGTCGAAAACCTTAAACATAACATGCTTAGCATTAGCCAATTGTGCTACAAAGGATACAATGTATCCTTTTCAAAACATTATTGCAAAATTGTGCATGAAAATGATAAGAAGAATATGTTTAATGGTTTTAGAGTAAACAATGTATATATGCTTGACTTAAATGAAGTATCATTAACAAGCGACAAATGCCTCATAACTATGAGTGAAGACTCATGGCTATGGCATAGGCGTTTAGCGCATGTTAATTTTGACTTACTCAATAAGGTAGTCTCAAAAGACCTAGTCTTAGGACTTCCCAAAATAAAGTTCACCAAGGATCACCTTTGTGATGCTTGTCAAAAAGGGAAGCAAACGAGGATCTCATTTAAGTCCAAAAAGATAATTTCAATAACGAGACCTCTTGAACTTCTAAACATGGACTTGTTTGGGCCGTCTAGGATCAAAAGTCTAGGAGGAAACTATTACGGGTTCGTAATAGTGGACGACTTTTCTAGGTTTTGTTAGACCATCTTCTTAGTAAGTAAAAGTGATACATTCGCCGCTTTTGAAAAGTTTGCTAAGCTTTCCCAAAATAAGTTAAATACAAACATAGTGTCCATTAGGAGCGACCATGGAGGTGAGTTTGAAAATCACTTATTTGAAGAATATTGCGGTAACTATGGTATAGATCATAACTTCTCCGCTCCACGCACTCCTCAACAAAACGAGGTTGTGGAGCGCAAAAACCGTATTTTAGAAGAATTGGGAAGAACAATGATTAACGAAAGTGGTTTACCTAAATATTTTTGGGCCGACGCCATTAGTACGGCGTGCTATGTTTTGAATAGGGTGCTTATTCGCCCCATTCTAAACAAAACACCGTACGAACTTTTAAAAGGGCGAAAGCCGAATGTTTCTCACTTGCACGTGTTCGGATGCAAATGCTTTGTATTAAACAATGGAAAGGAAAACTTGGGCAAATTTGATTCCAAAGCCGATGAAGGTATCTTTCTAGGATACTCTCAATCGAGTAAAGCATATAGAATATATAATAAACGATTACTTGCTGTAGAAGAGTCTGTGCATGTTACCTTTGATGAGTCCTACCCGAGAAATGTCGGAAAGGATAGTGTTGTTCATGGTGCAGGTACATCCACTGAAGACATACTCAAAAGTGGCGAGACGGGGATTGATCAACCTGACAAAGCCAAAATTGAGGAGGATAAGGATGCACACCGTGATGCAACAGAGGAAGTTCATCCGCCTTCAAACGACGATCTTCCTCAAGAGTGGAAGTCATCTAAAGACCATCCAATTGAAAACATTATTGGAGACATCACAAAGGGTGTAACAACTCGAGCTAAGCTAAGTAATTTCTGTTATCACTTCGCTTTTGTGTCACAGATGGAACCTAAAAACCCTAAGGAAGCCCTACTCGATGAACATTGGTATTTGTCAATGCAGGAGGAACTGAATCAGTTTACTAGAAATGAGGTTTGGGACCTTGTCCCTCCTCCACGAGGTCATCGAGTAATCGGCACCCGATGGGTGTTTAGAAATAAACTGGACGAGAATGGAGTAATAACTCGCAAAAAAGCGCGTTTAGTCGCGCAAGGGTATAACCAAGAGGAAGGCATCGACTATGAGGAAACTTATGCGCCGGTTGCCCGACTCGAGGCTATACGCCTTCTACTTGCTTTCGCTTGTGCGAAAGATTTTAAGTTATTTCAAATGGAAGTCAAAAGTGCGTTCCTTAACGGGTTTATAAATGAAGAAGTCTATGTTGCTCAACCACCTGGTTTTGAGTCTCATGAGTATCCTGATCATGTCTATAAACTGAAAAGAGCTTTGTACGGTCTCAAACAAGCTCCTAGAGCTTGGTATGAGAGACTAAGCAAATTATTACTTGATCAAGGCTACTCAAGAGGAAAGGTTGATACTACTCTCTTCATTAAACGTCTAGGAAAAAACTTAATTCTTGTACAAATTTATGTTGACGATATCATATTTGGATCCACTAACATGAATCTCGTAAGAGAGTTTGCTAAGCTTATGCAGGGTGAATTCGAGATGAGTATGATGGGTGAACTCACATATTTTCTCGGTTTACAAATCAAGCAACTGAAGGAAGGAACATTCGTGAGCCAAACAAAATATTGTTTGGATCTTCTCAAGAGATTTGACATGGCAAATGCAAAAGCCATAGACACCCCTATGCCAACATGTGCAAATATGAGTAAAGATGAAAGTGGCAAAGATGTTGAGGTAAAAAGGTACAGAGGTATGATTGGCTCGCTTCTCTATCTTACTGCTTCGCGTCCCAACATTATGTTTAACGTGTGTATGTGCGCCAGATACCAATCATGTCCTAAGGAATCCCACCTAAAATCTGTCAAACGCATACTTCGATACCTATCTGGTACTCCGAAGTACGAATTATGGTATTCTAAAGGTAATGATTGTTCATTGGTAGGCTTCTCCGATTCCGATTTTGCCGGTTGCAAATCGGATAGGAAAAGCACCAGTGGTACGTGTCACTTATTTTCAAATTCCTTGGTTAGTTGGCACAGCAAGAAACAAGTGTCTGTTGCTCTGTCAACCGCCGAAGCGGAATACGTAGCCGCCGGTAGTTGTTGTGCGCAAGTCCTATGGCTTAAACAACAACTATTGGACTTCAATTTGAAACTAGAACGTGTTCCAATATTTTGTGACAACACCAGTGCTATAAATCTTACCAAGAATCCGGTGTTACACTCGCGTACCAAACACATAGAAATTCGACACCATTTTCTTAGGGACCATGTAGAGAAGGGTGACGTTGTCTTTGAACACGTTGATACTAAAAACCAACTAGCGGACATTTTCACAAAGCCGCTAGCCAATGAGCCCTTCTTTCATATCCGTCGAGAACTTGGTATTCTTGATATTTCTGATCGGGTTTAAAAATTACTACGTTCAAATTTAATGTATTTACAACTGTGATTTTGTACCACTAACAATTTTTTTTAGCCTGTTGCAAGCACAAATCTGTGATTAACAAAAGTGGTCGGTATAGAGGTGATATTGCTCCTTTCTCCTTCTTTTTCTTCTCTCTCTCTCTTAACATTCATGACTTGAAAATAACTATATCGTTCTACAATCATGGTACTTATATATGTATATGACTGTTGCTGGTTGATACTGTGTGTGTTGAATGCAAGTCATATTGTGAAAAGATGAATAGGCATGATAAATAGGCAAGTGTGACATTCTGCATAACATAAAACTGAAAATTTTGAGTTTTTTTGAAGGTTTGATTCGACCTAAACAGGACAATGGTCGACGCATGCTGTAAACTTTCAAAATTATCAAAAACTGTACAGTATGCGTCGACGCATGCAGGGGCTATGGTCAACGGCTCGCTTAAAAACCCATAATTTTTCTCTTTTGAAAAACGTTCCAAGTTCCCACTCCCCTACATTCAATGTGCAGTCAACTTTTGTGATGATTTGATATGGCATTTATCTTGTAAATTGCATCTAGACACCTAGTATGTCCTCTTGTCTCCTCCCTCTTCCCAAAAACCCTAAAACCTCTCTCTATTAAAGACCTAAGTCTTCTTCTTCTCCAACATTATTCCCAATCACTCTCTTTAAAGTTCAAAGTTCATCTTTACAAACTCCTCCAAAAATCATCATCAATGGCTTCCTCTCTCCGCAAAACTACCAGTAAGAGATCAAGAGCCTCTTCATCCTCTACTTTAGTTCCTATTACTGTTTTTTCACTTGTTCATCCTCCTGCTGTTGAAAACTTCAACAAAAGTCTCAGCAAAAGGGCCATAGTTCCACAACATGCTTTCTACCATGCAATAGGTGAGCGCTTGCATCTCACCCGAATTTTGTCCCTGTTGGACTTCCAAGGGTTCTTCAATTTCCTGGAGTGTATTACAAAGTACAGTGAGGATTTGGTCAGGGTGTTCTACACAAATTTGCGAGGTAACTTTCAAGATCAGCACTTTCACACTTTTGTAGGAAATAGACTGGTTAATATAAATTCTAAAGTATGGAACAAATATTTTGATATGACTGTCGATGTGGATGCACCACCTCTTCATGAGGTAACGGACACTCGTACGGTGCCGGGTTATGAATTTAAGAGTGCTCTGAATGACATGCTCAAACGACCCTATCCAGATGCAATTTTCAACAACGATGCTTTTCCTCGATCGGTCACAGCCGGGAAACTCAATACAGGGGAGCGCATCCTTCAATGGATCGTCGCTCGTATACTACGACCGAAAAAGGGTGGATTGTCTCGTGTCGAACAAGCTGAGGTACATCTCATCTATATACTGAAAAACAGGATCAAAATAAACTGGCCATACTATATTGCTAGCAGGATGTTTGCTCTGAGAGACTCAAGTAGAGGCACTGCTTTAGCCTATGGGTCGTTCATTTCGGAAATTCTTGCTGCTGCAAATGTTGTATACCCAACATTTCCGTGTATCTCAGTCCCCTCGGATAAAGAATTTAGCACCAAAACCCTTGCAATGATGGGGTATTTTTGATGTGCTGAACGATGTTCATACAGATTTGTCCGACGGGCCAATATTCCCCCGGTGCCTCGTAACGGGTCTGATGAAGAAGAAAGTGAAGAGCAGGGTGAAGAAGAAAGTGAAGAACAAGGTGAAGAAGAAAGTGAAGAGCAAGGTGAAGAAGACGATGAAGAAGACGATACAGATGCAGAGATACAAGAACCTATCTGTGAGACTCAAGATTATCATCACTCTCCAGTCCAAGATACGGCTGCAAATACCGATTGGGTCCAGTATTCATATCCATCAGAAGAACAAGAAGGCGATTCTACAAATCAAGGATGGGGCGATTGGCAATATACAGGCTGGACTACCCTGGGTAGATTCTATGACCCATATCACGGCTACCCTCAAGACTATCAACCCTCTCAACACTCATCACCTCCTCCGCCTTCGGACAACTCTGAAGTCATTAATATGATGCAGTCAATGCAGTTAGATCAACAAAACTTCATGAGGCGTCAAGACACTCAAATGGAGCAGATTAGAGCTGAGCTCCATGCCCAAAATGAAAGGTTCAATTCATTTTCTACTCGGATGGACGCCCGTATTGAATCTCTGGTTGAATCACATGAGTGGCAAGATTGGGAAATCACCAACTCTCTTAGTCACCTCAACATGTCCATAGAAGCCTTTCTGGACTTCTCGGATCCTTACCACAATCCAGATGCTGCATATCGAGGGAGAGGCCGAGGACGGGGCCGCGGATATTAGATTCATAGTTGCATATTTCATATTTGCTTATGTGTTTTCGTCTGTGTACTTTTCATTTTTTTTTTTGTATTATGTGTGCCTGAACATTCACCTTCTTTACATGTTTTCGTCATTATCTATTAATTCAAGATATTTTTGTTCATTATCATGCTTATGTGTGAAGTTTGGTAATTCACTATCACCTATTGTATGTTCTCTGTTAATTGATGCGTTCTCCTTCTCTTTTTGATGGTGTCAAAGGGGGAGAAGACAATGTAGCAAGCAAACACCAAAGCCAAGTCAGGATATTAACAACATTTGATGGCTGTTTGTTCTACAGCCTTATAGTACAAAAGAAAGGGGGAGCTTGTGTATACTTGTGTGTATACATTGCATATTTGGTGTTTTAGTTGTATACAGGTTGTCATCATCAAAAAGGGGGAGATTGTGGAGGCAAATCGCCACATATCACACAAGTCTGCAAGACATTGGTTAATGCAGGTTTCGATGATGACAAATTCCCTGGATAGATTGGAAATTATGAATTCCAGATCTACTAAACCAGATGCAACGTATCACCCACCATATCCTTTTACGCTTGTCTTAAAACTTCTGAAATGAATATACTTTGTGTTGACAAAATGCAATCATGACCAAAGGGATGAAAGACTTCAAACTAATGAATTTTTGTAGGTTTGCAAGACATGGGTCGACCATAGGGTCGGCGTATGCATCAGAAAAAGTCTAAACCAGTCAGCGCACAAAGCATGCGTCGACCATAGGGTCAGCGCATGAAGGAACAACATTTCAGCGGGTCAGCGCGTAAAGGCATGAGTCGACCATAGGGTCGACGCATAATGGAAATAGATTTCAACGGGTCAGCGCACGCCGACTATATGGTCGACGCATACTGATGAATTTTCTAGATTTCCAAAACAGCACAGGCCATGCGTCGACGCACAGACCTGTTATGGTCGACCGTTCGCACGGAAAATCTATTTTAAAATACTTCCCTCTCATATTTGAAATACTGTTATGTCCAGAATTATGTTGGCACTATATATACTTGTTTAAACACTTGTGTCTACTAACATTTGATAATCTTTTGATTCATGTGTTCAAAAACAAGAAAGAGTGAAATAGGTGTCTAAGATTCATCATCTTCATCTTCAACATCTTACAACATTTCAATTACACACAATCATTTTTGAAATGCATTTGTGAGAGATTCAAGGTGATAAGGTTCGAGGCTTAGATTGGAGAATCAAGCTCGGGTTGAAGATTGTGATAGGTTCTTTCTTGAATAAAACCATTTGGGTTTTACCCTCCAAGATTGGTTTGAATTTTGGGGGTTTTTGGACGAGATTCTTCATCAACGGTCAATCGAGCGAAGGTGATTGTGAAGAGGTGGTCTTCACAAGTCTAGTAGCGGATTCAGTGATTTTGAAGGGAAGATCTCAGGTTCAATTTGGTGCTGTTGAGATCAGCCGGAGCCAAAGGTTTGAACAACAACGTGTTCTTCAATAAGGTGGCTGGAGTCGGAGGTCCATCAACATAAATCAAAGAACTTGATTCAGCATGAATCAAGGGGCAAGGAGTGAAGGCAACTTTCAACACATTGAGATTTCTGTTGTATATTTGTTGCTCAATCCTTGTATAAAATGTTCATTCAAACAGATGATATCTATAAAATATATATCAATTCTAGTTTTAAAATTGGGGGCAGACGTACCCCGAAGCGAGGACGACGGGGGAACTGCCTCACCAAATTACTTGTCTTCTCTATTTTCAGCATTTACGTTATAGCTCAAAATAAGTAATTTTTGTGTAAGCTCTATTGTCAAAATTGTGATATCAATTGAGTAAGAGGTTAAAACTCTGTTTTTGACTCCAAAGTACAACAAGACATTGTACTAGGCTGGTTGGAATCACTTACTCAACATAAATATCACTTGGAGTGTTTTTGCACACCAAGTGTTTGACATATTGCTTGAACCAAAATTATCTTACTTGTGTATCTAGTTTTGGCTTGATTTTGAATCATTGGAACTAGGAATCCTTACAACTGAAGTAAATAATTGATAAGTGGAATTAGTGTTGTGATTCTATTTTTCCAAATTGTCATTAATCCAAAGGCTTACGTATATCCGGTTTTTCAATAACCGTTTGTTTTAGACTATATTTTTCCTCGGCCGCTTCCGCACTTAAAACATTTTTAAAACCAATTTTAAATTGGTAGCGCCGACTCAAATTTTAATTGGGGATCTATTCAACCCCCCTTCTAGATCCGTGCCATAGTCTAACATCTCATACTACCATTTTCTTCTTAACCAACAACACAGGAGCACCCCACGGAAAAGCACTCGGTCGAATAAACTTCTTCTCAAGCAAATCTTCCAACTGTTTCTTCAATTCTCCTAACTCATATGCAGACATCTGATAAGAAGCCATCGGCACAGGATTAGTGCCCGATATCACATCAATATTAAACTCTACCTCACGCTCAGGAGGTAAGTCACTCATGTCGTTTGGAAACACCTCTGGAAATTCCCGAACAACTGGTAGTTCCACGCTTACTGCTTCATAATCAACTTGAAGTGGTGCAAACAACACAAACATATGAGCCTCATCTTCCAAGAGTCCTTCTACTTGCTTGGCAGATACAAACATCAACTCTCCACCATCACCAAACTCAAGAAACCTCACAGACTTGCTGTAGTAATCAATATGAACATAGTTGTACTCCAACCAGTTCATTCCAAGAATAACACCAATTTGATGCAAAGGTAGATAGACCAAGTCCATCACAAAATTCTTATCATAAATGGTCAAAGGGCAACTCAAACAGACTAACGCAGTAGTCACAGATCCATTAGTCGGGGTATCAATGACCATACTCCCAATCATAGCAGATAATTTCGAATTCAACCTCTTAGCACATTTAAGCAAAATAAATGAATGAGTAGCACCAGTATCAACTATAGCAATCAATTCAACATCATTAATAAAACAAGTACCTCTGATCAAGTTATCTATCTTGGATTCTGTTGCACCCCAAAATTTGCTCAACCTTTTTTTTTACCTGGTTCATGTTTCATTGCATTCATATAGTATTGGCATTTACATACCATTTTCCATGTACAGGGGATTGAGAGAGGTGTGCCTAGCAAGAGGAGATTACCAAAGTTTCCAAAGCCTAGCAAGAGGTTGTATTCAAGCTATCAAGTGATTATTATCATCAGAAGATTGCTAAAGCTCACTGAAGGAGTGGATGGTTAAGATTGGTGTATTTCCTATCTTGGGGATCAAATGTAAGTCATCATATCAAGTGTAAGAAGCCACAGCCAAAGGTGGTGCAGTTAGGGTTTTCATCTGGTCAACCTTAAGTCAACTGTGAATTTAAAGGAGATTAAGACTCAATTACAAGTCTTTATGATCATGGAATGTTGTGTTGAGATGTCTAATATATCATTTCCAATCAAGAGTGTGAGAGGTTGCTAAGCTAGGGTTTCTAAGATTGTCAGTGTAAAATCCCCTATTTAGTGCCCAACTTCAGGACCACATATCTCAAGATAGAAGTTTCATCTCAGTTTGACACCAACATGAAACTTGTAGAGCATGTTCTTAGATTTCTTTTGAGTACTATAAGTCATTCATCTGATTTCTAGAATTCAAGTTATGAAGCTGGCAAGTTACAGGTCATCAGATGAATGTGATTTTGGTCAAGAAAGGTCAACCAACTTCCAAGACATTTTTGACCGAGAAGGATGTCTCTCCTCACTTTGACCCAAACATGAAAGTTGTTCCTTATGATCGTAGCTTTCCAAAAAGTACTAGACGTCCTTCATCTGATTTGTGGAGCTCAAGATATGAAGCTTGCAATACAGGGGTATTTTGGGAAACTTTGATTATAGGTCACTTTTGATTATAGGTCAATTTCACCACTTTGCACACCTCAAATGAAACTTTTTCCAACATCAAAGTTGCTCCAAATATGTTCATTTACATCATAAAACATCAAGTTATCATTGGCATGGCTTGGATGGAAGAATTGGTGAAGGAAAATTCCATGAAAGAGCATTAAAAGGCATAAAATCAAATAAATTCATGTTGAACCAATTTTGATCAAGTTGGTGCATTTTTTTTTAGTCCTTTTGACATTCTAAGAACAATGCCAATTTCAAAAACCAAGTTTGAGGTCACTTGCATATGGAAATTCAAGGTTGCTTCACCATGAAGGTACATATTTAAAATTCACCATTAAGATCAAACAAGGGATCAATCTCAGCCATTGAGGTACCTTATACCATATGCATGCTAGGTGAATCATTTTAACAGCCATGGAAGCACTGTTTTCGTGGGAATTTTGAAGCTTCAAGTCAAGAATTTTTGGATTTTCATTGGATCAAATTGGGCTTGGATTGGGCTTTTTCATCAGCTAGATCCAATGTATATATTCTTAGCACCATGTACAAGCTTTCAGAATGGATTTTTGATCAAGAATTAAAGAGAAAACAGTTACAAAGAGTGAGGAGAAAGTGAAAATTGCTTTTTCTATTTCACCAAGTTTTAGGCAATATCAAGCATCCCTAAAGCTCCATTGAAGATCAAGGATTGTTTTCATCACGTTTCATCAAGAATTGAAGGTCCAACGGAGCTATTCCCTTACGTAACCTATTTCTCAAAATTTCTCTCTCTATATATATGCCATGATTGCACGCCATGTTCATACATTCTTGCTCCTTAAGCTTCATAGATGGATTTAGGATTAGTTTAGTAACTGTTAGTGATGATTCTTGATGGAACCTTGTTTCTGTTTTCCTTCAATTAGGCTTGTTTATAGGATAAAAATGGAATTAAACACTGTATTTGTGACCTACATAACAAGGCGAGTTGATTGGTATAGGAATTTGTGAGTTTTGGTGAGGTCACGAGTTTACTACAGTTGCAATCTATCCGAGAAGATGACCGGAGCCACCATGCTCCGGCATCTGTAAATTTCCCTCCTCCCCTATGTTTAAACTCCAGAGGCGTGCGTGTCCTTTTCATAGCCATTGGATCGGTGGACTTGTATTCAAAACGAATGGCTGTGATTAAGTCTGAGGCTTTGTTGACCAAACCTTAATGAAACGTTGCGTTGTGTTAAGTGAATTCTGATTGGGATTTGGGCCTCATATGCTATCCTCACCCCCCTTAGCAAAGCCCATAGGATTTCAACGTAACTGGATTACTTCCTACACCACATGTTTATCCATTTTATTTCTTTTTTCTTTATCTTCATTATTGATTCAGTTTAATTTTAATTCATAATAAAATACTTTAATGCATCCAAAAATCATGAGAAAAATACTTTTAGGTATTTTAACATGTATATTGATTTTAAAAATTTATAGTTTAATTTTTTAATTCATTTTTCCATTTAATCTTGAATTTTCATGTTAAGGTGTTCTTTATGAATAAAAAATGCATATGTTTCTTTCTTGATTTTATTTCTTGATGTAAACTGCAAATAAATGCTTGGAATTTTTTGTACATATCCTTGAAACATCAATTGATTTTATGATATTTTTTCTCTCTGTTTTTTATAGCTTTTGATTAGGGTTTTGGTTGAACTTTTAGGACCTTCCCTCTTGCTTAGTTCATAGGACTTCCCTTAGGATTTGCCTTCTGTTGGCATAGTTAGGCTAGGACTTAGGCTCCCCTCCTTTAACCCCTGGTTCCTAACACCAGAGGGGTCTCATAGTAATTTATTTGGAACTTTTATGATTAGTTTACTTTTTTTAGTGTATTTTACACTTTAGGTCACCCTTGTATGATTTTCACCTCTACACTTGTGCTAGTTTGATTTCATTTGAATTTTGTACATTGTTTGAGTATCCAATCTTCACGTATCCATGTCATGCATATATAAAGCATTTGTATGTTCAAATTTAGGACTTGATCATGTTCATAACTTGTTTAAGTTTGGCCTCCTTTTAGGACTTCCATTTATGTCTTTTTTTGTGTATATGTTGAATGATCTTCACTTCCTTAACATGATTCTCTTGCAATTTCTGGCATGTTCCTTTTCAAATACTTTATGCATATTCTCTTTTCATCTCCCTTTTTGTCCAAGGACCTTGGAGCACCATTTAAAGTTGCTTAATCCCTCCTTAGGAGGTATTTGAAGCTTGGCTTGAATAGTGAACCATGAGGACACATTTTGTGCATCTTTTGCACAAGTCATTATGAGACTTTAGTTGAGTGACTGACACAAGGGATATCATGGCTGTTTTATCTTATTCTCCCACTCCTCTTTTGGTTTATGGTTAATCTCATGTTCAAGTTATAGGCCTTAGGGCATTGTTTGTACTTGCTTGATGTATGTTTGCACTTGTTCTTGCTTACATTTGAAGGTTGACATGAGCTTGTGGTGGTCTTTACCCCACACAATTTCCTCCCTTGCTTGTGTGTTTTCTTATGGTATCTCTTGCTTTCATTTAAAGGTTAAGGTGTCCTCCCTTTGCTTGTAATGTTGCATTGCATATGCATTCATTCATATTCACATTTCATTTCAAGTATCATATTGTTTCTCTCTTCTTTTCTTAACATGTTTCCTTAGGAATTCTCACTTCCTTGTTTAAGGATAGTGATGATAGACATTAGGTTGAATCCTTTGCATGATAAAAAATAGGATAGAATTCCCTTCTAAATCCTAACCTTAGGGCCATTTTGCATGACAACTTTAGGGTTTTGATTTAGTCCCCTTTAGAGTCCTTTCTCTCTTTCTCATCTTCAAACAATTCTAACATACTTAATAAAGATAATAGATGTTGTGCCATGAGCCTTGTACCTGGGAAATAGTGATTGGGGGGTTACCTCTCAATTTCTTATAGTGTTTAGTATACGTCCTTAGGACGATATGCGACGCATTCACTCCTAGGTTTTAGACTTTAGTACAACATACATTATAAACATTCATTCAAAACACTTCTCTAATAAAAGACAAAAAACAAATTGTCAAACCATTTTGCCTTTGGGGCTCATTTAACAAGGAAAATCTTTTCAGATAAAGTGTACTGTTAAGCTTTGGTTCTACCGCAAACAGGCGTCGTCCCTAACTTCTAGAACGATAATTTAACTTTACTCGGATAAAACAGATGAACAAACTTGTGTTCTTTTTATGCCGAACTACATTTGCTCTGATCTCTCATACCTGTTGAGAGTACGTAGGCACAAGATGCGATGTCTTGGCGAGCAACCTTTCCCCCTTTCATCCGTAGTTAGCCAAACTACGTTGACTCTGACTTTCCCATTGCACGAGGGAATACGTAGGCCCAGAGCGGCGATGCTCTGCCGAGTCACCTTTTTTTTCTTTTGTCCCAGACCTTTAGTTAGATAGTTTCAATCACCCTTTCTAGATAGACAACAAGGCGTGGATCCCGTCGAGTACGACGGACGTGAGGGGTGCTAGCACCTTCCTCTTGCATAACCGACTCCCGAACCCGAGATTTGGTTGCGATGACCAGTCTTATCCCGTTTCGTCAGGTTTTCTATGCTCGTTTCCTTTCCCTCGTTGGGATAAATAACGAACGGTGGCGACTCTTCTGTCATTGCCGACACCTTTTTTCACAGTAGCAACAGCTGGCGACTCTGCTGAGGACTCCAACGGTTCCCTATGCTAGTCAATCCTAGCGATTGTTTGTTTATTTTTTGGGGTGTATGTGCATACTTGTTGTACTTTATTTTTTATTTTCCCGCATTTATTTTCAGTATTATATATCATTATTGTTGTGCTGTGGGGAGGGAGGTTCTGTTGAGTGATAAGCCAGACCCAGGCTTGAGTAAGAACCTATCATTAGTTGTGGAGACTAGTGGGGGGCCTGTTTGCTTAGCAGACACAGTTCCCCATAAAATTCACGCTCAGACGAGATTCTCTTTGATGATTTCCCTTCCGGTCCTTAGGATCAGTTGGGATTTTGGATTTGAGAGTTGTCGACTCTGGGAACCAATCATTTGTGATTCAGCTAAGTGAGGCCTCTTCAGGAGATTATGATGCTAAACCAGAAATGGTGAACATATCATTGTTTCCTGAAAGTCTGCGACGCTGATGAACGCATAGGATGCTGAATCTTATCAGTGGATAGGTCCATACCTGTGAGATGGATTGGGTTATGCAGGAAACCTCGACTTCCAAATTACTCGGTTTTCTTTACAGTGTGAATCCGAGTTATTGATATCAGTGGTTCCTATCATTAGAGTTGTGCTAGTATTCTTGCCAAAGCAAAGCGCTGATTCTTCTCAGTCTACAACATAGCGATCTCGATCCCTTGTTTGCATTTTTCATTTTGCATTTTTCATCTGCATCTCATTAACATGTGTTTATGTTGCAGGTGCATATTTCCCCCTGATTCTAGTGATCTTGCTCATTATTCCCGACATGGAACCCCTGAAGAAGACATTGCCCTACAAGTTTCCGGCTCCAGATATCAGTCCTTTGTTGAGTTTGATTGTCGTGGCTAATAGGAAGGTGATGGAAGAATTTAGGAAATCTTTTAGGAGGTTGTTGAGATGTGTCTATAAGCCTTCTGCATAGGAGATCAGTGGTATCTATACCCTTCTACAGTTCTATGACGCCCAACTGAGATGTTTTGTCTTCCCCGATTATGTTTTGGCTCCTACTCTGGAGGAATATTCTGCATTGTTAGATGTGCCTATTTTGGATCAGATGTCATTCTTCCATACTGACACTGAGCCTAATCTGGCTAAGCTCGCTGCTATTCTGCATTTGGATGCCTCAGAGTTAGAGGGGAAGGTGCTCAAGATAAGTGGGATGTTTGGAGTTCCTTTGCCTTGTTTGGTTGAGAAAGCTCAACAGTGTGCCAAGGATGGTTGTTGGATTGTATTCGTCGCCATCCTAGCTCTTTGCATCTATGGCATTATATTGTTCCCTAATCTTCCGGATTTCGTAGATACAGATGCTTTTTACATACTGGCTTCAGGGAACCCGGTACCTACCATGCTCGGTGACATTTATCACTCGGTTCACTACAAGAATGAGAACCGAAGAGGGAAAAATGTGTCATGTTGTGTTCCTCTGCTGTACAGGTGGTTTTCCAGTCATATGCCCAAGACAGGTCCTTTTGTTACTTCTGCAGGTACGTCAGAGTGGTCTGAACGTCTGATGGGTTTGTCAGCTGAGAACATCACTTGGTTTGATAAGAATATGCTTGGTACTGAGATCATCTATAGCTGCAGTGGTTTTCCTAACGTTCCTCTAATAGGAAGAAAGGGGTGCATCAACTATAATCTGTCGTTGTTGGTTAGGCATTTTGGTTATGCATTGAGAGATCCTCCCAAGGA
This sequence comes from Lathyrus sativus, assembly GCA_963859935.3. Classification (NCBI taxonomy): domain Eukaryota; kingdom Viridiplantae; phylum Streptophyta; class Magnoliopsida; order Fabales; family Fabaceae; genus Lathyrus; species Lathyrus sativus. Next base: position 595,447,232 of record OZ012740.1, on the reverse strand, counting down.
AGAAGAGGTACAGGAATCTCTGTACCTCACCGGGATGTTGGAAGATGATACATTATCCAAACTTGAGCATGCTTGGAACAACATTCACAGGAGAGGAAAAGAATTGTTGGGAAAGAGTAATAGTCGAGCCTATGATCCCTACTTGAGCTGGATTCAGGATAGAGCGAAGAGGTTGCTGATGCCGTTTCCCTCAGTTGCGCCTTTATATCCCCTCATGATTGAGGAGCCAACCACGGTGGACATTCACAAGTACAACCAGTTATTGGCTGAAAAAGAAGAGCTACGGAAAGCCAACGAGGAGTTAGAAAAAGAAATTGTTCAGCTCCGAGGGGAGAAGAATAATGTTGTATATTCCTTCAAAAAGCAAACTGAACTCGTGAACCGATTGGGTACAAAACTGACTCAGCAGACCAACGCTCGTGAGCGCTTAGGCGTGGATTTGAAAGTCGTGAGCAGTGTTCTCACCACCAAGAAGTAGGACTTGGACAAAGCGTATCTGGAGATCTCCAAATTCAACGCCCAATGGAACGCCACCTTGTCCAACCATAAAGAGTGTGAAGACAGGTTGAAGCTGCAGATCAGCAAATTGGAGACTCAATTGAAAGCCAAAGACGAGAAGATTTCAGCGGAAGCGTCGCTCAGGCATGACATCGAAAATAAGTTGAATCAAGCTATTGCAAACTTGAGAGATTGCAGGTTGAGGGCTGACTCCAAGAGATGCAAGCTTGAAAATTGTTTTGGGAAAAGAGCCTGTGAGGATTATGCTAAGGGCCTACAGCGTACTGTTCAGGGATTACTTACCCGACCAGATCATCCCGAGACTCAGAAGTTACTAGGGGATTTCCGATCCCACCGTCCAGCTTGATTATTTTTCTGTATATCTGTTGTCGCTTATGCTTTGTGTATGAACCATCACCAGACTTGTTGGTTGAGGTCTTTTCTGGTTGTATTCCGCTGATATGATTGTACTCCTCCTGCATGGCCTTTTCATCTATATATGAGGAGTTTCTGCTATTGCTTGTTTATGGGGTTTTCCATTGTCGCGATTTTCTCCCGGAACTAGAATTGAGGGGGAAATTTCCCTGTTGTATACATACATGTTTGCTTAGCATTTTTGCATCACAGGTGCAGCAGGACCATTCATCTTATCTCTGTTCCGCCGTTATCTTTGTTTCAGGATAAACAACCGGACTGCTCACCGTCACACCGGGAATCAATCAACACAGAGCCATGGAACAGGTTCAAGCAGAGCTAAGGGAAGTCCAGAGCCAGATGAGGAAGTTCATGGTGGACATGTAAGCGTTGCACCTGGATCAGGAGATGCTCAGAGAGGAAAACCAGTAGTTGAAGACTCAGGTAGGCTTGATCATGGAAGTGATAAGGAAGGTGCTAAGAAAATAAGGTGATCAGGTGCCTGAAGCTGCAGCAAATATGCTTGTTCCGCTTTCGTCTGTGGAATCTACACCAAGGCATGAAAGGCCTAAGAGATCTTCTGTGAAACTTAGAGCTCAAGACTTTTCCCGTTAGCAGCTATGTCCCGTATTCTAGGATAGTCCTAAGGTTAAAAGGTATGCTCAGAGACCGAGGAAGTCTGTCAGAATCTTTTATCAAATACCCATGACCTATGCGCAGTTGTTGCAACTCTTGCTTCAACTTCAGTTGGTTAAACTTCGGACTATGTCTCCACTTACTGGTGAGTTACCACTGGGCTATGATGTAAGCACTCACTGTGACTTCCATTCGGGGGCACCAGGGTATAACGTCGATAACTGCAAAGCTTTTAAGCACGTAGTTCAGGATTTAATCGATTCAAAGGTAGTTGAATTTGCGTCGGGCGGCATAAGTGTACTAGGTGGTCTTGGGCCATTCACTGCAAAGGAGGTTGTTGTTCCTCTTATTTCTCCTGAAGTTGCCTTGGACCAAGAGGATGTTTTGCAATTTATGACCTCTGAATCCCCGTGCCCACAGCTATTGCCGGTTCCTGGGCCAAGCCTGAGGATGAAAGTATCTGAACAAAGGGAGTCCCTGATAATTCAGACTCAGTCTCCAGATGTTTCAGCTATTCCTGGTAAATAATCTTTTGGATCTTCGCATCATATATCAGTTTCTCGCCAGAGTCAGCGTTTAGGCCGTTATTAGCCGCGTCAGCACGCCAGGTCAAGACCAAGGAGGCCAGAGAGACATTTTACTCAGCTGCCGATATCATACAACCGGTTGTTGCCGAATTTGATCAAGGGTGGATTGATAATGCTGAAGAAGGTTAATCGCGTGATTCCTCAGTATCCACCAGGCTTTAATGTCAACGCCCATTGTGAGTACCATGCTGGGGCACAGGGGCATTCAACCGAGGACTGTAAGGTGCTTAAGAGCCAGGTTTAGACTCTGCTGGACTCCAACATGTTCTTGATCACGCCTCAGGGTATTTAGATTAACAATCTCCCTTCATCCAGCCAGGTAGGTGTATCAGTTCATGTCGTGGAAGAATCCACTAAGGGAAGAGGTTCGGAAGAACATCAGGTTGACTTAGACAGGCAATTCTGAAGATGGCTGACTCAGCAGCAAGTCAAGATTCGAAAGCCCGGTTCCCCAAAAGCTGGCAATCTTTTCTTTATCATGTCATTTCTTTGCATTTGTAGTTTCTTTCCTGTTTAAATGCAAATTTCGCTTGTAAAACTGTATTGTTTTCAATTGATAATGATAATGAAATGAATATGCATGTTTTGATTAAATCCATTCGTGTTCACTAATTGTTTTTTACAGATGCCTAACGCTTGTTTAAGCGGAATCCGGGGAGGATGGCGAAATTGAAAGACGAACTTCCGATTTTATGCTTGTGAATAAAACCTGCTGATGATGTACATGCATTATTTCAAATTCCTAAATGTTGCACCCCAAAATTTGTCCAACCTTTTCTTGGCTTGGCTTTTGTTTCATTTCTTTTTCTTCTAGCATTTCTGCATTGCATAACATTTGTTCTTGAGACAGGGGATCGAGGTTTTCCTGTGGCTCAGAATTCACCTTCAGTACAAGCAATCAAAGCAGCGGGCTCCGACATTTATTTTGCCCAGCGGTCGAGCGACCGATTTTATTTTGTTTTGCAGGTTATTTTCAGCCAAGAAAGCAGCATTTAGGCTATCCCAAGCAGTCTCATGGTTACATCATTCAAGAACACATCTCAAAAGCTTAACAGGGTTCGAAACAGCAAGAAACAGACAAACGGGTAGGTTTCTCTCCAAAAGGCGCCATAATTCAAATTTTGAAGGTGTTAATCGGTTAACGCATATGGTTAACCGATTAACCAATGAAAAATTAGCCCAGATTCAAAAATTTAAAAGGGTTAATCGATTAACCTATATGGTTAACTGATTAACCAATGTGATTTTTGCCTCTGTACGTGATTTTTCAATGCAGATCCATTTGGGGTCCAATTTTGGTCATTTGAAAATTCATTTTCACACTTGGGAAGGATCTAGAACCATTTTGAAATTTGTATTTGTTTTCAAATTAATTCAATTCCCTCCAAAATCCCACTCCTAATTCCATTCCAAATTTTCCAATCCACTCTCCAAACCTTGCTTTGGGTCCAAGCCAAAAGAGTATTTAAGGGATCCACTCCAAACCACACTCATCTAACTCTCATAATTCTCATTTCAAATTCAGAATTCTCTCTCAATTCTCTTAATTATCTCTCAATTTCATCACTTCCAAAACCCTCACCAAAGCTCCTTCTCCATTGAATTAATTGATTCTTCATTGGAATCCATTAATTCTTGAGCTTAAACCTTCATCTACCATCTCCATTGGATCAGTTTCTTCATTCAATTTTCGTGCAAATCCAGATCTGAAATTTGAAGTGAAGCTAGAAGTGATTATTTGAAGCAATTTGGCTTGATCTTGAAGGATCTTCATCTCTACTATAAGGATTAGCTTAGATCTTGAAGTATTCCGGGTTTCTTGCTTTGATCTACTAATTTCCAGTGAATCAACATCAACCGAAGCAAATCTCCGCTTCGTAGGTTGAAAATTCTCGATCCGATTATGTTTTTAGGTTAATTGCATGTTCATCATGATGATTTTCATTTTTGATTGATTTGCTGCATTTTGATTTGTATGATCTGTGTTGATGCTGTTTGGATCTGTATACATGCTGTTGGAATCATAATTTGCTGGTTAATTTTCGTGATTAAGTGATTATATGATCATTTGCATGTTTGGAGAAGTGATAAGCTGTTGAAAAGTGATTCTGCTTTGTTGTTTTCTGCTGTCAACACAGTGTTAATCGGTTAACGCATATGGTTAACCGATTAACCAATTCAAATTTTCAGATTTTTCAAAAGTCAACATAGTGTTAATTGGTTAACGCATATGGTTAACCGATTAACCAATCCATATTTTCAAAATTTTCAAACGTTAACAATGTGTTAACCGATTAACCCTAGGGGTTAACCGATTAACAATGTGCTGGCAGGCCTGTTTTGCTACTTTGTTTGATTGTTCGCATACCTTTTCGTTTTGAATCTTCATAAATCGATATGATGCATTAGGAATGAAATGTTTCTAGTGTTTGCTACTATTTGAGTTCTGTTGATCATGATTTTGTCGATTCTTGTGTTCATTTTCCACTTGGATGCATACTTATGGATATGATCCAAAGTGATGACTCTTTGCATGTTTGTTTGTTGCTGTCCTTGGCTTTCTTTTCCATGTTTGCATCATTTTTGCATCGCTGTTGAGGTTGAGACGAGCTTGTGGCGGCTACTTCCCCACACATTATTTCCTCCCTCCCACCATTCTAAATGTGCATTTTCATGTTCGCATCTTACTTGTGTTGTTTTCTTATCCCTTTGGTTCCTTTTTTCCATGTTCCCCTTAGGACCTAACCTTCTTTGTTTAAGGATGGTTATAGACATTAGGATTCGAATCAAGCATGCTAACAATAGGTAGTTCCCTTTTGCATCCCAACTCTAAGTCCACTTTGCATGATAACTTTAGGGTTTTGAGTTAGTCCCCTTTAGATTCCGTCTTCTCTTCTCATCTTTATATAATCTTAACATACTTAATAAAGATAAAATGGATGTTGTGCCATGAGCCTTGTACTTGGGAAATGGTGATTAAGCGGTTACCTCTCAATTGCCTATAGTGTTTAGTATACGTCCTTAGGACGATATGCGACGCATTCGGTCCTAGGTTTTAGAATTTAGTACAACATACATTATAAACACTCAATAATTAAAACACTTCTTCTCTAAAAAACACAAAAACACTTCAAATTTTTTTCATCCTTCGGGATTTTAATCGAGGAAAATATTTTCAGATAAAAAAGTGTTGTTAACTCTTAGTTCTAATACAAACGGTAACACCTAAGTCTCCAATGGTCGAGCTGTATACACCAACTGCTAGAACTACCTGTTAACCCTACTCGAGCCTAAAAACACTTTTGAACCAACCGGTGTTCTTTTTAGCCTGAACTACGTTTGCTCTGATCTTTCATACCAAATGAAAGTACGTAGGCACAAGACGCGATGTCTTAGCGAGCAACCTTCCCCCCTTTCACCCGTAGTTACTCGAACTACGTTGACTCTGACTTTCCCATTGCACGAGGGAATACGTAGGCACAAAGCGACGATGCTCTGCCGAGTCTCTTTTCTTTTCTTTTGTCCTTGAGACATTTAGCGTAGATAGATAACACACCCTTTTAGATAGACAACAATGCGTGGATCCCGTCGAGTACGACGGACGTGAGGGGTGCTAATACCTTTCCCTTGCGTAACCGACTCCCGAATCCAGGACTTGGTTGTGATGACATTGTCTTTCCCTTTTTCGTTAGGTTTTTCCGATCGTTTCCTTTCCCTTTCTTTGGGATAAATAACTAAAGGTGGCGACTCTTCTATTTTTTGCCGGGTGTTTTTCGCAGTTGCGACACTAAACACCGGAGATATAAGGAAGATAATCCCTTGTTAGCCCCTTTGAGCCTAGTAGTAGGAGTTTCTTTCTGAAAACGAAAAAACCCTCAATCTTAACCTAGGGCAGGGTAGGTGTCAGTTAATTTAGCCGAGCGTCCAAATTGCGAAAGGCGTGTTCCCGTTCGAGGGTCAATCACACCTGTATAGGTCGTGCCTAAAAAACCCATAATGGGTATCCATCGTCGACCAAGGAGTAAAACAGTCACAATCCCTTTAACAAGTCAGATAAGCCGGTGTCACACGATTTGTTCGAAAAAAGAAAAAGAATCAAAGAAAGAAGCCCGCTGAGTCGAGTCTTGAAAACAAGCGACTTAGGCAAAAATTAAGGTATCCCGCTGGACTTTGAAATCAAAAGAAGCTCAAAATTGCTAGTCTAGGAAAAAGTTACGGAAAAAACGGAAAAAGCGAGAAGCGAAAAGGATTACAAAATAAAAATCCTCGAACAAACAAGTCGTGTGGCTCCAGGCCAAAGACGAAAAGCGAGTGACTGTCACTCCGAAACTTATGGTTTTCTGAACCATCGCTCCGGTCATTCAACCTTTGCAAGGCAAGCACCTGTGTTGAATTAGCTAAAGCTAGGATTGGAGAATATCAAGGAGAATGGGTGGGTTAAAATAAACTTTAAGCCTTTATCCTTTCCTTCTTAACCGTGAACCTGACCACGTTACAACCTTCAAAAGTCCTAATTGAAGCAGGGTTGTTTCGAAAGCATACTTCGGTAAAGATCGCGTCAAAACTGACTCCTAAAGGGATTCCTCTTACAGTGTTGTATTAATGTTGACATTCTGATAAGTGTTTTATTCACTATATGTCACAAAATTTTCCAGTGAACAGACTTGGATTTCGAAACTGTCATATGCATTGCATTAATATATTTTTTGTGCAAAATAATTTGTTTTACTTGCGAGTAAGCGCTTGACATCAGGAAAGTTTCTACAGTGGAAAGTGTGATCAGGATAGAATGCAGAGCACCCACTCCGTTGAACCGGAGCAATTTATCAAATGATCACATCATGGGAGTCAGCCATCCAAAAGACAATTAACCTGGGGAAATCAGATCGAGATTTGGTAAATCTCTCGCAGCCAGTGGTTAATGCTTCATCAATCGGCCAATTAGGGGTAGGCCATCCCTAGAGCCTAGAAGCTATTCCAGAAGGCAATTAATATGAGCACCTCTTCGAGGTTTAAAATGCTGAGGCAATTCATATCAAACCGGAAGGGTACAGAAAGTTCAGGTTTCCTTTCGAGGAAGATGTTGCAGAGATCCCACGGGTTGGGGAAAAATTGGATATGAATCCTTTCATGTTACAAATTCAGGGACAAGCCATCTCGAGGTCGTTTCATGGAAAGCTTTCCTTTTCATCCTAGAGATTGGACTGGGGCATATTGAACTACACTGGGGCAGTTACTCAAACAAGGTTATTCTCCCCAACCAGAGTCCATCATCAGCAATTGGAGTTTGTATCTCTATCTCCAGTAGAGTTGTGAGCAGGGTAGGTGTGGAATCTTCCCCAGCAGTTGGTCAATACACATTTAGATCCAGCAGTTTGTCTGTGTGCAGTCATTCCTCGGTGATGCAAGATTGGCTTATTCAGCAGAGTAAGTAATCCCCACAGAGTATGAGCAGATGACTTTGTATCCCCTTAGAGGTCAAGTGGTCATTGATGAGTCCATTCTTCATCTCCCCAAGCAGAGGTTGACGTTGATTCCCTCATTGCGTTATCCCTAGTGGAGTCGGAGGAGAAACGTCTTTTCCCCAACTGAGTACTCCCAGTATTAGAGTTAGGTCTTCGCAGGTGGCGTCGTTTCTCCAACAGAGGTGCCTGTTCCCCAGAATGTTATATTCTGGCAGGCCATTTAGGGCTGATGTCCCTAGTAAAAAATGGTTAATCTCGGGAGGTGGATCGTTATCCCCCGCAGAGTCATTGATTCCCCAGCAGTCGGACGGGTTCCCGTGTGTGGTTTTTTTCCCCGGTAGGGTCGCCTATTCTCCAGAAGGTTTGTATTCTGGAAGGCCATTCATGGCATTTTCCTCAACAAGATTGGATTTAATCCCTAGCATAGTAGAATTACTGTGTGGCAGATTGTTCTACCTCCACAGCAGGTTCGTTTACTATTCAGGAGATTCCTTTAGGAAGCTACTCGAGGTGGTCTTCCCCAGCTTAAGTCCAATTTACTGGCATGTGCTAGCTATCCCCAGCAGGCTGGTTTTTGTTTCCCCAGTAGGGTGGTCTCCGTATCTCCAGCATTTATTTTGTTGGTTCGGTTATGTTGCATCTGTATGCGTGCATAGCATCCTCCGAAACGCGTAGCATTTCCATTTCGTATGGAGCATTACACCATATTCAAACATGTGCATATGAAACATAAGCCATGTGGTTAGGTTTTTGTTTCAGGTAATCTCTGGAAGGTTGACGTGTTCGACAAAAGGTTCAGGATAATGTTGTGCCTGTTCTCTTGTGCTTCCTAGTGAAGCCCCATCAGGGTTACTTGTTCAAGTTCTCTCTTTTCCCCAGCAGAGTTCCTGTGGGATTTCTCATCAGAAGTTTATCGACTCCGTGTTGATCTGACGGCGAGGTCAGAGGCTCGCTTTTATTTAGCGGGTGCCTGATGGCGATGTCAGATGTGTATCAGTTGTGGGTTGACATGGCCTTCGGGTTTGAGGATTTGTCCTATTCAGAAATTGTCTACTTGTTTGTAGTGGTTTATTAGCCAATCTTTCTCAACTTTGTGTTTGTCTGGTGGCGATGCCAGGTGACGTTTTCAGCTTTGTGTTGGTCTGGCGGCGATGTCAGATGTTCATCAGCTCTCTGGTTGTCTGGCGGCGAAGCCTGATGTTTGTTAGCTTCTCGGTGATCCGAATTCGATTTCATTGTTTATTAGTTGCAATAGACGTCTGACGGCGATGTTAGATGTTTCTCAATTACACGGATGATTGGTGGCAAGGCCAGATTCTTCATCCCTACAAGTTACTGACGGCGATGTTAGAGGTGTATCAATTTCGTAGATACCTGACAGCGATGTCAGAAGTCTTCACCCTCGGGTTTGTGGTTCGCTTTTATTTAGCGAGTTTCTGGCGGCGATGTCAGACAATTTATCAGTTTCAATGGATGCCTGGCAATGATGTCAGACGCTTATCGACTTTACGGATGCCTGGCGGCGATGTCAAATGGTTATCAATTCTGTGAATGCCTGACGGCGATGTTAGGTGACTATCAGTTTCTTACCTATTCGAGTTTTGGGTTTGTTACTCGCTTTTATTTAGAGAAGTTCTGGCGGCGATTTCAGATGTCCTTATCTTCGGATTCGAGGCTTGTTATATCCCTTGCAGATTCCTGGCGGCGATGTCAGATTTTTCTCAGCCTTGTGATTGTTTGGCAGTGATGCCAGATGTTCCTCAGATTTGTGTTGCCTGACGGTGATGTCAAATGTTTATCACATTTTGTTGGCTGGCGGCAATGTTGGGTGGTTATCGACAGTATGTTTATCTGGCAGCAATGTCAGACGGTTTATCTTTTGCAGAGTTCTGAAGGCGATGTCAGATTATTGTATTCTTTGCAGATTCCTGACGGTGATGCCAGATTCTCTTGCCAACAGTATGTTTGCAAGGTGGCAATGCCAGCGGTTTATATACTTTATGGTTGTCTGGCGGCGATGTCAGATGTGTATCAGATCTATGCTATCCGGTGGCAATGCCAGATGTTCAGCATTTTTGCGATGGTCTGACCGTGATGTCAGATGTTGTTTGCATTGTGTTTGTCTGGCAGCGATGTCATATGTTTATCAGCATTGAGTTTATCCGGCGGCGATGTTGGATGTTTATCAACAGTGTGTTCGTCTGATGGTGATGTCAGATGTTTATCAGTTGTTTCCTAACTGCGTGGAGTTCTGACGGCGAGTTCAGATATGTTATCCTCTGCAGTTTGTCTGGCGGTGATGTTAGATGGTTCTCAGATTCGTGGTTGTCTGGAGGCAGTGTCAGATGTTGTCAACACTGCAGATTCCTGGCGGCGATGTTAGGGGTGTGTGGATTTCTGGCGGTGATGTCAGAGGTTTTATTGATTGGATATGGATTTTTAGCGGCGATGCCAGATGTTTCTTAATTGCGTGGATGCATGAAGGCGAGGTCAGGGTGTTTTGTTCCTTGCAGGTTTCTCGCGGCGATGTCAGATGTGGGTAAACTTCTAGCAGCGATGTCAGGTGGGTGTGGATTTTCTGGCGGCGATGTCAGATGTTCACCGATGATGCGGTTACTTAGCGCTGATGTCAGGAACTGTATCTACTCGATAGCAGATTGGTGGCGATGCCAAGTGATGTTTACTAACTGGTTGAAGCTTCTGGCGGCGATGTCAGATCTTAATCAATCTTCTGATTGTTTGGCGGCGATGTCAAATGTTTTTCAACCTAAGGTTTATCTGGAGGCAAGGTCAGATATTCTTCGACATGGTGTTGTTCTGGCGGCGATGTCAGATGTTTATTAACATGATGTCTTCCTAACATCGATGTCATGTGCTTTTATACTTTGTGGTTGTCTGACGGCGATGTTAGACGTTTATCTACCGTGTGGTTATCTGGCGGCGATGTCAGATGTTTATCGACTGTGTGGTTACCTGGAGGCGATGTCCGGTATTTTATCTACTTTGTTGAAGCTTGGCGGTGATGCCAAATGAGGTTATCTACCTTGTGGTTCTCTGGCGGCGATGTCGGGTGTTATCTACTTTGTGGTTATCCAGCGGCGATGTCGGATGTTTATTAGACTGGGCGGTGGTCTGGCGGTGATGTCAGACATTTATTATGTTTGCGGATGCCTGGAGGCGATGTCAGAATTTGTTATCCTCTACAGAAGCTTGGCGGCGATGCCAAGTGATATGTATCAATCTTGTGATTATCTGACGGTGATGTTAGATGCTTATCAACTGTGTGTTGGTTTGGCGGTGATGTCAGAAAATTTTATCCCTCGTAGATTCCTGGCGGCGATGTCAGAGGCTTTATTGATTGGATATTGATAACTAGCGGCGATGCTAGAGGTTTAGCGACTTAAGGTTGACGCTTGACGGCGAGGTCAGGTGCCTGACAGCGAGGTCAGTGATATCTTCTTTCTGAAATGATGCTTTACTTGACGGCGAGGTCAAGTGTTTCCTCCTAAATTGATGCAGAGGTCTGACGGCGATGTTAGGTGATCTTCCCGACTTAGTGTCGTGGCCTGGCGGTGATGTCATGTATTTTTTCCGTCGGCATGTCGACATTGCAACAATTATTCAGTTTTTCTGGAGATTGTTATCCCCAAGCGGATTTTGCAGTTTATTTATGCGGTTGGCAAATTTCTGGGTTCGTTGGTATTCAACCGTCTTTTACCTTGATTGTTTGAAAGTCATTTGCTTTTCACCTAGTCAGGTACAAGCCGTTTGAATAGGGGAAGTTGTTGCACCCCAAAATTTGCTCAACCTTTTCTTTACCTGGTTCATGTTTCATTGCATTCATATAGCATTAGCATTTGCATACGATTTTCCATGTACAGGGGATTGAGAGGTGTGCCTAGCAAGAGGAGATTACCAAAGTTTCCAAAGCCTTGCAAGAGGTTGTATTCAAGCTATCAAGTTCATATTATCATCAGAGGATTGTTAAAGCTCACTGAAGGAGTGGATGGTTAAGATTGGTGTATTTCCTATCTTGGGGATCAAATGCAAGTCATCATATCAAGTGTAAGAAGCCTTAGTCAAAGGTGGTGCAGTTAGGGTTTTCATCTGGTCAACCCTAAGTCAACTGTGAATTTAAAGGAGATTAAGACTCAATTCCAAGTCTTTATGATCATGGAATGTTGTGTTGAGATGTCTAATATATCATTTCTAATCAAGAGTGTGAGAAGTTGCTAAGCTAGGGTTTCTAAGCTTGTTAGTGTAAAATCCCCTATTTAGTGCCCAACTTCAGGACCACATATCTCAAGATAGAAGTTTCATCTCATTTTGAAACCAACATGAAACTTTTAGAGCATGTTCTTAGCTTCCTTTTGAGTACTAGAAGTCATTCATCTGATTTCTAGAACTCAAGTTATGAAGCTGGCAAGTTACAGGTCATCAGATGAATGTGATTTTGGTCAACAAAGGTCAACCAACTTCCAAGACATTTTTGACCTAGAAGGATGTCTCTCCTCACTTTGACCCAAACATGAAAGTTGTTCCTTATGATCTTATCTTTCCAAAAAGTACTAGAAGTCCTTCATCTGATTTGTGGAGCGCACGATATGAAGCTTGCAATGCAGGGGTATTTTGGGAAACTTGGATTATAGGTCACTTTTGATTATAGATCAATTTCACCACTTTGCACACCTCAAATGAAACTTTTGCCAACATCAAAGTTGCTCTAAATTGGGTCATTTACATCATCAAACATCAAGTTATCATTGGCATCGCTTGGATGGAAGAATTGGTGAAGGAAAATTCCATGAAAGAGCATTAAAAGGCATAAAATCAAATAAATTCATGTTGAACAAATTTTGATCAAGTTGGTGCATTTTCTTGAGTCCTTTTGACATTCTAAGAACAATGCCAATTTCAAAAACCAAGTTTGAGGTCACTTGCATATGGAAATTCAAGGATGCTTCACCATGAAGGTACATATTTAAAATTCACCATTAAGATCAAACAAGGGATCAATCTCAGCCATTGAGGTACCTTATACCATATGCATGCTAGGTGAATCATTTTAACAGCCATGGAAGCTCTGTTTTCGTGGGAATTTTGAAGCTTCAAGTCAAGAATTTTTGGATTTTCATTGGATCAAATTGGGCTTGGATTGGGCTTTTTCTTCAGCTAGATCCAATGTATATATTCTCAGCACCATGTATAAGCTTTCATAATGGATTTTTGATCAAGAATTGAAGAGAAAACAGTTACAAAGAGTTAGGAGAAAGTGAAAATCTTTTTTTCCATTTCACCAAGTTTCAGGAAAAATCAAGCATCCCTAAAGCTCCATTGAAGATCAAGGATTGTTTCTGGATTATTTTCATCATGTTTCATCAAGAATTGAAGGTCCAACAGAGCTATTTTGTTAGGTAACCTATTTCTCAAAATTTCTCTCTCTATATATGCCATGATTGCACGCCATGTTCATACATTCTTGCTCCTTAAGCTTCATAGATGGGTTTAGGACTAGTTTAGTAACTGTTAGTGATGATTCTTGATGGAACCTTGTTTCTGTTTGCCTTCGATTTGGCTTGTTTATAGGATAAAAATGGAATTGAACACTGTATTCATGACCTACATAACAAGGCGAGTTGATTGGTATATGAATTTGTGAGTTTTGGTGAGGTCACGAGTTTGCTACAGTTGCAATCTACCGGAGAAGATGATCGGAGCCACCGTGCTCCGGCGTCTGTAAATTACCCTCCTCCCCTATGTTTAAACTCTAGAGGCGTGCGTGTCCTTTTCATAGCCATTGGATCGGTGGACTTGTATTCAAAACGGATGGTTGTGATTAAGTCTAAGGCTTTGTTGACCAAATCTTAATGAAACGTTGCATTGTGTTAAGTGAATTCTGATTGGGATTTGGGCCTCATATGCTATCCTTACCCCCTTAGCAAAGCCCATAGGATTTCAACGTAACTGGATTACTTCCTACACCACATGTTTATCCATTTTATTTCTTTTTTCTTTATTTTCATTATTGATTCAGTTTCATTTTAATTCATAATAAAATACTTTAAAGCATCTAAAAATCATGAGAAAAATATTTTTAGGTAGTTTAACATGTAAATTGATTTTAAAAATTTTTAGTTTAATTTTTTAATTCATTTTTCCATTTAATCTTGAATTTCCATGTTAAGGTGTTCTTTATGAATAAAAAATGCATATGTTTCTTTCTTGATTTTATTTCTTGATATAAACTGAAAATAAATGCTTGGAATTTTTTGTACATATCCTTGAAACATCAATTGATTTTATGATATTTTTTATATCTGTTTTTTATAGCTTTTGATTAGGGTTTTGGTTGAACCTTTAGGACCTTACCTCTTGCCTAGTTCATAGGATTTTCCTTTTGTTGGCATAGCTAGGTTAGGACTTAGGCTCCTCTCATTTGACCCATGGTTCCTAACCCCAGAGCAGTCTCATAGGAATTTATTTGGAAATTTTAGGATTATTTTACTATTTTTAGTGTATTTTACACTTTAGGTCACCCTTGTATGATTTTCACCTCTACACTTGTGCTAGTTTGATTTCATTTGAATTTTGTGCATTGTTTGAGTATCCAATCTTCATGTATACATGTCATGTATATAATAAAGCATTTGTATTTTCAATTTTAGGCCTTGTGTTGCACCCCAAAATTTGACCAACCTCTCTGGCATATGTTTTATTTCATCTGCATCAGCATAAGGCATAAAAACATTACATAGCATATCATTATTTGCATTTTTGCAGGGATCAGGAAAATGTGTATTCAAAATATATAATATGGAGAATAAGGAGGTCATTTTCCTAAGTTAAAACAAAAAATAATTGAGACAAATGCACAGGGTGGGGTTTGAACCCACCACCTCTTGCTCTACCACTTCACACCTTTACCACTCAGCCAGATGCGTGCTTGTGATTACAAGGAGAAAGGAAAAGTATGTATTCTAAGTATTGAAAATAAAAGCGCGCAAAATAAAAAATGTGGTGGATTTTGGTCTCACCAGGATTCGAACTCGTATCTATATGGTAAACAGGCGCATGACTTAACCACTGGGGTGGCGATACATCCATTGATTATCCCACCCCAGTTTTGTTAAATACCTTACTTCATTCCATGTGGCTGGGCAAGATGAAAAACAAATTGATTATGCGTGAAGGAGGAGATATGGGGCAAGACACAACCATTTTTGATGAAACAAAATTCAATCCTGCTTACTTTTTTACAAGGATTAATTTGGCATTTCCAGTTTTCGTGATAGAAGTGTATTGATCAAGTTGCAATTGAAATTGCAAATAGGGAGCAAGAGGTTGGTTTTAACGTGTTTGGAGTGATGCTGAACATTGCTATTTCTAGACCAACCAACAAGGTACTTTGCTCTGGGCGTTTTTGAATCTTTCACCAATATGGACAAGCAAGCAGCCACTACAACCTGCTGCAAACCCTAGTTTTGTACCACCACCCCACTCCAACAACAGCCACGAGGGAAGGCTCAGCAAAAGGATTTTGGATTTCAAATTGAGAGTATAAAAGGCTAAAGGGAGAGAAAAACCCTAGCAGCCACGTTTTTTTAACAAAAGGGAAAGGTATCTTGAAGAGTTTGGCTCTGGAGCTGCTCTCAAAGGTGGGGTTCTTCAAAGTTCTTTGGATATCCAGTTCTTGTTTCTAGGTATGGATATCTGTTTTCATTCCCATCATATGCATATATCATGATTAAGTTTTGTTTTTACTAAGTTTGTTTTCAAACTTTGTATATGCTGAAGGATGAATGTGTTCATGGTTTTGTTTATATCCTGATGACAGTTTAAAAATGCGTGTGTTGTTTTGTTTTGGTTAAAGTACTTTGATTTCTGCCAAGTCTAGGATGAATAAGAACATTACTGTTTTTCGAGTATGCAACCTTTTCCCTGTTTCTATTTAAATGAACTTGTAGAGTCTTGGTTTTTGGGTCATGATGCTGTGGAAATATTGATTTGTTTGTAGTTTGTTTACCTAGATTTGAACCACTTGTTGGGTTTGTTTGTGTCCAACTCTGAAGTGGATTCTTTGCCCTATGCATCATGATACCCGCTACTAAAACATTCTGCTATTGTGAATCTTTTTGTGTAACTTTCATGCCCTGATTTTGACTGTTAGCTTCCACTTAGGGCTGATAATCTCATATGCTTCAGTTTCACTTAAGACTTAGAAGAAACTTTAACTGTTCGTGTATGGTTGATCATGATGTGTTGTGTGAATCTGATGTTAACATGCTATGTGGTCAGTCTTGAGTTCCTTTTTGCTAGGGGTTTTGTTCTTGCTTGATGTTCAGATATGAGGTTGTGTTTTGTGCTAGTGTAAAGCTTGCTGCCTTTTGTTATGTATGTGCTGTGGTTATGTTTGAGTGGCCAACATGCAGCAGCGGGATGTCTAGGGGATTTATTTGCATCTCTCACATTTCAAGTTCATGTTCTATTTTGCTTATTCTTTTTTGTATGAGTTTAATTGAAGTTCTTTACCTTAATGTTGGTCTAGGGGTTGTTTTGCTCATTCTGTAGCTTTTATGTGCTTTGGTCATTTATGATGTGTGCTGCCATTTTCATTTGTACATTGTTTGAAGTGCTGCAAGTCTAGATTTCATGTTTGGTCTATATATCAGTAGGTGCTGTTTGCTTTGTTTGTGGAGCATTACATTTACTATGTTTTAAACTTGTATGTGAAGCAAAATGCAGGGTGGATGTCTTAATGTAATGACAGGTTGTACAATGTGTGTGTGTCTTGGTGTGCAGGATTTGTTTGTGCTTTGTGTATGCTGTGTCCATGATAAATGGTTTGGTTCATAACAGCAAAACCAAATGTTTGATTATTTCTGTCTCGTCATTTTGGTTTGTTTATGGTGGTTTGCTTTCTTTGATGTCATCATGTTGTCTGTCTAGCTTTGTAGCAGCATGTGTACTTGACATTTTTGTTTTGTTTACCTTGGTTTGTATGTTGTGAAATCTGGCAGCACTTGCAAATGTCTGTTTGAAGTTTTGTATTGTTTCTCTTTGAGTCAGTACTAGGGTCAGTGGTTTTTGTTTGTTATCTTAGTTTTTCATGGCATGATGTTTTGTATGAAAGATAGTTTGGAAGGATTGCCTAACTCCATTTTTGCTTTCAACCTGTTGCTTGTTGTAATCAAAGCCAAAACTGTTTATTTTTTGCTTGCTGTCATCAGTGTGTATGTGAATAGAGTGGTGGCATATGTTATGGTATTGGTTAAATTTTGAGCATGAGTTTGTTGTGTTTTGGCCAGAGCATAGATGAACATCACATTCTGTCAAGCAGTGGAATGTCCTTTTAATTTCAATCCATTCAAATCCTGTTTGTTTCTTATCCTGGACATGTAAACTTTTCTGCTTTTCTTTTGCTGACAAGTAATCCTAACAGCATGAACCATCTCCCCTACATGAGTTTTGTTTCTTTTTTGCTTAATTGCAGACATTTTTTGATTGTTGCTTAAGGGTTTGTCAGCATAATTTTTCTTACTTGTCTGCTGCTTAAGATCATACCTATCCGCCATAACAAGCTTGCTGAATTGGCCAAATCAACTTGAGTTTTGTGTACACATCCATATTCTCACTAAGACACTCATGATTTGCATCTCACACCACTCATTATAAAACATGCTGTCACACTGTCTTGACTAGGAAACTGTTGCATTACAATTAAGTTTTGAAGTTGCTGTTGTTTTTTTTAACTCCTTTGCACATGCTCACTTATCCCTTAAAATCACACTTCACACATACTCAATACCATGTAATGATTGTGTATGACAGTTTTAAGTTGGCATTTAGATTGACTCTTTGAAGTTACCAATATCTTGCTGCTTTGGGGTCTGAATTTGTTAATGTTGCCATTGCTGCTATTGGTTTCTTGCATTTTTGTTTGAGTTCTGTTTTGGTCTAAGAGAAGAACTATGTGAGTGTATGTTGTGTTTGTGATTGAAAAAGCTGATCCTTGACTGTAAGAGTACACATTGAACTTTGGGCTTACATTCCCATTTGAAACTTGCTGCTCTTTGATTTTTGTCCTTGAATTCACTACACACACTTGGTTTGGTCTTGATGACAATGTTTTCATTTTATGTTTTTGGGAATTTTGATCAGCTGGATCGTGTGTATTGTTAAAATTACTGCCAAACTTCAGTGATGTATGTTTGAGTATACCATTGAGTGTTTTGTTTTCATATTAGGTCTTGAAATCAAAATGTATACTATTGCTGTTTGTTGAGCATAGTGGTATCAGTGCTTGAAACTAGATATTAAGCATACTGATGACATTATCATCATGAGCATTACATGGATATTTGTTTGCTTTTCATGTTGCTGTCAAGTCCAAAACAACCAAAACTTTACCTTTGCATAAACATCAAAAATCTCTTTTATCATTTGAACACTATGTGTGTGCTTGTTGGGACTGTTTGTATGCTTCCATAATATGCAACTTGGTGTCCATTACTCGATTTATTGAGAAACTGATTTTGCTCTTTGAGATTAATCCATGAATATTGAATTTCAAGCATGTATGGACCTCTGTTTGCTCATGTTTATATCAGTCCTAGCCTATGGTTTCCTTTATGCCTTTCAAGAGCTTGTCTTGCATCTCCATTCGTGTTTTACTTTACAAGCATGATTTGAAGAATTAGATAGTATTATTGTGTTCCTCTTTAAAAAATATGCGAAATAGGCTCAGAGTTTACTCAATTCCATGGAGTCTTGATAGACTTTCGATTGCTTTTGCTTTTGATCTTGTGTTGTTTTATGTTTTGCCCAGCATTGGTTTATTGTTTACTATGTATATTATCACTTTCACTTTAAATGTTGGAAGTATCACCGCCCCAGCGGTAGACCATGCGCCTTGTAATCTTGTGTACCCCGGTTCGAGTCCTGCTGCGGATAAAACCATCCTTTTTATTTCCCTTTTCTTTCTTCCCTCATATCTTTCTCTCTTTTCTTTTGTATTTTTCTCCCTCTCCCATGTTACCAGACGCGCGTGTGTCCCAGTGGTCAGGATTGTTTGTTGGTTACTAAAGGGAGGTGGGTTCAATTCCCACCTCTTGCACTTTTTTAAATTCATTTATTTTATTTGTTTGTTTTAACTACATAATTTCCCAAAAAAAAAACAATAATTTTTTTTGCATACTTAATTATTTTTGATCTTTTACTTTTGCCAATTTATTTATAATAATTAATATTTTCACTTAATCAAATGACATGTTAATTTTTCTTTTTTTTTTTTTTAAAAAAAAAAACCCTTGACTTGCTTGAAAGTTGACCCTCTATTAGGGTTCGCGTATGTGGTATCTTATGAACATTTCTCATCTTCTTAAAAATAACTTTTCTTGGCATTGAATTAAAATTAGAGGATTGGGTGTAGTCCCCTTCTTCTTCGAGTGTTGAGGTGTCCACTGTAGTGAGGGTAATCTCGACACTCGTCTTTCAATACAAAGGCGCTTCCAACATTTCCTCATAAAACCTCGGTCTCGTACTGAGTATACTTTCAATAAGAAATTATTTTCTCTTTGTATTGAATTAAAAGAGAGGATTAGGTATAGACCTCTTCCTCTCCGAATGTTGGGATGCCCACTGTAGTGAGGGTGGTCTTGATATTCGTCTTTCAAAACGAAGGCGCGACTTTATCCACCTCTCCCTCTTTAACTTTATTCCGTAACCTTTCTCACCTAAAACCTCGGTCCTGTACCGAGTGCATTTTCAAATCTTTACAAAAGCTTGAATGGTCGTGGAGTGGTTAGGCGTAGGCCTTCTCCCACCCCGAGTGCTGACGTTTACCGTAGGGTTCTCTGTCGCAAAGCACTCACCATTCAAAACCTAAAGCATCTTTAATAAGAGAATGAAGTTCTCTTTGCATTGAATTAAAGAGAGAGGATTGGGTGTAGACCTCTTCTTCTCCGAGCGTTGGGATGCCCACTGTAGTGAGGGTGGTTTCGACGCTCGTCTTTCAATACGAAGACGCCTCGTTCACCACACCTCTTTATAACAAAAAACTTCGAGATAAAGAATTGGGTACTACCCGTAGGGGTTACTATCCGAGGACGTGTCTCGCCCCCCTAAAAACGATCCAATCAATCAAACGTGACTTCTTGCCCCGCGCGGCGAAAACTAATCAATCTTTCAAAAAGGATATGTTACGTCCGTTTTACCGCAAACAGGTAATGCCTAAGCCTCCAACGAGCGAGCAGCAAAACACCTAACTGCTAGAATGCGCACGATAATATCATCCATAAAAAACATCAACACACCGTAGGCCGAACTACGGCTGCTCTGATTCTTTACTTTTTCAAGTAAAGATACGTAGGCACAAGGGCCACAATCCTTGCCGAGCACATTCCCCCCCCATATTTGTAGTTCCCCGAACTACGTCGACTCTGACTTTCTCATATCTATTGGGAATACGTAGGCATAGGACTGCGAAGTCCTACCGAGTCTGCTCTTTCTATTTTCTTCCCCATTATCTCTCTATCCCTCCTTTCTTCGTTTCTAAACCCTTCTCTCTATCTTTTAGAACACTCTTATTTAAGCAAATAAATACACACATCGACAAACAAAAGGTTCCCATCGAGTACGATGGATGCGAGGGGTGCTAATACCTTCCCTTCGCATAACCGGCTTCCGAACCCGTTCTTGGTTGCGAGACCATCTTATCCATTTCTTTTCTTAAGGTTTTCTCGATATTTTCCTTTCCCCTCATGGGATAAATAAAGTTCGGTGGCGACTCTTCTGTCTATCTTTTTCGCCTCCCCGTCGTTGCGCGATGCATTTTTCGAGTAGCGACAGCTGGCGACTCTGCTGGGGACTCCTAGCAAGCCACGCCTATTTTGTTTGTCGTATTTATGTTTGCTTTATTTGTTTATGCTTTGTTCTCTAACTTGTTGGGCTTATTGTTTGGTTTGTGAGATAAAGCTTTCTACCCGAGCTTTCGAGTATGCACTAAGTTAGGAGGTGGTTTCTTTCTGATTTGCGAGACTTATGACTCGTTGAGTTGGATCGAATTCCACCGCTCAGATGAGACCCCATTGGAATAATGATATCTTACGTGTAGTCGTAATGACGTTCTTATTTCCAACTTGGGAGTCCGCGATTCTGAGGACCTTTGTAGAACCTTATTCCAAAGGTTACTAAAACATGACTCTGTGTTCATCCTTTTGAAAGGAGTACCGTCTTACGAGTAGTCGTTATGATGGGAAACTTTTGAGGGTTAGTGCATGGGACTTTGTTTGAAAAGCCTTTTGGAACACCCTCTTAAACCAATAGATTGCTCACCCGATGGGAAAGTTGCCTTGTGTTCTTGTCTTGCAGGATTTGTGACGTTGATCTTGTTGTGTTTCATTATCATATGCATTCATTAAACATCGCATTGCATATCATTTTTGCATGTCAAGAGGCTTAAGAAGCTATGATTATCTCAGGTATTAGTGAATTCAATGGCTGATCAAAGGAAAAGAAGCACAAATTCCATAAAGTTCAGGGAACCAAAATTGGAATCAATTCAAGATCTTCTGGTCGGAGTGCCGAAAGTTATCAAGATCAACATTCAAGGGAAACATGGGAAACTACTTGATCTCCTCCACTCTAGGGTTGATACTTGGGCCTTGTATGCCATGGCTCAGTTCTATGATGCGCCTCTCCGGTGTTTCACTTTCCAAGACTACCAGTTAGCTCCTACCTTGGAGGAATATTCTCATATCTTGAATATTAAGATCAAAGATCAACCTGTCTATACTGGTTTGGAAGAGGAACCAAAACCTGTTGTCATTGCTCTCGCTCTTCATATCACCAAAGAAGAAGTCAAGGAGGGGCTAACAAGTAAGGGAGGTGTTCAAGGTTTTCCACTGAAATTTCTGCTAGAAAAGGCTACTCAATACAAGGCTGATGAAGATTGGGAAAAGTTCGGTGCTAGTGTTGCTCTAATGATTTATGGGATTGTCCTCTTTCCAAATGTGGACAATTTTGTAGACATCACCGCTATCGTTCTCTTCATACAAAAGAATCCAATCCCCACGCTCCTCGCCGATGTTTATCACTCCATTCATTGGAGGAGTGAAAAGAAGGGAGGAATGATCCAATGCTGCTCTCACCTACTATACCAATGGTATGCTTCTCATTTGCCAAAGAAAGGGCCGTTCGTGGATAATAAGAAGGAATTAAAATGGTCCCAACGCATCATGTCTCTAGAAGCTAGTGATATTGCTTGGTACTCTCATGAGTATTATGATGTGGAAATCATTTTTAGTTGTGGAGGATTCGGTAATGTACCGTTGATCAGTAGGGCCGGTTGTATTAACTATAACCCCGTCATGGCACTACGCCAGTTGGGTTATGCTATGGAAGACGAGCCCGAGGCAGAAAAGGTTCAGAGTTTCTTTTTGCTATCCACGTCAGAGGATCCTGCCTTTGTCAGGAAGATTGCCAAGGCTTGGGGCAAGATTCATACCAAAGGGAGGAAGGAGTTAAAAGCGAAGAATTGTGTGGCAAAGGAGCCCTACAACCGGTGGTTACTAGCCAGGGTAGCTGAAAGGTTGTTGCCATTTCCCTTAGAGTCCTCTATGCGAGAAGCACCTCCTGCTCCCACTCATGTACCCATAGAAGAATATGAAAAATTGAAGCTAATAGTGGAGAGATTGACTAAGGAGAATCAAGACCTTCAAAATGAAGTCCACCAAGCAAATGTGGAGAGCGGTCAGTATAAAAGAAAGGTGGAATTTGAACAAGATCAAGCGGCTGAGAGTAGCAAGAAGCTAAAACTAGAAACAGATCTGAGAGTCAGATACCAGCAGGGTTACGAAGGGGCTGACGCATCGTTAACAACTCTTCGACAGCGCCTAAAGGACACCAAAGCTTCTTGTGATAGGGCATGGCACTTCTTTGAGATTGCCTCTGCCGAGAAAAAGGAAGTACGGGAGAACCTTGAAGCTGATATTGGGAATCTTGAGGAACAACTAAGAAGTGCCTTGACCCTGGCGGAAAGTGAACGAAGACTCAAAGAGGAGGCCTTGAGGGGTTCATATGTCACGTCTGACAGGTGGAATAACAAGTGTCAAGAATTGAAGACTGCCCAAGAGACAGCCCTTCTGTGGAGGAATCGTTTTGAGGCCTTGCAAAGAGACGGTGCGCAGTGGCTCGAGAAAGAGGCTCAGCTCAATGAGTTGCTGGACACCCACGTGGATTCTATTTGTTATTACCAGTCGACTCTAGATACGTGCCGTGCTAGGTACAACAATTTGGTGGAGCATTGCAACCTTATGATCCGTGATATCCCATGGAGGTTAGAGAGCGCCATTCAAGATTTGGAAGGAAATGATATTCCCCCTTCTGTTCACCACTTTATCCAGCTCTGCGACCAAATGGTTAGAAGGTTCATGTTTGAGACGAAGAAGCTTGAAGAGCGTCTCCAAAAAGAGAAATTCTAGTTTTTAGTACTTTTTAGTCATTTGGTGTTTTCCTTGTAATGAGAATTGTTATTCGGCACAGTCAGCAAGTGTTTGTACTGAATCTCCCCGAATTAATGAGAATTTGCTTTTGGTTTAATTGTGTTTTCTTTATTATTTGCTCATTCGCAATTCTATAATACCGGTTATAATCATAAGTTTTGAAAGTCTCTTGAACATTCGCATAGACTTGTGCATCATTCTGCATCCCCTGAAACTCGACCTCACACCGCTTGCCTTTTCAGAAAGAGATAAAGAGGAAGAGCAAGCTGACTTCTCGACACTCTTACAACACGCGAAGAAATCAACAGAGGATTATGGAACAGGTTCAGGCTGAGCTTACGGAGTTTCGTGAGAAGATGGCGCAATTCATGGAGATGATGCAGGGGGTGGCCAATGGACAAGACCAGTTAAGGACGTTGGTTCAACCTTTAATAGCTCAAGTGGATGGAAGCGGCGTTTTACACGGTGGGGCTGCTGTTGTTCCCCCTCCTGTTAATGGTGGAACCTCGCAAGTCAATGGTGGCCCAACTGTAGTTAACCTTCCGGGCGGAAGAGAACAAACCGGAATTCCTATCCCAGTTGTGGCGGGCGCCATACCCACTAGCGTTGATCCTCAGTGGGACCAAGATGAACAAGATGACATCTTCTCTATGAGAGACCTTGGGGGGGGGCTACGATCCGACACCAATAGAAGGTTTGATGAAATAGAAGAAAAGATGAAAAGCATTCTGGAGAATCAAAATACCATGGGGCTTGACATGTCCAATCTGGGATTGATTCCGGGACTAAAGATTCCTCCGAAGTTCAAAGTACCGGACTTCGATAAGTACAAGGGAACAACATGTCCAAAGGTGCATATCCGCTCCTATTTTCGAAGAATGTCTGCATACTCTGACGATGAGAAATTGCTTATGCACTTTTTCCAAGACAGTCTGTCCGGGCCTTCCTTGGAATGGTACATGGGTTTGGAACCTGTCAATATCCGAAGCTGGAAAAATTTGGCAGAGGCTTTTGTCCAACACTACCAATACAACAGCGACTTGGCACCAAATCGAGTGCAGCTGCAAAATTTATCCCAAAGGAGTAATGAGTGTTTTAAAGAATACGCTCAAAGGTGGCGGGAGCTTGCCGCTAGGGTTCAACCTCCCATGGTGGAAAGAGAACTAATTGATCTATTCGTGGGAACATTGCCTGGAATCTACTACGAGAAGTTGGTGAGTAACATGTCGGGAAGCTTCTCAGATTTGATCATCACCGGTGAAAGAGTCGAGAACGGTATAAAGTTGGGGAAAATTCAAGCAGGAGAAGGAACTTCTTTGGGAGGTGGAAGAAAGAACTTTGGAGCTAAGAAAAGAGAAAATGAGGCAAACGCGGTGTCAAGTTTCAGGAATCGGAATCGGAACCAGAATCAATATCAGCAACAACCCTACTATCATCAACCATCACAGGTAGCTAGTATTGCCATCCCGGCAACGTTACCACCTCAACAACAACCACTTCAGCAACAATTACCTCAACAGCAACAGCCACGCCTGCAGCAGCAGCAGCAACCTCAACAGCGAAATTTTGCTCCAAGACAATACCCAGACCGAAGAAGGGTGGTGGATAGGCACTTTGACACCCCAACAATGCCTTACTCTCAGTTACTACAACACTTACTGCAATTAGAATTGGTCCAGAAAAGGACGTTGGCACCTCTAATTGGCCAGCCCCCTCCCGGGTATGACGCCAACGCTAGGTGCGACTTCCACTATGGCGCTCCTGGTCACCATATTGACAATTGCAAAGCTTTTAAGCACAAGGTGCAAGACCTTGTGGACAATAAGATTATCAACTTTAACCACGATGCGCCCAACGTCGTTCAAAATCCTATGCCGAAACATGGGACAGGTGGAGTGAATGCTGTGGTTGAAGGAGAAAATTTAAACTTGGTATATGATGTCGAAGAGCTAAAGACTCCTTTGAGTTTTGTGAAAAGCAAGCTGCTAGGAGGTGGGGTGTTTCCTGGATGTGAAAAGGACTGTGAAGAATGTGCTGCCCATCCTGAAGGATGTGAGAATTTGAAGAATCACATACAACGCATGATGAACGAAGGTGTTCTACAATTTGATAAGATCTGTGAGAAGAATGGAAAATTAAACGATGAAGAAGAGGATGAGGTGGCCACCATCTCTATCCCTTTCAAGTCAATTACTATTTCTGCGCCTCCAGTGCGACCTACCATTATATTCACCAAGGCGGGACCTGTGCCTTATGAAAGCTCCAAAGCCATTCCTTGGAACTATGGAGCAGAATGCTATTACAACGGACAGAAACAGGAGTTGGAGAATCCACCTTTTGATTCGGTCGACAATTTGGTAGGGGCTGGAGGAATGACTCGGAGTGGGAGAATATTTGCGCCTCCCGAAGTAAACGCAGAAAGGGCTGATAGAGGCAAAGGGACATCTGTAGTGGAAGAAAGCTCTCATGCTAGAGAAAAGGAGGCTGCGCTGAAGGACACCGAAGAGTTCATGCGCATGATAAGGAAGAGTGACTATAAGATTGTGGATCATCTCCAACAGACACCTTCAAAGATTTCCATCTTATCGTTGCTGTTATGTTCTGAGGCTCACAGAAGTGCTTTACTCAAGGTTCTTGATAACGCTTATGTACCACAAGAAATATCTGTGAACCAGTTGGAGGGAGTGATGGCCCATGTTAATGCAGGAAATGGGTTGGGATTTACGGATTTTGATTTAACGCCAAAGGGGAGGAATCACAATTCGGCACTGCACATTTCCGTCGAGTGTAAAGGAGTTGTTTTGTCTCATGTATTGGTAGACACTGGGTCATCATTAAATGTGTTACCCAAGAAAGCCCTCATGAAACTGGATATTCAAGGAGTAGTGTGCACCCCAAGCAGCTTAGTGGTTAGAGCTTTTGATGGGACAAGGAGGTCAGTACTCGGGGAACTGACTCTGCCAATTCAAGTGGGTCCGGAGGTTTTCGATGCAGTGTTTTATGTAATGGATATCAGCCCGGCTTATAGTTGTCTTTTGGGGCGACCATGGATACACTCAGCAGGAGCTGTGACATCAACCTTGCACCAGAAATTGAAGTACATGGTGGACGGTAGCATTGTGACTGTCTGCGGTGAGGAGGATATCATGGTAAGCCATCTATCTTCATTCAAATATGTGGAGGTTGATGGTGAAATTCACGAAACCTTGTGCCAAGCTTTCGAAACAATTCAAATCAAGGAGAAGGCACCTGTGGAAGAAAAGGCGCCAGAAGTTTCTATGACGTCTTACAAGGATGCTCAAGCCATAGTGAAGTCTGGATCAGCACCAGGATGGGGGCAGGTGGTAAACGTCCCAAACAAGCAGGATAAGTTTGGACTAGGGTACAGCCCGTATGCTTCATCTTCACAGAGCGCTCCTCGCTACAAAGGTCCTGTTCAGTTTACTAGCAGTGGGGTCATCTTCGATCGTATCAACGCCATATCAGATGGGGAAGGAGATAGCGACTGTGATATGGATACATGGATCCAGCCATGCGTCCCCGGCCAAGGATTGAAGAATTGGAGCATGGAGAAAGTTGTCACAGTGACCTATGAAGAGTAATTGTTTTGTTTTGATTAATGTATTTCCATATGCTCTGCCCAAGGCATAATGGACTTTATTTGTAGGGCCCTATCTTTTATGCATGTGAACAATCTTTTATTATCAATTGAAAGTCGTCTTTTTCATTCAAAATTTTGTGATCCTTGTTTTTCTTGTTTTCATTTTTAACAATAAAATGGCAGTGTGGTTTGTGTTCGTTTTGTTTGCATATCATTTAAAAGCATAAAATCATCATCATCGCAGGTTATATATTTCAGATGCCACCGACTCAGACTCGTCTATGACTCGGTATGACTTTGACAATCCGATCTTTCAAGCTGAAGAAGAGATTGAGGAGGATGAAAACCTGCCTGAGGAGCTTGCCAGGTTACTCAGACGAGAGGAGAAGGTCATCTTGCCTCATCAGGAGGAAGTTGAAGTTATCAACTTGGGAACCAAAGAGGATAAGAAGGAGGTCAGAATAGGGGCCACATTGCAAGACGAGGTCAAGCAACGATTGATTGAGTTACTCCAGGAGTACAAAGATGTGTTTGCCTGGTCGTATGAGGATATGCCCGGGCTTGACACAGATATCGTGGTTCATCGTCTGCCTCTTCGTGAAGAATGTCCCCCTGTCAAACAGAAATTGAGAAGAACCAGGCCAGACATGGCAGTGAAGATCAAGGAAGAAGTTCAGAAACAGTTAGATGCCGGATTCCTTGCTGTGGCCAATTACCCTCCTTGGGTCGCTAACATCGTGCCCGTGCCTAAAAAAGACGGCAAAGTTAGGATGTGTGTTGATTATAGGGATTTGAATAGAGCGAGCCCAAAGGATGATTTCCCGCTTCCCCATATTGACGTACTTGTTGATAACACCGCGCAATTCTCGGTGTTTTCCTTCATGGACGGTTTCTCCGGATATAATCAAATTAAGATGGCGCAGGAAGACATGGAGAAAACAACTTTTATCACACCTTGGGGGACCTTTTGTTACAAGGTGATGCCTTTCGGGTTGAAGAACGCAGGGGCAACTTATCAACGAGCAATGGTCACACTCTTTCACGACATGATGCATCATGAGATCGAAGTTTATGTCGACGATATGATTGCAAAGTCCCAAACGGAGGAGGGGCACCTGGTGAACCTTCTAAAATTGTTTGAGAGGTTGAGAAAGTTCAAATTGAGGCTAAATCCGAGTAAATGTACTTTCGGCGTGCGGTCAGGAAAGCTGTTGGGTTTCATTGTTAGTGAAAAAGGTATTGAGGTTGATCCCGCGAAGATCAAGGCAATTCAAGAAATGCCAGCACCAAAGACTGAGAAACAGGTTCGCGGCTTCCTAGGTAGATTGAACTATATTGCAAGGTTCATATCTCACCTCACCGCCACTTGCGAGCCGTTATTTAAACTTTTGAAAAAGGATCAGGCGGTCGTTTGGAACGAGAATTGCCAAAAGGCGTTTGAGAAAATAAAGGAGTACCTACAAGAACCTCCAATACTGATGCCCCCAGTGGCTGGAAGACCGTTGATAATGTACTTAACAGTTCTTGAGAATTCCATGGGTTGTGTTCTCGGTCAGCACGACGAGACTGGAAGAAAGGAGCACGCAATTTACTACTTGAGTAAAAAGTTCACAGACTGTGAATCCAGATATTCAATGTTAGAAAAGACTTGTTGCGCACTTGCTTGGGCCGCTAAGCGCCTAAGGCAGTATATGCTAAACCACACAACCATGTTGATTTCAAAGATGGACCCAATCAAGTATGTGTTCGAAAAGCAGGCACTATCAGGAAGGATCGCTAGGTGGCAGATGATTCTGACAGAATATGATATTCAATATGTATCTCAAAAAGCTATTAAAGGTAGTGTTTTGTCGGAATATCTCGCAGAACAACCGGTCGATGATTATCAGCCAATTAAGTTTGACTTTCCCGACGAGGACATTATGTACTTAAAGATGAAGGATCGTGATGAACCGCTACCAGACGAAGGACCAGAATTGGGTTCCCAGTGGAAGTTGATCTTCGATGGTGCTGTTAACTCATATGGTAGTGGGATTGGGGCAATCATTACAACTCCCCATGGATCCCATATACCATTCACCGCGAGGTTAACATTCCCATGTACCAACAACGAGGCCGAGTACGAAGCATGTATCATGGGTATTGAAGAAGCAATCGATTTGAGAATCAAGAACCTTGATATCTATGGAGATTCAGCCTTAGTGGTCAACCAAATCAAGGGAGAGTGGGAGACGCGCCAGCCTAATCTGATCCCATATATGAACTACGCAAGAAGGTTGTTGCCTTTCTTCGATCGAGTAGAACTTCACCATGTGCCAAGAGCCGAGAATCAGATGGCCGATGCCTTGGCTACTTTGTCCTCAATGTACAAAGTAAACTTCTGGAATGATGCTCCGATAATCGTCATTTCACGGCTCGACAGACCGGCATTTGTGTTCGCAGTAGAGGAAGCTCCTGATGGTAAACCGTGGTTTTATGACATTCAGAACTTTCTTAAAAAACAAGAGTACCCGCCTGGGGCATCTACCCAAGACAAGAAGACTTTGAGGAGATTGTCCAGCAATTTTTATCTGAATCCAGACGGTGCGCTCTATCGGAGAAACCATGACTTAGTGCTACTAAGATGCGTGGACGAAAAAGAGGCAAATTTGCTTATGGAAGAGGTCCACGAAGGTGCTTTCGGAACACATGCAGGTGGGCATGCCATGTCTCGGAAATTGTTGAGGGCAGGATACTATTGGTTAACTATGGAGTCAGATTGCTTCAAGTACGCCAAGAAATGTCACAAATGTCAAATTTATGCCGACAAGATTCATGTACCGCCGTGTCCTTTGAATGCCATGTCATCACCATGGCCTTTTTCCATGTGGGGCATTGATATGATTGGAAAAATCGAGCCAACCGCGTCCAATGGACACCGTTTTATCTTAGTGGCTATTGATTATTTCACCAAATGGGTCGAAGCGGCCTCTTATGCCAATGTCACCAAGCAGGTAGTGGCCCGATTCATCAAAAGAGATATCATCTGTCGATATGGGATACCCGAGAGGATCATTACTGATAATGGTTCTAATTTGAATAATAAGATGATGAAGGAACTGTGCCAGGGTTTCAAAATCGAGCATCATAATTCTTCTCCCTATCGTCCGAAGATGAATGGCGCAGTGGAGGCGGCAAACAAAAACATTAAGAAGATAGTGCAGAAGATGGTAGTGACTTATAAGGATTGGCACGAGAAGTTGCCCTTCGCTTTACATGGATATCGTACTTCGGTGCGTACTTCAACTGGGGCAACTCCTTTCTCTTTGGTGTATGGCATGGAAGCTGTTCTACCTTTAGAGGTTGAGATCCCGTCTCTGAGAATACTGGCAGATGTCAAACTGGATGAAGCAGAATGGGTAAAGAACAGGTTGAATCAACTCAGTTTGATGGATGAGAAAAGATTGGCGTCTCTCGCGTACGGTCGTTTGTATCAGAAGAGGATGAAGAGCGTCTATGATAAAAAGATACGTCCTCGGAACTTTCAGGCAGGCGACTTGGTGTTGAAGCGAATTCTCCCACCGCAGAACGATCACAGAGGCAAATGGACTCCCAACTACGAGGGTCCTTATGTTGTAAGAAAGGTTTTCTCAGGAGGAGCCTTGCTGCTTTCAACTATGGATGGTGAAGATTTTACATCCCCGGTGAACGCAGACGCGGTCAAAAAATATTTTGCTTAAGAAAGCTCGCTGGAAAGAAAAAGAGTATCCAGGCAAGAATGAGGCATCCCGGCGAACCATAAAAAGATAGGTTCAGGCAAAATTAGGGATATAAGAAAAATGTAAGCCCGCAAAGTTGAAAACCTGAAAGGGCAACTTTGGCAAAAATGGGTATCCTGGTGGATCGAAAACCCGCAAGGGCGATTCAGGCAAAAATTAGGGATTTTAAAGCAAATGACTGCGGCCTGCGCATTGATTATCACAAGCATAGTGGATTCTAGGGAGAACTCGAAGGTCGACCATTCAAATCAATCTCTTCGGAAGTTAAAGTATCGGAGAGCGTCGAAGTCACGCCAGTCATGGATGAGTCGTTACATGGTGTTTGTCTGTACCACATTGCCGACATTTTGTATTTCTTTTCCTGCAAATTAGCTTTTTGCGCAGCTTTCTCTTTTCAGGAGTTGCATCCGATGTAAATTTGCCTATTTTTAGGCCTTCCATCAATAAAACATACTATTCAGAAAAAGCTTTCTGTTCCGTTTTTTACTTTTACCATTTTGATTACGAAAGACGTCTAACATTTTTGATGAGAAAAGAAATTGCATACATAAAACGTGTGGGCTTTTCTAATTGTTAATCAAGACATTTGATTTTTAATTAAGGTCACAATTGACAATTTGGCGTTGGCCGTACAACACTTTTGTCTATTTATTGTTGTCCCCAAGCAGAGATCGTTAATCTACATCCCCCAGCAGAGAGAGTGTGGGATAGTCTCCCAGTAAATCTTGTTCAAAATCCCTAGCAGATAGTGGATTCAATCTCCAGCAGAAGAGAGTAATTCACAGCGCTCAGCTGTTGTTTCCCCAGTAGAGTTATTCTGTTTAATCATTCACATTTGATTTCCCCAGCAGGGTGGACTATGTGCTTATCAGAGCAGTTTTACCCAGTTGTTCCTCGGAGGCTATCCAGAGCTTGTTTTCCCAGCATGAGTTTACTTGCGCTAGGCGTATCAGACATTGCCCCAACGGAGTTGGCCCTTTCTCTTTAGCATTTATTTTGCTAAAGAGGTCCATTTGCATCTACATTCATGCATAACATCTACCCAAATGCGAAGCATTTCCATTTCGTATGGAGCATTTCGCCATATTCAAACATACGCATGTGAAACATATGCCAGGTTGTTATCCTTTTTATTCCCAAGCGCATCTCCAACAATTATCAGTATATTCATCAAGCCTGTATGGAATACAGATCTCCAGCAAAGATCATTGACAGTTGTGTTCATCTTATCACTCTCCCTAACAGAGTTTACTTTTCCCGACTTTTGGTCGATGTTATTCTTTCTAAGCGATTCTAACTTTTGGTTAGTAGCTTTTCCCGACTTTTGGTCGATGTTATTATTTCTAAGCGATTCTAACTTTTGGTTAGTAGCTTTTCCCGACTTTTGGTCGATGTTATTCTTTCTAAGCGATTCTAACTTTTGGTTAGTAGCTTTTCCCGACTTTTGGTCGATGTTATTATTTCTAAGCGATTCTAACTTTTGGTTAGTAGCTTTTCCCGACTTTTGGTCGATGTTATTCTTTCTAAGCGATTCTAACTTTTGGTTAGTAGCTTTTCCCGACTTTTGGTCGATGTTATTCTTTCTAAGCGATTCTAACTCTTGGTTAGTAGCTTGTGTTCCGACTTTTGGTCGATGTTAATCTTTCTCAGCGATCCTAACTTTTGGTTAGT
Organism: Lathyrus sativus; assembly: GCA_963859935.3. Lineage (NCBI taxonomy): Eukaryota > Viridiplantae > Streptophyta > Magnoliopsida > Fabales > Fabaceae > Lathyrus > Lathyrus sativus. The sequence continues at coordinate 595,415,102 of OZ012740.1, read as the reverse complement.
AGCTTGTTTTTCCGACTTTTGGTCGATGAAGATCTTTCTAAGCGATTCTAACTTTTGGTTAGTAGCTTGTCCCGACTTTTGGTCGATGTTATTCTTTCTAAGCAATCCTAACTTTTGGTTAGTAGCTTGTTTTCCGACTTTTGGTCGATGATTCTTTCTAAGCGATTCTAACTTTTGGTTAGTAGCTTGTCCCGACTTTTGGTCGATGTTGATTCTTCTCAGCGATCCTAACTCTTGGTTAGTAACTTGTGTTCCGACTTTTGGTCGATGTTAATCTTTCTCGGCGATCCTAACTCTTGGTTAGTAACTTGTGTTCCGACTTTTGGTCGATGTTTTTGAATGTTATCCTTTGATGGACGCTCGTTCCCCACAGAGTTGTCTGGTTAAGCTTTCCCCAGCAAATTATCTTTTGCGATCAGTACATGTTATCTTCGGACCTTTGTGTGCGGTTCCTCTTTCTCCCACGGTTGGCAAATTTCTGGGTTCTTTGGTATTCAAACCGTCTTTTACCCTGAATGTTCGAAAGCTGTTCGCATTCATCCCTTCAGGCCCAAGCCGTTTGAATAGGGGCAGCTGTTGCACCCCAAAATTTGACCAACCTCTCTGGCATATGTTTTATTTCATCTGCATCAGCATAAGGCATAAAAACATTACATAGCATATCATTATTTGCATTTTTGCAGGGATCAGGAAAATGTGTATTCAAAATATATAATATGGAGAATAAGGAGGTCATTTTCCTAAGTTAAAACAAAAAATAATTGAGACAAATGCACAGGGTGGGGTTTGAACCCACCACCTCTTGCTCTACCACTTCACACCTTTACCACTCAGCCAGATGCGTGCTTGTGATTACAAGGAGAAAGGAAAAGTATGTATTCTAAGTATTGAAAATAAAAGCGCGCAAAATAAAAAATGTGGTGGATTTTGGTCTCACCAGGATTCGAACTCGTATCTATATGGTAAACAGGCGCATGACTTAACCACTGGGGTGGCGATACATCCATTGATTATCCCACCCCAGTTTTGTTAAATACCTTACTTCATTCCATGTGGCTGGGCAAGATGAAAAACAAATTGATTATGCGTGAAGGAGGAGATATGGGGCAAGACACAACCATTTTTGATGAAACAAAATTCAATCCTGCTTACTTTTTTACAAGGATTAATTTGGCATTTCCAGTTTTCGTGATAGAAGTGTATTGATCAAGTTGCAATTGAAATTGCAAATAGGGAGCAAGAGGTTGGTTTTAACGTGTTTGGAGTGATGCTGAACATTGCTATTTCTAGACCAACCAACAAGGTACTTTGCTCTGGGCGTTTTTGAATCTTTCACCAATATGGACAAGCAAGCAGCCACTACAACCTGCTGCAAACCCTAGTTTTGTACCACCACCCCACTCCAACAACAGCCACGAGGGAAGGCTCAGCAAAAGGATTTTGGATTTCAAATTGAGAGTATAAAAGGCTAAAGGGAGAGAAAAACCCTAGCAGCCACGTTTTTTTAACAAAAGGGAAAGGTATCTTGAAGAGTTTGGCTCTGGAGCTGCTCTCAAAGGTGGGGTTCTTCAAAGTTCTTTGGATATCCAGTTCTTGTTTCTAGGTATGGATATCTGTTTTCATTCCCATCATATGCATATATCATGATTAAGTTTTGTTTTTACTAAGTTTGTTTTCAAACTTTGTATATGCTGAAGGATGAATGTGTTCATGGTTTTGTTTATATCCTGATGACAGTTTAAAAATGCGTGTGTTGTTTTGTTTTGGTTAAAGTACTTTGATTTCTGCCAAGTCTAGGATGAATAAGAACATTACTGTTTTTCGAGTATGCAACCTTTTCCCTGTTTCTATTTAAATGAACTTGTAGAGTCTTGGTTTTTGGGTCATGATGCTGTGGAAATATTGATTTGTTTGTAGTTTGTTTACCTAGATTTGAACCACTTGTTGGGTTTGTTTGTGTCCAACTCTGAAGTGGATTCTTTGCCCTATGCATCATGATACCCGCTACTAAAACATTCTGCTATTGTGAATCTTTTTGTGTAACTTTCATGCCCTGATTTTGACTGTTAGCTTCCACTTAGGGCTGATAATCTCATATGCTTCAGTTTCACTTAAGACTTAGAAGAAACTTTAACTGTTCGTGTATGGTTGATCATGATGTGTTGTGTGAATCTGATGTTAACATGCTATGTGGTCAGTCTTGAGTTCCTTTTTGCTAGGGGTTTTGTTCTTGCTTGATGTTCAGATATGAGGTTGTGTTTTGTGCTAGTGTAAAGCTTGCTGCCTTTTGTTATGTATGTGCTGTGGTTATGTTTGAGTGGCCAACATGCAGCAGCGGGATGTCTAGGGGATTTATTTGCATCTCTCACATTTCAAGTTCATGTTCTATTTTGCTTATTCTTTTTTGTATGAGTTTAATTGAAGTTCTTTACCTTAATGTTGGTCTAGGGGTTGTTTTGCTCATTCTGTAGCTTTTATGTGCTTTGGTCATTTATGATGTGTGCTGCCATTTTCATTTGTACATTGTTTGAAGTGCTGCAAGTCTAGATTTCATGTTTGGTCTATATATCAGTAGGTGCTGTTTGCTTTGTTTGTGGAGCATTACATTTACTATGTTTTAAACTTGTATGTGAAGCAAAATGCAGGGTGGATGTCTTAATGTAATGACAGGTTGTACAATGTGTGTGTGTCTTGGTGTGCAGGATTTGTTTGTGCTTTGTGTATGCTGTGTCCATGATAAATGGTTTGGTTCATAACAGCAAAACCAAATGTTTGATTATTTCTGTCTCGTCATTTTGGTTTGTTTATGGTGGTTTGCTTTCTTTGATGTCATCATGTTGTCTGTCTAGCTTTGTAGCAGCATGTGTACTTGACATTTTTGTTTTGTTTACCTTGGTTTGTATGTTGTGAAATCTGGCAGCACTTGCAAATGTCTGTTTGAAGTTTTGTATTGTTTCTCTTTGAGTCAGTACTAGGGTCAGTGGTTTTTGTTTGTTATCTTAGTTTTTCATGGCATGATGTTTTGTATGAAAGATAGTTTGGAAGGATTGCCTAACTCCATTTTTGCTTTCAACCTGTTGCTTGTTGTAATCAAAGCCAAAACTGTTTATTTTTTGCTTGCTGTCATCAGTGTGTATGTGAATAGAGTGGTGGCATATGTTATGGTATTGGTTAAATTTTGAGCATGAGTTTGTTGTGTTTTGGCCAGAGCATAGATGAACATCACATTCTGTCAAGCAGTGGAATGTCCTTTTAATTTCAATCCATTCAAATCCTGTTTGTTTCTTATCCTGGACATGTAAACTTTTCTGCTTTTCTTTTGCTGACAAGTAATCCTAACAGCATGAACCATCTCCCCTACATGAGTTTTGTTTCTTTTTTGCTTAATTGCAGACATTTTTTGATTGTTGCTTAAGGGTTTGTCAGCATAATTTTTCTTACTTGTCTGCTGCTTAAGATCATACCTATCCGCCATAACAAGCTTGCTGAATTGGCCAAATCAACTTGAGTTTTGTGTACACATCCATATTCTCACTAAGACACTCATGATTTGCATCTCACACCACTCATTATAAAACATGCTGTCACACTGTCTTGACTAGGAAACTGTTGCATTACAATTAAGTTTTGAAGTTGCTGTTGTTTTTTTTAACTCCTTTGCACATGCTCACTTATCCCTTAAAATCACACTTCACACATACTCAATACCATGTAATGATTGTGTATGACAGTTTTAAGTTGGCATTTAGATTGACTCTTTGAAGTTACCAATATCTTGCTGCTTTGGGGTCTGAATTTGTTAATGTTGCCATTGCTGCTATTGGTTTCTTGCATTTTTGTTTGAGTTCTGTTTTGGTCTAAGAGAAGAACTATGTGAGTGTATGTTGTGTTTGTGATTGAAAAAGCTGATCCTTGACTGTAAGAGTACACATTGAACTTTGGGCTTACATTCCCATTTGAAACTTGCTGCTCTTTGATTTTTGTCCTTGAATTCACTACACACACTTGGTTTGGTCTTGATGACAATGTTTTCATTTTATGTTTTTGGGAATTTTGATCAGCTGGATCGTGTGTATTGTTAAAATTACTGCCAAACTTCAGTGATGTATGTTTGAGTATACCATTGAGTGTTTTGTTTTCATATTAGGTCTTGAAATCAAAATGTATACTATTGCTGTTTGTTGAGCATAGTGGTATCAGTGCTTGAAACTAGATATTAAGCATACTGATGACATTATCATCATGAGCATTACATGGATATTTGTTTGCTTTTCATGTTGCTGTCAAGTCCAAAACAACCAAAACTTTACCTTTGCATAAACATCAAAAATCTCTTTTATCATTTGAACACTATGTGTGTGCTTGTTGGGACTGTTTGTATGCTTCCATAATATGCAACTTGGTGTCCATTACTCGATTTATTGAGAAACTGATTTTGCTCTTTGAGATTAATCCATGAATATTGAATTTCAAGCATGTATGGACCTCTGTTTGCTCATGTTTATATCAGTCCTAGCCTATGGTTTCCTTTATGCCTTTCAAGAGCTTGTCTTGCATCTCCATTCGTGTTTTACTTTACAAGCATGATTTGAAGAATTAGATAGTATTATTGTGTTCCTCTTTAAAAAATATGCGAAATAGGCTCAGAGTTTACTCAATTCCATGGAGTCTTGATAGACTTTCGATTGCTTTTGCTTTTGATCTTGTGTTGTTTTATGTTTTGCCCAGCATTGGTTTATTGTTTACTATGTATATTATCACTTTCACTTTAAATGTTGGAAGTATCACCGCCCCAGCGGTAGACCATGCGCCTTGTAATCTTGTGTACCCCGGTTCGAGTCCTGCTGCGGATAAAACCATCCTTTTTATTTCCCTTTTCTTTCTTCCCTCATATCTTTCTCTCTTTTCTTTTGTATTTTTCTCCCTCTCCCATGTTACCAGACGCGCGTGTGTCCCAGTGGTCAGGATTGTTTGTTGGTTACTAAAGGGAGGTGGGTTCAATTCCCACCTCTTGCACTTTTTTAAATTCATTTATTTTATTTGTTTGTTTTAACTACATAATTTCCCAAAAAAAAAACAATAATTTTTTTTGCATACTTAATTATTTTTGATCTTTTACTTTTGCCAATTTATTTATAATAATTAATATTTTCACTTAATCAAATGACATGTTAATTTTTCTTTTTTTTTTTTTTAAAAAAAAAAACCCTTGACTTGCTTGAAAGTTGACCCTCTATTAGGGTTCGCGTATGTGGTATCTTATGAACATTTCTCATCTTCTTAAAAATAACTTTTCTTGGCATTGAATTAAAATTAGAGGATTGGGTGTAGTCCCCTTCTTCTTCGAGTGTTGAGGTGTCCACTGTAGTGAGGGTAATCTCGACACTCGTCTTTCAATACAAAGGCGCTTCCAACATTTCCTCATAAAACCTCGGTCTCGTACTGAGTATACTTTCAATAAGAAATTATTTTCTCTTTGTATTGAATTAAAAGAGAGGATTAGGTATAGACCTCTTCCTCTCCGAATGTTGGGATGCCCACTGTAGTGAGGGTGGTCTTGATATTCGTCTTTCAAAACGAAGGCGCGACTTTATCCACCTCTCCCTCTTTAACTTTATTCCGTAACCTTTCTCACCTAAAACCTCGGTCCTGTACCGAGTGCATTTTCAAATCTTTACAAAAGCTTGAATGGTCGTGGAGTGGTTAGGCGTAGGCCTTCTCCCACCCCGAGTGCTGACGTTTACCGTAGGGTTCTCTGTCGCAAAGCACTCACCATTCAAAACCTAAAGCATCTTTAATAAGAGAATGAAGTTCTCTTTGCATTGAATTAAAGAGAGAGGATTGGGTGTAGACCTCTTCTTCTCCGAGCGTTGGGATGCCCACTGTAGTGAGGGTGGTTTCGACGCTCGTCTTTCAATACGAAGACGCCTCGTTCACCACACCTCTTTATAACAAAAAACTTCGAGATAAAGAATTGGGTACTACCCGTAGGGGTTACTATCCGAGGACGTGTCTCGCCCCCCTAAAAACGATCCAATCAATCAAACGTGACTTCTTGCCCCGCGCGGCGAAAACTAATCAATCTTTCAAAAAGGATATGTTACGTCCGTTTTACCGCAAACAGGTAATGCCTAAGCCTCCAACGAGCGAGCAGCAAAACACCTAACTGCTAGAATGCGCACGATAATATCATCCATAAAAAACATCAACACACCGTAGGCCGAACTACGGCTGCTCTGATTCTTTACTTTTTCAAGTAAAGATACGTAGGCACAAGGGCCACAATCCTTGCCGAGCACATTCCCCCCCCATATTTGTAGTTCCCCGAACTACGTCGACTCTGACTTTCTCATATCTATTGGGAATACGTAGGCATAGGACTGCGAAGTCCTACCGAGTCTGCTCTTTCTATTTTCTTCCCCATTATCTCTCTATCCCTCCTTTCTTCGTTTCTAAACCCTTCTCTCTATCTTTTAGAACACTCTTATTTAAGCAAATAAATACACACATCGACAAACAAAAGGTTCCCATCGAGTACGATGGATGCGAGGGGTGCTAATACCTTCCCTTCGCATAACCGGCTTCCGAACCCGTTCTTGGTTGCGAGACCATCTTATCCATTTCTTTTCTTAAGGTTTTCTCGATATTTTCCTTTCCCCTCATGGGATAAATAAAGTTCGGTGGCGACTCTTCTGTCTATCTTTTTCGCCTCCCCGTCGTTGCGCGATGCATTTTTCGAGTAGCGACACCTTGATCATGTTCATAACTTGTTTAATTTTGGCCTCCTTTTAGGACTTCCATTTATGTCTTTTTTTTTTATGTGTATATGTTGAATGATCTTCACTTCCTTAACATGATTCTATTGTAATTTCTTGCATGTTCCTTTTCAAATACTTTATGCAAATTCTCCTTTCATCTCCCTTTTTGTCCAAGGACCTTGGAGCACCATTTAAAGTTGCTTAATCCCTCCTTAGGAGGTATTTGAAGCTTGACTTGAATAGTGAACCATGAGGACACATTTTGTGCATCTTTTGCAAAGGTCATTATGAGACTTTGGTTGAGTGACACAAGGGATATCATGGCTTTTTTATCTTCTTCTCCCACTCCTCTTTTGGTTTATAATTAATCTCATGTTCAAGTTAGAGGCCTTATGGCATTGTTTGTACTTGCTTGATGTATGTTTGCACTTGTTCTTGCTTGCATTTGAAGGTTGAGATGAGCTTGTGGTGGTCTTTTCCCCACACAATTTCCTCCCTTGCTTGTGTGTTTTATTTTGGTATCTCTTGCTTGCATTTAAAGGTTGAGGTGTCCTCCCTTTTCTTGTAATGTTGCATTGCATATGCATTCATTCATATTCACATTTCAATTCAAGTATCATATTGTTTCTCTCTTCTTTTCTTAACATGTTCCCTTAGGAATTCTCACTTCCTTGTTTAAGGATAGTGATGATAGAAATTTGGTTGAAACCTTTGCATGATAACAAATAGGATAGAATTACCTTCTCAATCCTAACCTTAGGGCCATTTTGCATGACAACTTTAGGGTTTTGATTTAGTCCCCTTTAGAGTCCTTTCTCTCTTTCTCATCTTCAAACAATTCTAACATACTTAATAAAGATAATGGATGTTGTGCCATGAGCCTTGTATTGGGGAAATAGTGATTGAGGGGTTATCTCTCAATTGCTTAGAGTGTTTAGTATATGTCTTTAGGATGATATGCGACGCATTCGCTCCTAGGTTTTAGACTTTAGTACAACATACATTATAAACATTCATTCAAAACACTTCTCTAATAAAAGACAAAAAAACAAACTGTCAAACCATTTTGCCTTTGGGCCTCATTTAACAAGGATAATCTTTTCAGATAAAGAGTATTGTTAAGCTTTGGTTCTACCATAAATAGGCGTCGTCCCTAACTGCTAGAACGATAGTTTAACTTTACTCGGATAAAAAAGATGAACAAACCTGTGTTCTTTTTATGCTGAACTACGTTTGCTCTGATCTCTCATACCTGTTGAGAGTACGTAGGCACAAGATGCGATGTCTTGGCGAGCAACCTTTCCCCCTTTCATCCGTAGTTAGCCGAACTATGTTGACTCTGACTTTCCCATTGCACGAGGGAATACGTAGGCCCAGAGCGGCGATGCTCTGCCGAGTCACCTTTCTTTTCTTTTGTTCCAGACCTTTAGTTAGATAGTTTCAATCACCCTTTCTAGATAGACAACAAGGCATGGGTCCCGTCAAGTACGACGGACGTGAGGGGTGCCAACACCTTCCTCTTGTGTAACCGACTCCCGAACCCGAGATTTGGTTGCGATGACCAATATTATCCTGTTTCGTCAGGTTTTCTCTGCTTGTTTCCTTTCCCTCGTTGGGATAAATAATGAACGGTGGCAACTCTGTCGTTGCCGAAACCTTTTTTCGCAGTAGCGACAAATTCTTCTGCACCGTTCAAAGAAAACACTCTGCCACTTGTCTGAGCAGCAATAGCATTCTTCTTCGGCTGCTCACACTGGGTACTGGTATGACCCTTCTCTCCACAGTGGAAGCAACTCGGAGCTTCGTCTTTATAATCAGTAGCTCTATGACCTCTCTTGCCACAACAGTGACATCTCAGTGCTTTACAATTCTCAGCACGGTGGCCTTGCTCGCCACACTTATAACACTTACCTGGAGCAGTAGCCGCTCCCCCACTTGGCTTTTTCCCATCAGAAGCCTTCTGCTTCCCTTTATCACCAGAAGTCACATATAGTTTACCTCTATACTGACCTTTCTCTTTCTTCTCACTCAGCTGCTTGTAGTGAGTAGATCGAGCTCGACTATCCTCATTATAAATTTTGCTTTTATCCACCAGTTCCAAAAACCGACGAATCTGCTGGTACCCAATTCCCTGCTTAATCTCTGGTCTCAAACCATTTTCAAACTTGAGACACTTCGACATCTCTGCGTCAGCACGGTTGTAATGCGGAAAAAACTTTACCAAAGACTCAAACTTTGCCGCATACTCAGCCACAGTCATATGTGTACCAAACTGTACCTAGTGAGCATCGGTGCACGCCATAACTCGAAAAATCTTCTCAATCACTTTCAGCCACTTCTGCGCACCATCAGGATCATGAGTGCCCAAAAAATTCGGCGGGTTGTTCCTCTAGAACTTTCCCAAAGCACTAAACTCATCTGGAGGTCCACCATTCTAAGCCATCACTTGGGCAAGTGATTCCTGCGCATCAGCAATAACACGATCATTTCTTTCAGCCATCTGCAACCACCAACAGGGTTAGAAGAAAACAACTCATCTAATAGTGTTCTCACACTATTGACTGACAGGGGACTAACAACATAAAAAACTTGGCCGGATGAACCGACCTGCTCTGATACCACTAATGTAACACCCTTTTCTACCCCACAATTAGCATGGCAAAATAAAACAGATATCAGAGTAAAATTATTAAATTTCATGAAAGCCATCAAAAGGGCGTACATTTCCCAAATCAATAAAATCAGTCAAGGCTCCGTAAACAACGGGTTTTCTCAAAATAATCAATTTGCACAAAAGGCTAAAACCTCAAAACTTCAAAAATACTCCTCGACGGCGTCCACGGCTAAACTTGGTCATCTGCACGTTACCCACGTGGAGGTAACATTCAAACAGGCAGGGTGAGTAAAATAATTCATAATAACCAATGTATAAAAATCAACATATAAATGACGCCATAATCATCTTCAACCTTCATATTCATCAATAGGCCTCGAAGGCCACAACATCATAATTTATACAAAAAGACTCATAAATGCAAATGCAACATAGACTCAATGCATGTGGTACCAATCATCACAGTGCGATGGACACTGGGCCATCAACCCTCCATAAAACCTCATCAAAAGGATCGATTCTGCTAGAGAACCAGAGCACATCAAACACTTCACATCCATACAATGGGATTGAAGCCAAAGTAATAGAGGTCTTGAACCGAAGTCCGGATGCACATGAATGCAAGATGCACACGTCACAAATCATCCTCATATAACAGCGTAGGTGCATAATCATTCATCATTTTCATCATGTCAATCATCATCATATCTCATATCATCATATAATTCATCAAAGTCATGGTAATATCATCATATTAAGTCATATAAATCATCATGTAATCATATATACATCACATAAAACTCACAGTCATACTCATGTTTATTCATCACAGAAATCCCAGAATCAAACATCAAGGCATCGCTGCACACGATCAACATTTGCGAAACTCTGCTACGTTCGCTAGCATGTTCGCTAGGAGAGTCTGGGACGAGTTTCTCCGCTAGGTGAAGGATTCTTCACTAGGCGAGTCTGGGAACAACATTGTTCGCTAGGCAAACTGTGCGATGACAGCAAATTCTGCTACGTACCAGAACTGATTTCTACCCAAAAGGCTTTATGTTTCACTTACCCAATGCCCCCGAAACATCCCTAAATCATCCATAAGGTCCTACGACGATAAAGGCACAACACCTATGGTTTATTAGGCCAATCTCGGAACATATTCAGCCCTAAATCACAATTTTCCTTCAATTACACCCTAAGGCATTAGAGTTACTCACATTCAAATATTCATATTCCTTCAGGGCCAGACATATAACAATTCAAGGTTTTGGCCACGAGGGCCTAAGGTTTCCCTTTCTCATATCTATGCTTTAACTGTCAGGAATACTTACCACTACACCACAACATCAGTGTTCCCACAACTAGATTTAGGCCATGAAGGCCAAAATCCCTTTTTCTCATAACTCTCCATAAAACCCTTAAATCAACCTTACTACATCGAAATCTACACATAAAAAATCATGAAAAGTTATACTCCCCATACCTTAAACGTTGATTCAAAGCCTTCACGAATCTGTCAAGAAATCTTTCAACGCTTTTGCCTCCAATTTCCTACTCAGAGCTCTCTGGCCTCAATTCTTCACGGTTAATACAAATGAATCCTAAAACCCTTCAGAACTCCCTTTTTTGTTAAACCTAGACTTGGGCCTCACAATTTGGGCTTTTCCCATAATATCCTCACTAACTCCTCTTAATGCCCAAATTACCCTTCCTTTACTATTATTTATTTTAATTCATAATAATACTAATAAATTAATATTATGTGCTACCAATTAAATAAATAACCAACAAATTGCACAATTCTCAAAGTTCCACAAAATATCGAAAATCACCGAAAAATGAATATTCTCAATTAAATAAATAAATTAAAATATTCCAATTAAATTTGGGGTGTTACATGACATGCTGAGGATTACAATCCAAGATAAACAAAAAATCAACCAAAAGTTGGAATGAAGCAAAGGATACCAAACAAGAGTTAGGATAACAACTAAAGGATACCAACCAAGAGTTGGGATAACAACCAAAGGATACCAACCAAGAGTTGGGATAAACGAGAATGCCGACCAAAGGCAACCCTTTAGGGACAAAACTCAAATCAAGAACATGCAGGACATACAATCAACGGACTTACAACCTGAGGGAAAACATAACTCCACCGGGGAAAATAAAAGAGAAGCCTAAACAGACAACTCTGTGGGGAACAGGTGTCCACCAGAAGATAATAACCAAAGGATATCAACCAAAAGATGGGATAAATGTTACTCCTTGAGGATAAAAACCAAACCGTACCAACCAAGAGTTGGAATAACAAAGGTTACCAACCAAAGGCGAAATGATGGGGAATAACATCCTGGAAACAACAACCTCGCTAGGGAGCATACCGACCAAAAGTTAGAATACAACGAAAGGTAATGAACACAAGCCACCAACTAAAAGTGGGAATCACCATAATACCAAACAAAGCTGAACACAAGCTACCAACCAAAAGTTGAAATCACCAGATGAAACAAAACCGAACACAAGCTACCAACCAAAAGTCGGAATCACTTCCAATCTGCAAGGGATAACCTCTAGCCCAAAAGCTGAAGAAAAAGGCTACTAACAAAAAATTAGAATTACCAGAACTCCAATAGTTGAACCAACAAAGGAAAACTAACAATCAAAAATTGGAATTAACAACCCAAAACAAATACTACCAACCAAAAGTTGGGATCTTCAACTAGGAAACAAAAGTTGGAATAACGTCAACAAGATGACTAAGTTGGGGATTACCAACCAAGAGTTGGAATTAAGCACAGGCTACCAACCAAAAGTTAGAATCGCCGGAACACCGAACGAGGGAGAACTAACTACAACGAAGATTACCAACCAAAAGTTGGAATAACCGACTCTGCAGGGGAATACCCACCAAAAGTTGGAATAACGTCCAACAAGAAATGGATTACTAACCAAAAGTTTGGATAACGACTCTGCTGAGAAACCAAGGACTACCAATTAAAAGTTGGGATCACGTCAACAAACTTTACCAACCAAAAGTTGGAATCAAACCAAGGCTACCAACCAAAATTTGAGATCACACCTAAGAGATAAAGACTATCAACCAAAAGTCAGAATAACTGTCGGGGAAAAACGAACTCACTGATGGATTACCAACCAAAAGTTGGGACCGAAGCAAGGATTACCAACCAAAAGTTGGGATAAATCTCACAACTGAAGATTATCAACCGAGAGTTAAAATAACATCAGAACGCAAAACAAAGGTGAAGTAACCACAACGAAGAATACCAACCAAAAGTTGGGATAACACCCAAAGGATACCAACCAAGAGTTGGAATAACATCCAGGAAAGGCATACTACCAACCAAAAGTCGGAATACCGTCAACAAAGCTTTGGACTCAGCTGGGGATTACCCATCAAAAGTTGGAATAACATCCAACAAGCGACTGATTACCAACCAAAAGTTGGGATAACGACTCCGTCGGGGAATAGAAGAGGACCACCAACCAAAACGTTGGGATAACATCCAACCACCAATGGGTTACCAACCAAAAGTTGGAATGACACACCCAGAATAGGCAGGAAATAGAATCAATCGACTCATAACTTTCAAAGGATGCTCCGACAGGAAAAGAGAGGTTTAAACAAACGACTCTACCAAGGAAAATGATGTTTAAACAAACGACTCAGATAAGGAAAGAGAAGTTAAACAAACAAATCTGTTGAGGAAAATATGTTTAAATAAACGACGCATCCGGGAAAAGAAGACGTTTATGCAAACGACTCCGCTGGGGAAAGAAGACGTTTAAACAAACGACTCCGCTGGGAAGAACCCAAATAAGATGAACAACCAAAAGATCCGCCCTGATGGGGATAACAAGCTTTCCTCTGAATAAAACCAACATCTTCTAAAGAGACAACTAGCACCAAAGGTATCAAACCTGACTTATGCTTCAGATGCATATTTTTGAACATGGTGTAATGCTCCATATAAAATGGAAATGCTACATATTTGGGAGGATGTTATGCAAATGCAATTGCAAAGGAACCCAGCCCGGAGGAGTGCTGAGAAGACTAGTAAACCAACTCTGCTGAGGAATACGCCTTAGATGACCTTCCTGGAAAAACTTCAACCTGCTGGGTAATACGCCCTAGATGGCTCTCCTTGAAAAACTTCACCCTGCTGGGGAAAACACCAAAACTCTACTCAGTGGGGAATCAAGAATAGCGCCGAAATCCCACCTGGTGAGGATAACAAGCTCTTGCTGAAGGTTTCACTCTGCTTGAAATACAAGAATAAAAATCCGCCCTGCTGAGGACATACAAGTAACAATCCACCCTGCTGGGGACATACAAGTTACAATCGCTCTACTAGGGTTATCAGAGACTTCTACTGAAGATTCCATCCTGCCGAAGGGATGAAAGTAACCTCTATTAATGATTCCCCTCCACAGAGAATGTAATGAACATCCACAGAGAACTCCGCTCTACTGGGGAATAAACAAGCTCTGCTTAAACATCTTCCATGAGGAAAATGAGAGCACCATCTGTTGGGAGCTCATATCAAAAATTGATCCTAAAAGATGCCAATGATCATTAGACTTTACTGGCGATATCAATCTGTCGTTGATGTACCTGTCGAGGGAATCAACATTAAACTCTACTCGAGAAAGAAATTCATGAATACTGATCTTGCCGGGGAGAGACACCAGAGCGTCGACTCCATTGGGGAAGGACGTCAAGGATGTCGACTCTGCAGGAGAGTAACATTGAATTAAAATCCACCTTGTCTCCGAGGGAATATCCTTTAACCTTACTCTACTGAATATGCTGAGAATAAATCCACCTTGTTGAGGATTAGCCTGTGTGTGGAGACAGAATTCTTCTCTGCTGGAGATACACTACACACCTCTGCTGCTGACATCATTTCTGACTTGATAACATGATTCTGTGGGGAAGATAATCCCTGATGTGGGGAAATAAAAATCCTCGTTGAACAAAATGCTTGACTGCATTCTATCTGAAGTAGTCAACCTCCAAACACTCACTAGGTAGTACAAATCCACTTCGGCTGGGAAATACAACTCTAAACTCCTGCTAGGGGAGGAATGATTCACCGTGCGTTGCCGTTATAACTTCATCGCTGGGGAGAAAAGCTCTATTGGGGAGAGGATCATGCTATCCTGCAATCGGCAAGAAACAATAGGGCACCCCATGTGTTAAATGGCTACCTGGGTTACCATTCATGACACTTATCGTTCAAGTAAATACATTGCTTTTGTTATGCTCTGTAAAGCCTCCTGTTTTCACCTGTAATGTTCATAAAAAATATCAGACATTTTTGCAAACAAAATAGTAAAAGTAAAAACAGGAAATGAAAAGCTCTTTGACTGAAGTGAATACTTTATTGATGAAAATGCCTATAAATAGGCGAATTAAAATTTGGATGCAATTCCGAAAAAGAGGTAATTGCGCAAAAAGGCAAAAAGAAAATATACAAATGTCGGCAATATGGAAACAGACAACCACCATGTGTCGATTCAGCTATGACCTGTATGTCTTCGATGTTCCTCATGTTTCACCTTCGGAAAAGACTGATTGAATTGATTCCTTTCCTTCGGGAAAACCATATTGAATAAGTTCACAGATAGAATACGGATCGCAGTCGTTTTCTTTCAAATCCTTAACTTTTCCTGGATCGCCCTTTCAGGTTTTCAATCCACCGGGATACCCATTTTTGCAAAGGTTGCCTTCTCAGGTTTTCAACCTTGCGGGTTCATTCTTTTTCTTTTATCCCTAATTTTTTCCCGAACCTTCTTGTTTTATGGTTTGTTGGGATGCCTTTTTTTTGCATGGACTTTACTTTTTCTGTCTAGCGGGTCTCTTTTAAGCAAAGTATTTTTTAACCACGTCTACATTCACAAGGGACAAAAAATATTCACCATCCATGGTTGATAGTAATAAAGCTCCGCCAGAGAAAACCTTTCTTTCCACATATGGACCTTCATAGTTGGGAGTCCATTTGCCCTTATGATGTGTCTAAGGAGGAAGGATCCATTTCAACACTAACTCACCTGTCTGAAAACACCGAGGACACACTTTTTGATCAAAGGCTTTCTTCATCGTACTCTGGTACAACCTGCCATGAGCAATGGCTGCCAATCTCTTCTCGTCAATCAGGCTCAACTGATTCAATCTGGTTTGCACCCATTGAACTTCATCAAGCTTCACATCAGCTAATACCCTCAAATAAGGAATCTCAACTTCCAATGGTAAGACTGCCTCCGTACTATATACCAGTGAGAAAGGAGTTGCCCCAGTTGAGGTACGCACCGAAGTACCATAACCGTGAAGAGAAAAGGGCAACATCTCGTGCCAATCCTTATAGGTTACCACCATCTTCTGCATAATCTTCTTGGTATTCTTGTTAGCTGCCTCAACAGCGCCATTCATCTTCGAACGATATGGAGACGAGTTGTGATGCTCAATCTTGAAACTCTGGCACAGTTCTTTCATCATCTTATTATTCAAATTTGAACCATTATTAGTAATGATTCTCTCTGGAATTCCATAACGACAAATGATGTCCTTCTTTATGAATCGAGCGACCACCTATTTTGTGACATTAGCAAAGGAAGCTGCTTCTACCCATTTCGTGAAGTAATCAATTGCAACCAGAATGAAGCGATGACCATTGAAAGCAGTCGGCTCAATCTTTCCAAGCATATCAATGCCCCACATAGAAAAGGGCCAAGGAGATGTTAACACATTCAGAGGGTTCTGTGGCACATGCACCTTATTAGCATAAATCTGGCATTTATTGCATTTTATGGCGTATTTGAAGCAATCAGATTCCATAGTAATCCAGTAATACCCAACTCTCAGCAATCTTTTGGACATGGCATTTCCATCGGCATGAGTACCAAAAGAACCCTCATGGACTTCCTCCATCAACAGGCCTGCTGAAGGAAGGAAAACACTGAGAAGGGGGGTTGAATAAGGGTTTTCAAAAACAAATAAGGCAATAAAAATAACAGGTATTTTTATACTGGTTTGTTTGAACTCAAACTATTCCAGTTCACCTGGCCAAGGTGATTTCGCCTCTTTCAAAAGAGGACTTAATCCAATAATCAAAAACTGATTACAATCTTTTCACTAAGACAAACTTGTCTTAGTCTTCTCGAGAATACTAACCACAACTTGGTCTCTCAAGGATCTTTTACAAAGTAATACAATAAAGTGTGTTTAAGTGCTTCTTAGAAAAGCTTTCTCACAACAGTGATTTAACACAAATGAAGATCAATGAAGCTTTCTATTTTCTAATATGAAGTTGACTTGGAAGTGATAGCAAAGTAGGATTTTCTTTTCAGCAAAATAGTATGTTCGTTGTAGAATGATGTTATATTGTGAATTGCTGTTGAAGACTTGTTTAAATACTTCACACCCATTTCTCAAATAGCGTGCACATGCTTTTTGTCTTCTTTGACTATTTCTTTCCAGGAGAGGAATGTTCAGAGATATCCTTTTTGTTCCGAAATCCTGTCCCATACACAAAAAAGGAATAGTGCCGTTGGATGTAGACAATGAATTTGGCAATGAATCTTTCTTGATCAACATCTTTTTAAATGAACGAATATGGAAATATTTCCTGCATCAGATCCTCTGATGATGTTCCATTTTCTTCTTATCAGAGTAATTCTCTTCCAGAGTTTTGTAGCTTAGTGCTAGCGTGATTATTTTAACAAACTGTTCATCCAAAGGAGCGCTTTAGATCAGAGCATATCTTCGCTCTTACGTGTTATCCGTGTTATCCAAATGTATCACTTTGTTACTAATGTTTCAGAGCCTTACGTGTTTTGATTCTCAGAGCCTCTGCAGTTGCAACATTGAGTTTAGTACGCTCAGAGTTTTCTGAATCTTCACTTTATACTCTACGCTCAGAGTCTTTTGTTGCTTCACTTTTTATCAAACGCTCAGAGTCTTCTGCGTGTTGTAGCTTAACGTTCAGAGGAATACTTATTATGTTATCTGAAACAAAAACACTTGAACAAAGTTAGAGTATATATTTTCTCCATACAAAATTTCATTATTGTTATCATCAAAACATTGAGATATATTAAGAACCAATCTGTGTTCTAACAATCTCCCCCTTTTTTATGATGACAAAAACTATACGAAATTTTATTCAAAATTAAAATATATATCTCCCCCTGAAATGAATACTGCTATAAAATTTAAAACTTCCCTTTCAGCACTTGTATTCTTTCCAGAGTCAGAGCAAGCTTGTGGACTATCTCAAACCTTGTTCAAAGTCAATTCTATAAATATTGTCAGATGAGTAACTTTAACTCTGAGACACTGAATTCATGATTAGTTAGTTTTTAACATGTGTGAGTTTCCATTCAGTATCTGTTTATGTGAACGATTCAAAATTTCCATTTTCTCCCCCTTTTTGTCATATCAAAAAGTGATTTTAGATAATCATTTAAGACAAAAAAATTCAGAGCAAGAAAAATAGAAAAATATAAGATAGAATCAGATGTAAAAAAAATAGTCACAGATGTATTTAAAGACTCAAAAAAGAAATACAACAGGAAAATTCACAGATGAGCACAAACTAACCAACAATTAAGATAAACGAGAAGTTAAAAGCTTAAGAAGCTCCGTCATCCCAGAAGTTGAAGCTTCTTGTTTGGCCATCCATATCTTGATTTCAGTAGTGGATTCTTCATGTTTGACCATCCACTCCTGAATCTCTCCCGTAGTTTTCTCTTGCTTGATCATCCAAGATTTTATCTCGCTGTTAGTAGCCTCTTGCTGAGCAAATTTGTTTTGCACATCTTCATTTTCTTTCCTCAAATCTGTTGAATTCTGAACAACCAATGAAGAAGATGCATTCCCTAATTCCAGAGCAGAGGGCTGACTAGAGTCAAGAATCTCTTCATCAACAGGAGCCTCTGAGGTACCTTCTTCAGCATGAGGACCTTCACCAATCTGAAGTGCAGCAGATTTCTCAGATGAGGAACACACAACCTCTGCAGGTGTGTTTTCCAGACAAAGAATAGGAGTTCTGCTGACACTGAATTGAGCAAGTCTCATAGCTTCAGAAACTCTCTCTTGCGCATCTGCAGAGCAAGCATCCTGAAGATTCATAGTCACAAAAGTGAATCTCTTTCTGAAGGCAGTCCAGATCTCTTCAGAGTCACGAGGATTCGTGCTAGTGAGGCACTTCTCCCTTACAGTTGAAAACCACATCTGCATCTCCGTTTCAAAACTAGATAACAGATTACCAACATTGGGTCTGGGTTTGGGCTTAAGGTAGGCCTCGAAGAAGGATGTCCTAAGGGAATTAAAGAGTGAAGGTTTAAAAGAGGATGAAGGTTTATCTAGAGAATGAGAGGGAATGGGAGTGGGAGAAGAAAACTCAAGAGGGTGGTTTGGGGAGTTATGTGAAGGGGATGTAGCATATGATTGGTCAGAGGAGGAGTCAGAGGTGATAATAGGTTCAGAAGAGAGAGGGGGTTAAGATGTTGGTTTTTCTATTATAGTTTCCAAAGTATGAGATAAAACAGCAGAGGGATTACCTGATTGCTTGGAACACTTTGAGGACTTCTTGGAAGAGCCTTCTTCAAAAGCCTTCCTCTTAGAACGCTTAGAATGTTTCTTTGAGGGACCTTCTTCAGAGACCTTGCTCTTCTTGCGTTTCTTCCTCATAATCAGCTTTGGAGCAGGTTGAGAAGCACATAGCAGCAGATCAGCTGGCATAGGAGTGACATCTTCCATACAGGAAGCAATATAAGCGAGGAGAGCTTCCTTTGGCTCCTCTGCAGTGAAGAGTGGAAAATCTTCCACTGGTACCCTCCTTTTACACACAACATCAGAATCAATCTGAACTGGATCAGATTGAAGTTTTTCTACCAACTTCATTCTCTGAAGACTCTTGCCATCCAGAGGCTTCCCAAGAATAGGAATTAATTCATCTGTCTGACCAGCATCTTTCAGATAAGATACCAAACCATTTTCAGTGAGGATATCAGAAATTAACCTTCCCATGGGAATCCAATCTCTGATTTTTTGGTGTTTGGTGCGAATGATTTCTCTGGACATCTTGACATGACTCCAAAGATGAACAAACAACAGGTGTGGAAGATCCACCTTGATATTATTCCCTAGACAATACAAAATATACAGTTGATCTGTATTAATGTAATCTAGAGAATTTGAAGCCTTGCGATGATGGATACAACCCAAAAATATCTTGGCCGAAATCTTGTAATGGGTCTTCAGATCCTTTATTTTGTTGGATGGAAGCCCAGAGATAAACACCTCGTTGTACACTTCATTCATATTCACGCGTCCCACTGAGGTATTCATAATACCCTCTTCTTCATAGTCAATAAGTTGGCGAATCATTTCCTTAATGGTGACGATAGTTTTACCCAAAACGGATGAAGAAATAAATTTAGGGTAAACTTGGGCATGAATCCAGAATTCCTTTACTAGTTGGGGAAAAACTAGACCAAACAACCGATCAAAGTATTTTACCCATCCTTGAAATTTAACCGTTGAATGAAGATAAAACCCATTTTTCGCCATACAGTCAAAGTCAACCATAAACTCACAAAGTACCTCTAGTTTGTTCACTGGTGTGAGAAGTGTGCGTTCTGGTTCTTTGTATGCTTCATTTCCCATTTACATTGAAGACGACCCAACCATTGTAGAAACCAAGTGTTGATGTGATGAAGATGAGGTAGCCATTGAAGAAGAACTTTTGAGATGACTGGAGATTCTTTTAAATTTTGATTTGAAAAGAAAGCAATGAAGAAGAGCAAAATGCATAAGGTATGTGAGATAATGAAAGTGTGAAATGTGTTACAGTGTGGAATATGTGTTGGGGCACAAAGAGAAACATAAATCAAATCAAAAAAGGAATAATGATTTAACGCATTAAATGTGATTTGACAAAGTGGGGGGAAAAAGAGAATTTCAATGATTCAAACAGTACCTGAAACGGCGCCTCAGCTTTGTGTACACTCAATCATTTTCAAAATTCAGATTAGAAGTGACACGTGTTTGATGTGGTGTGCCTCTGAAGCTCTTTTAGGAAATGAATCATTAACTAACGCTCAGATCCTCTGAAGCTTGTTAACTCAGATATTCACAAAAATAAAGTAACTTAAAAAATTTCAGATGCAATACTTCAGAGTATAGACTTTAAACACTTTTCATATGAATAAATTTATTTCTGAATAAAGATTTTATTCTGGACAAAAGTCCATACTAATATTTTTCAGAATAAATTTAAATCTATCTTTAGAGAGGGGTTTTGTAAAGATATCAGCCCATTGATGGTCTGTATCAACAAAATTTAAACTTAATATCCCTTTCTGAATATAGTCTCTAATGAAGTGGTGTTTAATCTCTATATGTTTTGCCTTTGAATGTAAAATTGGATTTTTAGAAAGACAAATTGCAGAAGTATTGTCATAGAAGATATGAATGTTACTCTCATGTATTTGGTAGTCCTCCAGCTGACTCTTCATCCAGAGCATCTGGGTACTGCAACCAGCAGCAGTAATATATTTTGCCTCTGTAATTGATAATGCTATAGTGGGTTGCTTCTTGCTGTACCACGAGATCAGATTGCCTCCCAAAAACTGACAGCTTCCAGAAGTGCTTTTGCGTTCAACTCTATCTCCAGCAAAATCAGCGTCACATAAGCCTACTAATTTATATTCATCAAATCTTCTATAACACAGACCAACATTAGTTGTACCTTTCAGATACCTCCGAATTCTCTTAACAACAGTTAAGTGAGATTCTTTAGGATCTAATTGGAACCTAGCACATAAACATACACGGAAGAGAATGTCAGGCATAGAGGCAGTCAAATACAGAAGAGAGCAAATCATACCTCTGTACAACTTCTGATCTGCCTTTTTACTTACCTATTCTTTTCCCAGAGTGCAAGTTGGATGCATAGGAGTCTTAGCTAGCTTACTCTCTGTCAGATTAAACTTCTTCAGAAGCTCCTTCACATACTTCGTCTGATGTATGTAGGTGCCTTGTGGAGTCTGATTAACTTGAATGCCCAGAAAGAATCTTAGCTCTCCCATCATGCTCATTTCAAACTTTGCCTGCATAGACTTAGCAAACTCCTTTCCAAGTGAAATATTTGTGGTTCCAAAAATAATATCATCAATGTAAATCTGACAGATTAAGATATCTTTCTTAATTTATTTATAAAAAAGAGTGGTATCAACCTTTCCTCTGATAAAATTATTTTCCAGAAGAAAATTACTCAGCCTTTCATACCAAGCTCTGGGAGCTTGTTTTAGGCCATAGAGTGATTTTTTTAATTTAAAAACATGCTCTGGAAATCTTTCATTTTCAAATCCAGGAGGTTGATGAACATATACTTCTTCTATTAAACCATTTAAGAAAGCACTTTTAACATCCATCTGATACAGAGTGATGTTATTCTGTGCAGCAAAAGAAATTAGCAAGCGTACGGATTCTAACCTTGCCACAAAAGCATATGTCTCTATGTAGTCAATACCTTCTTGCTGACTGTAGCCTTGAGCAACAAGTCTAGCTTTATTTCTGATGACTTCTCCTTGCTCATTTAACTTATTTCTGTAGACCCATTTTGTTCCAATAATGTTGAATCCTCTTGGTCTTGGAACCAGATCCCAGACATCATTTCTTGTGAATTGATTCAGCTCCTCTTGCATAGAAAGTATCCAATCGTTGTCTTGCAGAGCTTCATCTACAGAGGTAGGTTCAATAATTGACACCAGACTAAACAATGATGTCCCATTGGATTTGAGGAAGGATCTTGTTCTTATGTGATCATCCTTCTTTCCAATAATCATCTCCTCTGGATGAGAAGATTTGATTCTGGAGGATCCTTTCAGAGTTGGTTCTTTAGAAATAGTTAAGTTGTCCAGATGAGCAGATAATGGAGTGGAATCTGGAGTTGCTTCTTGTTGCGGTGGAAATAGGATCACAAACTATTAATTAGTTTGAATCACAATTCTTGATTCACAACCGCTCTTTGATTTATACGAAGGAAAAGGTCAAAAGAGGGAAAACCTATTTTTGCATCGTAAACACAATGCGGGGAAAGATCTAGGGTTCGGGGGTTGGTTAAATTTAGGGAAGGTATTAGCATCCTAAACTTCTGTAGTACTCTACAGGAACCTTTTGTGCAAATGTTTACTATTTGCTTTATTATTCTTAAGGTATATGTACAAAGGGATTAAAAGTGAGAAAAGAGACCTAAGGGGTTAATTCTAAGTTTACTCGGCAAGACATCGCATCTTGTGCCTACATATCCTTACGGGAATGGAATCAGAGTAACTGTAGTTCCCCTCAAAAGGGAGGTTAGAGACTTCTTGACTGTGGTCAAGGTCTCAAGGGGAATAAACGCATCTTAAGGACACGCTTACGTGGAGTGTAGAAACTCCAAATCTCTACGTTGAATTGTTAAGTTGTAATTAGGGTTAAATTAGGGATTCCACGGCGGGAAACCCTAAAATGAGCGCGACGGCTCTTTGACCTAATGCTAGGGGTAAAATTGTAATTTTGCCTGCGGCGAGGCATTTGTGAAAATTAGGGTTTGTAAGAGTTGTAAGGGTTTGAAGTTGAGGACTATTGGCGCGGCGACCAAAAGCTAGACCTAACCTTCGGATGTGAAATTAACTATAAAGATGTGATGAAATTAAATATACATACAACGGCAGAAAATAAAGTGCGGAAAGATAAATGCGACAATTGTCTCGCAAAATTACATCCCATAAGCAGTTACAAATATGATAACTAAATATAAAACCGAAAATAAGTTTCAAATTGAACATAATAGCTGCAAGAAACAAAACAAACAAAAATGTCAGTATGTGGGGTTAGACGAAAACGAAATCAAAATTGAACGAGAAACAAGCCGTATGAATTTTGGAGGACTTTTATGGTCTTTTTAACCAAGGATTTAAATTTGTGAAAAGAGAGATTAATTTTAATTAAAAGAGTTTTGAGTTTTAAAAAAAATTTATTAATAAAAAGTGAAAGTTTGGTTAATTATTCTAAAAAAGGAGTTTTAGTGATAATATTTTGAAAAAAAGATTTAATCATTAAAAAAACAATTGGTTTAATTTAAAAAATCTTAATGTTAGTTAAAAACACGTTTTACTTTAAATTTATAAAAAAAGTTTTATTATTTGAAAAAAAAACATTTGATTATTTTATTTAAAAAGAGTTTTAATTAATTTGAAAAAGGTTTTTGGTTATAAAAAAGAAAGGGCCTTCTTGATTTTTTTTAAAAAAAGGATAAACAAAATAAAATAACAAATGGAAAAACAATAAATAATAAAAAAGAGGGTTGGGCCGGTCATCACTCTTCTTCTCTCTGCTCTCTGAGTTTGCGTGTGTTCCTCTCCTTCTTGTTTGCCTCTCACGGATGTTATCTTCTTCTTCTTTTGCATGGCCGCCGATTTGTCTTCTTCATCTCTTTTTCCTGAAAAACATGAAAAGCAACACAAAAATTGTAATTATATTTTTTTGATCCTTACGGAATGATGATGGCCGATGATGCTTTGTCCTGAGGCTAGAGGATTTTTGACGGGGTTTGTTTGGATTTTACGAAAAAGTTCCTTCTTTCTTGTTATGATTTTCGTCCCCTTTATACTTGATTTTTAAATCTTTTTTAATCTCAGATTTAATTTGAATATCTCAATCTTTTTCAATCTCGGATTTGATTTGAGTAGATTTTTATGATGATTTCAGATTTGATTCAATGATGGTGATGCTGATTTTCTTATGATGATATGATCTGATTGATTTGATTTAACTCTATCTGGAATTCATTGGGATTGGATTAGATTAAAAAAGTGTTGAGATTTAAATTTAAAAAGTTAGCATAGAAGATAAGAGTTTCAAGTTAAATAAAAATTAGAGTTTTAAGTTTAAAAAAAATGAGTTAGAATTTTAAAATAAAAAAATATTTGAATGTTGGTTTTAAAAAATGTTAGAATTATTTTAAAAACTGTTAGAATTTAATTTTAAAAGGAATTTAGATCTTAATTTTAAAAAAAAGGATAGATTTAATTTATAAAAAAAAGGTTAGATTTAATTTTTTAAAATAGTTAGAAAAAAAGATTTAATTTTAAAAAGAAGTTAGAGAAAAAAAAAAGATTTAATTTTAAAAGGAAGTTAGAGAAAAAAAGATTTAATTTTTTTAAAAAAGTTAGAAAAAAGATTTAACTTTATAAAAGTTAGAAAAAAGATTTAACTTTAAAAAGAAGTTAGAAAAAAATATTTAACTTTAAAAAAGTTAGAAAAAAAAGATTTAGTTTTAAAAAAGTTAGAAAAAAAGTTTTAATTTTAAAAAGTTAGAAAAAAAGATTTAGCTTTAAAAAAGTTAGAAAAAAAGATTTAGCTTTAAAAAAGATAGAAAAAGATTTAACTTTAAAGAGGAGTTAGATTTTTATGTTAAAAAAGGTATTAGAATTTTATTAAAAAATGTGTTAGAAATTAATTTAAAAAAGGTTATAAAAAAATTTACTCTTAAAGAAAAGAAAAAAAAATTTGAATTTTAATCTAAATCCTAAAAGTTAGTAAGAAGAGCTTAAAATGATTTAAATAAATAAACTAAATAGAAAAAAAAGTTAATAAAAAACATTAGTAAAGTTATAAAAAAAATTTAATTAAATTATTATTAGTTAAAAAAACAAGATTAAAAAAAAAAGGTTAATTTATTAAGTTAATAAGAATTTAGAATAAAAATAAAAAAGAAAGGGTAAAATTTGGGGTATTACACTTCTGGTATCCAATCATTGTCATGCAGAGCTTCATCCACAGAGGTAGGTTCAATAATTGACACCAGACTAAACAATGATGTCCCATAGGATTTGAGGAAGGATCTTGTTCTTATGGGATCATCCTTCTTTCCAATAATCATCTCCTTTGGATGAGAAGATTTGATTCTAGAGGATCCTTTTAGAGTTGGTTCTTTAGAAATAGTTAAGTTGTCCAGATGAGCAGCTAATGGAGTGGAATCTGGAGTTGCTTCTGGTTCTTTAGCAGGAGCTTTGTTTACCTCTGATTCTTCAGAGTCTGTGAGAAGAACTTCTCGATCTGCAGAAATTTCAAACTGCTTTGGCTTTTGATTGCCAAGCTTATCATCAAATATGACATGAACTGATTCTTCCACAATCTGTGTTTCAGTATTGTATACTCTGTAGCCTTTTGAGCGTTCAAAATATCCAAGCATAAAACACTTTTGTGCTTTAGAGTCAAATTTGTTCAGATTATCTTTAGTGTTCAGAATAAAACAAATACATCCAAAAGGATGGAAATATGAAATGTTGGGCTTTCTATTCCTCCACAATTCATAAGGATACTTCTCCAAAAGAGGTCTTACAGAGACTCTGTTCTGAATATAGCACGTTGTATTTATTGCTTCTGCCCAAAATGTTTAGCCATATTTGTCTCATTGATCATGGTTCTGGCTATTTCTTGCATTGTTCTATTCTTTCGTTCTACAACTCCATTCTATTGAGGAGTTCTAGGACAAGAGAAATCATGTGCAATGCCATTTTCTTTAAAATATTTTTCAAAAGATTTAGTTTCAAATTCACCACCAGAAATCAAAAAATACAAAGTGAGACTCATCCTTGTGCTTTAAGAATTTTACCCATGTCCATCTGCTATAGTCATCAACGATGACAAGCCCATACTTCTTGCCTCTGATGGATGCATTTTTCAGTGGTCCAAACAGATCAATGTGCAGAAGCTCTAATGGTCTAGAAGTAGAAACAACATTCTTTGGTTTGAAAGTGGATTTTGAAAATTTGCCTTTCTGACATGCTTCACAAAGATCATCTGAGTTGAACTTCAACTTAGGAAGTCCTCTGACCAGATTGAGCTTGTTAATCTGAGATACACGTGTCATGCTAACATGTCCTAGTCTTCTATGCCAGAACCATTGCTCATCATTAACAGACATAAGACATTTAACATTTTGACTTTTCAATTCTGAAATATTTATTTTATAAATGTTGTTCTTTCTTTTACCATTAAATAGGATTGATCCATCTTTCTGACTAACAACTTTGCAACATTTTTTATTAAAGATAATATCATAAACATTGTCACTTAATTGACTTATGGACAACAAGTTATGAGTTAATCCTTCTACAAGCAGAACATTTGAGATAGAAGGGAGGTTACCATTACCAATTGTTCCAGAGCCAATGATCTTGCCCTTTTTGTTTCCTCCAAACTTCACGTCTCCACCAGATCTAAGTTCCAGACTTTGGAACATAGACCTTCTTCCCGTCATGTGTCGTGAGCATCCAGAGTCCATGTACCAAGGCTGGTGTCTCAACCTTGCTGCTAAGGACATCTGCAGCATAAATTATTTTATCCTTAGGTACCCATATCTTTTTGGGTCCTTTTGAGTTAATTGTTTTGAAGTTTTGCCTGAACTTCTGTCCATTAAAAGCAGTTGTGTTCTGATGCAGCTTAGGTTTATTAAAAATCGTGGTGTTTTTATCTGAACGTGTGTACTTTATGTCATGTGAGTGACCAAATTTAAAATGAGAATACAGAGGAGTATAATTGATAATTAACTCATCAACAGGTTTTGGATTTGATTCCTTCCCAGAAGATGATTCATATCCAATCCCTTTTCTGTTGTTCCTGCTCACACCATAGATCATAGAAGCCATTTTGCTTCTGTCTATGCTTCTGGACAGGAACCTTTGAAAACTATGGTCATACTCTTCTAAAATATTTTTAGAGCTAGACGTAGTATCTGTTTCAGATTTTTGTTGAGCTTTTTCCAATTCAATTTTAATTTGAAAATTATTTTCTTTCAGCTCAGCAATTTCTGATTTCAGCTGACCAGTCTCAGATGCAAGACTACTTTGCAGCTTCTTGTATTTGAGTCTGATCTTACTATATTTTTCACATATTTCAGATAAGCTTTCAATTAACTCAGCTCTGGTGAGATCAGCAAATACCTCTTCTGAATCTGATTCTGATCCAAATTCAGATGATTTTTCATGCTCCTCTATGTCAGCCTTTAGTGCAACGTTTGCACATTCGTCTTCAGACTCTGACGAGGCTTCAGAAGAATCTGAGTCATCCCAAGTAGCCATCAGGACTTTCTTTTTCTTCTCAAACTTTTTCTTGGGTTTATCCTTTTGAAGTTTGGGACAATCATTCTTGTAGTGTCCTGGCTCTTTGCATTCATAGCACACTACTTCCTTTTTGCTAGATCTTCTGTGACAAGAGGATTCTCCTTGGTGTTCTAGTCTTTTAAATTTTCTGAACTTCTTTTGCTTGTGCTTCCAGAGTTGATTTATTCTTCTGGATAGTAAAGATAGTTCGTCCTCATCTTCTTCAAGCTCTATCTCATGGCTTCTTAAAGAACTGATGAGTTCCTCCAGAGTGATTTTGTTCAGATCTTTTGAGAGCTTTAATGCTATGACCATAGGTCTCCACCTCTTTGCTAAACTTCTGACTATCTTCTTTACATAATCAGAAGTGGAGTAGCCTTTGTCAAGAACCTTCAATCCAGCAGTCAGAATCTAGAATCTAGAAAATATGGTTTCTATAGATTCATCTTCCTCCATCTTGAAGGCTTCATACTTTTGAATCAGCGCTAGAGCCTTCGTTTCTTTCACCTGCGTGTTTCCCTCATGCGTCACCTTTAAGGACTCAAACATGTCATGCGTTGTATCTCTATTGGTGATTTTCTCATATCCAGTATGAGATATAGCGTTCAGCAGAATTGCCCTTGCCTTGTGGTGATTCCTGAAGTCTTTCTTTTGTTGATCAGTCATTGATTTTCTATCAATCTTTTTACCTTCACCATTAGTGGGGTGAGTGTATCCATCAATGACTATATCCCAGATATCAACATTATAGCCAAGAAAGAAGCTTTCAATTCTGTCCTTCCAATTATCGAATTTTTCTCCATCAAACATAGGAGGCTTTGTGCTGATTCTGTATTTCTCTTCATATTTGTTGTTCAACCCAGCGTTAGTGTTGTTTGAAGATTCAACCATAGTAAATCAAAGAGTTTTCCAACCGGGTCTTTTCTCTGTCACTGTTAAGTGATAGCACTCAGAACCGTGCTCTGATGCCAACTGAAGGAAGGAAAACACTGAGAAGGGGGGTTGAATAAGGGTTTTCAAAAACAAATAAGGCAATAAAAATAACAGGTATTTTTATACTGGTTCGTTTGAACTCAAACTACTCCAATCCACCCGACCAAGGTGATTTCACCTCTTTCAAAAGAGGACTTAATCCAATAATCAAAAACTAATTACAATCTTTTCACTAAGACAAACTTGTCTTAGTCTTCTCGAGAATACTGACCACAACTTGGTCTCTCAAGGATCTTTTACAAAGTAATACAATAAAGTGTGTTTAAGTGCTTCTTAGAAAAGCTTTTTCACAACAATGATTTAACACAAATGAAGATCAATGAAACTTTCTATTTGCTAATATGAAGTTGACTTGGAAGTGATAGCAAAATAGGATTTTCTTTTCAGCAAAATAGTATGTTCGTTGTAGAATGATGTTATATTGTGAATTACTGTTGAAGACTTGTTTAAATACTTCACACCCATTTCTCAAATAGCGTGCACATGTTTTTTGTCTTCTTTGACTATTTCTTTCCAGGAGAGGAATGTTCAGAGATATCCTTTTTGTACTGAAATCCTGTCCCATACATAAAAGACAATGAATTTTGTAACGCCCCGATTCTAATTTTCCCATTTTTGTTGAGTCTTTTATTTTACTTGGGTGATATTATTTTATTTGTGGAATTGGTGTGTTAATATGTTATGTTTGCATATTATATTATTTTATTGTTTTTGAGAGTTTTTGGGAAATTAAGTTGGAGGGTATTTTAGATATTTCTTAATTAATGACAAGTTAGATATTTTGTGAGAAAATGAATTAGTAGATATTTTGAGAGAGAAAAAGAGATAGAAAGAATTAGAATAGAAATATATATAAGAGAGAGAAGAGAGAAAAGAAGGAAAAGGAGAGAAAGAAAGAGGAAGAAGAGAAAAGAGGAGAAAAAGAGGAAAGCTTGGAAATTGTCAAGAACAACTTCTAGGAATCGTTTCAATCGGGTAAGGGTGTGAAATCTTATTATCTTATCAATGTGTATGATTATGTATGTGTTGTTTGGATTGTTTGGGTTGTTTTTCTACATTTTCCAATTTAGGTCGAAATTGGTAGAATCGATAGAAACTGATGTTTTAACGGTTAAAAATTGGAATAAATTGCGTAGTTTAGTCGAGGATTGTTAGGCCGAGACTATTGGAACTGGTTTGGTTAATTTTGGGTGTTTTATGAACTTCTGATGATTTTTAGACAGTTGGGGTTTTGAGTAGCGCAACGTTCGCTAGGCGAGTGTCTGGCGATTGAGAAGGGTTCGCTAGGCGAGAAACCCAACGAGCTACCAACGAGCGTTTCAAGGCTTGGACAGAACCAAAATGGCCCTTATTCGCTGTGGCGGGGGAAGTCGCGAGGTGCTCGCTAGGCGAGCAGCCCAGCGAGTTGGTAGCGAACACTTCCAGTAGCTAATTTCAGTCTTCGCGAGAAGGTTCGCTAGGCGAGCCAGTAGCGAGTGGTTCGCTAATGACCTCGCTAGGCGAGTATTCCAACGAGCGTGACAATAACTTGTTTTCTTTGTTATTTCCATCCAATGTCGATTCTTTGATTTGGTTGTGATCGATCTTCTTCCGAACGTGTAGTTTGTGTGCTGTTATATGATATGATGTGGGTAGCCGTATGGCGTGAATCTTAGATTGTGAATTGTGGCCTTTTGGCAAATATATGCATGGTTTAAATTAAACATAAATGCATGGTGAGATTGATGTGAATATGTATACATTGTATGTGATGGTATGAGATTAAGGCATGCAAATATATTTTTGAATATGTATGCATTTCAAGAGTGTCATGAGTCATTTTGCATGTGAAGCATCATGATGTGCATTCTTGTGTTGTGTGATTCTTATGAGAATCTGCTGAACGATTGTGTGCCCATGTGGCGTGTGAGCAATCATATTGTGTGCCCATGTGGCGTGTGAGCAATCCATAAATATTGTGTGCCCATGTGGGGTGTGAGCAATGGGTAGATATCATCGTGTGCCCATGTGGGGTATGAGCAATGACTACAAATGATTGTGTGCCCGTGTGGAGTGTGAGTAATCGGATTGTGTGCTCGTGTGGGGTGTGAGCAATCCATAAACATTGTGTGCCCATGTGGGGTGTGAGCAATGGGTGAACATCGTAGGCCTGATGGGGAGTTACATTGGTAACAAGCGATGGTTCCAATAAGTTCCTGAGTGAACTTGAGATGATTGAGTCGGTACCGCATTTGCATCTGCATAGAGTCGTGAGTCGGTCGCTATGATTTGCATTTATCATCTTTATATGGCGCATTGGTGGATAAGCATAACATGTGCATGTTTATGTGGAATGATGAGAATTGTGGATGTATCCATGATGAATATGCTTGGTGATTATCCATATATATTTATATATACATTGTGATGTATATGAGTGAATTGTGATGAATTGTGGTGAGAATGAAGAATATGTGTATTTTATGCTATATATAATTATATGCATTGTTATTATGATAATATTTCTCACCTTTCTGCTGTTTTTATGGTGCTCTATGAGGCATTGTAGAGTAGGTTGGCTGGAGGTCTTTTTGTGAAGCGTGTCTTCATCTTTTGGTCGGTCGGCTCTGATATGTAGCACCGGGTAGCTAGGATTGTGTATGATTCTTTTTGTGATACATTTGTATATGTATCTGGATGTTGAATGTTTGTGAAAACATGTATTATGTTGTTGAATCATACCGGATGTACATATATGTTTATATGTTTGATGTTATTCAATGTTTAGATTTTCCGCTTTTATTCTAAATATTGACATGTGGGTGTAAGGACTAAGTTCCTCTGTTGCAAGTTACCCCACTGTTGCATATCTTTTGTTGAGCAGATGTTGTATGTTTTAATTTCACGTATAATGTGACATACCTCTTTTATACCATGTCTATAATTATAATCTGATGAAATTTATAATATGTGCCTAAATGATTATGTGATTATTTGGGGGTATAGAAAGGGGGTGTTACATTAAGTGGTATCAGAGCTAGTGTTGAGTCAGTTGTGTCTGTCTTGTTGTTGTGTTGGTTGAACGGTTGTTTAACCTTGTTGTTATTTTTGGGAATGGTCAGAATATGGCTGGTCGTAATGACAATGCGATGGTTGCTGCTTTAGAAGCAATGACCAGAGCAGTGCAAGGATTGTGCGGAGGGGAATAAGGTGATACTTGGGTCTCACATGCTGAAGGAAGAGGCCGATGGTTGATGGGTCGGTATGCGTCAAGTTCTTGAGGTGGATGATGAAGAGATAACTTGGGATTTATTTCATACTGAGTTCTTGAGGAAGTATTACCCTGAAAGTGTGAAAGGGAAGAAGGAGATTGAGTTCCTTGAACTGAAACAAGGTAGTATGTCCGTGGTGGACTATACTGCTAAGTTTGTGGAGTTGGTTCAATTCCATCCTCATTATGTTGCAGTTACTGCTGAGTTCTCGAAGTGTATTAAGTATGAGAATGGTTTGCGTTCTGAGATTAAGCAAGCCGTGGGATATCAAAGGATAAGACGGTTTACGGATTTGACGGAATGTTGTAGAATCTTCGAGGAAGATAGCAAGGCTCTTTCTACACATTACAAAAGTTTGAATGAGAGGAAAGGGAAGCAACTAGCTAGAAGTGGACCTTATGTGACACCTGTGGATAAGGGCAAGTATAGGGGAAACTTTGATAAGAGATCTAGAGGAGGAGGTTCCGGTTCCGTTAAGTGTTACAAGTATGGTGGAATGGGTCATAAATCTTTTGAGTATGGGAAGACAGTAGCGAAATGTTCTAACTGTGGAGGCCTTAGGCATGCTACTACTGATTGTAGGAGGAATGTAGTGAAGTTCTATAATTATGGAGAAGTGGGTCACATTAGTACTAAGTGTACTAAGCCGAAACAAGCTCAAGCGGGCGGAAAGGTGTTTGCATTAGCTAGGTCAGACACTACTAGTGCAGATCGTTTGATTAAAGGTACATACTTTATTAATAGTACACCTTTAGTTGCTATTATTGATACTGGAGCGACTCACTCGTTTATTTCTCATGAGTGCGCTAAGCGTTTGAATTTGTTCGTGACTTCTTTGGGTGGTGACATGGTAATTGAGACTCCCACTTCAGGGTCGGTAACTACATCTTTGGTGTGTGTAAGTTGTCCTTTGACCATGTATGGTAAAGACTTCATTATGGATTTAGTGTGTTTGCCGTTGGAGGTATTGGACGTAATATTGGGTATAAACTGGTTGCAATTTAATAGAGTTCATATAGATTGCTATCATAAGTTAGTGAGGTTTCCTTCTTTGGGAGACGATGAAGATGAGAGTTTCCTATCCACTAGAGAGTTGAAGAAACTTTTAGCGGACGAAGCTCAATTGTTCGGTTTGTTTGCATCATTGTCGGGGGAGAGTAAAGTTGAGCTCGATGTGTTCCTAGTGGTGTGTGATTTTCTAGAAGTGTTTCTGGAGGAGATTAAGGACGTATTGCCGGAAAGAGAAGTTGAGTTTTCTAGTGATCTAGTTCCGGGTACTAGACCAGTTTCGATGGCAACGTACCATATGTCGGCATCACAGTCGGTAGAATTGAAGAAGCAATTGAATGACTTGTTGAACAAGAGATTTGTAAGGCCAAGTGTCTCTCCTTGGGATGCTCCGGTATTGTTGGTAAAGAAGAAGGATGGAAGTATGCGGTTATGCATTGATTATCGACAATTGAACAAGGTGACAATTAAGAACAAGTATCCGCTTCCAAGGATTGATGATTTGATGGACCAATTGGTTGGTGCGCGTGTTTTTAGCAAGATTGATTTGAGATCAGGATATCACCAGATTCGTGTGAAAGAAGAGGATATTCAAAAGACCACTTTTTTAGGACACTGTATGGCCATTACGAATATTCCGTGATGGCATTCGGGGTTTCTAATGCGCCGGGTGTGTTTATGGAATACATGAATCGTATTTTTCATGAGCAGTTGGATTGTTTTGTGGCTGTGTTCATTGATGATATTTTGATTTACTCTAAGTCTCAAGAGGAACATGAAGAGTATTTGCGGATTGTGTTGCAAAATTTGAAAGAGAAACAATTGTATGCTAAGTTATCAAAATGTGAATTTTGGTTGTCGGAAGTAAGTTTTCTTGGACATGTTATTTCCGGTAGTGGTACTAGTGTTGATTCGTCCAAGATTGATGCGGTGATGCAATGGGAGACTCCTAGATCGGTTACAGAGATTCGAAGCTTTTTGGGCTTGGCAGGTTATTATCAGAGGTTTATTGAGGGATTTTCGAAGTTGGCACTTCCGTTAACGCAATTGACTTGTAAAGGAAAGGATTTAATTTGGGATATCAATTGTGAAAAGAGTTTCATTGAGTTAAAAAGAAGGTTGACGACGGCGCCGATCTTGATTTTGCCGAATTCGGCGGAACCTTTTGTGGTTTATTGTGATGCTTCTTTGACAGGTTTGGGTGGTGTTTTGATGCAAGATGGAAAAGTTGTGGCTTATGCTTCAAGACAATTGAAAGTGCATGAAAAGAATTATCCTACGCATGACTTGGAGTTAGCAGCTGTGGTGTTTGTTTTGAAAATTTGGAGGCACTATCTTTATGGAGCAAGATTTGAAGTTTTTAGTGATCACAAGAGTTTGAAATATTTATTTGATTAAAAAGAATTGAACATGAGACAAAGAAGGTGGTTAGAACTTTTGAAGGATTATGATTTTGGTTTGAATTACCATCCGAGTAAGGCAAACGTGGTTGTCGATGCTTTGAGTCGGAAGTTGTTACATATGTTCGCATTGATGATGAAAGAATGGGAACTATTGGAGAATTTTAGAGACTTGAGTTTAGTTTGTGAAATGACGTCGAGAAGTGTGAGACTTGGTATGCTACATGTTACAAATGATTTTCTTGCAACCGTATGTAAAAAGCAAAAGTTGGATTTGAAGTTCGTTTATTTAATGATGAATGAGAATAAGGATTTCAAGGTTTGATAATTTTGGAGTTTTGAGATTCCGTAGTCGTGTTTGTATTCCTGATGATACAGAGTTGAAAAAGATGATATTGGAAGAAGGACACCGAAGTAACTTAAGTATTCATCCGGGAGCGAATAAAATGTATCAAGATTTGAAGAAAATATTTTAGTGGTCCAGATTAAAGAGGGATGTAGCTCAATTTGTGTATTCATGCTTAACTTGTCAAAAGTCGAAGGTGGAACATCAAAAGCCTAGTGGATTGATGCAACTGTTGGACATTCTGGAGTGGAAATGGGATAGTATATCGATGGATTTTGTTACGGGTTTACCGAATATGCAAAGAGGTCATAATGCTATTTGGGTAATTGTTGATAGGCTTACTAAATCTGCTCACTTCATTCCGATTGATATTAGTTATTCTTTGGAGAAGTTAGCCGAGATTTATGTTCTTGTGGTTGTGAAGTTACATGGAGTTCCTAAGAGTATTGTATCAGATAGAGATCCTAGATTTACATCGAGGTTTTGGGAAAGTTTGCAAAAGGCTTTGGGTTCTAAGCTAAGATTGAGTTTGGCTTATCATCCGCAAACGGATGGTCAAACCGAGAGGACAATTCAATCGTTAGAGGATTTATTGCGTGCTTGTGTGCTCGAGCAAGGTGGTGCTTGGGATAGTTATTTGGCGTTGATTGAGTTCACCTACAATAACAGTTTTCATTCAAGTATAGATATGGCACCATTTTAGGCTTTGCATGGTCGGAGATGTCGAACACCTTTGTGTTTGCATGAAACTAGCGAGAGGTCGATAGTTGGACCGGAGATGGTACAACAAATGACAGAGAAAGTGAAGTTTATTCGGGAAAATATGAAAGCTTCTCAAAGTAGGCAGAAGAGCTATCATGACAATAGAAGGAAAGATCTTGAGTTTCAAGAAGGCGACCATGTGTTTTTGAGAATTACACCGATTACGGGTGTGGGTCGTGCTTTGAAGTCGAAGAAGTTGACTTCTCGTTTTATTGGTCCGTATCAGATTACCGCACGAGTTGGTGTTGTGGCTTATCATGTAGCGTTGCCTCCGAATCTTTCGAATTTGCATGATGTATTCCATATTTCACAACTTCGGAAGTATGTTTCGGATCTATCACATGTTATTCCTATGGACGAGGTTGAAGTAAAAGATAACCTTACAGTTGAAGCTTTACCGGTTAGGATTTTAGACCGTGAAGTCAAGAAGCTGAGAGGCAAAGATATTGCGCTTGTGAAAGTAGCGTGGAGAGGTGCTTCGGAAGGCAATATGACTTGGGAATTAGAGAGTGGGATGCGAGAGTCGTATCCGGAGTTGTTTGAATCAGGTAAGATTTTCGAGGACGGAAATTTCTAAAGTAGGGGAGAGTTGTAACGCCCCGATTCTAATTTTCCCATTTTTGTTGAGTCTTTTATTTTACTTGGGTGATTATTATTTTATTTGAGAAATTGGTGTGTTAATATGTTATGCTTGCATATTGTGTTATTTTATTGTTTTTGAGAGTTTTCGGGAAATTAAGTTGGAGGGTATTTTAGATATTTCTTAATTAATGATAAGTTAGATATTTTGTGAGAAAATGAATTAGTAGATATTTTGAGAGAGAAAAAGAGATAGAAAGAATTAGAATAGAAAGATATATAAGAGAAAGAAGAGAGAAAAGAAGGAAAAGGAGAGAAAGAAAGAGGAAGAAGAGAAAAGAAAAGAAAAAGAGGAAAGCTTGGAAATCGTCAAGAACAACTTCTAGGAATCGTTTCAATCGGGTAAGGGTGTGAAATCTTATTATCTTATCAATGTGTATGATTATGTATGTGTTATTTGGATTGTTTGGGTTGTTTTTCTACATTTTCCAATTTAGGTCGAAATTGGTAGAATCGATAGAAACTGATGTTTTAACGGTTAAAAATTGGAATAAATTGCGTATTTTAGTCGAGGATTGTTAGGCCGAGACTATTGGAACTGGTTTGGTTAATTTTGGGTGTTTTATAAACTTCTGATGATTTTTAGACAGTTGGGGTTTTGAGTAGCGCAGCGTTCGCTAGGCGAGCGTCTGGCGAGTGAGAAGGGTTCGCTAGGCGAGCAACCCAGCGAGCTACCAGCGAGCGTTTCCAGGCTTGGACAAAACCAAAATGACCCTTATTCGCTGTGGCGGGGGAAGTCGCGAGGTGCTCGCTAGGCGAGCAGCCCATCGAGTAGGTAGCGAACACTACCAGTAGCTAATTTCAGTCTTCGCGAGCAGGTTCGCTAGGCGAGCCAGTAGCGAGTGGTTCGCTAATGACCTCGCTAGGCGAGTATTCCAGCGAGCGTGACAATAACTTGTTTTCTTTGTTATTTCCATCCAATGTCGATTATTTGATTCGGTTGTGATCGATCTTCTTCCGAACGTGTAGTTTGTGTGCTGTTATATGATATGATGTGGGTAGCCGTATAGCGTGAATCCTAGATTGTGAATTGTGGCCTTTTGGAAAATATAGGCATGGTTTAAATTAAACATAAATGCATGGTGTTGCGGTGAAAATTTGATATCAAGCTATTAATTAACTTGAACCTTATTTCTTTTACAACCGGACTTTAATTTATCCAAAGGATAGGTCTAAAGAAAGAAAGAACCTTTTTCGCGATGTAACGACAACGCTTAAGAGATTCGGGGGTTGGTTATATCTAGGGAAGGTATTAGCACCCTAAATATCTGTAGTACTCTACAGGAACCTTTTGTTTAATTACTTGCTAAGTTGTGAAATATGCATTATGGTTTAAATTGGGAATTGGGATAAAAATAAAATAAAGGCCTAAGTGGTTTTCTAAGTTTGCTCGCAAAGGCGTCGCACCTTTTGCCTACGTATCCTGACTAGGATAGAATCAGAGCAATCGTAGTTCACCTCACGAGGGGAAAGAACTCTTGATGATGATCAAGGTTCAAGGGGGGAGCAAACATGACAATGTTTGTGTGGAGTTTGACAAAACTCCCTAGTCTAAATTAAAAGGGGAAGTAAGAAATCATGACGATGATTCTTACACAGAGTTGACGAACTCTTTCCTAGGGTTCTAGTTGAAGAACACTCCTAGTATGGGTGGGTTTCTTAGACTTCAAGCAAAGTCTAGAGGTTTTTTAAAAATGACTTAACAAAGTCAAAGGGAAAACAAAGATTTTGGTCCAAGACATTGACAGTCAAGTGGATAGACCTTCCTTTGGAGGGACAGTATTGTCGGCAACTAGACGAAAGCTAACAAGCTTCATCACTTAGGGACAAAAATAAAATACAAACGTCATACAAGAGCAATCATGGTGACAACCAATGAAAAATATTAAAGATGAAGAGCAATGATAACAATCAAAGCAGATGATTAGTACGAAAACTGTGACGACAGATCGCACCTGGAGTACAATTAACAAACAGATGAGATAGGCATGATAATAATTCAAAGAAAAAATCCTAACATGTTTACAAACATGTATAGGAATAAGAACAATCAATTTTCACAAAGAAAAACAAGTGGAACCCTTTAAACTTTCATCTGCAACAGCTAGGGTTAGTACTGTCAATATGACAAGTTGCACATAGTCAAGCATGGTGAAAAATTAATCAAACATGGAAAATAAAATTATGACATGAAATTACACATTAAAACAAACACAATGAAAAAAGAATGGGTGAAAAATGATAAAAAAATGAGAGAGTTATGATTTTTTGAAGTTTCATGTACAAAATGAAAAAAAAAGTGGCAACAAGGGTTATCACAAGGATCGAACCCATGCCAAGAACAATACGCGCGCAAGCTTCTACCGCTGGGGCAGCCATACATCCATTAATTGAAGCGCAAGGATAAATATATAATGTGTGTTTTCATTCATGGCTGGGCAAAATAGAAGTGTTTTTCAAGGATGCAAAAGGGGTCATAACTCCCTCAATTTTTTGAGTTTTTGGACAAACTTTATATGTTTTTGGGGTAGAAAAATGTGAGGATTAACATGGTGGTCTTGGTTTTTTGAAATTCATTTCCTATTAAAAAACCCGATAGGGTGTTTGATTATGTTCAAAACTTGCAAAATGGTTGTAACAGCTTGATACACTCACTCTTAACTTCAACTAAACATCCACACATAACACTTAGATGATACATAAGCAAACACAAATACTTTCAAGGCCAGGATGTTCTGATATTGGAAAGTCACATTTTATTTGCAAATGAACATAAAAGCAACAATGTAAGACAGTATAATTTTCAAGTTCCAAAGCAATTCAGTCAAAAGTGAGATTTTGAACACATTCCAAATATGATTTCAAGTGTGTGTATGTGAAAAAATTGGAACTGGAACAAGTGTAGGAATATTTGGCTTTCAAGTTGCATTCCTTGTGTGTGTTAGTTCATGAGATGGTGTAACTTAGTGTCCAGGCCAGTTTTTGTGTTTTGGTTCACTTATACATGTTACATATGATCACACTAGGCTATTAGAACACAAAAATATCAAAGAAAATCAAACATTCCAGATCTGGTGTAGCACATGCAAGCATGTAAAAAAAAGCAATTTATGAGTGAATTCTTGGTGCAGTGTTTTTCTTCATCAAATCAGTGTTCTAACATATTACAAATGAGTCATATGAGGTGTGTGTGGTGTAATTTCAATGAAAATTGAGTTGGTGCAAAAAGTGTCAAGTTGTGTGGATGTTTTTGTGACATTCTTGCATTTTGAATGTGATTCTTAGTTCTAATCAATTTAAGCTTCAAACAAAAATGCAAACATATTCTAATTAACCAATATGAGATGGTGGAACAAGCATTTCAATTTAAAAACAAACAGTTGCAAAGATGGTACGTGACATGCTCTTTTTGTGAAAAAGTGATCCTTTGAAAAGTGATTTTTTGTGACAGTGGTTTTCAGTGGGAAGTGAGCATACCAACACATTTCAAATGGCCATTATGATGTGTGTGTGTGTGTGAAGTGAGTTTAAGGAAAAACAAGTTCTATGCAAAAAAACAGCATTGTGAGTGACTTGTCCTATTGTGAATCTTGGTGTCAACATGTGAAATTTGATGCAAGACAGCAAAACAACAAACCAATCACATAGGCATGTTCAGAATGATCATACAAGCATGTTGAGATGAGAAAAACAAACACATCATGTGTTATGCCAAGAATGTCAATGTTGTGACTTAATGTGGGTTGATATGAATGTGTCAACAAGTGTATTTTTGATATTATGCCCAAGACAGCCAAGTAAACATACAAGCATCTTTAGAATGTGTATTGAGACATGTTAAAAAGGAGAAAGTAAACCTGTCCTGCTCTAGACCAAAAATGATGTTCCTACTGCTAATGCATAAAACAAATTAATGACAGCACCAAAATTATGAGCAAAACATGGCAAGAACAAGTTCAATGCTTGAGTTGATAATCCTTCATTCAAACCAAACATCATGAAAGCATACATGGATGATTTTCACACATTCTGTGTAGCTAGCAAAACAAATTATTTGCAACAGATTTTAACATGATATTGATCAAGACATCATTAGTTCATTGAGCAAAAAGTTGGTTTTAAACAAAATGAAAGAAGTTGAGCAAGGTAGGAGGGATTAAAACATGACATACATCCAGTATCATAGTAAAAGATCCAAGCATAATGAGCATAATGAACCAAAATAAAACAGCATAATAAGACAAAACAAGACAGCATAATGAAACAAAACAGCATTGGATTCAAAACCAACCAAACCATGACAGTAAATTCAACATATTCCTCAAACGGTTTTGGCAGCATGCTATATAATCTCAACCCTCATGATCATCTTTCATCATGGACCAACTCATGTTCATTTTTAACAAAAGTTATATGTTCATCTTATACCAAGTGCTATGGCAAACCAACAATTGCTCATGGATTCTAAAACACACCATAATGCTCAAAATGTAAAATCATGAATGGATAACATAAAAACCAAGGTAGACATGCTACATACCTGTTGAAGGACCTGTTAAGCAAGCAAAAATTGTTGAGAAAACCAGAGATGATTGAATCCAAGTCTTTGCTTCAGCACCTTGCTTCAACTTTAAGTAACAACCACTTATAATGCCAAATGACAAAATATGAGCTTCTAATGATGGATGAGGGCTTGGACAGTTGAGATATATGGTATGTGAGGTGTATGAGTGATCAAAACCTCAAGAAAATGTTTGGAACTCTCTTTGGTGTTTTTTATGCTTTTGGTCAAAGTAAGCCAAGTACAATGTTGGCTTTTTGATTTCTTGAGATTTTTGGTGGTTCAAAGGGCTAGACACCTCCCATATGATATTTAGAGAGTGTATGGAGGGTTGTTGGGGTGTTTGAAAGGGTAGAAATGATTTTGAGCAAATTTCACTTCATGACCATTTTTGGTGTTTTTGTGAATTTTGTGTTTTTTGAGAATTTGATGCAAGATGAGGGAGTTGTGATGACAGAGCTTCTTTATGGTTTCTATCAGATGAATTGTGTTGGAAATGAGGTGAGGGGGGTCTCTATTTATAGGAAAATGGCTTGAGGTGCTTACTAGAGACTTTGCTTCACCATGAAGCAACCTTGAAGATATTTTGCAAAAACCCCTCTTGGAGGGTTTTGTCCATTGGTTCTGATACAAGGCCAACTTGTGGAGCCTAATGATGTATTTCTCAGACTCATAGCATGCTAGGAACCATAGGAAAGGGGCTGGATCAGATTTCACTTTCCACCTCATGCTTTGAAAAGTACACATTTTCAACTTTGGCAATGAAGCTCCAAATTTCAATTTTATGATGTTTCTATGAAAAATTTCTGTTCTAACATGCTACACACATCTTATATGTCACATACAACAAGTTATATCAAGAAAAAATGGCAAGTTTAGTGAAAGAAATCAGTTTTGAAAATTCAGCCAATGTGGGACTTAACATGTGAAACCTCCAACTTTGAATACATGTAACTTTCTGCTCATAACTCCTCTTGAGATGTTCTAGTACAATTTAGAAAGCCCTCACATAGCTCTAAAACATTCATGTTTGCCAAGAAATCAAAATCCAATTGGAACTAGGTGAAAAACCCCCTCAAAGTTGGCTGCACACAAGCTTTTAAAGTAAAAATAACTTAGAAATTTTTCTAAGTTATTTTCCCTTCTAAGAATGTTTTTGCTTCTATCTCAAAAAGTATGCATTTTTTGGTTGTGGACTAGTATGGGACTTTTGTAGGACTTATCAAGAGCTTCCAAATGAGATTCGAACCGACTCAATTGGATGTGTGGTTAAGGAGTTATGGTTTAGCCCTTTTCGAAACCCTAATTTCCCGATTTCTCGATTACTCTCTCATCCTTGATCCAATGATCATGAAAATTGATATGCAAGTCCATTATGACATGGACCTCAATCCCACCATTAAAACATCTTCCAACATCAAAGTCAAACCACAGTTGACTTTTCACTAGTCAAAAACCCTAATCGGGGCCTCCTGACTGCACTGTTCTTGATTCTGAAATGATTTCTTCAAATTGACTTCTCATTTGACTTTGATATCATCTTTGATTTCATTCCATGATTGAATTGGCCCAAATCATTGGTTGATCATTCCTTGGTTGTTTTGAATTTGTCGGTGCGAGAACCCTGATTCATGTGTAACTTGACAATAATGAACTTGCACTGATTTAGGGTTAGATAATTCATGATCATGCTTCTAAAAATGATAATGAGAATATAAGGGGTCAAAATTTGGGGTACAACAGTTGCCCCTATTTAAATATCTTCACTAGATGGGGAACGAGAGATGACAATCTTCGTTAAATCGCAGTGAAAGGTATTTAAATATAGATAACCGAAAATTTTGTCCCTTAGATCCGATGTCATGCTAAAGGACAAGTTATGATATGCCATGCACTCTAAATGATGCTTTATGATGCTTGAATGCAAACAACATAGACGCAACGATAAAACAGTAAAACAAACAGTGACAAATACAAGGACTTGACACAGGGGACTCGTACTGAAAAAACTAAATTAATAGTTCAGACATGACTGATAGCGTAAGAAGGAAAACTTCACGTGGGGAATAGGCAAATCCAATAAAGATGACAATCTTTTTGGAACAGAGGTACTCCAACGGGGAGAAGAATAGGCTTCTACTGGGGAAAAGGATATACTTTTACTGGGGAAATGGAAAATTAATTCCATCGGGAAAAGAGAATTAGGATTCACCGGGGAAGCGAGAGACTGGATACAACCTC
Organism: Lathyrus sativus; assembly: GCA_963859935.3. NCBI lineage: Eukaryota > Viridiplantae > Streptophyta > Magnoliopsida > Fabales > Fabaceae > Lathyrus > Lathyrus sativus. Next base: position 595,372,346 of record OZ012740.1, on the reverse strand, counting down.
ACTGGGGATGATCAGATGAGGAACTTCCTATAGTGAAGAGTTCAAACGGGATCTTCAGGAATGGACTAGAATCAAGACTAATCACACACGGAGGCCACTAATGACGACTATATCTCCAGGACTTGACTGGGAACATGGATTACTGGGGATACACCCTCAGTTTCTGCAAACAGTTCACGCAATGCTGGTAATTAATAGACTTCCTGGGGAATTGGTAACGACCCGAATTCCAAGCGATGCCAGTGATGACTGGTCTTTTAATGGTGATTGGTGACGACCAAATCAGGGTATCAATGACAGTTAGTTATGAAACAATGCCAGTTACGACTGGATTTTTAATGAAGATGGTGACGACCATGCTGGGGAGTACCAATGACGATTGGTTATACAAAAATGCTAGTGATTACTAGATCTTCTAGCTGGGGTGTTGGTAACGACCAGACGAAACAGATTCCAATAACGATTGGACTCTAGATGATGATACCAGTTATGACTGGGTTTCAAAGGGAAAAATTGGTTAAAACCTCAAGATACCAATGACGATTGGATTTAGGCAGTGCCAGTGACGACTGGACTTCATGGGGAGATTAGTAATGACTAACAAGATACCAATAATAATTGGAACAATACCAGTGATGACTGGATTCCCCGGGGAAAGGTTGGTAACGACCAAACCAAGAGGCACAAATGACAATATGACTTTTAAACAGTGCCAGTGACGACTGGACTTATACGTGGATTTGTTAGTGACGACTAACGAGATACCAATGACGATTGGATTTAGACAATGCCAGTGACGACTGGGCTTTAAAAGGACATGGATGGTGACGACCAAATGAATATCAACAACAATTGGTTTGAACAAAATGCCAGTTACGACTGGACTTATACTTGGAACTGACGTGAGCAATGACTTAGACTTCACGGGGATTGATAGATGTCACCGACTCGGGGAACAAACGAATCACACTGATCCCATGATGAGGGGTGTACGTAGACTTGGGAAAATAAACCCGAAGACCTACTGAGGAATAGAGCCTGTAGGTAGATTTTGCTGAGGTGAATTCAAACAGATGTCCAGAAATACTTCGCTGGGGAAAGAACCTTCATATCATCATAAGAAATTCTGAGGGTTAATCTTCAATCTTGGTAACCATACATGGCCAAAGGACTCTTTGTCGCTCAACTTGCTAGCATTTCATTGGGGAATGTAAATTCTGACTGTGCATCAAGACTCCTGCTACCCTGAAGTTTCGGGGGATGTATGATTTTCCTCGAGTCTTTCCACAAGTTAAAACATTTTGTAAAATATTTCCAAGTTATTATTATTTTTTTTCAAAAATTTGGACTTTAATGCTTTCAAAAACAATCGTTGACTAACGAACGGTATTTTGCATAACAAAGAAAATAAGGAACTGATAATTTGCACAAGAAAGAGAGGCTCAAAAGGCTGATTTTATTTAAAGGATGAAATCTTGCCAATGACAATATTCCATGGAAATTTTTACAAGTAAAATGGCAAAAGTGGATAAGGTTACATTGAATCCTGTGACCTAACTATCCCTAAAGACTAGAATTCTCCAAGATCCTTGCTTCTGACGAGAGCTGTTGAGATGAATCTTTGTTGAGTCTGCAGTGTTGATGGCTTTGTCTGATGCAGCGAAACGCCTTTGTCCCTAATTTTTGCCTGGATCGCCCTTTCAGGTTTTCAATCCATCGGGACGCTCATTTTTGCCTAAGCCTCCCCTTCGGGTTTTCAACTTAGCGAGCTTTTTGATTTCTTTTCTCTTTTTTCTTTTCTTCTTCTTTTTTTTTTACCCTAACTTTTGCATAAACCGTTCTTTTGGATTTTCCGGTTTATCGGGTACTTTTTAGGCGTAATATTTCCGAACTGCGTCAGTGTTTATCGGGTGTGTGAGTTGTTCTCCGTCCATGGTAGTAAGGACCAGTGAACCTCCGGAGAATACTGTCTTCACAATAAAGGGGCCATCATAATTAGGCATCCACTTCCCTCTTGCGTCTTTGTGAACTGGTAAGATTTTCTTGAGCACAAGTTCTCCTTCGCGGAACTCTCTGATACAGACCTTTTTATCGAACGCCCTCTTGATTCTTTTTTGATACAACTGGCCGTGACACATTGCAGACATGCGCTTTTCATCGATGAGATTCAGCTGATCAAATCTTTCTTTAATCCATTCTGCCTCTTCTAACTTGGTTTCCATGATGACTCTGAGGGATGGTATCTCGACCTCGATGGGAAGAACTGCGTCCATTCCATATACCAGAGAAAAGGGGGTTGCCCCTGTGGAAGTGCGGACGGAGGTTCGGTATCCGTGCAGGGCAAATGGTAGCATTTCATGCCAATCTTTGTAGGTTTTAACCATTTTCTGCAAGATCTTCTTGATGTTTTTATTTGCAGCTTCCACAGCTCCATTCATCTTTGGACGGTAAGGGGAAGAGTTGTGGTGTTCGATTTTGAAGTCATCACATAATTCTTTCATAACTTTGTTGTTCAGATTGGTGTCGTTGTCTGTTATAATTCTGCTTGGGATCCCGTAACGACAGATGATCTCCTTTTTAATGAAACGAGCCACTACTTGACGTGTAACATTGGTGTAGGATGCAACTTCAACCCATTTTGTGAAATAGTCGATGGCAACCAGAATGAAACGGTGTCCATTTGAAGCTTTTGGCTCAATTGCCCCAATCATGTCAATCCCCCACATAGAGAAAGGCCATGGCGACGACAGTACATTCAACAGTGTTGGAGATAGATGCATTTTGTCCGCGTAGATCTGACATTTGTGACATTTTCTGGCGTACTGAATGCAGTCGGTTTCTAAAGTTAACCAATAATAACCAGCTCTCAAGATCTTTTTGGACATGGCGTATCCGTTGGCGTGAGTACCAAACATTCCTTCGTGAACATCTTTCATTAACAAGTCCGCTTCTCTTTTGTCAACACATCTGAGTAAGACCATATCATGATTTCTTTTGTATAGTACACCATTGCTGAGGAAGAATTTGGATGCTAATCGTCTCAGTGTTTTCTTGTCAAGTGCCGTAGCATCTGTGGGATATTCTTGCTTCAACAGATAATTCTTTATATCATGATACCAGGGTTTGCCATCGGTTTCTTCTTCGATCATTTGACAGTAAGCAGGTTCTGTCTTGCGTTCAATTTCGATAAGTGTGCCATCATTGACATCTTTAGTTTTCCACATTGAGGCCAGCATGGCTAAGGCGTCGGCGATGTGATTCTCTGCTCTTGGAACATGTTTAAAGGTGATTTCATCAAAATACTTGATTGTTTCAACGATATAAGCTCTGTAAGGGATCATGTTTTCATGTCTTGTCTCCCATTCGCCCGTGACTTGGTAGATAACTAAAGCTGAGTCTCCACTGACTTCGAGATTTTTGATTTGGAGATCAATGGCTGCTTCGAGGCCAAGGATACATGCTTCGTATTCAGCAATGTTATTTGTACAATCAAAGTCTAGTCTGGCTGTAAACGGAGTGTAACCACCTTCAGGATTCATTAAGACTGCACCTACGCCATGTCCGCTATAATTGGAGGAACCGTCGAACATCATTTTCCACCAATTCTCTGTCTGTTGACCTTTGTCAGAACTTGTCTCTTCACAATCTGTTACTAACATGATATCTTCGTCCGGAAAATCAAACTTCAGAGGTTCATAATCTTCGACAGGTTGATCTGCGAGATATTCTGATAACACACTGCCTTTGATGTATTTCTGAGCCACATATTGAATATCATATTCTGATAGTAACATATGCCACCGGGCGAGTCTTCCGGTTTGTGCCGGCTTCTCAAAGATGTACTTTATTGGATCCATTTTCGAGATCAATAAAGTGGTGTGACAAATCATATACTGCCTCAAACGCTTAGCGGCCCATGCTAAAGCACAACAAGTCTTTTCTAGGAGTGAGTATCTGCTTTCACAATCAGTAAATTTCTTGCTCAGATAATAAATGGCATGTTCTTTCCGTCCGGATTCGTCTTGTTGACCCAGAATGCAACCCATTGAGTTTTCAAGCACTGTCAAATACATAAAGAGAGGCTTTCCCGGAACAGGTGGTATCAAAATTGGAGGTTCTTGGAGATAACCTTTGATTTTATCGAACGCGGTTTGACAATCAGAATTCCATACAACTGTTTGATCCTTTCGTAACAACTTGAAGATCGGTTCACAGGTAGGGGTCATATTGGAAATGAACCTGGATATGTAATTCAACCTTCCAAGGAAGCTTCTAACTTGATTTTCGGTCTGCGGAGCTGGCATGTCTTGGATGGCACGGACTTTGTCTGGATCCACTTCAATCCCCTTGTGGCTGACAATAAAACCGAGTAATTTTCCTGATCTGACTCCGAAAGTGCACTTTGCGGGATTCAACCTCAACTGATATTTCCGGAGTCTTTTGAATAACTTCAACAAATGTTCTAGATGGTCTTCTTCACTTTGAGACTTGGTGATCATGTCATCCACATATACTTCTATTTCTTTGTGCATCATGTCATGGAACAAAGCCACCATAGCTCTTTGATAAGTTGCGCCTGCATTCCTTAAACCGAATGGCATAACCTTATAACAATAGGTGCCCCATGGAGTGATGAAGGTTGTTTTTTCCATGTCGTCAGGATCCATTTTGATTTGATTGTAACCAGAGAAACCGTCCATAAAGGAAAACACTGCAAACCGAGCTGTATTATCTACCAAAGTATCAATATGTGGTAAAGGGAAGTCGTCCTTTGGACTGGCTTTGTTTAAATCTCGATAATCCACACACATCCTTACCTTTCCATCTTTCTTTGGTACAGGAACAATGTTGGCTACCCATTCTGGATACTTGGCCACTGCAAGGAAGCCTGCATCAATCTGCTTTTTTACCTCATCTCTGATTTTAAGAGCCATGTCGGGTCTGGTTCTTCTGAGTTTCTGTTTAACCGGCGGGCATTCAGGTCGGAGTGGTAGCTTGTGAACCACTATGTCTGTATCCAAACCAGGCATATCCTGATAAGACCAAGCAAACACATCTACATATTCTCTTAAGAGTTCCTTTAACTGCTGTTTTACTTCTGACCCTAGGGCTGCCCCAATTTTGACTTCTTTTCTGTCTCCCTCTGTGCCAAGATTAATGACCTCCAGATGTTCCTTGTGTGGTTGAAGCTCTCATCCTCTTTTTGGGCCAATCTTACCAGTTCATCAGGAATTTCACAGTCCTCATCCTCGTCTTCAGCTTGGTAAATTGGTGAATCAAGGTCAGGAGGAGATGCATGGTCACATGATTCAATGGGGTTATGGTCATCACTGCATGTTTGAAGGGTTTACTTTATTAAAACACACAATCAACAAATGCAACACACACAGAGAAAGAGAAAATTGTTTTTTTTTTTGTATTGCCATTTTTCTTTCAAAGTAAAAGCAAAAAAACGGTAAAGAAACAACACGAGGATTTTTAACAAAATAGTCCATTCTCATTGATATTTCTTTGAAAGCATGAGGCCCTTACAAAACATTCCTATAGCCTTGGGCACGGCTATGGAGATTTTAAAATAACAAAGAAAGAAAACAACAAATTACTTTAACTCGGGAAAAACTACAGGAACTTCGATAGCCTCCCAGTTGTTCAGAGTAGCTTCGTCATGATACACTAGCGCTCCTATGTCTTCACTTTCAAGATTTCCTTCCACGGCGTTAATTTGAAAACCGCCACTGATAAATATTTCTCGAACAGCCTTTGGCCGGCTGTTGTCATGCCTCGATTCTTCACTTTGAGTTGGTTTGTAACCCAACCCCTGGCGGTTCATCTTCGGCTTGACCTCAATGACTTCTCCCCATCCTGCGGGAGTGCCTTCTTCCATCGTAGCTTTGGCTCCTTGAGCAGATGCGAAAGTTGGACCACTTTTTGCCACCGTCTCCTCTATCATCACTGCGTTTGCTATTTCTAGTGCTTGGAATGATGTCTCTAGCGCGTCCTCTTCTGCTTCAATATACCGGAATGATGAAAGATTGCTGACCATTAATTCCTCTTCACCATGAACAATCACCAGCTTATCATTTACCACAAACTTCATTCTTTGGTGCAGGGTAGAAGTTACCGCCCCTGCTTCATGGATCCAGGGACGTCCCAGTAGGCAGCTATAAGCTGGATTTATGTCCATCACCTGAAATACAATGTTAAACTCATGGGGTCCCACCAAAATCGGTAATTCTACTTCTCCGATGACCGTTCTCCTCGAACCATCAAAAGCTTTTACAATTAATGAGGTTGGTTTCATCTCTGCCCCGGCATAGGCTAGTCTGGACAGTGATCTTGCGGGTAGCACGTTTAACGAGGATCCTGTGTTGACCAGTACTCGTGCCAAAGTATCTTCCTGGCATTTGATGGATATGTGTAGTGCACGATTATGATCACGTTTTTCCTTCGGTAACTCGGCGTCGCTGAAACTTAAAGTATTGCACGCCGTGATGTTAGCCACTACTGAATCAAACTGCCCAAGTGAAATATCCTTAGTTACGTGTGCTTGTCTCAATACTTTATGTAATGCTTCCCGGTGAGCTGGAGAATTTATCAAGAGTGACAAGATTGATATTTTTGATGGCGTCTGATGAAGCTGATCTATCACCTTGTAATCACTTCTTCGGATAATCCTCAAAAATTCATCATTTTCTTCTTCCGTGCTTGGAGCTTCTTTTCCTTTGATTACCACAGCAGGAATGACTTCTTTTGGAATAGCTACTGATTCTTTCGGTTGATAGATCCGACCGCTACGGGTCATCTTGCTAGTGTCGGCGATGTTGGTCACATCTTTCTGATTATCTGTCTGAACAACCTTTCTCGTTTCCTTGTCTACCACGGTCACATCGTACTTCCACGGAACAGCTTTTGTATTGTCATAATGGAACGGTCTCGGTTTTTGAACTACGATTGGTCGTGGTTGACCAATAGCAGCTCTGTTGAAAACTGGCCTTGCACCCCTGTTAAACACTGGAACTTTCTCTTTTTTCCTGGACAGGTCAAAAACTGGCTCTATTACAGAAACCTCTTCTTTCCTTCCCTTACCACATACTTGTAACATCCCCTCATTTATCAATCTTTGTATATCTTCCTGTATCCCATTACATCCACTGGAACTAACAGTACATTTTTCACATTTGTTATGAACACTTCCCAACAACCCTGCTTCTGTCAGCTTATCATGCAATGTCTTCAATGGCGTTCTGATTTTTGACACATCATTAATTATCTCTTCATCTGACTTTTCAATGGCATTGACCCCTCCATGGTTTGGCAGTGGGTTACTTTTGACGTTAGGTGGTACATCATCAAAGGACAGGATTTTCTTCTCCATCAACTCTCTTACCAGATGTTTTAAGGCAAAGCATCCTTCTAAGTCGTGGCCGGCAGCACCTTCATGGAAAGCACAATGGGCATTTGGGTTATAATGTGGAGATGTGGTATCCGGATTAAGCGGTCTTGTCGTGATCAACCCCTGATGGACCAAAGATGGATATAACTCAGTATACGTCATTGGTATTTGTGGGAGTGGAGGTTTTGTGGTTGGCCTCCGGTTCTGGTATTGTTGCCTGGGCTGTGGTACCCTCTGCTGCTGATTTTGTTGAAAGGGCGGAGCGTTGGGCGCTCGTTGATGCCCTTCCTGGTTTTGCTGAGACATGGGCGTTGGTCGCCCTGGTTGATAGTTTGAAGTGGAATGGTTGAATGCTGGGGTCACAGCTGCCACATATTGCTGAGGGGCATACTGTACCGGGTACACGGGTCTTTGTTGATGAAACGGTTGAACATAGTTAGGTTGGATTGGCTGGAAGAAACTTTGTTGAGGTGACTGATATTGCTGATATGGAGGTCTCATGGTACGATTTCTTCTTCCCATTACGGCATTTGTTTCACCTTCTTTCTTCTTGTGAAACCCACTGCTGACTTTCTTAATACTGCTGTTGTTAGAACTGCTGGAGCTGCTGGCTACCTTTCCACTTTTCATTCCCAATTCTACCCTCACTCCTACGGCCACAATGTCTGAAAAACTTGCAGACACACTGCTGATCATTTTCTCATAGAATTCTGGTCTCACTGTGTCAACAAACCAGTCTGTCAGTTCTTTCTCACTTAGAGGTGGTTCTACCTGGGACGCTGTTTCTCTCCACCACTGAGCGTACTCTTTGAATGACTCTGTGTTTTTCTGGGACATGTTCAACAATTGCCTTCGATCAGGTACCATATCCATATTATATTTGTAATGTTTCATGAATGCATCAGCCAAATCTTGAAAACTGTGGATCCTTGACTGATCTAGGCTTAGATACCATTTTGCTGGAGCTCCTTTCAGACTGTCTTGGAAGCAATGGATCATTAACTTGTCGTCTTCGACGTGTGCTGCCATTCTTCTATAGTACATGATTAAGTGAGTTCGTGGACAAGTAGGTCCTGAGTACTGATCGAAATTTGGGATTTTGAACTTTGGTGGTATTACTAGTCCAGATACCAAGCACATTTCTCTGGCGTCAGTGCCAAAGGTATCGTTTCCTTCCATCGCTCGGATCTTTCTCCCTATAGTTTCAACACTTTCCCTCAACTTCTCATGTGATTCATTCTCCTCTTCATACCCTTCGGGTCCTTCGTATACTGGTGGTGGATTATGAAAGATGGGGCGTGCTTGAACCTGAACTGTAGCTGGAGTGTAGATGGGAATAACTTGTGGAATCTCACCTCCCAAGGGAATTGTCTGTTGAGTGACTCTCGGCGGTGGCACAAAGCCTGGAGACAAACCATAAGGCGGTACATTTGCAATGGTTACAGCTGTCGGGATTGGTTCTGCAGTGATTTCAGAGACAACGGTGGCTCGAGTGTCCAACATTGCACGGATGACTTGTAAGGCTTCCTTGATCTGTCCCATGCCTCCTCGGAGCTCTCCGAGTTCATTGTCGATTCTGTCTACATCTAAGTTCTGTTCTTCCATCCTTAAGCGAGCTTGGGCTCGTGTGTTGTACTGATGGCGAGGTCTCAGTGTGATTCTGTTGACAAGACAGAGGGATGAGACTCGACTCAGGAACATGTATATGCAATGTTTATGAAACGCAGACATGCAAAATGCAGATTTTAAACATTCAAGGGAATAAAAGCTTTATTTGCAAATATTATAACAATAAAACAGACAAATCTTTATTGATAACATCTGGAGAGTTTACAACATCAAACGGGAAATGAAAATACAAGCTTCTACAAAATACGAAAAGCAACAACAATAGATTCTAGATTCTTCTGTTGGATGGTCCTTCATCTCCAGACTGATTCTTTCTTCCACCTTGACGTACCAATTCTTGAAGTTCTTCTTTCTCTTGCATAGCCTTGAAATACTTATTTCTCCACGTTTTCCCTTCTTTCTCAGCTTTTGCCAAGGCGGCTTTCAACTCTTCTACGAGGGTAGGCTTGGGCGAGTCAGGCTCAAAGCGGGTATAGAACATCTTCATTGCCGCTTCTCTCACCCATGATAGGTAAGATTCTGAAACAGTAGCGTTGTGGGGGCATAGGGCAGTTACTCCCCTTGTGTGGACATAACACCAAGCGTACGCAATTCGAGCCCTATAAGCGGGATTCTTCCTTTCCTCCAAGTAAAATTTTCTCAAATAGTCTGGATCTGGTTCATCTTCCATGGGGTGCCCCAACTGTCGACGGGCCAGAATAGGATTATAGCTGATGCAACCATTGACGCTGATGAGCGGTACATTCGGGAAATCTCCACAGATTTGGATCATGGAAATTCCTCCATACATAGGATCATACCATTTAATGTCTGAGTGTTTGAGCAACAGCAGCTTGTCTGTCCATGAGAGTCCATTTTGCTTATCCCAAATGGCTGGAATTTCTGACAAGTGTGAAATAAACCACTTGTGCAGGAGAACGGTGCAACATTCAATTCGTCCAACCCCATAGCGGTTCCTTCGGTGGAGGGTAAAATAAGTGTCGGCCAGCAAGGTAGGTACATGATTTTTGATCAAGAAGAGATTGATCGCGTCTGCGTCCACAAAATCACTAGCAGTTGGGAACAGGAATAGTCCGTAAATAAGTAACACCAGGATGGCTTCAAATGCTTCAGTATTTTGTGACAAGGCATAGCTCTGAGCCTTTTCGTATAGGAACATAGCTGAAATTCCATACAATCCTCCCTTAGCACCCATATGAGATCGCACTTCGTCCAACTCCAAATATGCGGCCTCTACAATTGCTCTTTCATTAGGAGTCCCCCCCTTCCAAAAAAGGGACTAGGAGTAACGCCTACTCCCATTAGGGCGGAATACTCTTCCAAAGTTGGTAGCAACTGATAATCTGGAAACGTGAAACAATGATAGGTTGAATCATAGAATTGCACGAGTGCGGATAACATCTCTTCATACACTTGAACTTCTAGTAATGACAGCATATTCCCATGTCTTTCTCTGAACGCCTCGGGGTCTTCTACCAAACTTACCAGTTTCTTCAAGTTCTCTAATCTTGGTCTTCGGAACATAACCTCTTCTTTCTTTCCAGAATCCATCCTATAATATCTGCAAAATAATCTTTTAGTTCCTTGAATGTTTAAAATAACAAGAATGCAACTTTAAATGCAAAAGTTTTATGGAACTCAGATTTACCAAAATATCCTTTCATTTCATTGGTTTTTCAAAGGGGTATTACAAAAGATTTTAGTACATCTTACAAAAGCCCTAACATTATAACTCAATATGCTCTAAAAGAAAATCCTCTCTCTTCTTGATTCTTCTAAGCTCTTCTTCCACCTGCGCTTTCTCAAGGATAAGTTTGTCTACCATAGCTTTCCAAGGAGTTGATTGATGGTGGGAATAAAATGCATCTTCCTGTGCCTTCCTCTTCTTGCTTGCAACTGCTTCCTCTTCTTTCGACTGGAGTTGTTTGCAGAGTTCCTCGTTCTCTTCCATAGCCACCTGATATTTGTACTTCCAGGATACCTCAGTCTGCTGTGACTTCCTCAGAGCAATCTTCAGCTTCTCTTCCTTAGACATGAAAATCAACGGTTGTTCTTCTATTAAGACCATAGGCTTTTGTGGAGGGTAAGGCATTTTCAACTGAATGGCCCTCTTTCGTACCCATTGGAGATAAGGTTCAAAAGAGATGCAGTTAGGTCTTCCCAAGTCCTCTTTTCCTTTTCTGTGTATATGCCCCCATGCTTTGAGAATTTCATCTTTTAATTCTGAAACTCCTATAAAGAAAATACCTTCTACGCGAGCGCTGCAAGGTTTGTCTTTCAGCGGATAACCAAATTGTCGACGAGCAATCACAGGGTTATAGCTGATTCCCCCATTTGTACCAAGGAGAGGTATATTCCCGAAGCTTCCACAACTATCAATGATTTTGATTCCATCATAACTACGGCTGTACCAGTCAATATCGGAGTGAGTAAGAGCCATAATCTTTTCAGACCACCATCCTTTGCTCCAAAAAGTATGGGCTTTGGGTAGATGAGAAACAAACCATTTATACAACAACGGAACACAACAGACGATCATTCCTCCTTTGTGAAGATTTCTTTGATGAACAGAGTGGTAAGCATCAGCTAGTAGAGTAGGTACTGGATTCTTCTTCAAGAATATTTTGAAGGCATTGAGATCCACAAAGTTGTCAAAGCTCGGAAACAGAAAGGTCCCATAAATAAGCAAGGCTAGAATAGCCTCAAAAGCATCCATACTCAAGTGATCGGCATAATACTGAGCCTTCCCAATCAAGAATTTTGCAGTCAGCCCAAAGATACCTCCTTTAGTAACCATGTTCTTTTGAATGTCTACCAACCTGATACGGGTGGCTTTAGCAATCTCTTCCTCTTTAGGGTCCTTCTCCATGACGGGAAAAGGAGATGCATCAAGGATGGGTAACCCAATCAGACAGGAATACTCTTCAAGTGTCGGCACTAACTGATAATCCGGAAATGTGAAGCAGTGATAAAGTGGGTCATAGAACTGGAGTAGTGTGGAAAGGAGTCCCAAATCCATTTTCTTCCTTGTTTTCAGTAGAGACAACAAATTCCTGTACCTGCTTTTGAACCCTTCTACATCTGTGATCAGAGTGCTCAACCTTTCAATCTCATCTATATTAGGGCTTTTGTAAGTGTACTTTATAGTTTTCTTTTTTCCATTGTCCATGATGTTCCTGATATTTTATAAATAAACGACTCTGAGTTCCATAAAAATTTTTATGACATGATGTTTATGGATGCATGAATGCACAAACACAGGTAATCACATATTCACAGATTTACATAAGTAAACAGACAAGGTCTTGGGTTTGGAGAATATGAGCAAGGAGTCAAGGTCTACCCTCCCCAAAGGTATGTACTAAGGTTCCCACAACTGCAGAACAAGGTTCTAAAAGAGTCCCTGGAGTCCTCGACCCATCTTTCGGATATCATCAATTTCCCAAATACTTGGTGGTCGATAATATTCTCAAGAGAGTCTCATCCAAGTGTAGTATCGCGTATCAACTACTTTGGAATTACTTCCTTATAGTCATCGCACTATATCCTAAGAAAGCCATAGTGGGGGAAAAGGTATCTTAAGGTCCTCAGTGTCATGGGCACCTATGTAGAAAGTAGCATTGTTTTCACGAATACTCGATCAACAATACTAGCTCTCTAAAGAGCCTCCACTGAGCGGTGATTTTCTCAAGTCAGCTTGGTCGGGAATCTACTCCCTATAAGCCTACTTGAATATATCACCTTCCTATCATAAGTACGCTTGAGCACGAGTGTAGTGCTGTCTCACCATTTCAAGTTTCCCAAACCATCAGAGCACAAATATATACAAGTATTCACAAATAGCAATTAGTTAAACAAAATAGGTTGAACCCTCAAAATAAAAGCAAAAGCGATGTCCCCAATGAAGTCGCCATTTCTGTTGCGGTGAAAATTTGATATCAAGCTATTAATTAACTTGAACCTTATTTCTTTTACAACCGGACTTTAATTTATCCAAAGGATAGGTCTAAAGAAAGAAAGAACCTTTTTCGCGATGTAACGACAACGCTTAAGAGATTCGGGGATTCGGGGGTTGGTTATATCTAGGGAAGGTATTAGCACCCTAAATATCTGTAGTACTCTACAGGAACCTTTTGTTTAATTACTTGCTAAGTTGTGAAATATGCATTATGGTTTAAATTGGGAATTGGGATAAAAATAAAATAAAGGCCTAAGTGGTTTTCTAAGTTTGCTCGCAAAGGCGTCGCACCTTTTGCCTACGTATCCTGACTAGGATAGAATCAGAGCAATCGTAGTTCACCTCACGAGGGGAAAGAACTCTTGATGATGATCAAGGTTCAAGGGGGGAGCAAACATGACAATGTTTGTGTGGAGTTTGACAAAACTCCCTAGTCTAAATTAAAAGGGGAAGTAAGAAATCATGACGATGATTCTTACACAGAGTTGACGAACTCTTTCCTAGGGTTCTAGTTGAAGAACACTCCTAGTATGGGTGGGTTTCTTAGACTTCAAGCAAAGTCTAGAGGTTTTTTAAAAATGACTTAACAAAGTCAAAGGGAAAATAGAGATTTTGGCCCAAGACATTGACAGTCAAGTGGACAGACCTTCCTTTGGAGGGACAGTATTGTCGGCAACTGGACGAAAGCTAACAAGCTTCATCACTTGGGGACAAAAATAAAATACAAACGTCATACAAGAGCAATCATGGTGACAACCAATGAAAAATATTAAAGATGAAGAGCAATGATAACAATCAAAGCAGATGATTAGTACGAAAACTGTGACGACAGAGCGCACCTGGAGTACAATTAACAAACAGATGAGATAGGCATGATAATAATTCAAAGAAAAAATCCTAACATGTTGACAAACATGTATAGGAATGAGAACAATCAATTTTCACAAAGAAAAACAAGTGGAACCCTTTAAACTTTCATCTGCAACAGCTAGGGTTAGTACTGTCAATATGACAAGTTGCACATAGTCAAGCATGGTGAAAAATTAATCAAACATGGAAAATAAAATTATGACATGAAAGTACACATTAAAACAAACACAATGAAAAAAGAATGGGTGAAAAATGATAAAAAATGAGAGAGTTATGATTTTTTGAAGTTTCATGTACAAAATGAAAAAAAAAGTGGCAACAAGGGTTATCACAAGGATCGAACCCATGCCAAGAACAATACACGCGCAAGCTTCTATCGCTGGGGCGGCCATACATCCGTTAATTGAAGCGCAAGGATAAATATATAATGTGTGTTTTCATTCATGGCTGGGCAAAATAGAAGTGTTTTTCAAGGATGCAAAAGGGGTCATAACTCCCTCAATTTTTTGTGTTTTTGGACAAACTTTATATGTTTTTGGGGTAGAAAAATGTGAGGATTAACATGGTGGTCTTGGTTTTTTGAAATTCATTTCCTATTAAAAAACCCGATAGGGTGTTTGATTATGTTCAAAACTTGCAAAATGGTTGTAACAGCTTGATACACTCACTTTTAACTTCAACTAAACATCCACACATAACACTTAGATGATACATAAGCAAACACAAACACTTTCAAGGCCAGGATGTTCTGATATTGGAAAGTCACATTTTATTTGCAAATGAACATAAAAGCAATAATGCAAGACAGTATGATTTTCAAGTTCCAAAGCAATTCAGTCAAAAGTGAGATTTTGAACACATTCCAAATATGATTTCAAGTGTGTGTATGTGAAAAAATTGGAGCTGGAACAAGTGTAGGAATATTTGGCTTTCAAGTTGCATTCCTTGTGTGTGTTAGTGCATGAGATGGTGTAACTTAGTGTCCAGGCCAGTTTTTGTGTTTTGGTTCACTTATACATGTTACATATGATCACACTAGGCTATTAGAACACAAAAATCTCAAAGAAAATCAAACATTCCAGATCTGGTGTAGCACATGCAAGCATGTAAAAAAAAGCAATTCATGAGTGAATTCTTGGTGCAGTGTTTTTCTTCATCAAATAAGTGTTCTAACATATTACAAATGAGTCATATGAGGTGTGTGTGGTGTAATTTCAATGAAAATTGAGTTGGTGCAAAAAGTGTCAAGTTGTGTGGATGTGTTTGTGACATTCTTGCATTTTGAATGTGATTCTTAGTTCTAATCAATTTAAGCTTCAAACAACAATGCAAACATATTCTAATTAACCAATATGAGATGGTGGAACAAGCATTTCAATTTAAAAACAAACAGTTGCAAAGATGGTATGTGACATGCTCTTTTTGTGAAAAAGTGATCCTTTGAAAAGTGATTTTTTGTGACAGTGGTTTTCAGTGGGAAGTGAGCATACCAACACATTTCAAATGGCCATTATGATGTGTGTGTGAAGTGAGTTTAAGGAAAAACAAGTTCTATGCAAAAAAACAGCATTGTGAGTGACTTGTCCTATTGTGAATCTTGGTGTCAACATGTGAAATTTGATGCAAGACAGCAAAACAGCAAACCAATCACATAGGCATGTTCAGAATGATCATACAAGCATGTTGAGATGAGAAAAACAAACACATCATGTGTTATGCCAAGAATGTCAATGTTGTGACTTAATGTGGGTTGATATGAATGTGTCAACAAGTGTATTTTTGATATTATGCCCAAGACAGCCAAGTAAACATACAAGCATCTTTAGAATGTGTATTGAGACATGTTAAAAAGGAGAAAGTAAACCTGTCCTGCTCTAGACCAAAAATGATGTTCCTACTGCTAATGCATAAAACAAATTAATGACAGCACCAAAATTATGAGCAAAACATGGCAAGAACAAGTTCAATGCTTGAGTTGATAATCCTTCATTCAAACCAAACATCATGAAAGCATATATGGATGATTTTCACACATTCTGTGTAGCTAGCAAAACAAATTATTTGCAACAGATTTTAACATGATATTGATCAAGACATCATTAGTTCATTGAGCAAAAAGTTGGTTTTAAACAAAATGAAAGAAGTTGAGCAAGGTAGGAGGGATTAAAACATGACATACATCCAGTATCATAGCAAAAGATCCAAGCATAATGAGCATAATGAACCAAAATAAAACAGCATAATGAGACAAAACAAGACAGCATAATGAAACAAAACAGCATTGGATTCAAAACCAACCAAACCATGACAGTAAATTCAACATATTCCTCAAACGGTTTTGGCAGCATGCTATATAATCTCAACCCTCATGATCATCTTTCATCATGGACCAACTCATGTTCATTTTTAACAAAAGTTATATGTTCATCTTATACCAAGTGCTATGGCAAACCAACAATTGCTCATGGATTCTAAAACACACCATAATGTTCAAATTGTAAAATCATGAATGGATAACATAAAAACCAAGGTAGACATGCTACATACCTGTTGAAGGACCTATTAAGCAAGCAAAAATTGTTGAGAAAACCAGAGATGATTGAATCCAAGTCTTTGCTTCAGCACCTTGCTTCAACTTTAAGTAACAACCACTTATAATGCCAAATGACAAAATATGAGCTTCTAATGATGGATGAGGGCTTGGACAGTTGAGATATATGGTATGTGAGGTGTATGAGTGATCAAAGCCTCAAGAAAATGTTTGGAACTCTCTTTGGTGTTTTTTATGCTTTTGGTCAAAGTAAGCCAAGTACAATGTTGGCTTTTTGATTTCTTGAGATTTTTGGTGGTTCAAAGGGCTAGACACCTCCCATATGATATTTAGAGAGTTTATGGAGGGTTGTTGGGGTGTTTGAAAGGGTAGAAATGATTTTGAGCAAATTTCACTTCATGACCATTTTTGGTGTTTTTGTGAATTTTGTGTTTTTTGAGAATTTGATGCAAGATGAGGGAGTTGTGATGACAGAGCTTCTTTATGGTTTCTATCAGATGAATTGTGTTGGAAATGAGGTGAGGGGGGTTTCTATTTATAGGAAAATGGCTTGAGGTGCTTACTAGAGACTTTGCTTCACCATGAAGCAACCTTGAAGATATTTTGCAAAAACCCCTCTTGGAGGGTTTTGTCCATTGGCTCTGATACAAGGCCAACTTGTGGAGCCTAATGATGTATTTCTCATACTCATAGCATGCTAGGAACCATAGGAAAGGGGCTGGATCAGATTTCACTTTCCACCTCATGCTTTGAAAAGTCCACATTTTCAACTTTGGCAATGAAGCTCCAAATTTCAATTTTATGATGTTTCTATGAAAACTTTTTGTTCTAACATGCTACACACATCTTATATGTCACATACAACAAGTTAGATCAAGAAAAAATGGCAAGTTTAGTGAAAGAAATCAGTTTTGAAAATTCAGCCAATGTGGGACTTAACATGTGAAACCTCCAACTTTGAATACATGTAACTTTCTGCTCATAACTCCTCTTGAGATGTTCTAGTACAATTTAGAAAGCCCTCACATAGCTCTAAAACATTCATGTTTGCCAAGAAATCAAACTCTAATTGGAACTAGGTGAAAAACCCCCTCAAAGTTGGCTGCACACAAGCTTTTAAAGTGAAAATAACTTAGAAATTTTTCTAAGTTATTTTCCCTTCTAAGAATGTTTTTGCTTCTATCTCAAAAAGTATGCATTTTTTGGTTGTGGACTAGTATGGGACTTTTGTGGGACTTATCAAGAGCTTCCAAATGAGATTTGAACCGACTCAATTGGACGTGTGGTTAAGGAGTTATGGTTTAGCCCTTTTCGAAACCCTAATTTCCCGATTTCTCGATTACTCTCTCATCCTTGATCCAATGATCATGAAAATTGATATGCAAGTCCATTATGACATAGACCTCAATCCAACCATTAAAACATCTTCCAACATCAAAGTCAAACCACAGTTGACTTTTCACTAGTTAAAAACCCTAATCGGGGCCTCCTGACTGCACTGTTCTTGATTCTGAAATGATTTCTTCAAATTGACTTCTCATTTGACTTTGATATTATCCTTGATTTCATTCCATGATTGAATTGGCCCAAATCATTGGTTGATCATTCCTTGGTTGTTTTGAATTTGTCGGTGCGAAAACCCTGATTCATGTGTAACTTGACAATAATGAACTTGCACTGATTTAGGGTTAGATAATTCATGATCATGCTTCTAAAATTGATAATGAGAATCTAAGGGGTCAAAATTTGGGGTACAACACATGGTGAGATTGATGTGAATATGTATACATTGTATGTGATGGTATGAGATGAATGCATGAAAATATATTCGTGAATATGTATGTATTTCAAGAGTGTCATGAGTCATTTTGCATGTGAAGCATCATGATGTGCTTTCTCGTGCTATGTGATTCTTATGAGAATCTGCTGAACAATTGTGTGCCCATGTGGGGTGTGAGAGATGATTACAAATGATTGTGTGCCCATGTGGGGTGTGAGCAATCGGATTGTGTGCCCGTGTGGGGTGTGAGCAACCCATAAACATTGTGTGCCCATGTGGGATGTGAGCAATGGGTGAACATTAGGCCCGACGGGGAGTTACATTGGTAACGAGTGATGGTTCCAATAAGTTCCTGAGTGAACTTGAGATGATTGAGTCGGTACCGCATTTGCATCTGCATAGAGTCGTGAGTCGGTCTTTATGATTTGCATTTATCATCTTTATATGGCGCATTGGTAGATAAGCATAATATGTGCATGTTTATGTGGAATGATGAGAATTGTGGATGTATGCATGACGAATATGCTTGGTGATTATCCATATATATTTATATATACATTGTGCTGTATATGAGTGAATTGTGATGAATTATGGTGAGAATGGAGAATATGTGTATTTTATGCTATATATAATTATATGCATTGTTATTATGATAATATTTCTCACCCTTCTGCTGTTTTATGGTGCTCTATGAGGCATTGCAGAGTAGGTTGGCTGGAGGTCTTTTTGTGAAGCGTGTCTTCATCTTTTGGTCGATCGGCTCTGATATGTAGCACCGGGTAGCTAGGATTGTGTATGATTCTTTTTGTGATACATTTGTATATGTATCTGGATGTTGAATGTTTGTGAAAACATGTATTATATTGTTGAAGCATACTAGATTTACATATATGTTTATATGTTTGATGTTATTCAATGTTTAGATTTTCCGCTTTTATTCTAAATATTGACATGTGGGTGTAAGGACTAAGTTCCTCTGTTGCAAGTTACCCCACTGTTGCATATCTTTTGTTGAGAAGGTGTTGTATGTTTTAATTTCACGTATAATGTGACATACCTCTTTTATACCATGTCTATAATTATACTCTGATGAAATTTATAATATGTGCCTAAATGATTATGTGATTATTTGGGGGTATAGAAAGGGGGTGTTACAAATTTGGCAACGAATCTTTCTTGATCAGCATCTTTTTAAGTGAATGAATATGGAAATATTTCCTGCATCAGATCCTCTGATGATGTTCCATTTTCTTTTTATCAGAGTAACTCTCTTCCAGAGTTCTGCAGCTTAGTGCTAGCGTGATTGTTTTAACAAGCTGTTCATCCAGAGGAGCGCTTTAGATTAGAGCAAATCTTCGCTCTTACGTGTTATCCGTGTTATCCAAATGTATCACTTTGTTACTAACATTTCAGAGCCTTACGTGTTTTGATTCTCAGAGCCTCTGCAATTGCAGTGTTGAGTTTACTACGCTCAGAGTTTTCTGAATCTTCGCTTTATACTCTACGCTCAGAGCCTTCTGTAGCTTCGCTTTTTACCAAATGCTCAGAGTCTTCTGCGTGTTATAGCTTAACGTTCAGAGGAATATTTATTATGTTAGCTTAAACAAAAACACTTGAACAAAGTTAGAGTATATATTTTCTCCATACAAAATTTCATTATTGTTATCATCAAAACATTGAGATATATTAATAACCAATATGTGTTCTAATACCTGCTTAATATTTGTCAACACATCGCAGCAAGACCATGTCAAAGTTTCTCTTGTATAACATATCATCCTTGTTCAGATAGAAATTATTGGCTAACCTTCTCAGAGTCTTCTTATCTTTGCTGGATGCCCCAAATGGGTACTTTTGAGTCTTGAGAAAATGCTTAATATCAAAATACCAAGGCTTTCCATTTGATATCTTCTCAATTATAAACACAAAGGCAGGTCTATCAAGACGCATGATGGTGATAGCTTGAGCTTCATCCAGAAATTCACTTTGTACATCGATGATAACGTGGCCAAGGCGTCCGCCATCTGATTTTCAGCCCTAGGCACATGATGAAACTCAACTCTATCAAAGAATGGCAACAATCTCCTTGCATAATTCTTGTAAGACACCAGGTTGGCCTGACAAGTTTCCCATTCTCCTTGGATTTGATTGACGACTAGCGCTGAATCACCATACACATCTAGATTCTTGATCCTCAGATCAATGGCCTCTTCTAAGCCCATAATGCATGCTTCGTACTCGACTTCATTATTGGTGCAGGCGAATGTCAATCGGGCAGCGAATGGTATGTGAGAACCGTGAGGAGTTATAATGATTGCACTGACTCCATTACCATATGAGTTAACAGCTCCTTCGAAAACCAGTTTCCACTGAGATCCAATCTTAGGACCCTTGTCAGGTAAAGGTTCATCACAGTCTTTCATCTTTAAAAACATGACGTCTTCGTCTGGAAATTCAAACCTCATTGGCTGATAATCCTCAATCGGCTGTTCAGTGAGATATTCTGACAGAATGCTTCCCTTAATGGCTTTTTGGAAAACATACTGAATATCATACTCTGTTAAAACCATTTTCCATCGGGAAATCCTTCTGGAGAGTGTTTGCTTTTCAAATACATACTTGATCGGATCCACTTTCGAAATGAATAGGGTTGTGTGGTTTAACATGTACTGCCTCAAACGCTTAGCAGCTCAAGCGAGTGCACAACATGTTTTCTCCAGCATTGAGTATCTCGACTCACAATCAGTAAACTTTTTACTCAGGTAGTAGATGGTGTGCTCTTTTCTACCTGACTCGTCCTGTTGATCGAGCACACATCCCATTGAATTCTCAATAACCGTGAGATACAAGATCAGATGTCTCCCTGCAACTTGAGGCATGAGTATTTGAGGTTCCTGCAGATACTCTTTTATTCATTCAAATGCCTTCTAGAAAATTTCATTCCACCTGACCGTTTGATCTTTTCTTAACAATTTGAATATTGGTTCACAAGTGGCTGTAAGATGATATATGAACCTTGCAATGTATTTCAATCTCCCCAGAAAACCATGAACCTCTTTTTCCGTCCTCAGATCAGGCATTTCTTGCATAGCTTTTATTTTGGCAGAATCTACCTTAATACCCCTTTCACTGACAATGAACCCCAGTAGCTTTCCAGATCTTACCCCGAAGGTGCACTTGTTAGGATTTAGTCTCAGCTTGAACTTCCTTCACCTTTCAAACAACGTCAGAAGATTGACCAGATGTCCTTCCTCCATTTGTGACTTCGCAATCATGTCATCAACATATACCTCGATATCATGATGAATCATATCATGAAAGAGAGACACCATTGCCCGCTGATAAGTTGCCTCGACATTATTCAATCCAAAGGGCATCACCTTATAGCAAAAAGTCCCCCACGGTGTAATAAAAGTAATTTTCTCCATGTCCTCTAGGGACATCTTGATTTGGTTATACCCAAAGAAACCATCCATGAAGGAAAACACATAATATTGAACAGTGTTATCAACCAACACATCAATGTGGGGGAACGAGAAATTGTCTTTTGGGCTCGCTCTATTCAGATCTCTGTAGTTAACATACATCCTGACCTTTTCATCTTTCTTAGTCACAGAAACAATATTAGCGACCCACGAAGGGTAATTCGTGACAGCAAGAAAACCAACATTCAACTGCTTCTGAACTTCTTCATTGATCTTAACTATCATGTCAGGTCTCGGCCGTCTGAACTTCTGCTTGACTGGCGGACATTCTTCTCGAAGAGGCAACCGGTGTACCACAATATCTGTATCCAGCCCAGGCATGTCTTGGTAAGACCAAGTGAATATATCCTTATACTCACGGAGCATTTCAACCAATCTTCTCTTGATATTGTCTTCTAATGCAGCCCCAACTCTAACCTCTTTCTTTTCATCTTCGGTACCCAGATTGATAACTTCAATATTCTCCTGATGAGGCACAATGACCCTTTCCTCCTACTTGAAAAGTCTGGCTAACTCTTCGGATAGTTCATAGTCTTCATCAATCTCTTCTCCAGCTTGATAAACAGGATTATCAAAGTCATACGAAGCCATAGACGAACTTGAATCGATGGTATCTAATAGAAAAGACCTGCATGATGATGTTTATGTTTATTATGCGATGCAAAAAACAAAACACATTGTCATTTTTTTGTTTGATATAATGCAAAAAACAAAAACAAGAAAAACAGGTATCACAATATTTGAATGTGAAAACGTCCTTTATTTATGATAAAGTGCAAATAACAAGAGGGCCCCACAAATTGGGTCACTACGCCTTGGGCAGAACGTAGGACTGAACATAATCAAAACAATGAATATTACTCTGCAGTAGTAACATGAATGACTTCTTCAGTAGTCCAGTTGCACAGCTTCTGGCCAGGAGTACATGGATGAATCTAAGCATCCATATCGCAATCACTATCACCTTCGTCATCTTTAATGGCATTAATCCTATCAAATATCACACCCCCGCTGGTGAATTGAAGAGGTCCCATGTTCCTCGGAATATCTTGAGAAGAACTGAAGGGTTTGTATCCCAGGCCGAACTTGTCCTACTTGATGGGAACATTAAGAACTTGGCCCCACTTCTGTGACGAACCGAATTCTACGATAGCACGATATTCCTTGAACAATGACATGGAAACCTCTGGGCTTTTGGCTTCTACAAGAGGCTTCTCCTGAATCTTAACTGTTTCAAACGCCTGGAAAAGTGTTTCGTGGATCTCCCCATCCACTTCCACATACTTGAAGGATGATAAATGGCTAACCATGATATCCTTTTCACTGCATACTGTAACAACTTTCCTTTCCATCATATATTTCAGCTTCTGATGCAATGTTGAACTGACTGCTCCCGCAGTGTGTATCCAAGATCGACCAAGCAAACAACGGTATGCTGGATGGATATCCATAATGTAAATAGTTGCATAAAAAATCTCCATCCCAACCTGAATGGGCATCGTAATCTCCTCAAACACTGATCTCTTAGATCCATCGAAAGCCCTAACAACCAAATCACTTGGCGTGCATATTAAACCTTGAGTATCTAACTTCATCAATGCCTTCTTCGGTAACACATTGAGGGATGATCCTGCATCAACCAGGACATGCGATAGCATGGACCCTCTACATTACATTGATATGGGTAAAGCATGGTTATGGTTCATCCGGGCAGGAGTCAAATCCAGGTCTATAAAACCCAAACCATTACCAGCGTTTACATGAGCTACTACCCCCTTCAATTGATTAACAGAAATCTCCTAGGGTACATATGTTGAATTCAAGATTTTTAATAAAGCGTTGTGGTGTGCCTTCGAACACAACAATAATGACAAAATGGAAATCTTCGAAGGAGTCTGATTTAGGTGATCCACAATCTTGTAGTCGCTTTTTTGAATGAGTCTCAACAATTCCTTTGCGTCCTTCGAAAAAACATCATTACCAACTTTTTGTTGGACGTTCTCCTCAATCACTGCATTACCCTTCCCTTTGTCATTCCTATCAATATTAACCTCCGGTGGGGAAAAGATCCTGCCACTTCTAATGATACCTCCGACACCAACTATATTCTCAACCGAAGCACTTCCGCATGAAGATCCTGTCAATTCTTGTCTCTTCCCATTACAGAACACATCTGCCCCATAGTTCCATGGGATGGCTTTAGTGTTCTCGTACGAAACAGGTCCAGGAACAGTAATGATAACCGGCGATGGCCTAGCAGGCGCGAAATATTTATTATCCGATATGGAATAGAGATTGTAGCAACTTCACTTTCATTCCTACTCATCTTATCCTCAACGTCTTCTCTTACAACCCTGTCAAATTGTAAACAAAACTCATCAATCATTCTCTGAATACCCTTGTTCAAAAGATCACAGCCCTTGGGCTGCATTTCACATTCTGAGCAGTCAGTAAAACACCCCGGAAACACTCCCTTCTTCAACAAACTAACCTTAAAAAAAATCAACGAAGTCTTCAAATCCTCAACATCAGTTATCACATTCAACTTTTCTCCCTCAATAACAGCATTAACTCTCGCCACCCCATGATTTGGCATCGGGTTTTGATTCACATTAGGCCCCTCGTGGTGAATTGATAGCCTTTGAGGCAAGTCCTGAACTTTGTGCTTGAAGGCTCTGCAGTTGTCAATATTATGGCCCGGGGAGCCTGAATGAAAATCACATCTGGAGGTTACATCATAACCAAGAGGTGATGTACCAGTGAGAGGAGCCAAAGTCCTCTTCTGAACCAGTTACAATTGTAACAAAGGATGTAACAACTAAGAATATGGCATCGGAGGAGTCTCAAACTGCCTGTTAGTCATTCTGGGTCTAGCAACATAAGGTCGCGGATCATTAACTCGTTGCTGAGGTGCAGCCGAAATAGCTACAGTAGCAACTTGTTGATGATAATGAGATTGTGCTCTACCTTTACCCTTGTGAGAAATAGCATTCGCATCTCCTTCCCTCCTCTTAGGGTTTGCTGAATATGGTTTCTTTGCTCCTTCTGATGAGGATTCACCACCATTTGGAATCTTCCCAGACTTAATCCCACTTTCGACTCTTTCACCAACCATTACCAGATCAGAAAATCCCGCAGACATCCAGCCTATCAACTTCTCAAAATACACATCAGGCAGCGAAGCCATGAACATGTCGATCAGTTCTCTTTCCACCATAGGAGGTTGCACCCTCGCTGCTAAATCCGTCATCTCTGGGCGTACTCCTTGAAGCTCTCAGTATTCTTCTGCGAAAAACTCTTCAATTGTATCCTGTTCGGTGCTAGATCACTACTATACTGATAGTGACGAATGAAGGCCTCGGCCAATTCTTTCCAGCTGTGGATATGAGTTCTCTCAAGCCTCATATACCATTCCAAAGATGCTCCCGCCAGATTGTCTTGGAAGAAATGCATTAACAACTTTTCATCATCGGAGTACGCAGACATTGTTTTTGAAATACGCTCGGATGTGTACTCTAGGACAAGTTGTCCCTTTGTATTTGTCAAAATCAGGTACCTTAAACTTGGGGAGAATCTTGACCCCAGTAACTAGACTAAGATCTGACATATTAAGACCCAGAGATTTCTGATCCTTGATCAGCTTAAACCTTCTGTCAGCTTCAGTTGGCAAACCACCCTCCATATCTTTCATGGAAAATACGTCATCCCGGTGATCTTCCCAATGAGGGCCAGAAACCCCATGCATGACGCACACACTCCCACCAGCAACATTACCATTTTCATTCACAACACCTCCATCCGGAGGTATGATGACAGTAGGAACACCCTGTGGAACAGACCCACCAACCAGTGGAGGAATAACACCAGATCCTCCGTGCAAAACGCCCTCTTTGTCGACCTGTGCTATCAACGGCTCGACCATAGTTCTTAATTGTTCCTGCCCACTGGCAACATTTTGCATCAAGATACAAAAGCAAAGAAACTACTGTGACATATTAGAAGATAATCCTCCCCAACAAACATGCTCTTTGCTCCAGGCTTGAGCCTCCTTAAGCATCGTCTTCGTATCTGGATGGTCTGGTCTAACAACCAATTCTCTAATGAGATGTCCCTTCTGTGTATCACATCCTGGAGACAATAGCAATAGTCTTCCCAAGCATCTTCATCGAAGGCATCTTCAAGCCTTGGTTTCTTCACACCTACTCGGATCTTGAGCTCTTCAAATGCTGATAAAGTCTCGTGGAATTTCTGCTCAATCGTGTACCTATGAGACGATTCCACCATTATTTCTTTCTCCTTGACATTGAGTTGCGCCTTCATCTTATCAATCTGAGTATGAAGCTGGTCCTTCCTATTCTTGTTGGCGGTCAAAGTAGCATTCCATTGCTCATTGAATTTGGATATCTCCAGATATGATCTGTCTAAATCCTCCTTCTTATGCTTCAAAATGCTGCAAGTGCTTTTTAGATCCTGACCGATCCGCTCTCGTACCCTAATCTGCTCGGCTAGCTCTTTCTCCAACTTGGTCAAGGATTTTGACTTCGTCTTGGTAAAATAAACAACTTCTCTTTTATCATGCTTCAGCTGACTGATCTCCTATTTCAACTCTTCATTCTCTTTGTGCAGCTCTTCCTTCTCTGCCCAAAGCTTGTTATATCTCAGGATGTCAGTTGTTGTAGGCGGCTCAATCACTAAGGGATACAATGGTTCTTCAACAGGAAATGGCAATAGTACCCTTTCAACTCTCTTTTGAACCCAATTCGAGTAGGGGTCATAAGCTCTGCAATCACCTTTGCCCAAAGAAAGCTTTCCCTTTTTATGAACTATTCTCCATGCTTCTTCTATTCTGGCTAGAATATCATAATCAACTACACCTGTGAAGTACATAGATTTCTGCACCTCCTCCTCTCTCAGGGGTCCCCTCAAAGCATAACCAAAATGTCTGACAACAAGAGAGGGATTGTAGTTGATACCGCCTTTTATCCCTATCAAAGGCATACTAGGGAAACTACCACAACTAAAGATGAGCTCACGACCAAGCAGATCTCGGTTGAACCAGGCGATATCCTTTTTTGTTAAACCCATAAGCCTCTTTGACCATTCAGATGAATTTCTTGAATCCGCAAAAGCTCTGGAGTGAGGAAGATGATCGACAAACCACTTGTGAAAAAGCGATGCACAACAAGAAACCATCTTTCCTCTTCTTTTCTCATTCTTGTAGTGTACTGAATGATACAAATCTCCCAGGAGAGTAGGTACGAGGTTCCTGGAAAGCGAAGATATGAAAAGCATACAAATCAACAAAGTATGGTACATTAGGAAACATCACAATGCCATAGACGCACAAAGCCAGGATAACGCTAAAAACCACCCAACAACCCTCTTCAGCATACTTCCGGGCTCATCCACCAAGAAAGATAAAGTAAAGCCGAAAAATACATTCTTGTTGACAACATGATCAACCAACTCAGATGCGCTCAAATAAAGAGCGGTGATCAACTTCTTGAGATCGGGTTCTTCCCAAGAATAAAAGAACGACACTTCATCCTGGACCGGAACGCCTAAGATGAAAGCAAACTCCTCCAAAGTCGGAACCAATACATAATCTGGGAAAGGGAAACATCGCAGCGGTGGATCATAAAACTACAACAAGATATGAATAGCTCCATGATCATAACTCGTGATCTTACGGACAAGATTCAGAATTCTCCCATAATCTTTTCTGAAGGTTTCAAGGACGCCTGGATCAACCATGGAAATCAGATCAAATAAAGGTCCTAACTCAGGTGCTAGAAACTTGTATACAAAAATCCTCTTTCTTTCTACTTCCGTCTCTATAGAAGATCAGTACTAGAATAAAAGGAGAGACGAAAACCTGTAACACACATAGGCATGCAATGTTAAATGCAGGATGATTATGCAGATGCAAACATGGGATCAAGGTATCCAATGTACAAACTTGTTGTGTTGCTGACTGAATACAACCATAGCTCTGCTCTAATAAGAAATCCAGAAAAACCAGAACACTAAGAAAGTAGAAAATCAAATTATTCAGGATCAAAAGTCCATTCGGACGAGAAAACCATAAAACCGGGTTGGTTGAAAGTCAAGGTTTCCTGCAAAACCCATCCCTCTCACATGTAGGTTCTAGTCTTGAAAGGTACAACATCCTATGCAGGTCATCAGTATCACAGACTCTCAGGTCAAATGACGATGATACGTTCACCATTTCTAGTTTGGCATCATGGTCAATCGAGGAGGTCTCAGCTGTCTTCCCAATGAACGGTCTCCAGAGTCGTTAGTTTTTCTAAGTCAATACTCCTTCAACTGCACCAAACACGTAGGATAGAGCATCTCCAAAGAAAAACCTCGTCTGGACGTGAATTTTGTGTGAGCTATTGCATGGCCAGACACCACACAAGCTCTCGCTACTCTCCACACTAATCATGTGTGTATACTCAAGCCTGGGTATGGGGCTTATCTCTCATGGAACAATCCACCCAACAACACAACAACAACGACATAATATGATAACAATAAAATGCAAATGCAATAATATACAACAGTTAATGTACATAAAAGCAAAAAACTGCACAAAAGTAAACACCCAAAGACATAAAATAGACAAGCACTAGGATTGACTCGCATAGGGAACCAGAGTCCCTAGCAGAGTCGCCAGCTGTAGCAACTGCGAAAACACCCGGCGGAAAAAACAGAAGAGTCGCCACCAAACGTTATTTATCCCAAAGAGAGGGAAAGGAAATGATCGAAGAAAACCTGAAGAACAGGAAAAGACAAGGTCATCTCAACCAAATCTAGGGTTTGAGAGCCGGTTACGCAAGGGGAAGGTATTAGCACCCCTCACGTCCGTTGTACTCAACGGGATCCACACTTGTTGTTTAATCAAAGGGTGTGTTTATCTATAAACTACTGCAAAACTGAAACGAGAAAAAAAGAAAGAGACTCGATAGGACATCACTGCCCTATGCCTACGTATTCCCTTGTGCAATGGGAAAGTCATAGTCAACATAGTTCGGAAAACTACGGGTGATGGGGGAAGGTTGCTCGCCAAGACATCGTCGTCTTGTACCTATGTATCCTTAGATGGTATGAAAAATCAGAGCAAACGTAGTTCAGATGACAAAACCACAGGCTGGTTAAGTGCTTTTTATGAGCAAAGTTAAGTTCCCATTCTAGCATTTAGGGTCGATGCTTGTTTGTGATAGAACAAAAAAGTAACTTACTCTTTTCTGAAAATGATTTTGAAACACAAATCCCGAAGGATAAAAAGGTTTGAATTTGGTTTATGAGTTTTAGTGAAGTGAATTAGTTTGCTTTGTGATTCACGCTGCACTAAAAACTATGACATAGGAGCGAATGCGTCGCATATCGCCCAAAGGGTATATGCTAAATACTCTAGACAAGTGAGGAGAAACCCCCACTCATCATTTCTCATGTGCTTAAGGCTCGTAGTGTACAATACTCATCATATTTATTAGCTGAGTTAGAAAGTGTTTTGATATGAGAAGAGAGACGCACAGAAGGTCTAAGGGAAGCTCGGCCCTAACGTTGTCATGCAAAGTGGTCCTAAGGTCGGGATGCGAAAGGAGATTTTATCCTAATGTTAGCATGCAAAAGATGGACCTAAGGTTGAGATTAAAAGGGACTAGCCTACTTGCTGTCATGCTTGGGTTAAACTCCTAATGTCTATCTTACTCCAAATTTAATCGGAAATTAAATTGGAATAAGAATCCTAAGGGATCATGCAAAGACAAAGCAAAAAGCAAAGAAACAAGGTAAAAACAACAGCTACAACAGCACCTCCTGCACAAAACAACAATAAAATCCAACATATAAGCAAGACAACCTATAACAGTACATGTTTCAGCACAAAAACAGGTGTAAGAGGCAGGCAGCAAGTAAGCAAGGCAAAGACAACATGCAAATTTCAGAACAACCACAGTTGTGAAAAGAAGGGAAGCAAGCATGTAAGAATGTAATTAATCATAAACAAACACCAATCATGGATAGATATCATGCAACAATGGACATGCTTCAACAATCAAACATGATCGATCAACAACAATGCACCAATAAGAGTCATCAAGATCAACTTGTTTCTTCAAATTAAATTGGACGATCGACCAATCAAACAAACATGCAACAAGAGGCACCGAAAGCAAATGCAAACATGCATCACAATATTCAGCAACATAATCACAATGATAATCAATTAATCATGCTACAAGCAAGCAAAGCAATGTGATCATTCATCAATTAAGTAACAATAGCATGTTAAACACAAAACAAAAACCAAAAGTTACACGTCGAAAAATTGAGATCAAACATTCAAGAACGACGAAATATATCAAGAACACGTCACATAAATGCATCATATCAATCCATGAGGTTTGCATGTGAAAAGGAGCCCAATCAAGCAAGAAAAATGCAAAAACACAACATTATACTCAGTGGTAACCGGTTACTCAATATCAGGTAACCGGTTACCCATTGAAGAAACAACTTGGAACGTGAAATTTGTAAAGAGTAACCGGTTACCCTATATCAGGTAACCGGTTACCACTGAACCAAAAACATAAAATCAGCTTTAAAAATCAATTTTCAGCATCCAACAACTTATCCAATCACTCATATGAACATGTTACCAATTAAACACGAAATTAACATCAAATATCAATGATCAAACATCATGTAAACACAACCAAACACTGAAATCACAAATCACCAAGATCCAAATCATCAAACTAGATCAAAAAGCAATAAAAGCCATGGATCTACATTGTGATTATTCAAATAAGCTCAAAATAGAATTAGATCTAGAATTACCAACCTTCAAAGCTGAGATTTTCTTTGGTGAGTGTTTATTCACTTGAAATTAATAGATCCAAGCTAGAAACCCATAGAATCTTCAAGATCCAAGAGCTTCCTTATGGTAGAAATTAAGAACAAGCAAGATCAAGCAAAATCGACTCAAAAAGTACTTCCAATCTAGCTACCAAATTCAGATCCAAATCCAAACGAAAATTGAATGGTGAATTGAAGATGATGGAGATGAATAATGGAGGTTTAGCTCTAGAACTCAAGGATTCCAATGAAGAATCAATGAATTCAAGTGGAAAGAGATTTAATGTAGGTTTTGGGAGTGAAAAAGTGGAGAGAAAATTCTTAAGAATGAGTGTGAAATATGAAAATGAAGGTTAATTTGTGTGAGGTTTGGAGAAAATTCACTTAAATAAGCTCTAGGTTTGGAATTAAAATATGGTTTGGAATATGGATTAGCATTTGGAATAGAAATTAGGAGTAGAATTAGGAAATTAGTGTTTGAAATTTGGAGAGAAATGGTGAAAATTGAAACAATTCTAGATCCTTCCAATGATGATCTTGTGTAATCAATGGTTGAAAATGATTAGAAAACTTGCAATGCTGCAAATTTGAATTTCTTGGTAAATTTCGCTTGAAGTAACTGGTTACCACATTCAAAAAATGTCCAATTTGGCGCCAAATGGAGGGAATCCTGTATAATCACTCGTTGCCACCTATTATAAGCTCCGTTAAGCCTCTGAGACTTGCCCTTGGATATTATGATTGTGAGAATACTTGAGATAACTTGTACACCGTCTCCTGAACTAAAAGTAACCTGCTGAATAAAATAAAATCGACCGCTCGATCGCTAGGCAAAATAAATGCCAGAGCCTCTGATGCTCGCTGTTTGAACTCTTACAATAAAAGGGAACCCTGAGACATGAAAATACCTTGATCCCATGCTATGATAAGCAAAAATGCAAAAATGCAGAGAAACATAAGCCAGTAAACCAAGAAACGATGTGGAAAATTTTGGGGTGCTACAATTACCTCCATAGCTCGTGCAATAGGCTTAGAAGACGAGCTTGCCAAACTATATCCTCTACCCATACCTGAAGCTAGCAAGATTATACCTGAGTGAATCGCACACTCAAAGATATAACAGAGTCACCACTAAACTTTATTTAGTCCCAAAGGACAGTGAAAATATCGATAAAACCCATAGGGAAAAGAAACGGGTAAGGGGGTCAGTTATGCGAAAGGAAGGGATTAGCACCTTACGCATCCGTCGTACTTGACGGGAACCATTTTTCTTGCTTCTAGACTTGGATGGGTAACCAATTTAAAGGCTACTAGCTAAAAATAAAGGAAAAAGGAAGAAAAATAAAGAAAGTGTTCGCGGAGGATTGGGGCCCACGTGCCTATGTATCCTCATAGTGCAATGAGGAATTCAGAGTTCCGTAGTTCATGGAACCAAGGAAGACACAAAGAAATGAAGAAAGAAGGTTGAAGAAAGATGGAATAAAGAAGAATGTAGCTCACTAAGATCTCACAATCTTGTGCCTACGTATCCTCACAGTGCAATGAGGAAGTCAGAGCTCCATAGTTTGAGGAACTATGACAGAAAAAGAAAAGGAAAACAATGTCAAAACCAAGAATGGAAGAAGGTAGAAAGACTATACTGGGGAAGAAAAAAGAAATGGTGTTAAAACCAAGACAGAAAGCCAAAGGAATGGTGTCGAAACCAAGAGAAGAAAGGAGCAATGGAATTGATTCAAGGTAAGATAAGATCCACTGGGGATTCAGTATATTAACATGTAGACAGTGGTTAGCCGAAGAAAGAGAAGATTACGACTCTGAGGGGAAAAAAGATTGGTGTCAACAGACGGACTGTGATCAACCAGAAAAAAGGAAAGTATTGGACCAGGATAAGGTGTTTGATTCTCTGGGGTTCGGTGTGTTAACTGACAGACAATGATTAACTGAAGAAAGAAAAGAGGAATTGGCATGTTAACCGACAGACAGTGATTAAACAAAAAGGAAGGGTGTAGAACCAAGAAAAGGTTGTGACCCAAAAGGACAAGTGTGAAACCAACCAAAGGTTTTGACCCAAGAGAACGGGTATGGAACCAAGCGAAGGTTATGACCCAAATGACGGGTGTGTAACCAAGCGAAGGTTATGACCCCAAAAGGAATGGTACACTGACTGAACAAGCAGTACTTGATCAAAGAAAGGGTATTTGAACCAAAACAATGTTACTAACCCAATAGTGTGAGTATTTGAACCAAAGAAAGGTTGCTAACCACTGAGGGTTCGAAATTTTAACAGACGGATTATGATTGATCGAAAAAATGAGTGATTAACCAAGAAACGGTGATTAACTCAAGAGAAGCCCAACATGTTAACGGACATACTGTGGTTAACTGAGGAACGAGTGATTAACCCAAGGAAGATTGGTTTTAACAGGCAGACTGTGATTAATCAAAGAATGAGTAATTAATCAAGAGATGGTGATTAACCCAAGAATGGTGATCTTGAACCAAGGAAAATGTGATTGATCAAAGGAAATATTGAAAAGGTATGAGTGACCAAGGATCAAACTCAAGAGACACTACAATTCAAATAAAGAGGTGACTATTCTAATTTTAGGGTCAAACGCCCCTTACCAGAAATATCCAGAATGAGGGTAAGATAGACTCCATCCTCACTCCTTCTCTAGCATCCAAAGTGTAATTCAGGAATTGAAACCGACAGAGAAACAACGTAATTTGTACAGTGCTTCAACGCGTTGTACAGACCTTCGGCTCCACAGGGGACCAAGAAAGGGAAACTCTAAAGGAATCCTAAAGAGAAGAGTAAAAGGAGGATTAACTAACCGAAACAAGGTTCGATCAATCAATTAGAGGGAAAGGATATGCCAACAACTTTTCAAACAAGTCGAAAAATCATTAAAGCAAAAGTGTGAATTAATGTTTATACAAGATTAAATTTGTTCAATAAAGAACAAACTTAATGTAATCAAGAATGAAAGGCCAAGCATTAAAAAGAATCAATTAGCATGCATCGTTAATCATGTTAACACATAAACAAGAGTAAGCAAAAAAAAGCAACATGATTACACAACTTCCAGAATACAAACAATTTCATAATCGATAAATTATGCATCAAAGTTTCGCACACATAATTCAACCAGAGGCTAAACATCTCAAAAAAACATCCACAAATATCAAGTATGTCAAGCCATGGAAGTTAAATGTGGAAAGAAATCCAAACTATAATGGAAAAAGCAAAAAAAAAACAGCTTCTGGTACAATGTTAATCGATTAACCAATTTTGCCTTGTAAATGGTTAATTGATTAACAGCTATTTAACAACTGAAAATGGCGTTTTAATAAGGTGTTAATCGATTAACCATTTTTCCTTGCAAATGGTTAATCGATTAACACTACACCAGAAGCAGAAGAACAGCTTTTCAAAAGCACTTCCAGCAAAAGATTTTCATGTAATTGCAATGGATCAAAGCATGGAATAAGGTGCATAAAACATGTTAATTCATATCAAATAAAAGCTAAAAGAATTGATCATGCCAAATAAAGAATTCAAGCAACGAAAACCTCAATTAAGCTACATCGTGAAAAATGCAAAAACGAATGGAAACGTAAAATTGAGCAAGAATAACCAACCTACAAGGCGTAGGTTTGCCTTGGTAGTTGTTGCAAGTAAAATATATGGTGAGAATAAGCAAAGGAAACCAGAGAATTCCAAGTTGAGACCAATTGTAGCGAATCCGACAAAAACACGATAAATGCTTCGAATATGAATTTGCACCAAAACACTTGAGATGATTACTTGAATTGAAGTAGAAGCTGCTGTAAATCTAGAACTCCAAGTAGAAATATAGTGGAAGGGAGGTTTAGCTCAAGAGAATAACAAGTTCAAGGTGAAGATTGTTACATTTTAATGGTGGAAATTGAGCTTTTGTGTGTGGTTTGGTGAAGAAGAAGAAAATGAATTGCAGAAAATTCAGAGAGAATTGAGAGAGAAGAGTGAAAGTGAGAGAGAATTGAGAGTGAATAGTGAAAAATGGTTAAGGTCCCCTTTACAAATGTGAAGGTTTCTTTATATAGAAGCTAGCTTTGGAGTGGGATAGACTTAGAACAAGGTCTAGAGCTAGCTAAGGGTTTTTTTTGGAGTTAGATACATCTAACTCACCAAGTTGGAAGTTGATTCGGTTAGTTATTTGTTAACTCGGTGCGAGCATCCCAATGCAAGTTCAAAATACAATGGTTCACATGCTTGGAAACGTAGGTGTATGGTGAGCACAATTGAAAATGATGTAGTGTAGAAAATGTAAGTAGTTTCTTGAAGTGTCTAGAATATTTCCCATGATACTAGAACCAAATAGACCAAAAGAGTGAAGGAGAAGCTGCTACAACACTGTAAAAGGCTGAAATTTTGCAGAACTTGCAGGTGTATCAATTAACAAATGTTTAGAAACCGAAAACAAAGTTGTAAAAGGGTGTTAATTGATTAACCAGTTTTGCCATGCAAATGGTTAATCGAATAATACAAGAAAAACTTACCCAATTTGGCTTGAAACAATATGTTATGGTTGTGGCTCGGAACTTCGACTCTTTGCTTTGATGAATGAGCATAAAAACCTTTGTATTTTGCTTGTGTTGATGATGCGATGACTTTGTTAGGGTGTGATTAATAAGGCTTTAAAACTATGAATGTCCCTACAACAAAACCACAAAGAAACAATGTGTGTATGCCGGCAATGCGAATGCACATGCTCATGTAAAAAGGCAAAAGGGGAAGTTAAATTTTGGATTACGACAATACCCTCACTAGATATTGTTGCTTGCCGCCATATGTGGTTAATTAAAAATATGAGAGATGAGAGATATTTTATGATGATTAATAATAAAGAGGTCCCTAGTATTGTTTCACCTTGCCCGAACCACACAGATGTGCAAGTTATGGAAAATTGGATTTATAACTTGAATGCCGGTGCTGAGGCTGAATCGGTGTCCATGGATATTCCTAAGAATGCCAATGTAGGAAGGGACACCGATAACGAGTATGATCAGAGAAAGCAAGGCTCTTTAGTACATGAACCATCCCTACGCTATTCCCCACTTATTCACGATTCATCTGCACACACCTCACCATATTTTTAAACAATTTTGTAGGCACTTCTTCCTGACATCAGTCACAAGAAAAGTATGACTATATCGCTATACTGACTGCCCTTGGTGATGTCCTTCAAGAGATGCGCCACGGGAATGACATTGATGTCAAACGTAACTAGTTGTTTAGAGCTATGTACCAGCAGCAGGTTGACATGATGTCACACATACAAAAATTACAGGAGCAACAACAAGATTATGCAGAACAAGCAGAGCACCAGATATCATATATGATCAAATGGATGATTGGATTACAAATAAGGCTAGACGATAGAGATTCTGGGTAGTTTCATAAGCAGAACTATTCTGATAAACTTATGGAGGATATGTTGCATTATATGCATGGTATGGGTATTCCACTTCCACCTCATCACTATGGAAAACCCAAGGGGCAAGGCGAGGGGCGTGGGCGGCACTAATATCCCCACTGATCTTATCCAGGTTCTTTATTCCTTTTCCCATTTTTCTTGAAACATTAAGGACAATTTTCGGTTTAAGTATGGAGGAGGAACTTTATCGCTTCCTTTTATTACTTTCTGTTTAGATTTTCCTGTTTTTTTAGTTTATTTATTTTAATTAGAATTTTGCAGTTTTTAGCTTAATTGTTATGTTAGTTGAGTCAATGCATGTGTTGTCAAGTATTTATGCGTGGTTTCCTATTGTTATTTAAATTTCCCAATTTCTTGAGCCATAAAAAAATTCCTAATAAGACTTGAGACCGATAGCATGATTTAAAAGTATATAGGCTATAAATAAAATAGAGGTTAGATTGAGGAGACTTGGGAAAACTGTACAAAATCGGTATCGTCCCAACACCTCAAGCCTCCCAACTATCGAAATTAATTTGGTTACCTATTATGCCATATCCTTTAATACTTATTCTCTAATAGTCCTAAGTAGTTTATCTAAGCAGTCAGCACCATTCTAGGACACACACTAAATAGGGAAGTTGATGCAAATAAGTGAATGATCATGAGCTTTAAAATAATAATAATAATAATAATAATAATAATAATAATAATAATAAATGAATAAAAATAGTGATGTTACTTCTAAGTTAGGTAACCCTCACCCGATCATTTAGCCCAACCGTAGCTTATCCTGCAAAAATAATAAAAAAGGCGAAAGAGCACAAACTGATAAATATTGATTATAGTCACTAATAGATTTCCCTACCATGTGTGAGAAAGCATAACAAGCTTAATGTGATTGTGCTAGAATGAAAGAGGATGAAAAAGGAATGAGTGAGTTAACTTTAAACATAATGGCATGGTTCAGGTTGGTTTGCATAGAATGGATACATGTGAGTGCATAATTGCAGAATTGTGTTGCTACGATATCCTTAATGTGTAATTAGTACCTATCAAGTCAATTTTGATTGAAATAGATTTTATAGCCACATATGAGTATTTGAATACTATTTTTATAAGCCTTTATATTATAATGATGAACTTTCAAATATTTTCATGTATGTAGCAACTTCCTTGACAATAAGAAAAGGTTCAAGTATGGGGAAATTTGATAAACACAAAACGTATCACATTTCTGACTCGATGCACATGTCATTTCAATCTGTTTTATTTCCTCTTTTATGGTTTCATGTTGGTATATTGTGTTTGTTTCATGTATTTTCCAAAGAGGAGCATCCATGCGAGAAATCGAGATCAAAATGGCAAAGAACAAAGAAAAAGAGCAAGTTCTGCACTCATGACGTTCACCATGGCGCTTGCCATGACGCGGTAGACACGTGAGCCACATGTCATCTAAAGAGAAGCAAAAAAGTACGTTTCATAGGTCATGGCATTCGCCATGGACCTTCAGACCCACGTGCTTCCTATTTTGCACTCACGGCGTTCCCCTGATGCCATCCGCCATAGACTTTGAGGCCAAAAAATAGCATCTGATAGAATTAGTCCTCTCCCACTTTAGCCAATAACTCTCTCACTCCTCCTACACAAATTCAGACTCTTTTTAGCTATTTCCTGCTCTATAAATAGGCCAAAGTCTTAGATTTTGAGCATCAAAGTTTTAAGTCATTCATTTTAGGCAAAATTTCTATTATTGTAAAAGCTGTAGTTTTTTCATTGAAGGACTAATGCATCTTAGCATTAGGAATTTGTTGTGTACTTGGATCAACTTTACAACAATCTTGTCGGAATTTGTTTTGCAATTTTGATTTCAGAAATCAATTTTATTTTCAGATTTTATTTGCAGGTTATGTTATTTACAAGTTTTGTTTTCTGCTTTACATTTGTGTTATTATTATTTCTGCAATTATTGTTTTATGAATTTATTATTATTATTGTAAGTGCTCTTGATTGGCTGCATTTTATGGCTAAACATCAAGGTATGTATGGTAGTCTAGTCTAATGTTGCTACATACATAATATGGACTATGTAGGACAAGTTAACTCAGGTCTAGAGTGTCTCTAGGTTGAAGTGTCATTGGGTAGAGATTAAGTGAAGAGTGTAAACTGGAGGTTTAACTCTGAATTGATTCTGCTGATAGTGAATTTCCTCCCTGGCTTGGCAGCCCCCAGATGTAAGTGTTGTTGACATTGAACTGGGTAAACAATTGATGTGTTATTTACTGCTTTACTTTACAGTTGATTTAGTATAGTCAGTATCCAATGTCACAGTGGATGTTATAACTTTGGTAATAACATTCATCGCGTGCCTGCCAGAATTTTCAATTGGCATCAGAGCAGGCACCCTGCCTATTTATTCTGGGTGAGATATAAGGAAAACAAATTCTGGTAATATGGATAAAGATATAGGATTCACAAATAGACCTCCAATTCTGGATGGTTCTAATTATGACTATTGGAAACCAAGGATGATTGCATTCTTGAAATCTATAGACTACAAGGCTTGGAGAGCTGTGAATTCAGGATGGAAGCATCCTGTGAAGACTGACAAGGATGGAGTATCAGTGTTGATTCCTGAAGAGGAATGGAATAAAGAACAAGAAGCTCTGGCTCTTGGAAACTCTAAAGCCTTTAATGCTTTATTCGATGGCATAGATAAAAACATCTTCAGGCTGGTACACCATTATGAACTGGCAAAGGATGTTTGGGATAATCTCAAAACCACACATGAGGGAACTTCCAAGGTCAAAATGTCAAGACTTCAAATGCTGACTACAAGATTTGAAAGTCTAAGAATGAAGGAAGATGAGACCATTCATGAGTTTTACATGAATTTTCTTGAACTAGCTAACACCTCAAGAGCTCTGGGAGAAAAGATGATTGAAGAGAAGCTTGTAAGGAAGATTCTAAGGTCATTGCCTAAAAGGTTTGCTATGAAAGTGACAGCCATTGAAGAAGCCCAAGACATATACCACATGAAGGTGGATGAACTCATTGGTTCTCTCCAATCTTTTGATATGGGCATGTGTGATCAGACTGTGGAGAAAAATAGCAAAAGTATAGCTCTTGTCTCAAACACTGCTGATTCAGAAGCAGAAGATGGTGACAAAGAAGAGAATCTGTCAGAAGCAATAGCCTTGCTTGGAAGACAGTTCAACAAACTGGTCAAAAGAATAAATGCTAAGTCTAAATCTTATTCCAAAAGCATGCCTGCTGACAAAGAGAAATCTGATGATAAAGTCAGCCAAAGTATAGGGGTACAATGTTATGAGTGTGAGGGATATGGACACATTAGAAAGGAATGTCCAACATACCTAAAAAAGAAGGGAAAAGGCCTAACTGTCACTTGGTCTGATGAAGACTCTGACAGTGGATCAGAAGAAGAGTCAGCCAAGCATTTCACTTCCTTGAATAGTGTGTGTCTCTCTGATGGTGATTTAAGTGAAGAAGAGTTAACCTATTACAGCCTCATATCAAAACCTTCACATCAGAAGCACTGAACTGTACCAGCAAGGAGAGCTTCAGAAGGAAGTCATCAAGGGGTTAGAAGCTGAAAAGAAAGAGCATCTAGCCACAATAAACAAACTCAGAGGTGAGGTAAATAAGTTGAAAGGTGAAAAGGATCAAATGGCTAAATCCATAAGGATGCTCAACTATGGGACTGACACCCTAGAAGAAATCCTTCAGAGTGGTCAGACTGCAGGAAATAAGTCTGGTCTAGGTTTTTTTGAGAAACAAAATCCTGTCTTGAAACTCAAGAGGTTACAACCTGACCTTCAAAAGATAAAGAGGATGTCACTACCAAATTCACAACATCCTCCACACAGAAATTGGAATCAAGTCAAGAGACAATTCCAAGGG
This sequence comes from Lathyrus sativus, assembly GCA_963859935.3. Classification (NCBI taxonomy): domain Eukaryota; kingdom Viridiplantae; phylum Streptophyta; class Magnoliopsida; order Fabales; family Fabaceae; genus Lathyrus; species Lathyrus sativus. The sequence continues at coordinate 595,332,435 of OZ012740.1, read as the reverse complement.
CATAGTGTCGCTACTGCGAAAATCGAGGCCGGCTATGACAGAAGAGTCACCACCGTGCGTTATTTATCCCAAGAGAGGGAAAGGAAAAGCTCATAGAAAACCTAACGAAAAGAGGGATAAGATCGGTCATCGCAACCAAATATGGGGTTCGGGAGTCGGTTACGCAAGGGGAAGGTATTAGCACCCCTCACGTCCATCGTACTCGACGGGATCCACGCTTGTTGTCTATCTAAAAGGGTGATCGAAACTATCTAACTACAGGCTTGATGACAAAATAAAAAGGAGTGACTCGGCAAAGCAACGGCGCTTTGTGCCTACGTATCTCATCTGAAATGAGAAGTCAGAGTCAACGTAGTTCGGCTAACTACGGGTGAAAGGGGGGAAGGTTGCTCGCCAAGACATCGTGTCTTGTGCCTACGTATCCTTGTCTGGTACGAGAAATTAGAGCAAACGTAGTTCGGGCTAAAAGGACCATAGGCTGGTTCAAAAGTTTTTAGACGCGTAGGGTTAACAATCAGTTCTAACAGTTTGGTGTATGTAGCTCGACCATTGGAGACTTAAGCGTTACCGTTTGCGATAGAACTAAGAGTTAATAACACTCTTGTTATGAAAATGGTTTTCCAAAGTTAAAGGCCCCAAAGGGCAAAGAGAAGTTTGAATGATTTGTTTTGTGTTTTTTAGAGAAGAAGTGTTTTTAAATTGGTTTGCAATTCATATCGCACTAGAGACTATGACTTAAGAGTGAATGTGTCACATATCACCCAAAAGGTGCTATACTAAACAATCAAGCCATTGAAAGGAAACCCTTCAACAACCATTTCCCAAGTTGCTTAAGGCTCGTAACGTACAATATTCATTAACCTTTATTAGGTGTTTTGGATTGTTTAGGAGATGAGAAGAGAAAGGCACAAACTAAAGGGGGACTAAACTCAAACCTAAAGTCGTCATACAATGGTGATCCTAAGATTGAGATAAGGGAATACTACTTAATATTATCATACATGGTTAAGATCCTAATTTCTATCATAACCTTTCTTGAACAAGAGAGATTAGAGCCCCTAAGGGAAAAGAGACAAAAGAGGAAACAAGAACAACATAAACATGCAAGAATGTAAACATGGAATGAGGGAGGAAATTGGTGTGGGTAAGTAGCCTCCACAAGCTTATCTCAACCTCAAGCAACAATATGAAATATGCAAGAGAAGAAAGGACAAGAAAATACACCAAAGGAAACACACAAGTGCACTAAAATGGGATGAAATGGCCTAAACCAAGCAACATCAACCATAAGGCACAAAACCAAACACAAATGAAAGGTAAAAAAAACCTAAAACAAAGTGAGGATGGGATATCATATGAGGACAGCAAGGAACTCATAATAGACACTCAACCATGAGCATTACAAGCAAAGTACAAAGAAGCACAAAGAAATCACCAATAAATGTCCTCAAGGATTCCATCATTTTAGGCTTGCTTCAAGTACCTCCAAAGGAGGGACCAAGCCACCTTAAATGACACTCCTAGTTCATTGGACATCAAGGGACATAAGCTAAAAGTTCTCAAAAGTAAAATCAAAAGAATGACAAGGAAATGCAAGCAAACTCCCAAAGGAAAGCACACATGTTTCACAAAGAAACCCTAATTGAAAACTCAAAAGTAAGCAACCAAAAGAACAAGCTAAACACCATATAATGACCTAAAAATGAACAAGCATCATCCTTAACGTGTTAGCAACGTGAATCAAAAGGCATTGAAGGTTCAAAGGATCCAAAAATGTCATATCTAAAGCAAACTAGGTCAGTGTGTTTGTATGAACCTCCCTTTGGATAGCTTGATTTGCAAGCTACCCTAAAAATAGGAAAATGATTCAAAAATTATCAAATAAAATGCAAGAAGCTCATAAATGTGTTGGAAATCAAAGGCCAAAATATCTCAATCAAAGTCACTTCACAACATCACCATAGAAATTGATTCACAAGGGTGCTCCATTGTGAAGGAGGATTGTTTAGGGTCAAATGAAATGCATCAAAAATCAACCAATCAGGGGTAAAATGGTCTTAAAAAATTCTTCAACTCGTCATTGATATGAGGATTGAATCTTATTCATTGGAGCAAGAGGAAATGAGAGAAACAAATTCAAGAACAAAATAAGTTAAGAATTAAGCCAAGTAAAACGCTTCCAAAGACAAATTCCTTTTTTAATTTAAAAATAACTCATAAAATAAAATAAAAAATATCCTAAATTTAGAGGACATCTCAAGGAGTCCAACATATATTTTTGTTGAATTTTATGGTCATTGGAAGTATTTTTCATGATTTAATTTCTAAACAGATGCAAAATAAAAATAAAAAGAAAATACAATGAAAATAAAAAAAACTCTGGTGCCAATAGCAATTAAAATACGTGCAAAAATGAGACTGGGCTCACATGGGGGTGCCATTAGCAGGCCCAACCCATCCAAAAAAACAAAGAAAATAAAAACGTGGATTCATTGGGCTAAGTCAACATTAGGCACATGGTGGAAATCAATGAGGGCCACTTGATCAAAAAGTATGTCCATCCAACAGATCACATGGTGCCAAGTCATTTAATGAATATTTAAAATGGATTGTGTGTGTGTGTGGGCAAAGCTAGTACACGGTGTTTCTTAATGTAAGCCACAAGATGAATAAATAAAGGGATCCAACGTGCTACAAAGAGCCAGCACATCATCATCTCCAACCAGAAGAGAGGGAGACCAGACGGTGGCCGGAGCCACCTCCGGTCATCTCCTACCTCACGACTGGCCTCCATGAAAAACGCAGGAGCATCAAATCTCAACCAAAATCCACAATATTTATATCAAAACTCATCTACTCATCACAAGGAATAAGAATCAATCAATAGTTTTCCATAAAAATGCCTAAATAAAGAAAAACGAAAAGAACAAGAAAACGTGCTCAAATGAAAAAGCTCATGAACAGCCAGCAAATGATACCAGAAATGATCTATGCAACAAGAGGATCACAAATATATAACAATGGCGCAAAAACAAAGCTTAAACAGTGAGGAAATTTGAAAAGAAAGAAACATAAAATAAAGCTTCCAAAGTGCTCAGTGTGTGAGTAAAGCTTGCAATAAACCAACCAAAAACTTTCAAGGGACCTCAAGGAATATTTTAGGATGCTTAGTTTTGATTGAAACTCAATGGAACTTAAAAAAGAATTTGACTTTTGCTCTCACTTATTTCACTATGTTCTTGCTTATTTTCTCACCAATGTCCACTCTGAAGGCATGGGAATGATTATGGGATTAAGTATGTTGGATTTTGATTGAAATAAAGCCCAAAGGAAAGCTCATTAATCCCAATTGGATTTCAAAATTTCTCACCATGGCCACTTACATAGTACACGAATTTGGCTCTAAGACAGCTGCAAATTGGCTCAAAACAGTTGCTTAGGGTGTAGGGAATCTCAATGGCTAGGATTGATCCCTTGTTTGATCTTCAGGTGAATGTAGCATGTGTTACTTAATGATGAAGCAAGCTTGAAATTGGCATACCAAAACACCTCAAATTCAAATTCTGAAAATGCCATTGTATTTAGAATGTGTTTTGTACTCAAATTATGCATAAAGTTGGTACAAAATGATTCCAAATGAATTAAATGTGATTTTCCCTTTTTAAAGCCTTTTCCATGGAAATTTCAATGGGGATTCTCAAATCCAAGCTTCAAACATGACAAGAGATGATTTTTTAATGCAAATGGCCCTATTTGGAGCAAGTTTGATGTTGGAAAGATTTCCATTTGAAGTGTGCAAAGTGGTGAAAATGACCTATAATGAAAATGACCTGTAATCCTGCTTTCCCAAAATACCCCTTCCTTGCAAACCTCATAACTTGAGTTCTACAAATCAGATGAAGAACTTCCAGTACTCTTTGGAAATCTAGGAGCATGAGGAAAAACTTTCATGTTCATCAAAAGTTTAGGAGAAACATCCTTATATGTCAAAAATGGCTTGGAAGTTGGTTGACGTTTGTTGACCAAAATCACATTCATATGAGGACCTGTAACTTGTCTGTTTCATAACTTGAGCTCTATAAATCCAATCAAGGACTTATAGCACTCAAAAGAAAGCTAAGAAAATGCTCTACAAGTTTCATTTTGGTCAAAAGTTGAGATGAAACTTGTATCTTGAGATAGGTGGTCTTAAAGTTAGGCATTGAACAGGGGATTTTACACTAAGAACCCTAATTCAGTAACTCCTCACACTCTTGCTTCTTGATGAATTGATCTTGAAATGATATCCCATGTATCTTAACACAACATTCCTTGACCATAAAGACTTGTAATTGAGTCTTAATATCCTTCAATTTCACAGTTGACTCAGGGTTGACCAGATGAAAACCCTAATAGCATCATCTTCAACTGTAACTCTCCACACCTGTCATAAACACTTGAATGAACTCCACAATGACTCTCAAGGCCTCTAATGAGCTTAAATGATAATCTCCCTCCATGACCATGGGCTTGTGATCCTCAGATGATCTTCAAATGGCCACTTAGACAGGAGGTGAACCACATACACTTATCTGCCTATCCAAAGGGTTTGCCTTGTCTATGATGATGATAACCTCCTTGTTGACTTGAATACAACCTCTTGATTAGGTTTATAACCCTTGACAAATTCCTCTTGTTGCACACATACATCCTGATCCCCTGTAAATGCAAAATGTTATGCAATGCAGTATGCTAGAACAATGAAATGAAACATAAGCCAGATAAAGAAAAGGTTGGGCAAATTTTGGGGTACAACAGCTGCCCCTATTCAAACGACTTAGAACTGAATGAGTGGAAAGCGAACGACTTTCACACCATCAAGGTAAAAGACGGTTGAATACCAAAGAACCCGGAAATTTGCCAACCGCAGAAATAAATTGCAAATGAGAATCTCCGGAGATAACTGTTCTAATTACAAACATAATCCGCTAGGGAAAGGAGAAGCTTAGTCAAACGACTCTGTGGGGAACAAACATCCACCAGAAGACCAAAATCCAAGGATACCATCCAAAGATAGGATAAAAACAATCCCTGGGGATATAAATCAAACACTAACAACCCAATAGTTGGGATTACCGTAAAATTGAATAAAGCTGAACCCAAGCTATCAACCTAAAGTTGAAATCGTCGGAAACGCTAAACAGAAGCGAACTGACCACAACAAAGATTACCAACCTAAAGTTGGGATAAAACAAGGCACACCAGCCAATAGATGGAATAAAATTCGAAGGATACCAACCTGAAGTTGGGATAAAACAAGACATATCAACCAAAAGATGGAATAAAAGCCAGAGGATACCAACCTGAAGTTGGGATGAAACAAAGGGTACCAACCTAAAGTTGGGATAAGAACCAAAGGATACCAACCTGAAGTTGGGATGAAACAAATGGTACCAACCTGAAGTTGGGATAAGAACCGAAGGATACCAACCTGAAGTTGGGATAAAATAAGGCACACTAACCAAGAGATGGAATAAAAGCCAGAGGATACCAACCTGAAGTTGGGATAAAAACAAAAGATACCAACCTGAAGTTGGAATAAAATCTAAAGGATACCAACCTGAAGTTTGGATAAAATAAGACATACCAACCAAAAGATGGAATAAAAGCCCGAGGATACCAACCTGAGGTTGGGATGAAACAAAGGGTACCAACCTGAAGTTGGAATAAAATCTAAAGGATATCAACCTGAAGTTGGGATAAAAACCAAAGGGTACCAACCTGAAGTTGGAATAAAACAAAGGGGACGGAATCAACCGACTCACGACTTGCAAAGAAAACTCCAACGAGGAGAGGTTTAAACAAATGACTCTGCCAAGGAATATCAGTTCACCCACCACTCCGTTGGGGATGGTATAAAAATCTCCTGAATCAAACAACTTCTGCTGGAAAAGAAAATTGGCCTCCAAGGCAACAACCTGGCTTATGCTTCAGAATGCAAATGTTTGAAAATGGCGTAATGCTCCATAAAAAATGGAAATGCTACGCGTTTAGGTAGATGTTATGCACGACGCAAATGCAAAGGAACCGCTCTAGCAAAATAAATGCTAGAGAGAAAGATCCCACTCTGCCGGGGAAAATACTAGACATGTCTAGTGCAAACAGATTCATGCTGAGGCATATAAGCCCTGGATGGCCTCCGAGAAGAATTCTAGGTAAAACTACTCTGCTAAGCACAAATCCAACCCGCTGGGAATTAGAAACATGTATCGACCAACTGCTGGAGATAACTGTACGCCCGCGCGCACATCACCATGTTGGGATGGAGAAACTACTTTTAATTGCTGGGGAACAAACTCTGGCTCGGGAAAACGGCTCCATCCATACCTTCCTAGAGAGATGCCCCAAGGATAACAAACCTGCAAAAACAACAGACAAGATACTACATAACATAGGCTATCTTGGTCATTATCTGTGACGTTGTTCAGTTAAGTCAAAGTTTTAACAGTTATTGGCCAAGGCCTGCAAGTTTATGTATGTGCAAATTCATCAAAAACATCGGGCGTTTTCCACAAACAAAACGGTAAAAGCTAAAACCAAGCACACAAAGATTTTCTGAATAACATGTTTTATTGATAAACGGCCCAAAAAATAGGCAAATTTACAAGGGATGCAACTCCTGAAATGAGGAAGTTGCGCCAAAGACAAATAAGAAATGCACAAAGATATACAAAATGTCGGCAATGTGGTACAGACAACCACCATGGGACGACTCATCTATGACTCGCATAACTTCGATGTTTTTTTGATGCTTCTTCTTCGAAAGAGATTGACTTGAACGGTTTCTCGCGGGTCCTCCCATAATCCGCAGATCGCAGTTGTTTGCTTTTTAAATCTCTAACTTTTGCCTGAATCGCCCTTTCGGGTTTTCGATTCACCGGGATACCCATTTTTTGCCAAAGTCTCCTTTTCAGGTTGTCAACTTCGCGGGTTTACATCTTTTCTTTTTTATCCCTAATTTTTTGCCCAAACCTATCTTTTTACGGTTCGCTGGGATGTCCCATTTTTGCCTGGATTTTCTTTTTCTTTCCAACGGGTCTCTTTAAGCATAGTATTTTTTTACTACGTCTGCGTTCACAGGGGACGTGAAATCTTCACCGTCCATAGTCGAAAGTAGTAAGGCTCCTCCGGAGAAAACTTTCCTTACAACATACGGACCTTCGTAATTAGGAGTCCATTTGCCTCTGTGATCATTCTGTGGTGGGAGAATCCGCTTCAACACTAAATCACCTGCCTGAAAGCTTCGAGGGCGTATCTTCTTGTCGAAGGCTTTCTTCATTCTGCTTTGGTATAAACAACCGTATGCGATGGACGCCAACCTTTTCTCATCCATTAAACTGAGCTGATTCAACCTATTCTTCACCCATTCTGCTTCATCTAGTTTGACGTCAGCCAGAACTCTCAAGGAAGGTATCTCGACTTCCAGTGGCAGGACAACTTGCATACCATACACCAACGAGAAGGGAGTTGCCCCAGTTGAAGTACACACCGAGGTGCGATATCCATGTAAATCAAAGGGCAACATCTCGTGCCAATCTTTGTAAATCACAACCATCTTCTGCACGATCTTCTTGACATTTTTATTAGCTGCTTTGACCGCGCCATTCATCTTCGGACGGTAGGGAGATGAATTATGATGTTCAATCTTGAAGTTCTGGCACAACTCTTTCATTTTCTTATTATTCAGGTTAGATCCATTATCAGTAATGATCCTTTCAGGTATTACATATTGGCAGATGATGTCCCTTTTGATGAATCGAGCCACAACTTGCTTGGTGACGTTGGCGTAAGAAGCTGCTTCGACCCATTTAGTGAAATAGTCGATGGCTACTAGGATGAAACGGTGTCCATTGGATACAGTAGGCTCAATCTTTCCAATCATATCAATGCCCCACATGGAAAAGGGCCATGGAGATGACATGACGTTCAAAAGACATGGTGGCACATGAATCTTGTCGGTATAAATCTGACACTTATGGCATTTCTTCGCGAATTTGAAACAATCCGACTCCATCGTAAGCCAATAATACCCAACTCACAATAACTTTCGAGACATGGCATGTCCGTCGGCATGCCTACCAAAAGTACCCTCGTGGACTTCCTCCATAAGCAGATTTTCTTCTTTTTCATCCATGCATCTCAACAAAACCAAATCATGGTTTCTTCTATAAAGCACACCATCCTGATTCAGATAAAAATTGCCAGACATCTCCTTAGAGTCTTCTTATCTCGACTGGATGCCCCAGTCGGATACTCCTGGTTCTTAAGGAAATTTTGGATGTCAAAATACCATGGCTTGCCATCACAGGCCTCCTCAATGGCGAATATGAAAACGGGCCTATTAAGGCGGGAGATAACTATTTTGGGCACTTCATTCCAAAAATTAACTTTGTATATTGAAGACAACGTTGCCAGAGCGTCTGCCATCTGATTCTCCGCTCGCGGTACATGATGAAACTCCACTTTGTCGAAGAAAGGTAACAACCTCCTTGCATAATTCATGTAGTGAATCAAATTAGGTTGACAATTTTCCCATTCTCCCTTGATTTGATTCACAACTAGCGCGAAATCTCCATATACATCGAGATTCTTGATCCTCAAATCAATAGCTTCTTCGAGACCCATGATACACGCTTCATACTCAGCTTCATTGTTGGTGACCGAAAATGTCAATCTGGCAGTGAATGGGATGTGAGTCCCATGGGGTGTTGTAATGATTGCCCCAATTCCACTTCCATATAAGTTGACGACACCGTCAAATATCAACTTCCATTGGGAGCCAAGTTCAGGACCTTCATCTGGTAGTGGCTCGTCACAATCCTTCATCCGGAGGAACATAATTTCTTCATCAGGAAATTCAAACTTCATTGGCTGATAGTCTTTGATAGGCTGTTCGGCGAGGTACTCTGACAAAACACTTCCTTTGATGGCCTTCTGAGAAACATACTGAATGTCGTATTCTGTCAATACCATTTTCCATCTGACAATTCTTCCTAAAAGCGCTTGCTTTTCGAAGACATACTTGATCAGATCCATCTTCGAAATCAGCATGGTTGTATGGTTAAGCATATACTGTCTTAAACATTTGGCAGCCCAAGCAAGTGCGCAACATGTTTTCTCAAGCATTGAGTAACGAGACTCACAATTTGTGAACTGTTTACTCAGATAGTAAATCACATGCTCCTTTCTTCCAATCTCGTCGTGTTGACCGAGGACACAACTCATACTGTTCTCAAGAACCGTCAAGTACATAATCAATGGTCTTCCTGCTACTGGAGGTATCAGTATCGGAGGTTCCTGTAAATACTCCTTTATCTTCTCAAATGCTTTCTGACAATTCTCATTCCAAACAACCGCCTGATCTTTCTTTAATAACTTAATTAGTGGCTCACAAGTGGCTGTGAGGTGAGATATGAACCGAGCAATGTAGTTCAATCTACCTAAGAAACCACGAACTTGTTTCCCGGTCTTTGGTGCTGGCATTTCTTGAATTGCTTTGATCTTTGCAGGATCGACCTCAATACCTTTCTCACTGACAATAAACCCCAATAACTTTCTTGACCGTACGCCAAAAGTACACTTGTTTGGATTCAGCCTAAGTTTGAACTTCCTTAATCTCTCAAACAGCTTTAGAAGATTCACCAGATGCCCCTCCTCCGTTTGGGACTTTGCGATCATATCATCGACATATACTTCAATCTCATGATGGATCATGTTGTGAAAGAGTGTCACCATTGCTTGTTGATAAGTTACCCCTGCATTCTTCAAACCAAAAGGCATTACTTTATAACAGAACGTCCCCCATGGTGTGATGAAAGTCGTTTTCTCCATGTCCTCCGGTGCCATCTTAATCTGATTGTATCCGGAAAAGCCATCCATGAAGGAAAACACTGAAAATTGTGCGGTGTTATCAACAAGTACGTCAATATGAGGGAGCGGGAAATCATCCTCGCTCTATTCAGGTCCCTATAGTCAACACACATCCTAACTTTGTCGTCCTTCTTAGGCACGAGCACAATGTTTGCAACCCACAGAGGGTAATTGGTCACAGCAAGAAATTCGGCGTCTAATTGCTTCTGGATCTCTTCCTTGATCCTCACTGCCATATCAGGCCTGGTTCTTCTCAGTTTCTGTTTAACAGGAGGAAAGGAAACGCTCAGAGTGGGATTTATCCCTCAGAGCGCAAATCGGCGCCGGCTGACAGAAGAGTCGCCACCGTGCGTTATTTATCCCTCAGAGCGGGAAAGGAAACGCTCGAAGTAAACCTCGCAAAAACGGGAAAGGTATGGTCCTCGCAGCCAAAACCTGGATTCGGGAGTCGGTTATGCAAGGGGAAGGTATTAGCACCCCTCACGTCCATCGTACTCGATGGGATCCACGCTTGCTTGGTTTGTACGGATTACACTTCTATCTAAACTAAAGGATGAGGTCTGAAAAGAAAATAAAACATGACTCGACAAAGCATCGCACTTTATGCCTACGTATTCCCGTCTGGAACGAGAAATCAGAGTCAACGTAGTTCGCCTGACTACGGGTGAAGGTGGGGAAGGTTGCTCGCTAGGATATCGCATCCTATGCCTACGTACTTCCATACAGCATGGAAGATCAGAGCAAACGTAGTTCGGGCTACGTACAACACAAGCTGTTCAAGTGTCTTTTATGAAAAATCTCACCTTAAACAAGGGTTTTCTTATTGCAAAAAGGTTGATGTTTGTTCAATTCTTTTGACGGAAGAAATGAATTAATCTCTGTTATAACCTTTATTAGTGTTTTTCTGTTGTTTTGAAGGAAGAAGAGATGACACTCTAAAAATCCTAGGGTTAAAAGGGGAATAAAATCTACCCTAATGTTATCATGCATGGGCTAACACCTAATGTCTATAATGCTCCTCTCTTGCGCAGAGAGAAACAGAGATCCTAAGGGAATAGACGGAAACAGAAACAGCAGATATATACAATAAAGCAGTAAAATGCATGGATGCAACAATACAAGCGAGGCAAGGGAGTCCCACTCAACCTCGAACCTAGAAAACAATAGGCAAAAGTGAACAGAATTCACTTTCAACCCAGCAAGTTAAACAACAAACAATACAGTCAGGGAAGTTCACACAATACATCAAGAAATAAAACAGCTAAAACTAAACAGCAAAGCAGTCTTCATCAGCATCAGCAACTATCTTCAGGCTTCCAGCAAACATCCGTCTTTATCTTCAATCCCCCAATGGCTTTTCTTCAAGTCCTACTCTCCAAGATGAGGAATCAATCACAAGAGTGAACTGGGTGTTAAGCAATTAGTTGACCACCAAGGGTGGCAAACAGACTGCTATCAACATAAAGAATATTTCTCTCAAGAGTTCTATCTCTTAGACACTATCACCAAGCCTTCCAAAGGAAGGGGGTGAGTGTCTTAGAGAGACTCTGCATCACAGAGAAGGATGGAGGCAGTCAAGACCTTCCATGTTTATGAATCAAGTTTGCTACTCTAGAGCTCTGCCTAACTCCTAGATCCTAGAAACTTCAACAGCTGCCAGCAAGAGATACTCCTCATCACCTCTGGAAATTGGTCTTCAATCTTTGATCTTCAAATGGGCTTCAACATCTCAGGCTTCAGCTCAAACCCCAAGTCCCAAACAAACCCAATACCCCACACAGACAAAATAATAACCCTAAAGAGGGCACACCACACAGTCAGACAACTATAAGCAATATACTAATAGCAGTAGGGGAATCCTAACATTTTCTAAGGGATCTATCTTATACCCATAACCCCTATAGTCCCATACCCCAAAATCAAATCAAAATCCCTAAAAGAATTAATCTATCTCACCTATGTTCACCTAAAACCCTAATTTTGATCATGTTATCACACCTAAACAAATCACCTAAAAATTTAATCCTAAAAATATGAATTAAATCCTATGTACAAGTTAGAGCCCTAAGCTAATCACCCTAAAAAGAATGAACCCTAAATCTAAAGGGAACTGATAGAACTAAAATCAACAAATTTAAGTATCAAACTAAACTTAATAAAATGCTATTTACAAGAAAAATGCATGAAAAATATTAAAACAAAATAAAATGCCATTTTTATCATTTATTATTTTTCTAGACAGAATTATTGACCTAGAGAAAAAACAAGAAATTAAAAATATCAATTTTCCCATTTTTTATGATTTTTTAAAGATCAAAGGATATTAAAGAAAATAAAATCACAAAAAAGAATTAAAATGGGGAGGGGGTGTTATAAGCAGATGCGCTTAGTTATTATGCTGATGGGCCTGGGAAGTGGGAGGTGCGGATATCATTATAGCAAGGCCCAGTACGCTCAGAAAATCAATTGAAAAATTAGAAGGAAAATGATTAAAACCACGGTGCATTAAGCAACTAATCTCAGTTCATTTCTCATTGGGCTTCCAATTGGGGGTGGGGATAGCATGCTGATCCAAGGCCCATGGTGGTGCGTTTAAGTGAAACGCATCGTTTCGCTTTGAGTCAGTTCCCTCCGTTTTCGTCTTTGAATGTCAGCCACACGATGAGATTAAAATGTCAAATAATTGAAAGGATCCAACGGTGCATGGCCATCGTCCCCAATCAAACCTAGGGTTTCAGCATTTTACAGCTTCCATGCAATCATCTTCAAGTTCCTCGTGCTCTCTCCTCAGGCCACGAAACCCTACACCATAAAGAGCAAAGTTGCTCTATTCTTTCCCCTGAACACGATGGTACCCTCAGTTTGGATTGAAACCAACTCCATAATGAAACCCGATAGGTGTAACAATCTGAATCCATCATTATGCACTGCAATGGAATCTCACAATTCTCCAATCTACTTATCCTATCTTGTTCATCATGCTACACTGATCTCAGCAAGCCATTGCATGTTCATTAAAACTCATTATCCATCCTAATCTTGATCATCAAAGAATCATCACCCTGTTATGGAACCTCATAGAACTCTCTCTAATTCTCAGGAATCAATCACCTAAGGTCTCTAAGCATGTTTACCCTAACCATTTCATCTAGTACTGCATAAATAGAGAGATTCGAATGCTTTTGCAAACCTGAAAAATGGTGATGGCAAGTGTATCTACCCTTCAATCCAATGCTTGAAACTTGCCACAAATGATCTTCAATGGATGAGAACCTTTCTGTTTGCAAGATCTTGGATGGACAATGCTTGGATTGTGAGATTGGATCCAACTTGCTTCACTTGCAAATTTGAAGCTACACCTTCAAACACTCATCAATGGCCACTCCAATCTGTGTGTATGTGTTCAATATGATCCAAAGAATTGATTTGTGGAGAAGAATTCAATGGAAATGAAGAAGAAAATGGAGTTTGAGATTGATTTGCAAAAATGGAGAAAATGGTATATCACTCTCTCTTCACACTCTTTTCACCAACCCCTTGCACCAATGGATTTAGTTCAATATATAGATGATGATGGACAGATCTAGAAGCTTCTAGATTGATCTTAGAATGATTCTAGAATGTGGTGGAAAGTTCATGAAAATCTCACTTGATGACATGTTGATATCTCATGGTATCTCCTTACAATGCACTTATAACTCTTCAAAATCTCCTTACATGCCAAATTGGAATGATATGCAAGCTCCTTGCCTTAAAAATTCACCTTATGCCAAGTTTTCCATACTTGCCTTTTATGCAAGTAACAAAAATACAAAGCAAGTCCAAAATTTAACTCCTAACTCAAAAAAGTGGCTGAACCAATGTCTTTAAAATGATGTTTGGATTCAATTTGGTATATTGGATGACCTATTTTGGATTTGTAGATCTCTCAAACCAATTTTTCATTTCAACTTTTTCAACTTATATGCCTTTTTTAGGTCATTTTTCACCAACTTTGGTCAAGTCTCATTCTATGCATTTCCAAACTTCCATGACTTCTTTTCTAGACTTAAAATGGAATTTTGAGCAACTTTGATGTTGTGAAGTTTTTCATTTGAAGCTTCCTTGTATGAGTTTTAGGCATAGGCTAAGAATGACCTGTAATCCTCAGATGACCAAAATACCCTTTGCTTGCCAAGACCATAAGTAGAGTTACACAAATCATATGAAGTCATACCATACCTTTATAGAAATATAAGACAATGAGGAACAACTCTTATGTTGGCCAGAAATCCATTTGAAATATCCTTAATGGTCAAAAGTTGCTTGGAAGACAGACAACTTTCACAGACAAATTTCAGTGCCCTCAGATGACCTGTAACTTGCAAGAGCTATAACTTGAGTTCTATAAATCATCTTGATGACTTCCACCACTCAAATTAAATCTATGAAGATACTCTACAAGTTTCATGTGGGCCAGAAATTCATATGAAATATCCTTGAAGGTCAAAAGTTGCTTGGAAGACAGACAAATTTCACAGACAAATTTCAGTGCCCTCAGATGACCTGTAACTTGCAAGAGCTATAACTTGAGTTCTATAAATCATCTTGATGACTTCCACCACTCAAATTAAATCTATGAAGATACTCTACAAGTTTCATGTGGGCCAGAAATTCATATGAAGCTTGCATCTTGAGTTACACTGCTTTGAAGTTTGACCTAAATCAGGGGATTTTACACTAAAACCCTAATTTGGTAACTCCATTTCTCCTTGATTCCCTCTGATTTTTCTTTAGCACAACATCATATCCATAGCAAATAATGAATCCCACATTCTTCAAATGATCCTTGATGCCTTTCAAAACACTTCTTTGACCTAGGATTGACCCAGTGCTGACCCTAGTTGACTGACTTCAACTGAGGCTCTTGCAATCATCCCAATGACTTGGTTACTCCTCAAAAATGATCATCTAGGCTCTTCATAATATCCATACACACCTCATGCTCTTGGCTCATCCTTCCTCTGATGATTCCCAAACAATCTCAAGATAGGAGAGAATTCACTGATCAACCTGGCAACACTTCCAAGCCCCAATTCTTCCCTGATGACCTGAGTAGACTTGAATATGAATGAAACCCTTGGATATACCTCTTGAGATAAAAATAGCACTTGATCCCCTGATTAAGATAACTTACTCATGCTATGCAATGCAGATGAATACACTATGTACATGATGCTAATGCAAATGATTATGCAATTGAAACATAAACCTAGGTTAGAAAAGGTTGGGCAAATTTTGGGGTGCAACAGCTGCCCCTATTCAAGCGACTTGGACCCGATTGGATGAAGAGCGCGCAGCCTTCAGACCTTCGAGGTACGAGATGGTTGAATACGAAAGAACCCTGAAATTTGCCAACCGCAAAAATAAATTGCGAACGACTACTGCTTGGGGAAGACCCTGGGAACTGGCTTCTGTTGTCACAGCAACAACTAGCCATCCATCTGTCAATCTGTCCTGTAAAATAGTCTGATATTGTCTGCAGACCACTCCATTCCGAAGAAATGAGCATACACCACACAACGAGAAATTGTTGACATCACTTATCAACCTCTGTTGATCTCACTTATCAACCTCTGTTGATCTCACTTATCAACCTCCGTTGATCTCACTTATCAACCTCTGTTGATCTCTCTTATCAACCTCTGTTGATCTCACTTATCAACCTCTGCACACGCTTACCAGCGGGAGAATACTGACTTCACTTGTCATGTTGACTTCACTGATCAACCTTTCGCATCTTGAAGAAACGAGCGAACGCTTACCCAAACGAGACAATGTTCGAAGACACGAACAACCAACTCTGCGGGGAAATGAGAAACTTAAACAAGTAACTCTGAGAGGACAATTCTGACGACTGCCATCAAACACCTGCTGGGGAAATTGGGAACTTAACCAAATACCCTGACGAAAATAACCTTGTTGAAAAATACGAGGAATTTATCCGAACAACTCCTGTAGCAAGCTCCCTGCTGGGGACTATGAGGGACTTAACCAAGCAGCCCATTGAAGTAACACCCTGCTGGAGAACATAACTCTGTAGGGGGAATCGCGGGTAACCACCCGAAAACTGTCTTACCAACTTCTAATGCTGACTCCATAGCATCCTGAGAAAGACTCAAATGGGGAATACAAGTAACTTAACCAAGCGACTTGTCGAAGAATACCCTGCTGGGGACTACGAGGAACTTAACCAAGTATCTCGTTGAAGACCACCCTGCTGGGGATTACGTCTCTACTGAGGTAACTGCGGGTAACCACCCAAAATCTGCAACATGCTATTTCCACAGCACTCTGAGAAAGGACTCGGCTGGGGAGAAAGAGAAATGCTTGACCAAGCAACTCTACTAGGGGAATATGACATGACGAATACGATCACTGCGTGTCTGGCACAACAATCCTCTGCAACAAGATGAACACGATCACTGCGTATTCTACGCCACAACACTCTTGACAGGAGAAAAACACGATCACTACGCGTCTTGATACCACAAACAAAATCACATAGTGGGGTAAACACGACGAACACGATCACTGCATGTTGCGAATACGGCCTAAATCATATCGACCATAAATCCAACCGGATGAGATAAACACGATCGCTGCGTGCCAGACGGAATATCCCCATAGAAAAGGCGAACACGTTCACTGCGTACTTCAACCACCAATATGATAAACACTATCACTGCGCGTCCTGCAATAGGGCGAATGCGATCACTGTGCATCTCGACCAACAAACCCCCAAAATAACTTCAACACGATCACTGCGTGCCACGAAACCAACCCATGTAATAGGACGAATACGATTATTGCGTATGTCGACCAACAAAACCAACTGATACGATAGCCACGATCCCTGCGTGCTCCGCATCACAAGTTCCCATGGTACTATCGACACGTCACCACGTGCCATATGAATACGGTCACTACGTATCTTGAACACGATCACTGCATGTTATGAGCCACGATCCTCTTGACTGGAGAAAACACGATCCCTGCGTGTTATGTGTCTCAACTAACCCACATAACTGGATGAATACGATCACTGCATATTCTAACCATACATAGGGTAAACGCGATCACTGCGCGCTTCATGTCACGGCCCTCTTGACTGGAGGAAACACGATCCCTGCGTGTTGTGACACAACTTCAAACAATGGGACGAATACGATTACTGCGTACTTCGGCCACCAACAACCAGATGAACATGTTCACTGCGTGCCTCACCCCATAACCAAACCGTATAACGGACGAATACGATCACTGCATATATCGACCAACAAACATCACATGATATGGCAAGCACGACCACTGCGTGTCCTGCACCACCGATAGAGTGAACACGATCACTGCGCGTCCTGCTCAAATAAACCCCTGAGATGATACTAACACGATCACTGCGTGCTCTACAAAACAATCGGGACGGATACGATCACTGCGCCATCCGAACACTGATACATATATCAAGATCAACACGATCACTGCGTGTCCTACAACATGAACCCCATAAAAGAGACAAAATACGATCACTGCGTACTTGGGCCACAAATCAACATCTTAAAATCAACACGATCACTGTGTGCCTCACCATATGAACCCCGTAAAAGAGACAAAATACGATCACTGCGTACTTTGACCATAAAACAGCACCTTTTCGAATCACGATTTCTCTTATCGGCAGGGAACATCATATCTGCAACTGCAGAGGTAACCACCTGGCTTACGTTTCAACAATGCATGTTTGATAATGACGAATTCCACACTGCATGGAACTGCTACGTACTCGTACAGAATGCAAATGCTCATGATGCATGCTTATGCAAAGAGTTGCTTCAGCAAATAAATGCTGAAGACACATTGGATCCGCTGGGAATGACCGGAATACTACCGATACTCTTCCAACAAAATAAATGTTGGAAAGATGAACTAACTCCGCTGGGGATGACTATCCTGCTAGGAAGGTAGCTCACAAACTCAAAACTTCAAAATCTGCTGAGGACGATCCTCCGGACGAGGAAGAGTGACTTGCTGGGGAAAGAGAGGACTCCTGCTCGGGAAAACTCCTTTCAGCAGCTCCAACCACTTGATCACACTCTGTGGGCACCCCTCCTGCTATCACTGAGCTGGGGAAACTCATCCTGCTATCACTGAGCTGGGGAATCATCCCGCTATCACTGAGCTGGGGATTGAACTACACATTCTGATTTGCACTGCACACGAACTCTCTGGGGAGTTAATCACATCCATCTCGACCTTCACTGAGGAGGACTCTGCTCTGCTTGATAAGCCGCTTCTGAACTACAGAGGATACATTTATCTTTTCCTTTGACGCGATCTCTGCTCTCCTGGGGAGACAACATTCAATCTTTCTTGGGGTGACTTCACTGGGGAAGACACACCATTCGACCCCTGGAGAGGGTACCCGCCTGCCATGGACTCGGGTGGGGAACTTTGCAAACTTTTGAGTACCTACAAACGTCAACAAGCAAACACAAGGCAATCTATGCAAAAAGAGACATATTGGTAGTCATCCACGACAACCATTCAGGTAATTTTTGGTTTTAACAATCATCGGCCGAGGCCCGCCTGGTTACACGCATGTAAGTTTATCAAAAACATCGGCGCTTTTTACAAACAAAACTGTAAAATTAAAACCAAAGTCACACATTAGACTGAATAAAACACTTTATTGATAACGGCCTGAGAATAGGCGAGATTTGTACATCAGATGCAACTCCTGAAAAGAGGTAGTCACACACAAACAAAATGCAGAAGTATACAAATATACAGAATAAAATTTGTACACATGTCGGCAACGTGTTACAGACGAACACCATGAACCGATCCTCCTATGACTCGTCGGACTCTGACGCTTTCCCGATCTCTGTCTTCGGAAGCGATTGTTTTGGATAATTGACCCCCAGATGCTCCCGAACCGCTAATAATCAAACTTGGACCGCAGTCATTTGCTTCTCAAATCCCTAACTTTTGCGTGAATCGCCCTTTGCGGGTTTTCGATTCACCGGGATACCCTTTTTTGCCGAAGCCGCCCAGTGTAGGTTTTCGACTTCGCGGGTGTACATTTTTTCAATTATATCCCTAACTTTTGCCCGAACCTTTTTATTCTGTTTTTCGGTTCGCCAGGATGCCCCATTTTTGCCTGGACTCTCTTTTTACTGTCCAGCGGGTCAATTTTAAGCAAAGTATTTTTTAACTGCGTCCGAGTTCACAGGGGACGGAAAGTCTTCACCATCCATGGTGGATAACAGTAAGGCTCCTCCGGAGAAGACCTTTCTCACGACGTATGGACCTTCGTAATTAGGAGTCCATTTTCCCCTGTGATCCGATTACGGTGGGAGAATCTTCTTCAACACAAGATCACCCGTCTGAAAGCTTCAAGGTCGAATCTTCTTGTCGAATGCTTTCTTCATCCGGCTCTGATACAGCCTACCGTGTGCAATGGATGCCAATCTTTTCTCATCTATCAAGCTCAGCTGATTCAATCTACTTTTCACCCATTCTGCCTCGTCCAGCTTAACATCAAGCAAAACCCTCAAAGATGGTATCTCAACCTCCAATGGCAGGACAACCTCCATGCCATATACTAGTGAGAACGGTGTTGCCCCGGTTGATGTACACACTGTAGTACGATAACCGTGCAAAGCGAATGGCAGCATCTCATGCCAATCCTTATACGTTACCACCATCTTCTGAACAATTTTCTTTATGTTCTTGTTGGCCGCCTCAACAGCGCCATTCATCTTGGGTCTGTATGGAGATGAATTATGATGCTCGATCTTGAAATCCCGACAAAGATCCCTCATCATCTTGTTGTTCAAATTCGAACCATTGTCAGTAATGATCTGTTCAGGAATACCGTATCTGCAAATTATATCCTTCTTGATAAATCTGGCCACCACCTGCTTCGTCACATTGGCGTAAGATGCTGCTTCCACCCACTTGGTGAAGTAATCGATCGCAACCAGAATGAAGCGATGCCCATTAGAAGCAGTAGGTTCAATCTTGCCAATCATATCAATTCCCCACATGGAGAAAGGCCACGGAGAAGCCATAACGTTCAGTAGACTGGGCGGCACATGGATCTTATCAGCATAGATCTGGCACTTGTGACACCATTTGGCAAACTTGAAACAGTCTGTTTCCATCGTTAACCAGTAATACCCCGCTCGCAACAACTTTCGAGTCATAGCATGCCCACTTGCATGTGTACCAAAAGTTCCTTCATGGATCTCTTCCATGAGTAAATTGGCTTCCCTCTCGTCTACACACCGGAGGAGTACCAAATCGTGGTTCCTTCTATACAAAACGCCGTCGGGATTCAGATAGAAGTTGCCTGCTAATCTCCTTAGAGTCTTCTGATCACGACTGGATGCCCCAGCCGGATATTCCTTATTCTTCAGGAAATTCTGTATGTCAAAATACCAAGGTTTACCGTCGGATGCTTCATCAATTGCAAACACAAAGGCCGGCCTATCAAGGCGAGAGATGACAATGCTGGGAGCCTCATTCCAGCGGTTGACTTTATACATCGAGGATAACGTTGCAAGGGCGTCTGCCATTTGATTCTCCGCCCGAGGTACATGATGGAACTCCACCCTATCAAAGAAAGGTAGCAACCTTCTCGCATAATTCATGTACGGCACCAGATTAGGTTGACGTGTCTCCCACTCTCCCTTAATCTGATTCACAACCAACGCTGAATCCCCATATACGTCCAGATTCTTAATCCTCATATCGATAGCCTCCTCTAACCCCATGATGCAAGCTTCATACTCGACTTCATTATTCGTCACTAAAAAAGTCAATCTGGCTGTGAACGGGATGTGCGACCCGTGGGGAGTTGTGATGATTGCCCCGATCCCACTACCGTACGAATTGACAGCCCCATCAAAAATCATTTGCCATTGGGAACTCCGCTCAGGACCTTCACCAGGCAACGGCTCATCACAATCTTTAGTTTTCAAGTACATTATGTCCTCATCAGGAAACTCAAACTTCATAGGCTGATAATCCTCAATGGGCTGTTCGGCGAGATATTCGGACAGAACACTTCCCTTAATGGCCTTCTGGGAAACATACTGGATATCGTATTCTGTCAATACCATCTGCCATCTAGCAATCCTTCCAGAGAGTGCTTGTTTCTCAAACACATATTTGATCGGATCCATCTTCGATATCAGCATGGTTGTATGATTCAGCATGTACTGTCTTAGACGTTTGGCAGCCCACGCCAATGCACAACACGTCTTTTCAAGCATAGAGTATCGAGATTCACAATCCGTGAACTTTTTACTCGAGTAGTAAATTGCATGCTCTTTTCGCCCTGTCTCGTCATGTTGACCGAGAACACAACCCATACTGTTCTCCAGAACCGTCAGGTACATAATCAGTGGTTGTCCCGCTACTGGGGGTATCAACACCGGAGGTTCCTGCAAGTATTCTTTTATCTTTTCGAATGCTCTTTGGCAATTGTCGTTCCAGACCACCGCTTGATCTTTCTTTAACAGCTTGAATAATGGTTCACACGTGGTCGTTAGGTGAGAGATGAACCTAGCAATGTAGTTCAACCTCCCTAAGAATCCACGGACTTCTTTTTCTATTCTCGGTGCTGGCATCTCTTGAATAGCTTTTATTTTTGCAGGATCGACCTCGATTCCTTTCTTGCTCACAATGAACCCCAGTAGCTTCCCGGATCTCACTCCGAAGGTACATTTATTTGGATTCAGCCTCAGCCTGAATTTCCTCAGCCTCTTGAACAACTTCAACAGATTAACCAGATGTTCTTCCTCTGTTTGAGACTTGGCAATCATGTCATCGACATACACCTCAATCTCTCTGTGCATCATGTCGTGAAAAAGCGTTGTCATAGCCCGCTGGTACGTTGCCCCAGCATTTTTCAAACCAAAGGGCATCACTTTATAACAGAAGGTTCCCCACGGGGTGATAAAGGTCGTTTTTTCCATATCCTCCGGAGCCATTTTGATTTGGTTGTACCCCGAAAATCCATCCATGAAGGAGAATACCGAAAACTGAGCCGTGTTGTCAACTAACACATCAATATGCGGCAGCGGGAAATCATCCTTCGGGCTCGCTTTGTTTAGATCCCTATAATCAACGCACATTCGAACCTTGCCATCTTTCTTTGGCACAGGCACGATATTAGCGACCCAAGTGGGATAAGTGGTAACAGCCAGGAACCCAACATCCCATTGCTTCTGCACTTCTTCCTTTATCTTTACGGCCATGTCAGGGTGAGTCCTTCTGAGTTTCTGCTTCACAGGCGGGCAATCTTCCTTCAATGGCAGACGATGAACAACCATATCAGTGTCCAATCCCGGCATGTCCTCGTAGGACCAAGCAAATATATCACTGTATTCACGCAGCATCTCAATAAGCTCTCGCTTGATATCCTCTTGCAACGCAGCCCCTATACGGATATTCCTGACGCACTCTTCAGTCCCCAAGTTGACAATATCAATCTCTTCCTGGTGAGGCAGAATGACTCTCTCCTCTTGCTTCAACAACCGACTAAGCTCTTCTGGTAAGTCACTATCCTCCACACTCTCTTCCTCTGCTTGGAAGATCGGATGCTCGAAGTCTAAACGAGTCATAGGAAGTTTTTGGTCGGTGTCATCTGAAAATTCATGAATCCTGCGAGGGAAACGGTTAAGTGCTTCAAAATGATGTACAAGCAAAATGCATAACCGCGCTGCCATTTTATTGAAAAAAAATGAAAAACAGAAAGAAAAGGATCACAACATTTGAATGTAAAAAACACCGTCATTTATTAATCATGCAAACATACAGGTAAACAGTTAGGCCCTAAGACAAGATCATCGATGCCCCGGGCAAGGCATGTGATCATACAATGATTGAAAAAAACAATGCATTACTGTTTGGTGACTTGGATGACGTCCTGGATGGACCAGTTGCATAGGCTTTGCCCCGGTGTGCTGATTCGAATCCATGAGTCCATGTCGCAATCGCTATCCACTCCCTCCGTATCAGACACGACATTAATCCTTTCAAAGCTAACTCCTCCGGACGTGAACACGACAGGTCCCTTGTACTTAGGCGCACTCTGCGAGAAAGATGGGCGGTACCCCAAGCCATACTTATCCTGCTTCACTGGGATGTCCAGAACCTGCCCCCACTTCTGAGTCTCTCCTGCTTGTACCAACGCCTTGGCTTCTTTATATGAGGAAACTGCCACCTCTGGCCCTTCACTCTTCACTGGAGCTTCTTCTTTGACCTTCACCTCCTCGAACGCCTGACACACTGTTTCATGAATCTCTCCGTCTACCTCCACGTACTTGAAAGAAGACAAATGACTGACTAAGATATCCTCTTCGCCGCACACCGTCACAATGCTCCCCTCAACCATATATTTCAGCTTCTGATGGAGCGTAGAAGTCACTGCCCCAGCGGCATGAATCCAAGGTCTCCCGATCAAACAGCTATACGCAGGCTGGATGTCCATGATGTAAAACACTGTATCAAACACCTCCGGACCTACCTGGATGGGTAACGTTATCGACCCGAATACTGACCTCCTTGTGTCGTCAAAGGCTCTTACCACCAAATCACTAGGTGTGCACAACAAGCCACGGGTATCCAATTTCAACAGAGCTTTCTTTGGTAACACATTCAACGAGGACCCAGTGTCTACCAGCACATGGGATAACACAGTGCCCCGGCATTCGATAGAGACGTGCAAAGCATTATTGTGATCACGCCCTCGAGGTGTTAGGTCAAAATCCGTGAATCCCAGTCCATGCCCAGCGTTAACATGTGCCATAACTCCCTCCAGCTGATTAACTGAAATCTCTTGCGGCACGAAGGATGTCTCAAGTACCTTCAATAAGGCATTTCTATGCGCCTCAGAACACAACAGCAGCGATAATATGGAGATCTTTGACGGGGTCTGCTGCAGGTGATCTACAATCTTGTAATCACTTTTGTGGATTAACCTCATGAATTCTTCCACATCTTTGGTTATCGGCTCTTTCTCTTTACTCCCCGAAGATTCCCCCTCAACAACTTTGTTCTTACCCTTGGCCAGCCTCTCTGCCTCGACCTCAGGCGAAGTGAAAATTCTCCCGCTCCGGGTTATACCACCCGCTCCCACTATATTATCAACGGATCCCGCAGGCGAATCATTCAAGTCAATCTTTTCCCCATTGCAATACACC
Organism: Lathyrus sativus; assembly: GCA_963859935.3. Lineage (NCBI taxonomy): Eukaryota > Viridiplantae > Streptophyta > Magnoliopsida > Fabales > Fabaceae > Lathyrus > Lathyrus sativus. The sequence continues at coordinate 595,308,274 of OZ012740.1, read as the reverse complement.
TCAGCACCGTAGCACCACGGGACTGCCTTCATGCTCTCAAAAGGGACTGGCTTAGCCTTGGCAATGGTAATGGTCGGCCTTTTCGATGATGCCGAAATTGTCACTGATTTGAACGGAATGGTGATCGTAGCAATCTCCCTATGCTCTTCCTCAGATCTTGTCTCGACAGACTTCTCTCGCCCCACAGCCCTGTCAAACTGCAAATTTCCTTCACCAATCAAACTTTGAACTCCCCTCTTCAGATTCTCACAGCCCTCAGGTTGAATCAAACAGTCATCACACTCTTTACTGCAACCGGGATAGACTCCTCCTTTCAATAAACGCTGCTTTACGTAACTCAAAGGGGTTTTCAGCTCGCTCACTTCTGAAACCAAGTTCAATTCATCATCCCTCAGGATTGCATTGGCCCCAGCCCCATGCTTGGGCATTGGCTGCTGCGTGATGTTGGGACCTTCCTTCCCGAAGTTAATAGCCGTACTATCAAGCAAGTCCTGTACTTTATGCTTGAAAGCTAGGCAATTTTCAATATTGTGCCCTGGCGCACCCGAATGGAAGTCACAGTGCTCATTAACATCATATCTGACTGGCGGCTGGCCAGTTGGTGGTGCTAAGGTCCTCTTCTCGACTAATTGCAATTTCAACAAAGTTTGAAGGAGTTCTGCATATGATACCGGCGGCACTTTGAATACTCTCCTCGGTCGTGGGTTCTGAAGCCTGCGCTGATTATTATTAGGCTGCTGCTGAGCCTGCTGCGGTGGTTGTTGTCTCTGCTGCTGAGAAGGCCCTGGAATAGTTACACTTGCGACCTGCGACTGCTGACGCCAGTTCTGACTTTTATTCTTTCGTCGAGCATTGAATACAGCATTGGTATCACCCTGCCGTTTACCACCAAACGTCTTCTTATTACCTCCTGCGGAACTGGACTCACCCGCTTGAATGTTACCAATCTTCACCCCGTTTTCAATGCGCTCCCCCATCAATATCAACTCCGAGAAAGTACTCATTGAGAAATTGAGCAACCGATCATAGTACATTCCAGAGAAAGTTCCTATGAACATATCCATCATTTCGCGCTCCACCATTGGAGGGTGTACCCTAGCAGCCAAATCTCGCCATCTCTGGGCGTATTCTTTAAAGCTCTCACTAGACTTCTGGGACATGCTCTGCAACTGGACTCGATTAGGAGCGAGATCACTATTATACTGATAATGTCGAACAAAAGCCTCTGCCAGCTCTTTCCAACTCCTGATCTGAGTAGGCTCCAAGCTCATGTACCATTCTAGCGATGGCCCTGGCAGGCTATCCTGGAAAAAGTGCATTAGCATCTTTTCATCCTCAGAATATGCAGACATGCGCCTGTAAAACGCGCGCACATGCACCCTAGGGCATGTATCCCCTTTGTACTTATCAAATGACGGTGCTTTGAATTTCAGTGGGACCCTCAGCCCTGGGACCAATCCCATATTTGACATATCCAGCCCAAGAGCATTCTGGCTGGCCAATCCATTCACTTTCTCTTCTAGCAATCTCATCCGATGGTTGTCATCCCTGACTCTTTCATAGCCCTCGTTCTGACCAGAGAACACATCCTCCTGGCGATCCTCCCATCGAGGTACTGCATCATATCCAACATAATCGGCATCACAGCCCGGACCCGTTTGGACGTACCTGGGGTCATACCTCAGATTACCCATCTCTTGAGTGTTGTATGCGCCAGCTCCATATCCAAGATTACCATAGCCACCAAACCCAGCCTTGGCGCCAGCCATGCTGCCATACCCCATATTCACATCGTTGAAGCCCTGGTTACCATTGATACCATTCATTCCGACATTCTCAACGCCCCCATTGAAGCCCTGGTTGACATTGCCCACAAATACCCCAGCAGTATCTGCATTGACATTCATATTACCGGTGTTCTCACCTGCACCTACAGGACCAGTTTCTCCAGCATTCAAACCGGTGACAGGAATAGCATCAGCACTTTGACGATTCTCAATTCGGGGAGAAGCAACAATGTTCTCACCATGCGGTGTCCCGTTGTTTTCAGCCCGTGCGACTATCGGTTGAACCAGATTCTGCAGCTGCTCTTGTCCTTTGGCGATAGTCTCCATGGTTTGCATGAGCAGGGCCATCCTGTCACGCATCTCTTGCATTTCACTCTGCACGTTGTCCATGATCTTCTTCTGGTTAATCCTTATAGAGTAACGGTGGACCCGCTTTTCTGCAATCCTGGAAATACCTGAATTAAAGATGCAGGAGATAAGATACATGGATCACAAACCTGCAATGCAAATATGAGTGTGTAGGCAAAATGCAATGCGTGTCTGTGCATTAGGGATTATCATTCCCCGATTCTAGTGTGAATGTGCCAGTGCAGTGACAGTGCTAGCAAGACAGTGATTAAAGCCAAATCATAGAAAACCTCGTATATTGCAGAGAAAACCAAGAGTACAATATCACTGAGAGTACAATAAGAAGGCATGACCTCAACCAACAATCCTGGTGATGGTCAGCACGAATGCAAATAAAGCATACAAGCTAATACATGAAATGATCAGGTACTCCCATAAGCCCGGTACTCTTCTATTAACTTCTTGGTCTCTGGATGGCTTGGTCGGGTGAGCAGCCCTTCGACAAGTTGGTTTCTTTTCTTGAGAACACGTCGCACGTCACCATCGGTTTCCTCCCATGCCCCTTCTCTGAAGCGATCCTCTAGCTTCCGCTTCTGAGACACAGCTTCGTTCCTGCCTTCGATGGCCTTGTTCAAAGCGTTCTGGAGACTATATCTGGTCATCACCTCCTCTTCATGCTTCTCAATGCTAGCCTTCAACTGCTTCTCGAGGTCCGAAATTTGCTGCTTCAACTTATCTTCCCTCTTCTTGTTGTTGGTGAGCGTAGCATTCCATGTCTTATTACAAGAAGAGATTTCCCGGTGAGCGGCGTCGAGTGCTTTCTTCTTTGCCTCCAACATGTCATGGGAGCTTCTGAACTCTTGACCCAGACGTTCGCGTTTCCTCTTCTCCTCCGTCAACTTAGCCCCTAGTCTGTTCACTAGTTCGATCTGCTGTTGGAAAGAACGTACGGCCTTATTCTTCTCACTCCTCATCTGAGCTAGCTCCTTCTCTAACTCTTCATTAATTTTAATCAAGGCTTCCTTTTCTCTCACAACTTGCTTGTAGACCTCCTTAGTAACAGTGGTTGGCTCTTCCACCGGAATATGAACGGGGACCGGAGCGGCGGGAAATGGCATCAATATCTGTCTGGCTCTCCCCTGGATCCAAACTTTGTAGGGTGCATATGCCTGGCAATCATTCTTCCCCAACAGCGGTTTCCCCTTTCTGTTAATACGCGTCCAGGCATGCCGAAGCTTGGCTAGTAACTCTCCACTCAAATCACCAGTGAATTACAGAGATTCCTGTACTTCTTCCTCCTGAGGTGGGTTCTTCAGCGCATATCCAAACTAGCGGACAAACAAGGATGGGTTGTAGTTGATGCACCCTTTTCTCTCTATCAACGGAACATTAGGATACCCAAAACAACTGCAAATAAGCTCAGACCCCAGCAAGTCTCGGTCAAACCACTCAATGTCTTCAAAAGTTAGCCTCATCATACGCTCTGGCCAGTCAGATGTGGTTGCACTATCCACAAAAGGTCCCTTCAGGGGAAGATGGCTCTTAAACCACATGGACAGCAAAGGCACACAATAAGAGACATTCTTGCCTCTCCTGTTCTCATTCCTGTAGTGCATCGAATGATAGAAGTCCCCAATCAGTGTAGGCACTGGGTTGCCAGCAGCAAACAGATGAAATGCATCCATGTCCACGAAGTTTGGGAAGTTGGGAAACAACACTATCCCATAAATGCATAGAGCCAAAATAGCGTTAAAGACCACCCAACACCCATTCTTGGCATACTCTTGAGCCTTACCAACCAGAAACTGGAGAGAGAAACCCGGAACCCCTCGCCAAGAAGTCATCAACAGTTCAGAAGCATTCATGTGTAGGGCTTTAGCTAAATCCTCCAACTTGGGCTCAGCGGCAGAGTGAATAAAAGGAACTGCATTCTGTACCGGCAGCTCAGTAAACTCTACATACTCCTCCATGGTAGGCCCCAAAATGAAATCAGCAAACGTGAAACACCTCAAAGCCGGGTCATAGAATTGCATCAGCGTGTACAACCCATTCAACTCATCATCAGTGGATTTGCGAACCAAACTCAACAGCCGTCCATAACTCTGCCTGAAGCTTCTACGGACATCCTCATCTGCCAGAGAAATCAGACCCAGGAGTGGAGTAATATCAGGAATAGGTAGCTTATAGGCAACTGTCATCCTCAAACCAGCCATAATCAATACTCAGAAGTCCAGACACTAGAACCGGGGGATATGCAAATGCACCTGCAGCACAGACACACGTTAATGGGATACAATGATAATGATTATGCAAACAATGCAATGCAGGCAACATGCAACAGGGACCAAGTGCCATAGCTGAGAAGCCTGAATCATATCAACGGTCTCAAATCCTGGTCTCAGATAGACCCAATACAAAGCTCTGACATCGGTCTCTGGTAGACCCCATAATATAACTCCAACTGGTCTCTGACAGACCTCAAACCAATAACTCCAACTGGTCTCTGATAGACCTCATAACCATAACTCTGACCGGTCTCTGATAGACCTCACAACTATCCATAAATACCCAGTATCTCTGATCAAGAAATAACCGGTATCTGAAGGTCTAGTTACCTGCATAACCCCAAACCCTCTCACAGGTGGATGTCCTAGTAACTGGCACAAGGTACGGCATCCTATGCGGTCATTGGCGTCACAGACTTTCAGGGTTGATGATACGATTCCCAGAAGGAGTGGCATCATCAAATCCTGAAGAGGCCTCACTTAGCCAACTTCCAAATGATCGGTCCCCAGAGTCGACAATCCAACTAACTAGCAACCCGAGCCACCCAAAGGGCAGGACAGGAGGCCAGCCAGAAGAACCTCGTCTGAGCGTAGATTTCGCGGGACACTAGGACATGCAAAGCACGTGCGCGCCCACTACTCTCTACTCTAAGTCTAGGTGCACTCAAGCCCAGGTCCGGCTTATCTCTCAATCATGGAACACCCGTCACACCCCACAATACAGCAATAATAAAGATAATATAATGCTGAAATGTAAATACAGAAAATGTAAATCCATACAAATTCCTCGACGGGCAAACAAGCGCTAGGATTGACTCTCTTGAGGGACGTTGGATCCCAAATGCATAAGGAACTATCGCAGTCCTTAGCAGCCAGGGGACGTTGGATCCCCAGCAGAGTCTCCAGCTGTCGCTACTGCGAAAATCGGCGCCGGCTGACAAAAGAGTCGCCACCGTGCGTTATTTATCCCTCAGAGCGGGAAAGGAAACGCTCGAAGTAAACCTCGTAAAAACGGGAAAGGTATGGTCCTCGCAACCAAAACCTGGATTCGGGAGTCGGTTACGCAAGGGGAAGGTATTAGCACCCCTCACGTCCATCGTACTCGATGGGATCCATGCTTGCTTGGTTTGTACGGATTACACTTCTATCTAAACTAAAGGATAAAGTCTGAAAAGAAAATAAAACATGACTCGACAAAGCATCGCACTTTATGCCTACGTATTCCCGTTTGGAACGAGAAATCAGAGTCAACGTAGTTCGCCTGACTACGGGTGAAGGTGGGGAAGGTTGCTCGCTAGGATATCGCATCATATGCCTACGTACTTCCACACAGCATGGAAGATCAGAGCAAACGTAGTTCGGGCTACGTACAACACAAGCTGTTCAAGTGTCTTTTATGAAAAATCTCACCTTAAACAAGGGTTTTCTTATTGCAAAAAGGTTGATGTTTGTTCAATTCTTTTGACGGAAGAAATGAATTAATCTCTGTTATAACCTTTATTAGTGTTTTTTTGTTGTTTTGAAGGAAGAAGAGATGACACTCTAAAAATCCTAGGGTTAAAAGGGGAATAAAATCTACCCTAATGTTATCATGCATGGGCTAACACCAAATGTCTATCATGCTCCTCTCTTGCGCAGAGAGAAACAGAGATCCTAAGGGAATAGACGGAAACAGAAACAGCAGATATATATAATAAAGCAGTAAAATGCATGGATGCAACAATACAAGCGAGGCAAGGGAGTCCCACTCAACCTCGAACCTAGAAAATAATAGGCAAAAGTGAACAGAATTCACTTTCAACCCAGCAAGTTAAACATCAAACAATACAGTCAGGGAAATTCACACAATACATCAAGAAATAAAACAGCTAAAACTAAACAGCAAAGCAGTCTTCATCAGCATCAGCAACTATCTTCAGGCTTCCAGCAGACATCTGTCTTTATCTTCAATCCCCCAATGGCTTTTCTTCAAGTCCTACTCTCCAAGCTGAGGAATCAATCACAAGAGTGAACTGGGTGTTAAGCAATTAGTTGACCACCAAGGGTGGCAAACAGACTGCTATCAACACAAAGAATATTTCTCTCAAGAGTTCTATCTCTTAGACACTATCACCAAGCCTTCCAAAGGAAGGGGGTGAGTGTCTTAGAGAGACTCTGCATCATAGAGAAGGATGGAGGCAGTCAAGACCTTCCATGTTTATGAATCAAGTTTGCTACTCTAGAGCTCTGCCTAACTCCTAGATCCTAGAAACTTCAACAGCTGCCAGCAAGAGATACTCCTCATCACCTCTGGAAATTGGTCTTCAATCTTTGATCTTCAAATGGGCTTCAACATCTCAGGCTTCAGCTCAAACCCCAAGTCCCAAACAAACCCAATACCCCACACAGACAAAATAATAACCCTAAAGAGGGCACACCACACAGTCAGACAACTATAAGCAATATACTAATAGCAGTAGGGGAATCCTAACATTTTCTAAGGGATCTATCTTATACCCATAACCCCTATAGTCCCATACCCCAAAATCAAATCAAAATCCCTAAAAGAATTAATCTATCTCACCTATGCTCACCTAAAACCCTAATTTTGATCATGTTATCACACCTAAACAAATCACCTAAAAATTTAATCCTAAAAATATGAATTAAATCCTATGTACAAGTTAGAGCCCTAAGCTAATCACCCTAAAAAGAATGAACCCTAAATCTAAAGGGAACTAATAGAACTAAAATCAACAAATTTAAGTATCAAACTAAACTTAATAAAATGCTATTTACAAGAAAAATGCATGAAAAATATTAAAACAAAATAAAATGTCATTTTTATCATTTATTATTTTTCTAGACAGAATTATTGACCTAGAGAAAAAACAAGAAATTAAAAATATCAATTTTCCCATTTTTTATGATTTTTTAAAGATCAAAGGATATTAAAGAAAATAAAATCACAAAAAAGAATTAAAATGGGGAGGGGGTGTTATAAGCAGATGCGCTTAGTTATTATGCTGATGGGCCTGGGAAGTGGGAGGTGCGGCTATCATTATAGCAAGGCCCAGTATGCTCAGAAAATCAATTGAAAAATTAGAAGGAAAATGATTAAAACCACGGTGCATTAAGCAACTAATCTCAGTTCATTTCTCATTGGGCTTCCAATTGGGGGTGGGGATAGCACGCTGATCCAAGGCCCATGGTGGTGCGTTTAAGTGAAACGCATCGTTTCGCTTTGAGTCAGTTCCCTCCGTTTTCGTCTTTGAATGCCAGCCATACGATAAGATTAAAATGTCAAATAATTGAAAGGATCCAACGGTGCATGGCCATCGTCCCCAATCAAACCTAGGGTTTCAGCATTTTACAGCTTCCATGCAATCATCTTCAAGTTCCTCGTGCTCTCTCCTCAGGCCACGAAACCCTACACCATAAAGAGCAAAGTTGCTCTATTCTTTCCCCTGAACACGATGGTACCCTCAGTTTGGATTGAAACCAACTCCATAATGAAACCCGATAGGTGTAACAATCTGAATCCATTGCATTGCATGTTCATCATGCTACACTGATCTCAGCAAGCCATTGCATGTTCATTAAAACTCATTATCCAGCCTAATCTTGATCATCAAAGAATCATCACCCTGTTATGGAACCTCATAGAACTCTCTCTAATTCTCAGGAATCAATCACCTAAGGTCTCTAAGCATGTTTACCCTAACCATTTCATCTAGTACTGCATAAATAGAGAGATTCGAATGCTTTTGCAAACCTGAAAAATGGTGATGGCAAGTGTATCTACCCTTCAATCCAATGCTTGAAACTTGCCACAAATGATCTTCAATGGATGAGAACCTTTCTGTTTGCAAGATCTTGGATGGACAATGCTTGGATTGTGAGATTGGATCCAACTTGCTTCACTTGCAAATTTGAAGCTACACCTTCAAACACTCATCAATGGCCACTCCAATCTGTGTGTATGTGTTCAATATGATCCAAAGAATTGATTTGTGGAGAAGAATTCAATGGAAATGAAGAAGAAAATGGAGTTTGAGATTGATTTGCAAAAATGGAGAAAATGGTATATCACTCTCTCTTCACACTCTTTTCACCAACCCCTTGCACCAATGGATTCAGTTCAATATATAGATGATGATGGACAGATCTAGAAGCTTCTAGATTGATCTTAGAATGATTCTAGAATGTGGTGGAAAGTTCATGAAAATCTCACTTGATGACATGTTGATATCTCATGGTATCTCCTTACAATGCACTTATAACTCTTCAAAATCTCCTTACATGCCAAATTGGAATGATATGCAAGCTCCTTGCCTTAAAAATTCACCTTATGCCAAGTTTTCCATACTTGCCTTTTATGCAAGTAACAAAAATACAAAGCAAGTCCAAAATTTAACTCCTAAATCAAAAAAGTGGCTGAACCAATGTCTTTAAAATGATGTTTGGATTCAATTTGGTATATTGGATGACCTATTTTGGATTTGTAGATCTCTCAAACCAATTTTTCATTTCAACTTTTTCAACTTATATGCCTTTTTTAGGTCATTTTTCACCAACTTTGGTCAAGTCTCATTCTATGCATTTCCAAACTTCCATGACTTCTTTTCTAGACTTAAAATGGAATTTTGAGCAACTTTGATGTTGTGAAGTTTTTCATTTGAAGCTTCCTTGTATGAGTTTTAGGCATAGGCTAAGAATGACCTGTAATCCTCAGATGACCAAAATACCCTTTGCTTGCCAAGACCATAAGTAGAGTTACACAAATCATATGAAGTCATACCATACCTTTATAGAAATATAAGACAATGAGGAACAACTCTTATGTTGGCCAGAAATCCATTTGAAATATCCTTAATGGTCAAAAATTGCTTGGAAGACAGACAACTTTCACAGACAAATTTCAGTGCCCTCAGATGACCTGTAACTTGCAAGAGCTATAACTTTAGTTCTATAAATCATCTTGATGACTTCCACCACTCAAATTAAAGCTATGAAGATACTCTACAAGTTTCATGTGGTCCAGAAATTCATATGAAATATCCTTGAAGGTCAAAAGTTGCTTGGAAGACAGACAACTTTCACAGACAAATTTTAGTGCCCTCAGATGACCTGTAACTTGCAAGAGCTATAACTTGAGTTCTATAAATCATCTTGATGACTTCCACCACTCAAATTAAAGCTATGAAGATACTCTACAAGTTTCATGTGGGCCATAAATTCATATGAAGCTTGCATCTTGAGTTACACTACTTTGAAGTTTGACCTAAATCAGGGGATTTTACACTAAAACCCTAATTTGGTAACTCCATTTCTCCTTGATTCCCTCTGATTTTTCTTTAGCACAACATCATATCCATAGCAAATAATGAATCCCACATTCTTCAAATGATCCTTGATGCCTTTCAAAACACTTCTTTGACCTAGGATTGACCCAGTGCTGACCCTAGTTGACTGACTTCAACTGAGGCTCTTGCAATCATCCCAATGACTTGGTTACTCCTCAAAAATAATCATCTAGGCTCTTCATAATATCCATACACACCTCATGCTCTTGGCTCATCCTTCCTCTGATGATTCCCAAACAATCTCAAGATAGGAGAGAATTCACTGATCAACCTGGCAACACTTCCAAGCCCCAATTCTTCCCTGATGACCTGAGTAGACTTGAATATGAATGAAACCCTTGGATATACCTCTTGAGATAAAAATAGCACTTGATCCCCTGATTAAGATAACTTACTCATGCTATGCAATGCAGATGAATACACTATGTACATGATGCTAATGCAAATGATTATGCAATTGAAACATAAACCTAGGTTAGAAAAGGTTGGGCAAATTTTGGGGTGCAACAGTAGCAACCAGGGATAGCAATGATGCACGGATGCTATGCTTTATGGCATGCTTATGTTTATGCTGACGAAACAGACAAAACAAAACAGGAGATGAAATAAACATCTCGACACGGAGACCCAACCAAACTTTACCAAGATTGGACATCAAAGGGATGATCATGAAGAACAACAATTCCACTTAAAGGCTACCACCTTCTTTGGGAGAGAGTAATCTTCTTAGGCCAAAACCTCAGGACTTCACTTGGATTTCCATCATGAGTTTGAATTCTTTGTTGAAGGAAAATTACATCGAGAGATTCCCAGATCAACACAACTTAACTGGAGAGCTGACAAAGGGCATCATGAGAACAAAACATTTATGCCCCTTTACGATAATAGCCATTTTCAAGTGAGAAACGGCTCTTGCGACAAATAGTCTTCAACTTTTTCTGCCCTAGATTACACAGTCTGTGAGAAGAAGTCATAAGGATGCTTTTATAAAAGAAACGGCATAAAGATGCTTCAATGTATTCAAACACTTAGAGAGATTTTCAAATCTCGACGTGACTGCCCCAGTTTAACGGTGCTTGCACAACAAAGTCTTCAGACTGTGGAAGTAACGACTGGGTAACAAACTTGCCCCTACTAGTTGGTAACTGCAAAAGTATTGCCCCAGACTAAATTGTTCATCAAGAGTTTCATCTGATCTTGACCTGGTTGGCTCTGATTAGCTGAACGTTACAACAAATGATTAACAAATCCTTCAAATTGGTTGCCCCAGGCTGAGCTTCCTTTATCAAGTTAAATTCCCTAGCTGACAGCGCTTGTTGGGATTCCTTTGATATTGGATTGTTTTTCACGCAATGCTGTTCATTAAAATTTGGCAATTTTCAATGTAAAATTCATGCAATCTTTTGAAAACATTTTTTGATGAAACACACACGGCGGAGTGATTAAGTGATCAAAGTGAAAGTGGTCCAATTATTTTACAAATGATGGATAAAGTGATTAACACACACAATTAACAAAGATCATTAGGAGTCAGGTTATCCAACCTTGCTGTAATATGCTTTCAAAACAACCTTACCTCAATTAGGTCTTTCAAGGGCTGTAACGTGGCTTGGTTCATGGTTCATGAAACAAAGGATAAAAGCTCAAAGTTATTTGGTCCCACCCACTCTTCATGATGAACTCCAATCCTACGCTCAGTTAACTTAAACTATACACTCAGGTTCCCACAGACTTAAGAATTGAACTGATGATAGTTGGTGATGGTTTACGAACCTAGGGTAGTCACAACTCCCTTACAGTATTAGATAGCTTTTGCTATTTGAGGTTTTTTTAAAGAGTGGTAACTCTTACAACATTCCTCTCTTTTGTTACCCCTGACCTTTGTCTGAACTTCTTTGTTCGAATATACAGTAAATGGGATGCCCCATTTTTTATCTAAGTCTCCTTCATAGGTTTTGACTTAGCGGGCTTTTTCACTTTCTTTTTTCTTCTTCTCTTTTTTTTTTTATTTCAAGAAAGGAGGTGACTACCCAGATTAATGGCTACGGCGAACCATCATCATCTTTTATGCTGAAAAGCATCTTCGACACTCTCTTGTTGTGTTCGAAGGAAAAACCTGAATGCACCAGTTCTATATGAAAAGTGTCTTGTATGCACGTATCTTCAAGTTAACTGAGAACTACCCGCCCCAGGTTTGAGATTTAAGGTTTTGTTTTGTAAAGAAAGAAAAACTCCTACGCCTAGGCTCGAAGGGGTTAACGAGGGATTATCTTCCTTATTTCTCCAGTGTTTAAGGATTGAAACAATGCCTTACATCATCGGCAAAGTTAAATTTGAAAGCATATCGACAGCAGTTATGGATATAATTTTCATCATCCTCCCCAATCTTTGTTTTAAACAATAGTTTAGTAAACAAAAGAAATTTTCTGCATTTTTGGTATTTCATAACAATGAAAAAAGAAAGAGTGAAACGAATGGACTTACTCAAAAGATTCACAAATATTTCATTAAATATTGCCAATTCAAATAAACAACAACTTACAAGCAACAGAAATGCAAAGAAAACACAACAAAATGCTGAAACAGTCCACAACTGCCAGCCTTAGGGAATTAAAATTGTTTAACAAAACAAATTTCAAATTTTAGTCCCATGTGGGGAAACACCTCCAACCATCACTTGTTCCTTGTGATATAGAATTATGAGGGGTCTCACGGGTCCTTTGCCTTTGGATTTAGGAATCGCAACACTGTCATTTGATTTATCCTCCTGAGGTTTTAGTAGCTCTTGCAATCTCAGTTTAAAACTTTCACACTCTTCAACTAGGTGCCCTGTGGTCCCAGTATGATATCCACATTCCACTCTTGGATGGTCCTCCTCGAGGATCAAGCGTTTGTCAATGATTAGCTCTTGTACAAGATAACTTAATGTTATACATGCATCTAAGTTGTGTCCTTTAGCTCCTTTGTGAAATTCACAATCCAGGTTCGCATTATGCCATGGTCCTGGCACCGGATTGGACAATCGTGGAGTCACTAGTGAGTTCTGAATCAGTAGCTGGTAAAGTTTGCTCAACGGTACTGGAGTTTGTCTACCGCAAGTCTTATTTTTCCTGACATGATCCTTCTTGTTCAATTTCCGGCTTTGAGAAGCTTGAGGAGGAACAAACACTGAGTGTTGGGCGTACTGACGCGATTGACGGTTATCTGTTTGTTGATGCCGAGGATGTCCTTGAGTTGGAGGAACCATCGGAGATAATGCATCCCTAGTTTCTCTAGACGCAACATGGTCAAGGTGACCTTCTTTTTTCGTCATGTTCTGCAATGTCTCTAGAACCCAATTCATCTGACACTTGAGAATTCTGATGTCCTCTTTCAGCATTTCCTGGGCTTTCAAAAGTCCCTCCATTGTTTCCATTTGTCCTGGATATGTGCTAGGTATCCCCCCTCTGATGTCAACGGAACACAGAATGAACCAAAAAGACCAATGCAACGAAGTATGATATGTAAAATGTTGATGCAAGTGAAAAACGCAACTGGTTTTACAAAACTCAGAAGTTTGATTAGGTTAAAACCCCATTTCATTAATCGTTGGAAAAAGTTATAACTTTTAAAAAATACCAGAAAATGACTGAGCTTTACAAAACCAGTTGCGACATGATATGCTTATGGTGATATGGTGGGATGATGCACACATAACACAAAGGCAAGTATTTACAAATACAATGCATACACAAAGACCTCCTAGGCTCAAGATCAAAGCAAGGAGTCTGAGGTTTACCCATCCCCCAGGATTTGTACTATGGGTTAATTTGTACCTGCCGAACGGGTTCTACAGAGTTCCCAGAGTCAACAACCCATCTTTTAGATATTATCAACTTCCCAAATCACTTGGTAATCGATAATATTCTCAAAAGAGTCTCGTCCAAGTGTAGTATCGCGTATCAACTATTTTGGAAATACTTCCTTATAGCCATTGCACTACATCCTAATAAGGCCAAAGTAGGGTAGAATGTATCTAAAAGTCCACAGTGTCATGGGCTCCTTTATCGAAAGTAGCATTGTTTTCACAAATACTCGATCAACAATACTAAACTCTCAAGAGGGCCTACACTGAGCGGTGGTTTCTTAAGTTAGCTTGGTCGGGAATCAACTCCCTATAAGCCTTCTTGAATATACCACCATCCTATCATAAGTGCACTCGAGTCCGGGTATAAGACCGTCTCACCACTCAAAGCACCCAATATCCAACATACAAATATATTGACAAATATACATGTTAAGCAAATATTCACAAATATAGCATACAATTAAACAAAATAGGCTAAACCCTCAAGTTTAAGTTATTCCCCAGTGAAGTCGCCATTTCTGTTGCGGTGAGAATCGTGATACCAAGCTATTGATTAACTTGAATCTTTAATTCTTAGATTGCAACCGGACTTTAATTTATCCAAAGGAAAGGTCTAAAGAAAGAAAAACCCTTTTCGCAATGTAACAACAACGCTAAGAGATTCGGGGATCAGGGTTGGTTATGCATAGGGTAGGTATTTCACATCCTAAACATCTATAGTACTCTACAGGAACCTTTTGTTTGTTTGCATGCTAAGTTTGGTAAATGTTTGCTAAGGATTGGGATTGGGTAAAGGGTGTAGGTTATGACCTAAAGATAGTTTCTAAGTTTGCTTGCAAAGACATCGCGTCCTCTGCCTACGTATCCTAACTAGGATAAAATCAGAGCAATTGTAGTTCACCTCACAAGGGATGAAGAACACTTGATTATGATTAAGGTTCAAAGGTGAACAAACATATCCATGCTTGTGTAGAGTTTCACAAAACTCTCTAGATCTATGTTGAACTCTCAAGAAAGGGAAGTAAGTAATTATGTCCATGATTCTTACATAGAGTTAACCAAACTCTATCCTAAAGTTCTACGTTGTAAGACCAAATGGTTCTATCCAGACCAAAAGGTAGGAGAAGGGGGAAGGTTGCTCGTCAAGATATCGCATCTTGTGCCTACGTATTCTCATTATCCGATGAGAAATCAGAGCGGTCGTAGTTCGGGCACGAACTACAGAATAAGGATCTATTGGTTCTTTCCAGACCAAAAGAGGGTGAAGATTCTATCCAGACCTATGAGTTTAAATCCTATTGGTTCTATCCAGACCAAAAGGAGGGGAAGGTTCTATCCAGACCTATGAGGGAATCCTATTGGTTCTATCCAGACTAAAAAGGGGAAGGTTCTATCCAGACCTATGATGTTTAAATCTTATTGGTTCTATCCAGACCAAAAGGGGGAGAAGGTTCTATCTAGACCTATGAGTTTAATGAGCTATCTATGACCCAAGGGTCAATAGAGAGACTTTCCTTTGGAAGGGAAAAGATGACGCAACTTGGATGAGAACTAAAGAGTTCCATCACTTGGGGAAAGTAAACTTAACAAAGCATAAACATTCACACATGATGAATATAAGGGATGTGGTTACAACCAAGAATGATCAAGCATATTATAATAAGCAAGGATCTAAATCAGGATGAATGGTTACAACCAAAGCAAGCATTTAAGATATTACAATATTAATGATTTCAATCAAGATAGATGGTCACAACCAAAGCAAGTATCAAGATATTACAATATTAAGAAGGGTAAGTTCTTACAAGACTTAAGCATAAGGAAGTCACAACCACAAACATATCTTAACAAAGATGGGGATATATCTTAACAAAGATGGCAGGGAATCTTAACAAAGATAAAGATGTATCTTGACAAAGAATGGTTTCTTAGAGCTTACAAGATGCCGTATATAATTACAATTATCAAGCATAATTTAATAATGTCACAACAAATGTAAGTGAGAAGTTTAAAAACATCACGGGGAAAACTTTCAAGTTTTAAGAGAAGATCAAACACAAATGCTTACAAGCAAGAGTTTTAGTCAAACTCAAGTACACAAGGATGCTAACAAGCCAAAATCATAACTTTAAAATAAAACTCAAAAGAGAATAAAATTAAATTTTTGAAATGAATAAATGAGAGATAGGAAGGTGAAAACCCTAAAAACATTCATGGTAGCATGTGAAATGCAAGTAGAAAGTTCACATTTATGAGTTTTAGGTTTACCTCTTGAAGCAAGCTTAAGCAATAAGAAAACCAGAGATATTGAGAGCTCTTACAAGGTCTTCAAATGTTCCTAGGTTGATGAATAGATGCTCCAAACAACCTCCAAGCAAGTTAGTGGACGAAATGCCTTGTAAATGAAGGAAAAACTCTAAAATCCAAAGGTTTCAAAGACCAACTCACTCAAACCTTGTTACATAAATGTGGAAGTGATTTGGATAGCTTCAATACATCATATTTTATGTGTTTGAAGTGTTTCTTGAGTTGGAAAAAGTTTGGAAATGGTTTTGGAAGGTGTTTTGCAAAAATAGATTTTGAGGGATTTTGGAGACTTAGTGAGATTTTGCAAGAATTTAGTGATTGTGTAAGGGAGAGAGTTCTAGATGGTTTCTAGCATAGAACTAGTGTGTTTGTGATATAGTAAGTGAGTTCTATTTATAGCCAAAGGTCTTGGATCAAGGTATGGGCAAAAGTGAAGCAAATTGCCAATTTTAACCTTCCATCATGAAAATCTTTGAGTTTTTCAATGCAATCTTCATCTTTGTCTTTAAGACACTCTAATAAGATATTCTCCATGCCACGTAGATTTTTTTCATCATGCTTGATAGGATAGAAGGTGACTTGTTGAATTAAAGTTGATGATTTGACAAGGGTAGCCACCTTTTTTCTCTTTCTTCACTATTCACTTTTACAACTTGCATTAAATAATGATTTCCTTTGATCTTTGGTCCATTTTCATGGGAATTGATGTTAAACATGTTTATTAACAATGTAAACATCATAAATGAGGCTTAGTCTTTGATTAGCATCAATTTGGAGAGGTTTTGGAATCAAAAAAACTCATGTTGACCTGGTTTTGCCAATGTGAGTTTTTGCCAACTTGTGGACCTCGGTTCTCTCTAACCAGGAAGAGTTATGGAACCCACTTGTACTTTTTAGAAATCCCTAATTAGGTAATAAAATATTTATGCTTGTGTTAGGAACTCATTCCCCTTGAAACTAGGTCAAAAACCTTTGTGTGGTTAAGGAGTTATGGCTTTGCCCTTTTCAAAACCTTAATTTCCCAACTTTTGCGATTACTCCCTAACCCTTGATCCAATGGTCATGAAACTTCATGGGTAGGTGTAATATGTCATTAGGACAATTTTTTATTTCTATCTTGAGGTCAAATTCCTCATGAGTGAAGAGTTGACTTTTCGGTCAACCGAACGATCGATCGGTGGCTACCGAGTCGACTGTTGATGTTTCGGGTATTTTGAGGCCTTGAAACTTCTTGAGTAGACTTTACTAAGCCATAGGAACTTCATGGACCATGATCCCACCATTGTAACACCTTTTAAATTAAAAGTCAAACTACAGTTGACTTTTCCTGATCGAAAACCCTAATCGGGTATCCTGAACTGCACTGTTCTTAATTCCTGGCTGACAACCTCAAATTGGATTCATACTTGATCCAATGTAGTATTATTGATCTTGTTTATAGTTGAATCAATCCAATACATTGATTGATCAAACTATTGAAGCCTCGATTTTTAACAGTACGGAACCCTGATTCATCTGCATCTTGACAAAGATAAACTTGAAATGGGTTAAGGTTAGTTAATCAAGTGAGTATGATGCTACAATGGTGATGAGGATCTAAGGGGTCAAAATTTGGGGTGCAACACAAGGTACCTCAAGGAATGTTTTAGGATGCTTAGTTTGGATTGAAACTCAATGGAACTCAAAAAACAAATTTGACTTTTGCTCTCACTTTTTTCACTACGTTCTTGCTTATTTTCTCACCAATGTCCACTCTGAAGGCATGGGAATGATTCTGGGATTAAGTATGTTGGATTTTGATTGAAATAAAGCCCAAAGGAAAGCTCATTAATCCCAATTGGATTTCAAAATTTCTCACCATGGCCACTTGCATAGTACACGAATTTGGCACTAAGATAGCTGCAAATTGGCTCAAAACATTTGCTTAGGGTGTAGGGAATCTCAATGGCTAGGATTGATCCCTTGTTTGATCTCCATGGTGAATGTAACATGTGTTACTTAATGATGAAGCAAGCTTGAAATTGGCATACCAAAACACCTCAAATTCAAATTCTGAAAATGACATTGTGTTTAGAATGTGTTTTGTACTCAAAATATGCATAAAGTTGGTACAAAATGATTCCAAATGAATTAAATGTGATTTTCCCTTTTTAAAGCCTTTTCCATGGAAATTTCAATGGGGATTCTCAAATCTAAGCTTCAATCATGATAAGAGATGACTTGGTAATCCAAATGGACCTATTTGGAGCAAGTTTGATGTTGGAAATATTTCCATTTGAAGTGTCCAAAGTGGTGAAAATGACCTATAATGAAAATGACCTGTAATTCTGCTTTCCCAAAATTCCCCTGCCTTGCAAACCTCATAACTTGAGTTCTACAAATCAGATGAAAGACTTCTAGTACTCTTTGGAAATATAAGATCATGAGGAATAACTTTCATGTTCATCAAAAGTTAAGGAGAAACATCCTTCTATGTCAAAAATGGCTTGGAAATTGGTTGACTTTTGTTGACCAAAATCACATTCATCTGAGGACCTGTAACTTGTCTGTTTCATAACTTGAGCTCTATAAATTCAATCAAGGACTTTTAGCACTCAAAAGAAAGCTAAGGACATGCTCTACAAGTTTCATGCTGGTAAAAAGTTGAGATGAAACTTGTATCTTGAGATAGGTAGTCTTGAAGTTAGGCACTGAACAGGGGATTTTACACTAAGAACCCTAATTCAGTAACTCCTCACACTCTTGCTTCTTGATGAATTGATCTTGAAATGATATCCCATGTATCTTAACACAACATTCCTTGACCATAAAGACTTGGAATTGACTCTTAATCTCCTTCAATTTCACAGTTGACTCAGGGTTGACCAGATGAAAACCCTAATTGCATCATCTTCAACTGTAACTCTCCACACTTGTCATAAACACTTGAATGAACTCCACAATGACTTTCAAGGCCTATAATGAGCTTAAATGACAATCTCCCGCCATGACCATGGGCTTGTGATCCTCAGATGATCTTCAAATGGCCACTTAGATAGGAGGTGAACCACATACACTTATCTGCCTATCCAAAGGGCTTTGCCTTGTCTATGATGATGATAACCTCCTTGTCGACTTGAATACAACCTCTTGATTAGGTTTAGAACCCTTGACAAATTCCTTTTGTTGCACGCGCACATCCTGATCCCCTATAAATGCAAAATGCTATACAATGCAGTATGCTATAACAATGAAATGAAACATAAGCCAGGTAAAGAAAAGGTTGGAAAAATTTTGGGGTACAACACATAGATGCTACCACTATGGAAAACTTGGGCATATAAAAGCTGTGTGTTTTTTGGATGCATGGATTTCCTAGCCAAAGAAAGACCAAACAAGGTAAGCATGGAAAAAGACAGCATCATGCTACACATGGAAAAAGGCAGCATTATGCCAAGCCTGGCAAGAGGCAGCATCAGGCTAAGAAGGATGTGCATAACAAGAAAAATCAATTGATTGCCAAGACTGTTTCTCTAGCAGTTCACACTTCTTCAAGGATTCCTACCAATGAAGATTGGTACTTTGACAGTGGCTGCTCCAGGCATATGATTGGAATTGAGGATCTGTTGATAAAACTCAAACCTCATTCATCTAGTCATGTAACCTTTGGTGATGGAGCTAGAGGAAAAATCATAGGTGCTGGACAACTTGACAGCACTAAAGCTCCAAAATTGAAGGATGTCCTACTAGTTAAAGGACTAACTATCAACCTAATAAGCATAAGTCAGTATGTGATCAAGGTCTAAAATTCCACGTTTCCAAAGATGAGTGTGTGGTGATCAATGTAAAAGGTAAGGAGGAAATGAGGGGATCTAGATCCAAGAATAACTGTTACCTATGGGAGCCCAGAAGTAACATAAATGGATTGATCGATGAGAAGAAGAAGGACCAACTATGGCTAGTGAAAGGAAGACAACCTCTAAAAATAGGAAGGGCCATGTCCAACTCAACAGCAAAAAGATCCTCAAAGTATGCTTCAAGGAGGACAGAAGGTAAGAGAAGCCATGAGGGGAGGCTAGACATGAAGGGATATCCAAAGATTGGTCATCAGGTAAAGCTAGATAGGCTATATTGGAACCTGATGGAGTCCATGGAGACTACCCTGCAGAAAAGAAGCAATGTTACTCCGGATGTCATGACTTTGTTCTGTGACATCAAGGACAACATTCAAGCAAGCTCTGCAGAGGTCAAAGGAGACATGCTCAGGTGGAACGGGTGGGAAAAAACTGGTGTAACACCTGGTGGCTATGTCCTAAATATTGCTGACAAGGATTCAAGAAGCATCAAGGAACCTCAATTTAAAAAATTGTGTTCCTCTAGTGCTGATGAGTTATAGCAATTAAAGGGAATGAGGAATTTCATTTTGAAATTAAATTATTTAATGATAAGTCAAAACGGTAAGTTCCCTCTTAGTGGGCAATTGAATCTCACTCCCACGTATATAAAACACGCCATCTACTCTTGGTATCTTCTCAAACTCTCCAGCTTCCATTCCATCTCAAGCAAGCACAGAAAAAATTTCTCTTCTCAATCAAAGTCACCAACTATGGCGCAACCAACATCCAGAATTAATACAAGCAACGCTGAGGCAAACCCTAATGAGACTCTAGAGGTTGCTCCACTTTGTATGATGACTCCTGAAGGATTGCTGGTAAAGAGACCTAAAAAGATGCATGCAAGACGACCTAAAAACCTTGGTTCAGGTCAAGCTCCTCCTATGACTACATCTGATGACCTAAATACAGAGGAAGCTAGACGAAAGCACCTTGAAATTGCTGGGATGGTTGCTAATGTGCTCAACATTCCCGCATCATCTTCCATTAATAGGTCTTAGCCTAATCAAGATGATCAAGTTGATGTCCCGCACAATGTCAAAGCATTGAAAGACAACACTCCAGAAGGGAATAATATGAATAATAGGTCTGATAAAGGGGATGATGATATGCAAGGAACTAAAATTGCTGAGGGAGTAGATCTAGATAAGTTTTCTGACAATGACCTCATAGCAATGATCAATCCTGACCTAGCCAAACGATTGATGAAAAGGAAAGGGAAAAGGGTGGCTGATTAAAGTTCACCAAAGAAAAGGGGTGTTGAGAAGACTACTGAGCATAACACTCCTATGAAGAGGGCTGTAACAAAAAGGACTCAATTTGGACCCTCCAAAAGTTGGAGCAAGGTAACCACAAAGAAAAGGAAAGCAGAAACCAGTCATGAATCAGAGTCTGACTCTGATGTTGCTTGTGATGTCTCTGACATCCAACCCAAAAAGAAACCGTCAACTAGCAAGCCGGCTGCTAGTGTTCCGGAAGTGGCCATTTATAACATATCCTTCCACTATCCTTCTAGTGTCAACAGATGGAAGTATGTTGTGCAAAAGAGACTGGCACTAGAACGAGAGCTAGCTCAAAATGTTCTTGACAACAAACTGATCATGGAACTGATACAGGATGCAGGCTTGACAAAAATAGTCACTCAACTTCCACCATGCTATGAGATGCTTGTCAAAGAATTCATAGTCAATCTATCAGAAAAATGTGTTGATCAGAAATCAAGTGAGTTTGGGACAGTGTTTGGGAGAGGGAAGTGCATCAAATTCTCACCAACTATCATCAACAGCTACTTGGGGAGACCAAATGTAGGTCAGAATGAACTACCTGCCTCAGACCACCAAGTACGCCAAGAAATAAGTGCAAACCAAGTCAAGAGCTGGCCATCCAAAGGGAAGCTGGTTGCAAGCGGATTGAGTGTGAAATATGCAATGCTTCACAAGATTGGTGCTTCAAATTGGGTACCCACCAATCACAAGACAACTGTGGCCACCATTCTAGGGAGATTCCTGTATGTTGTAGGAACAAGAGCTAACCTCAACTATGGGACATACATTCATGATCATACCATGAAACAAGCTGGGAGCTACAGTGTCAAGGGCCCTATTGCCTTCCCCTCACTCATCTGCGGGATCATTTGTGAGCAACATCCTAATCCTCAAGGAAAATGATACAACTTGCAAGAGAGAAAACCCCTTGTTCTTCAATTACAAGTTGTTTCAAGGAACTCATGTTCCTGACATTGTTATGACTTCAGCTTAGACATCTAAGGGAAAACCTAATTCAAAGAAGGCTGAAGTGATTAACATGCTGAAGGAAACGTGTAAGGAGCTAGATGCACGAAAAAAGAATCTTAAGGCACTGATCAGATCACTTGAGCTCAATGAAGACTCTGAGTTCCCTAATGAGGATAGGGAAAATGATGGGACAAAAGAGGTTGATGGCCAGTCAACCAAAGTATCAGATTCTGAAGAGGACAGTGACAAGAATGTTGAGGAGGAAAGCTCAAGTTCTGAAGAGGAGGTCATGTCCAGATATGCTGAAGAATGAGATCCTAGCCTGCTGTGTGGCTCAGACCACTGATGAATAAGTTGATGCAAAAAGAACTGTTGCTGCTTTGTTAGGCTAGACTTCTTACTAGTTATCAACATGTATTTGTGATGCTCTGAATGAGCTGTTTGTACCCTTAACAATTATGATGTTACAATTTATGGTCTGTGCTAGTTTTAGTTAGGTCTTAATTTGTGGCTAAAAAGGGGGAGAGGGTGATAGAAAACAGCAGGTACAGCAGGTGGAAGAACAGGTTGAAGAATTGCCAGAACATATGTACCATGGTACATATGAGATTGTGCATGACTATATGTACCAGTGTGCTTATAACATAATCATGCTTGCAGGTATTGAAGGTGTTGCTGATAATAGGTGTGATAACAGCTGCTTGAGGGCTGTTAGTATAGTATTGTGCTGATACTATATATTTGTGAATTCCTAGCTTAGGAATGTATGATCTAGGAGCTAGAAGTTATCCTTGTGTGACTTCAGAATGTCATTCTGAATGTCAAGACATCCTAATCAGGCTGGATGTGTATGCTGTGAGACTGCAGAATGATCTGCAGGTAGAGTGATCAACTGACAAGGTGCATCAATTGAGGGGGAGTAACTCCATGTGTTACTCACTCAGCAAAGTGTAACATCTGTAGTGGAAACTAACAGATGGCTAACAAGGTGAGCTACTAAAGGGCTGAGGGCTAACTGTGAGATCTTTTAGAGAGTGTAGCTAGAAACTAACTTTCCTACAGGACATAATATAAGTCTTCTGCTGTGTGTAAATCTCTGGTATGTTCAGAGTGTTTTAGCCAAAAATTTGCCAAAGGGGGAGTTTGTAAGTGCTCTTGATTGGCTGCATTTTATGGCTAAACATCAAGGTATGTATGGTAGTCTAGTTTGATGTTGCTACATACATAATATGGACCGTGCAGGACAAGTTAACTCAGCTAACTTAAAGTTAAGTTGGAAGTCACACTCGATGTTATGACATAGGTCGTATGACATCAAGCGCAGGTTTGTTATTCTGGTAGCTACAAACCAGGAAACATAACAGGAGCCCAAGCTCGAGATCAGGAAACATTTTAGAAGCTTTAGGAGAACTAAAATGTCCATGAGTTAAAGTGTAGCAGTGCAGTTTTCTTGAACAAGGGTTTCATCATGGGCAACCCTAAAATATGCATCAAAAGCCCAAGGATCAACAGCTGCTATAAATATCAGAAGGATCAATCCTAGAAGAGCAGCTCTTGACAGAAGATTGGAGAGTACTAATTAGAGAGTCCTTGTGTGTGAAGAAGGCTAGTCTTCACGTGTGAATTCTGCTTACGAATACTTGTAATCCAAGCAATTGTCTGGTTGATGATTGCATTGGTTAGGTAGATTCTAGGTTGTGTCTCACTCGAAGCTGTGAAGCAAGAGTGTGTGAGTTCCTTGATCAAAGCTGTGAAGCAAGATCGAGGTGAGTGTGAAGTATCTCTTCATACTGTTTTGTATTGTAATTGTTTGATATCACTGTTGTGTGATTGAGGGGGAGTGAGTGGGTATACTCAGGTCTAGAGTGTCTCTAGGTTGAAGTTTCATTGGGTAGAGATTAAATGAGGAGTGTAAACTGGAGGTTTAACTCTGAATTGATTCTGCTGATAGTGAATTTCCTCCCTGGCTTGGTAGCCCCCAGATGTAAGTGTTGTTGACACTGAACTAGGTAAACAATTATTGTGTTATTTACTGCTTTACTTTACAGTTGATTTAGTATAGTCAGTATCTAATGTCACAGTGGATGTTATAACTTTGGTAATAATATCCATCGTGTGCCTGCCAGAATTTTCAATTATTGCTGCTATTAATTTTCAGTCTTAGTTGTCGTTCATTGCACGAGTCTATTTAATACATACATATCATTTTGGATTGTTACTGTTTGTACTGGTTTGTTTACATATATAAGTGTTAGTCACTTGCAAATATATATATATATATATATATATATATATATATATATATATATATATATATATATATATATATATATATATATATATATATATATATATATATATATATATATATATATATATATATATTAGGTTTTGTTTCATTTTTTAATAGATTAATTTTATGTTTAGTTTAATATATTTTCAATTAAATAATCGTATGTTTTTCATAACCATGTCTGGTTAAATTATTAGAGTCTGGGATGTGAGGACTGTCGTTCTGACGGGGCTCGGTAAAATAAAACATAACTAATTTTCAATATTAAACTAATTTTTTTGTTCTAATTTTTTTCTCAAAAAGTCAAAAGTTTTGCACGACCGCGAAAGCACTCAAATACCGATTAATAGCGTGACAATGTGAAACTGGTATCCGATCATAAAATTTAGATTTTTAATTTCTAAAAGTAGCGACTTCACTTTATTAATTAATTAGGAATTATTGATTTTCAAAAGGTTTTTCGAAGCAGTAACTTGTACGTGCGACAACAGCCAACTACCGGTCGGGAATCTGACATGGGCTGTGCGAAAATGAGTAGTATCTTTAAATTTGTAATTCCTCTAAAAATGATTTTAAAAAAAAAGTTAGTGCTTAAATTTTATCTGAGTCCCTAAGCTACCCCGAAAATTACATTTCGGTCTTCGTTTCAATTAAGTTTTAAACCAAGCATTTTTACTCGCATTTCAATGAAAATTTATACTGATAGCCTCAGATTTGTAAACTGACAATAAATTTCAGTAGGTCGACATTGGTCTCTGTGTATTCGATATATTTTATACTATAACTGGAATTTCCGTGCACTTATGGATAAGTACCCAACATTAACTACTGACTTGACTACCCAGTTTGTGATGTATGAGGTTCTATTACTGACCTGAAATATCCTGTTGTGATATGTCATATTGTGATTAGTACTATTTGTTATGATTGGTACTAACATATGTGATTTTATTTATGTGTGCACACATGCTAAAGCGTTTAGCCTGACATCTGGCCCTCAACCTTGTGTGATTGTGTGTGCTGATATATTTGTCTATTGGTAGTAGCTTCTGACCTTTGACTACTGACTAATAATTGTGTGTGCATGCATGACTAACCTATCATGAATGATTGCATGTTAACTATTTACGGGAGCATCTTTATATGTCAACTGTCTATTGTGTAGCAAATGTATTGCTTCTGATATGTACTTCTATTGTTGATGTATGTTATGATGTTTGTGTTTCTACTGCTGCTAATGTTTAGACTGAGTATGAGATATCCTTGATACTTAAATGTGGTTCTGCTGCTACTAATGTTTGGACTAAGCATGAGATATCCTTGATACTCAACCGTGGTTTTGTTTGAAGTGTTGTTTTGCTAAAATTTGCCAAAGGGGGAGATTGTTGGTCCTTTTTGGATTGGTTGCATTATGCAAAACAACATGGAGGTTGTTCAAGCTATTTCTGGTGCAGAAGGGACACATGTGGAACACGATTTTCCAACATATGTGTTGTAACATTTGGTCTCTAGAAATAGAAATATGGTATTGTAGTTTTGGTTCAGAACTATTCTATCCAATATTCACTCTACAAAGAAGATCTACAACTCATGAAGAATAGTTAATTTGGATGTATTGGTGCAACATGGAGAAGACGATGTTCTAGCATGTGTGTAGTACACCATCTGGCCCTAGTATGCAGGCCATGAAAGATGGTGTTTAGTACGAAATTTATGATTGAATCTCAATCATATTTGTTGCAAATTATTTGGCAATGTTTGTGTGATTTGTTTGACAACTGTTGAAGATTATATCAGATTTAAATTTGAATTTGATATATAACAAATCATATCTTTTGATGGATAGATTTATGAATCAAATCAAATCCAATTAATTCAGCTATTATTCTGAACGAATTTAATTCAGTCAATGAGAAAAAGCTCATACTATATTGCTATATAAAGAGACTCAATTCTCATATTTTGATAAGTTTTTTGTGCACAAGATTAAATTTTTTATGCCTAGGATTTGTGAGTCTTTGTTTATTGTATTCCACACTAAAGTTGTATTAGTGTTGAATTTATTTGTGTACACGATTCTATGTTTCAGTAACTTGGCTAGTTGTTGGTTTGTCTTAGTTGAGTTATAAATTCAACAACCAATAGAGTTGTTATTGAAATTGATCAATAGGAGTTAGTGATTGAGAGAAAGTGATATGTGTTATCATATTTAGGGGTAGTGCTAAATAGAAAGTTACTAGGATTAGGAAGAGGAAATGAACATCATGGGATTGATGTTCCTATAAGACTAATTGTACTAATTCAAAGTAGTGAATTTCTTTGCATCGATAGAATGTGCCCAAACGTAGGTTTGGTTTCACCGAAGTGGGTTACCAATCTCTTGTATTATTTTATTGATTTATGCATTATGTTATTGTCATTTTTATATTGATGTCTTACTGGTTTAACAAGTTAGATCGACTATCTCAACACCGTGTCCAACATTTGTCCCCTCGATAACAAAATTTCAAGGTACACTATCTATCTAAGGTGTTTACAATGTATTTCTCAAATCTAGATTTCCTTCTAATTTACAATCCCACTCCTATGTATTTTCTCACATTACTCCCAGATGGTCATCCAAAACTCTTTTATAAAAAACTAAAAAAACAACATGCTTCAAATCATATTAATAATGTTGATTCAAATCCATACTTGAACAAAAACAAAACAAGAGTTGTTTACAGCATAATTTGAATCATGTTAAAGGATTATTCAAATAATCCACATAAACTTAAATTTAAAGCTTACTCACTACAAATCTTCCCATTTACTTTAAATCGGCGATGATGTTCAACTTTTGCTTATTAACAATTTGCTCATTTCTATATCCTAAAATTAATCATCAACAAATTTGATTAAGCCAATGTTGTGAAAAATGATGCCTTGAAACAGAGTATAAACGGTTTCTTTATTGATAAGAAACACACA
The DNA here is from genome assembly GCA_963859935.3 of Lathyrus sativus. Classification (NCBI taxonomy): domain Eukaryota; kingdom Viridiplantae; phylum Streptophyta; class Magnoliopsida; order Fabales; family Fabaceae; genus Lathyrus; species Lathyrus sativus. The sequence goes on along the minus strand of OZ012740.1, from coordinate 595,280,986 downwards.
AGGGTTAGGGTTAATGGAAAAATAAGAAGAACAACAAGGATTTATTATAACTGTTATTCTTTACTTTCTCTTCAAATCAAATTACAAGTACTCAAGGATAACAAATAACCCTCTCACCCTAATTAGGATATTCCATACTTAAGATGAGAGACTAGTATGCTATTTACAATAAAACCTAACATACTAAACTAATGGGCGTTTTAACAATTACCCATTATAAGCTAACTTAGGGTACAAGCTAAATTGGACATAACAAACAAGTCTAATTCGACATGCTAACAAATCTAGCATTTCTGACAACTGCATGCTTGACCCTACTTCGACTACAACACACACTACTTTGACAACAACACGTGAATGACCTTCGACTGCATGCTAAAAATCTGTCGAACTGTCGAACTAATAATCTACCTTCGACCATACTAGAGTTCAATCCAATATCTCACAAATCTCTACCTTGGAACAAACTCTATAACATCAATGAACAAACTAGCTTTCTTCATGCAACTTTATCAACTGCATACAATGGAAAAAATTGTAACTGACAATGTCTTGGTGATCATATCAACAACATTATGATCTGTCGAAACCTTCAGCACTTGCACTTCTCCATGCTCGATTACCCCTCTGATGAAATGTAACCTCATATCGATGTGCTTGGTTCGCTCATGATATGATGAATTCTTTAAATGGTGTATTGCACTTTGACTATCACATTTAACAGTGATAACTCGACCTTGAAGTTTTAGCTTCTTTTCAAAACTTTTAAGCCACAATGCTTCCTTCACAGCTTCAATTAGGGTGATATATTTCGCTCAGTGGTTGATAAGACAACAACCTTCTGAAGTGTTGCTTTCCAACTAATTGTTGTGCCAAACATAGTGAACACATATGCAGAAATAGATTTTCTGGAATCCATACAACCTGCATAATCAGAGTCAACATATCCTTCGATTTCTTTTTTACTATCTTCACCCAAGGTTCCACCATAAAATATGAATCTGTTCAGAGACCCATTTATGTACCTTAGAATCCACTTTAATTCTTACCAGTGAGTCTTTCCAGGATTCACCATGTACCTGCTTACAAGACTTACTGCATATGCTATGTCGGGTCTAGTACAGACCATACTTACATCAAAGAACCTACTATATTAGCATATGGAATGCTATTCATATAAGCTCTTTCGACATCAGTACTAGGACACTGATCTATACTTAGCTTGATTTGAGGGTTTGTTGAAGTCACAATAGGCTTTGAATTTGACATACCAAACTTCTCAATAATCTTTCGTAGGTATGCCTCTTGAGATAAGCATATTTCAACTGCTTTCTATCTCTTCGGATGTCGATCCCAAGAATCCTGGACGTAGCTCCCAAATCCTTCATGTCTAACTCCTTATTGAGTTCACCCTTCACCCTCATTACATCTTCAACATTGTTGCTTGCTATTAGAATATCATCCACATAAAGCAACAAAATAAAAAAACGAATTACTAGGTCGAAATCTGAAGTAAACACAATGGTCGAACTGACTTCTAATGAAACTTATGCGAGCCATGAACTTTTCGAATCTTCTATTCCACTCTCAAGGAGATTGTTTCAGTCCATATAAAGATCTCTTCAGCTTGCACACATGATCTTCCTTCCCCCTTTCGACATGCCCTTCAGGTTGCCTCATCCGGATTGTTTCATCTAAATTACCATACAAGAACGCATTATTCACATCCATCTATTCTAGTTCAAGGTCAAATTGTGCCACTGTGGCAAGCAACATTCAAATGGACTCGTGCTTCACAAAAGGAGAGAACACATCGTTGAAGTCAAAACCATCTTTTTAAGTGAAACCTCTAGTGACCAGTCTTACTTTGTATCTCTTCGAAGCCACTCCTTTGATTCCTTCCTTAACTTTGAAAATACATTTACAGCTGACTAACCTGACTCTAACAGGTTTCTTAATCAGTTCCCAGGTGTTATTATCATGAAGAGATTTCATCTCATCATCCATGACCTTCAGCCATTCAGTCTTATTTTGACTCCTTATAGCTTCCTTATAGCCTCTAGGTTCTTCGTCTAGTACCTCGCTTGCTGAGATTAAGGCATAAGCTATAAGATTTATGTTGCGGTTAGAATATGATATCAAATTATTAACTAATTTGAATCGCATCTTTAGTTCACAACCGATCTTTGATTTATCCGAAGGAAAAGGTCAAAAGAGGAAAACCTAATTTTGCATCGTAAAAACAATGCGGGGAGAGATTTAGGTAAGAGGTTGGTTAAGCTTAGGGAAGGTATTAACACCCTAAACTTCTGTAGTACTCTACAGTAACCTTTTTTTTAAATTTACTACTTTGCTTTATTATTTACTTAAGGGTATATACTGCTAAAGGTTAAGAGTGAAAGAAAGACCTAAGGGTTAGTCCTAAGTTTACTCGGCAAGATTCACATCTTGTGCCTACGTATCCTGGGTAGGGGATGAAATCAGAGTAATCATAGTTCCTATTGAAAGGGAGGTTAGAAACTTCTAGACTGTGGTCAAGGTTTCAATGGGGAGTAAGCGTTCTTAGGGAAGCGCTTACGTGGAGTGCGGCGACTCCTATTTCTACTTTATAATTGAATTGAATTGAAAAGGGATAAAATAGGTATTCCACGGCAGGAAACCTAATATGGAGTGCGGCGACTCCTTATCCTAAAGCTAGGGTAAATGGTATTTTCATCCACGGTGGAACACCTAGGCGATTAAGGTTTTGAAATGGGGAAAGGTTAAGGCTATTGACTCGGCGGTCAAACAGTTAGACCTAATCCTTCGGAGGTTTAACGATAAGTAATGCTGATGATAGTTATTACATGGAGATTAAAATAGAAGAAAATATGAAAGCAGTAAAGAAAATTGCAATGCGACGATTACTCGCGTAAACTACAACCACGAAAAAACAAAAGCAAATGACGGAATATGAGCGACGATAGCCTCGCGTAATTACAACCGTGAAAAATGCAGGAATAATAATGAAATAAAAAACGACGAAGTCTCGCGTAAACTACATCCATGAAAAATAAATACGGAAAATAAAGGATCAATAATCAAAGTCAAACGAGAAACGATGAAAGTTAGATGAAAATTTTTACACGAACTGTTAGGAATTTTTGGTTATTTATTTTAGAATTTTAGGTTAATGTTCAATTAGAAATTAAAAATGAAAGTGTTTTAATTAATAAAAGAAGGTTTGAATTTAAAATGTTTCAATTATTTTAAAAAAAAATTAATTTAAGAAAAGTGGGTTTGATTTTTATTTTGTTAAAAAATGATAAGTATTAATGTGAGTTTTTAATTAAAACATAAAAAGTGAATTTAATTTTTAGTTATAAAAAATGGTTTTTAGTTTTAGGAAATGATTTTTTTAAGTTATGGTTTCGGTTTACTAAATAAAGTGTCAATTAATAAATTAAAACTAACATACTAATTACTAATTACAACTATTAAAAAATAAGATAAAATAAATAACAAAATAATATAATAAATGAAAATGAATGAAAAAGAAAAGAAAAGGAATTAATAAGAGTTGGGAGAGGTGGATCGTGTTGCAGTGTTGTTTTTTTACGGTTTGGAAAAAAACTATTTTCCTTCCTTAGGGTTTGGGAAAAAACCCTTTCCCTTCTTCTTCTTCCCAACCGGCGGAGGTTCCTCCATGGCTCCTTTTTGAAACTTTCCTCTTCTCTCTTGCTTCGCCTTCGTCTGTTCATACCTAAAACCAAATAAAACAAAGCCAAACTCATTAATATCATAATCTTACGTTTTGGGTATTTCGACGGCGAGGTGGTGGTGTTCTTGGCCGGTGATGAAGCTTCTTCTGAGGCTCTTTGCTTGGTTGTTTTTCGTCGGTGGTAGTGAGACTCTAAAGGATCCATGGCCGTCGTTGGATGATCCTTGTTGGTGGATCTTCTGAGTTTTTCTCAAAACTCTCTTCTTCCTCTTTCTCATGACCTGTTCTTGATTTCTGATGTCGATGAAGTTTTCTCCCCCTTTTCTCAAATACAACTTATGTTTATATAGGTATCAAACTAGGGTTAACTCTAACCTAATTCCCATTTTAAAGTCTAACTTAAATGATTATTTAAAACTAAATAAAATAAAATAAAATAAAAATAAAATTAAAACTAATAATTCTATTTATTTATTTATTCTAACTATTTAGACAAAAAATAAAAATAACCGAAACTCAAATAAATAAAAGTCGGACGCCCAAGTGCTCGTAAAAATAAACCAAGTACACTAAAATGATCAGCGCAAAATATACGACTCGAGAAAATACCGTTTGGCCAGATTTTGAAATAAATTTTACTCGACAAAATGACTTAAATTATCCAAAATGCGACCGAAAAGTGGTCGAAAAATTTAATTGAACACGCCAGGTTAAACTACGACAAACATAGATTAATATGACTGACGTTTGCAGGCTCGACTTTAAAATTTTCCGTCCGCTGATTTTTCACAAAGTTGACTTTTAGTTTGGCCGATTCGGCTGTAATTCCGACAAGTTTATTTCAGCTGATAAATTGGGTATTATGAAAAATGATAGACATGATATGCTATACAGGCAATGCAAGAAAAATATGAGGGTAAAATTTGGGGTGCAACAGATGCCCCTATTTAAATAGCTTCACCGGATGATATGAGCGACGGCGACTCGAGGAATCACGGTGGAGGGATTTAAATATAGATAACCGAAATTTTTTCCCTCAGATGCAGTGATATGCAATGCTATGGACAAAACAAGGCTGACAACACCATGAATCTAGTATGATGCCTATGATGTAACTGATAAATACGAGGATGCAAACGACATGACGACACAGGGACAAACGCGAATAACAAACCACTGGGGAATAAGACGCACTGGGGAAACAACACGGCACTGGGAAATTCTAAATTGATGGCCAACTTGTGCAAGCATGACTAATTGTCACTTTAGAAAGAACGGTATGAATGGGATCCTCAATGGAGATGGTGCCAACGAGACGGCCTCCACTGGGAAATATCTAAGAGATTCATGCATGACCAGCTGACACTCTAGAGTGACAAGTAACGTAGGATCCACACGACGGTAGGATCAGGTAAACGAAAGCGTTGGAGTTTTCGGGACATTCCTTTAAATGAAGAGATCGAGCAGGATCTTCAAGAATCATCAGAAAACATACAAAGAGAAAAAAAGACATCAGAAACATGTGGAACATTTAGGAAAACATTAAATGTACAGGAAGAGTTTGAAGACGTATCTTGAAGAACATCAGATAAGAAACAAAGGAGTTCTGGAAGAACGTCACAACAAAAAAACTCAGTCTAGAAAAACATCAGAAGGAGAGACATATCCAGAAAACATCGGAAAGATTCTGGAAAACCATCAGAATCGAAGGAAAATACCTGAAAAACCATCAGATAAGTTCTGGAAGAAACATCAGAACAAGGGCTCGATCTGGAAAACCATCAGAAAGAGAAACGTATCTGGAAACCCATCGAATAGATTTTGGAAAACCATCAAAATTAAAGGAATATCTTAAAAACGATCAGATAAGTTCTGGAAGAACATCAGAACAAAAACTCAATCTGGAAAACCGTCAGATAGAGAAACAAATCCGAAAAAACATCGGATAGATTCTGGAAAACCATCAGAATCAAAAGGAACAAATCCAGAAAAACATCGGATAGATTCTAGAAAAACCATCAGAATCAAAAGGAATATCTGGAAAACCATCAAATAAGTTCTGGAAGAACATCAGAACCATGACTCAATCTGGAAAACCATCAGAAAGAGAAATAAATCCGGAAAACCATCGGAAAGATTCTGTACGAACATCAGAATCACAAAGAAATGTATCTAGAAAACCATCAGATAAGTAACACAGAAGTTATGGAAAAACATCAGAATATAAACTCACCCTGGAAAAACATCAGAGAGAGAAAAAAATGAGACATCCAAGAATGGCATTGGATGAAAAAAGGACACCAGACATCCAATAATGGCTTTGAATGAAAAGTATAATATCTGAGAATAGTATTGGATGTAAGAGGAACAGACATATCCGGAAAACCATCGGATAAGAAATGTCATATCTGGAAGAACATCAGATAGACACGACACAAAATTGTTTGGTAGGTCCCAAGTGAGTTAGACTTTGACCATAATGTAAGACGTGGATAAAACACAACCTCGGGAGAAATGCAAATAAGGATGAAACACTCATGATATGTATATGTATATGAATTATGCTATGATATATGATCAAATTCAAATGCAGATGTCGACGACAAGGCTCGACTCTTTTGATGAGATAACAAAACTAGAAGACTAATTCCTCAACACATACATCACTGCCATTCTGCTAAACTATATCAAGCTGATAGTCCCTGTAGGAAGGATGAAGAGATGTCTGAGGATTCTGATAAGTAAACTGCCCCAGATTAGATGTTTGCTGTAAATGAGCTAATAATGCTTCAGCTTGTCTGATTTGTAAAAACGACTGTTTTAATGTGCCCTCGGAAGGCCGCCCTAGTCTGAGTCTTGAAAAACCTTTTGGATAAACCAAATACGAGAATACCTTGCCTTGAACAAATCTTGAACTGATTCTTAGACAGGATGTAAAATGAATTGGCCCCTGATAGGATCACTTGACCAAGTTTCTCGATTGTTTGAAAATTCCTTAGAGGAAAGCCAGTTTGCAAACAAAAATATTCATATAAACATGGTAATGCAAAGTTCGTGCAACTTTTGAAATCAAAATTATTTTTGAAAGATGAAAAATAAATGAGTCGTCGGTCAGAACACGGTGGTTCAAGACGCTCAAATTTTCAAATAAAGGCGTACTGCCAAAATAAATGATTCACAAAGATCTTTTGGAGTCAACTTACGCAACCTTGTCGTAGTATTCTTTCAAAATAGCCTTGCTTCAATAAGGTCTTTTGAGGGTTGTAATGTGGTCTGGTTCACGGTTTATGAAACAAAGGATAAAGGCTCAAAATTTATTTGTACCCACCCAACCTACGTGATAATCTTCAGTCCTACGCTCAGTTAACTTATATTATGTGTTAGTTCCATGGCTCTATGACAGAATCGTCCATGGTTCTAGAATTGGCTAAATTTTGGTAAAACATGATCCTGCACTGATGATTAAGCAGGACGTTATAACATCTCCATCTTCTGTGGTGACAGAACTGCTGTGGAGTGTTTTAATGTGAATGTCATGTTGAATGTCGTGACATCCATCATGACATCCATCTGTTGTCATGACAGAACTACTGCCATGTGTGAGAAACAGCAGGAGTAGTGGTGTAGCAGGGGTTGATGACTCATGACATCGCTACTGGTGCAGCAGGAACTAGCAGAAGCTGATGACAGAATTGTTGTCATGGATGTCATGGATGCAGAAGGAGCTAGCAGGAGCTGAGTGTCATGACATCAATGTCTAGTACAACAGTAGATGCTATGTGTTAGCAGTAGCCACAACAGGTTGAGTTATGATGAAGTTCCTCACAGGTGGTGAGTGAGGTGTGCTGTCATGTGTTTTAACATGGACATCCGCTGCATGACAATAGAAGGAGCTGCTAGTGTATATCTCTTGACAAAATTGGTTTGGATTGATGAGACCATATTGAAAATACCTCATCAGTAAATATGTCAAGGAGATTTATTAGGAACAAGAACAGATTGTATTGGTATTCATAAAAGGATCTTGGAGACCTTTTAGGAAACTTTAATATAATTGTTTCTAATATTATTCTGCAGAAGATTGGGTGAAGCCAAGACTGGTGTAAAGAAAAATTTGCAGAAGAGTGGAAGTCATGTTGAGTGTCATAACATCAAGTGTATGACATCAGGTAGCTGACATGCACAGCAGGCATGTTGGTTTTCTGGTATAATGTGTGAGATAGCTCAGGCTAGATTTCAGGAGGCTTAGTAGGGTTCCCTAGTTATCTCAGGAGAGATTCTAGGCAGTGTTGACCATATCATGAAAAGCCATGACCTAATTGGACAGCACCTTGAATTGTGGAAATTAGTTTTACTTTGTTAAAACTAATGTTTGTTACTTGTGACCAGCCCAAGCCCAGTCTGCACTACTATAAAAGGAGGAGCAGAAGCAGAGAAAAGCAAGAACTCACATCAAGAAAAACCAGAGTGTAAAATAAGGTCTAGGGTTTGAGAGTCCCTTGTGTGTAAGTCACCCTTTGTATCTTTTGATACATTGTGGTAGACATATTTGTGAGTGAAGAATGTTACTCTTCACGTGGGTTTTGTAAGTGAAAAACTTTGTTCTTCACGTGTGTCTAGGGATCTTAGAATTCCTTGTGTGCCAAGCAATTGTAGGTTGTATGATTGCTCTAGTTTATTGTGTATGAACAAGTGTCTTCATTGTGTCACTCAAAGCTTTTAAGCAAGAGTGTGTCTCACTTGATCAAAGCTGCGAAGCAAGATCATGGTGTGTGTTTGGAGTGTATCTCAACAACTATTTTGTAATTGTGTATTTATATCACTGTGGTGTGATTGAGGGGGAGTGAGTGGGTATACTCAGGTATAGAGTGTCTATAGGTTGAAGTGTCATTGGGTAGAGATTAAGTGAGAAGTGTAAACTGGTTGTTTGACTTTGAATTGATTATGCTAATAGTGAATTTCCTCCCTGACTTGGTATCCCCCAGATGTAGGTGATCTTGCACTGAACTGGGTTAACAATTACTATGTTATTTATCTTTCTGCATTTACAATTCTGCATAATTTAAATGGTTAGATAAATAAGTCTGTCAGTTTGCAGATGTCACAACAGAGGTCATGACGTTGGTCATGACATTGGCACAATTTAAAGAAATTTAAATTGTTCATGATCTGTCCTCGTCCTTGTTTCAGCAGAGATCAATGTTCTTGGGACATCTGAAATCTGCATACCAGAATTTCAGTTGGTATCAGAGCATGCATCCTGAGTTTCTGGTGTTTTGAACAAGGAGAAGCTGCAGCTGAGTTGCTGAGCATGCCAAATGTCTGAGCTGCTGCTTATGGAGTGTTGAAGAAGGCTGTAAAGGAGTCTGTGTGCATGCTGATATGCCCTCTGATATAGGAGTGTCTATGACCTGGTGGATGTTTTTCCAAAGGAGGAGTGGCTACCTCTGTGTGATGTCCTAGAAGATGTGCTGACATCTTGGTTAGGGCATGTTGAAGATGTTCTTTCAATGGTTCCGCTGCATAGTTTTCTGATGAAAGAACTCTAAAGGTCATGTTATTATTGGAGATATCAACGAAGCTCTAGTCATTCTAACATCGGGAGCAATGGAATAAAGAGAGTTGATTGGTATTATATATTGACCTCGTGATTGAAAGGTTGGATTAAGGCAAGAGTAAAGCTTGGTTATTAAGAGGAAGCCATAGGCAGGTTCAACAGTAAAGATCCTTCAACTAAAGAATACATTTGGTATTGCTGAAGTGTAAATGGTCTTCTCAACAAGTTGGGTGGATTTAAGATCAATTTTTATTTGTGGAATGCACAAGTATTTAATTGGTTATCCATGAAGTTCAAGATTGCTGGAGTTCAGAGAAAGATTGATTATAAGGATTTAAGATTCATTGCTATTTGAGATCTTCACAAATATTTAATGAATTATCCTTAGTCAATGATCAAGATGTCTCATCAGTAGCAGCACAAGCAGAAGGCCCCTGATTTGTTTGATATACTTCAAGAATCTGATGTTCAACCAAATGTTGAGACATTCCATCAGCAGAGATTGTGCAGAATTATGTTGATTCAAGAAGTGAATCACAGGTACCATACGCATGTGTGGTTGGACCTGAATTAATTCTAGTAAGTTTCCTGGCAAGAAACTAAGACTAGAATGTAGTGCTGATGGAAGAAGAGATGAAGATAGTTCTCTTGAATCAGCTTATTGGAGTGCAGCAGGTGTGTTCTAGTCTCTACTAGAAGCATATGATTTGTATCTAGGAAGTTTCCTGGCAAGAAACTGGTCTAGAAGATGGTGTTGGTAGCTCTGCTTGGGTCAGTTTATTTCTGATCTAAGTGCACAAGAAGCATGAGATTTTGCTCAGCTTGGAGGTCAAGGATAAGTGGCAGCTATCCTTAAAGTCCTTAAAGAAGTCTCTACTTAAGGAAAGTGGGAGTCCTTTTGTAAAGATTTTCTTCTCATTATAGAATCAAGCCTTAGCATGTTTGATTTCTCTTAAGAGGAGTTCATGAAGCAAATGCAATTTAGGCAATGTGTTGTGGTCTGTCGCTACCGCGAAAAAAGGTGTCGGCAAAGACAGAAGAGTTGCCACCTATCGTTATTTATCCCAAAGGAGGGAAAGGAAACAATCAGGAGAAACCTAGCAAAAAGGGATAAGATTGGTCATCGCAACCAAATCTCAGGTTCGGGAGTCGGTTACGTAAGGGGAAGGTATTAGCACCCCTCACGTCCGTTGTACTCAACAGGATCCACGCTTGTTTGTTTATCTAAAGGGTTGTTTATCTATCTAGCTAATGGTCTAGGACAAAAGAGAAATAAAAAGGAAAAGGACTCGACAGAGCATCGCAGCTATGGGCCTACGTATTCCCTCGTGCAATGGGAAAGTTAGAGTCAACCTAGTTCGCCTAACTACGGGTAACAGATGGGGAAGGTTGCTCGCCAAGACATCGCATCTTGTGCCTACGTAATCCCAACAGGTATGAGAGATCAGAGCTTACGTAGTTCGGGATAAAACGGAACACAGGTTTGTTCAAATGTTTTTACCCGAGTAGGGTTAACAGGTAGTTCTAGCAGTTGGTGTATGCAGCTCGACCATTGGAGACTTAGGCGTTACCGTTTGCGGTAGAACTAAGAGTTAACAACACTCTTTTATCTGAGAAGATTTTCCATTAAGGGAGCCCTAAAGGGCAAAAAGAGTTTGATGTTTGTTTTTGTCTTTTATTGGAGAAGTGTTTTTGATGAATGTTTGTAATTCATACTGCACTAAAGACTATGACTTAGGAACAAATGTGTCGCATATCGTCCAAAGGACATACGCTAACACTCTAGATAATTGAGAGGCAACCACCCAATCATCATTTCCCAAGTAGCTTAAGGCTCGTAAAGTATAATACAAATTAGCCTTTATTAGGTGTTTTACTGTTGTTTGAAGATGAGAAGAGAGAAAGGACTCTAGAGGGGAACTAATCAAAACCCTAGTGTTGTCATGCAAAATGGTCCTAATGGTTAGTTTTAGAAAGGAAACTTATCTATATGTTATCATGCAAAGGATTCAACCTAAAGTTCTATCACCACTCCTTAAACAAGGAAGTGAGAGTCCTAAGGGAACATTTCAAAGGGAGAGAGAAACATAGCTATCAAGTAGGTGAAATAAGAATGTAAATAGATGCACACGCCATGCAACAAAACAAGCAAGGGAGGACACCTCAACCTTTAATGCAAACATGAGATGCAAATAGAGAAAGCACACAAGCAAAGGGAGGCAACCCTCCACCTTTAAGTGCAAACATGGAAGTGAAAAGAGAAAACTATCAAGTCTACCCTACTTCTAATGCACAACGTCACACAATCATGAGGATGAAAGGGAAAACAATATAAGGGGAACCAAAGTGACAAACCACTCACTAAGTTTAATGTGTATCAACACAAGAGTCCATCAAAGGCTCAACTTATTTATGGAATGCACAGAATTCCTCCTCAGGAGGAATTAGGCTCTCACAAGAAGGATCCTAAGAGTGGGGGACAGATAGGAAGGAATGAAGAGAATGATGATGGGAAGCAAAGTAAGATCCATAGGAACTTGCTATGGCACTCAACCAAATTCATCATACAAGGATAGTCCTCAAAGGATCTACCACTCATGGAATGCACAGAGTTCTTCCACAGGAAGAACTAGGCTCTCACAAATGGGATCCTTAAATCATAGGACTAAGGAAGGAATGAGGAGAAGCATAGTGAAAACCAAAGGGAACTCACCATGTTCAATGTGTATCAACACAGGAGTCCATCAAAGGCTCAAACTTCTCATGGAATGCACAGAATTCCTCCTCAGGAGGAATTAGGCTCTCACAAAAAGGATCCTAAGAATATAGGACATGAGAATTAGAAGGTGTGTACAAGGTACTTGAGTCCTCAAAGGCGCAAATTCTCATGGAATGCATAGATTTCTTCCTAAGGAAGAACCAGGCTCTCACAAGAAGGATCCTAAGATTATAGGACTTGGAGGAGAAAATGAGCATAATGTGAACCTAAGGAACCCACCGTGTCATTGAATGTCCATCAAAGGTTCAAACTTCTCATGGAATGCACAGAGTTCCTCCTTAGGAGGAACTAGGCTCTAACAAGAAGAATCCTAAGATTATAGGACTTAAGAAATGAAGAGAATAATGATGCGAGACATAGTGAAAACCTAAGGAATTCACCATGTTCTCAACCAAACTCATCATTCAAGAATAGTCCTAAATAGTTCAACTTCTCATGGAATGCATAGAGTCCTTCCTAAGGAAGAACCAGGCTCTCACAAGAAGGATCCAAATATCATAGGACTATGAATTATAAGAATCATGTAAAGAAGGAAAATTATTCAAAGGCATCTTATGGAGAGACTAAAGGAAAGTCCTAAAGGGAGCCTAAGTTGGAAACTAGTTAGGAACATGGTTTGAACTTGGAAATGCACTTACAAGTGCCCTAATATGTCTAGAATATGGATATGGGAAAGCTAGATGCACAAGCATTGCAAAAGGATCACACCAAATGCAAACTAGGTCAAAGGCATGGTTGAAACTACTCTAATGAAGGTCAGAAAGCTAAAATCTACTAAAAATAGCAAAATGAACCTAAAAAATCTAGGAAAAATCCTAGGGTACCCTTATAGTGTTAGGGACCAAGGGTTAAAATTTGGGAGCAAAACTCTAAGCCTAGGTATGCCAACAGGGGGCAAAACCATGAGGTGCTCTATGGATAAGGCAAAGGGAAAAGGTGCTAAAGATCTACTTCAAACCCTAACTAAATGATATCTAAAAATCAGAACCAAAATGTCTAGAAACCAATCAAGGTGTCTAGAATCATTATACAAAAAATCAGAAGTTTATACTATGCTTTGACAAGGAAATAAAATTCAAGTAAACATGTATATTTCTCACACTTAAAGAACAATCGATCATGGAAAATTCACATTAAATTGAAAAATGATCTAAAAATCAATCTAACAATTTGTAAAATCATTTAACATGCTGAGGGATCTTGGGAAAAATTTCATGAATTTTGGATACATTTTACTATTTTTAATGAAATAAAAGTAAACATGCACAAAACAAAGAAAATAAAGAAAAGAAATGAAAAATAAAAAAGTTTATGGTAAATAGCAAGAAATCTATGTTGTTTTCAGATGGGCCACACAGAGGGGTGGTGCAAGAATCAATTTAAGCCCAGTCCACAAGGCGCGCTGAATCCAGATGGATTAAGTATGGTTAGTCAACACGCATGCACGGTGAGACACGTTAATGGCCATGGGATCATTCAAGTCAACCAATTAAGTGGTACAGATACACACGTGTGTCTCAGGCTAGCGTTTAAGTGAAACGCAACATTTTGGACGGATCATGTAAGGCAGGTCAAACAAAGCGCATGGTAGGTCTTAATCTCAGCCATGGAATCAAAAGTAGACTGATCTAATGCATAACAAAGTGCCACACCATCATCTTCCCCATTCAAATGATCAAAATGGAGGGAAAATCAGGTGGCCGGAGTACGGTGGCTCCGATCACCTTCTCCGGCGAGGCGAAAACACAGAGGTACATCCATTTAACCAAATCAGGCGAATGAATAGTCCAAAATCATCTACCTCTCACATAGAATCCAAATCCACGGTTTGTTTTTAGTTTCAGTCCATAATCAAGTCAAATCGAAGACCACAAGTTTATGCACCATTTTAAGAATTGTAACAAACATCCCTAGAATCTATCTAGAATCCATCTACTATCTATGAGGATCACATACATGTGAAAATGGCGCCATAAAAACTCCTACACAAAGAGCTACGATGAATTTTACATACCTATTTAAAAGCTTCCACAAAGCCTTGAATTGTTGATGATCCTTGCGCAAATTGATCCAGAAAGTTTCTATCAACCTCAATGGAGCTCTTGGTGATCTTGAATTGAGTTGAATTTGCTTGATTCTTAAAAAGGAACTTCCACTTTCTCCTTCACTTCTCTAACTGCTTCTAACAGAATTCTCCACCAAACTTCATCCATCCAATCATGGAATTATTCTACATCTTATATAGAATTGATTGGAAATGGATTTGAGGCCCAATTGTGGTTGTATTTGAGAATGGATATCCAACTTTTTTCACACTTGGAGGCCCATGGAAGTGCACGAATTTGGATTGCAAATGCTCTCAAGCTTGCTCACATCAATTGATGGTTGTGTAATATAGTTCAATGGATATGATTTGCTCCTTGTTTTGGATCAATGGTAGATTTTGAAAGTGTTACTTCAAGATGAAGTAACATATGAAATGTCATGTTTCTTTGGCTCAAATTGAAAATCCACAAATTCCATTGTGTTTGAAATGTGAATGCACTCAAAATATGCATAAATTTGCACAACTTTGGTCCATTATGAATTTATTTGAATTTTTTTACTTTTAATGGCTTTTTGTGTTCTTTTCATGAAAATTTCTTCATAAAATCTCTAATCCAAGCCATATCAATGGTACCTTGATGTTTGGTTGAGAAAATGACCCTATTTTGAGCAACTTTAAAGTTGGAAAGATTTCCATTTGAGATGTGAAAAGTGGTGAAATTAACCTATAATCCAAAGTGACCTATAATCAAAGTTTCCCAAAATACCCTTGCCTTGCAAGCTTCATATCTTGAGCTTCACAAATTAGATGAAGGACTTCTAGTACTCTTTGGAAATCTAAGATCATGAGGAACAACCTTCATGTTTGGGTCAAGATGAGGAGAGGCATCCTTCTAGGTCAAAAATGTCTTGGAATTTGGTTGACTTTCAAGTACCAAAATCACATTCATCTGATGACCTGTAACTTGTCTGCTTCATAACTTGAGTTCTAGAAATCAGATGGATGACTTCTAGTACTCAAACGAAATCTAAAAACATGCTCTACAAGTCTCATGTTGGAGTCAAGATGAGATGAAACTTTTATATTGAGATATGTGGTTTTGAAGTTGGGAACTAAATAGGGGATTTTACACTGACAAAGCTTAGAAACCCTGGCTTAGTTACTTCCCACACTCTTGAATCTTGATGAATTGATCTTGAAATGATATATGACATGTCTCAACATAACATTCAATGATCATAGTTTCTTGGAATTGAGTCTTAATCTCTTCCAATTACACAGTTGACTTAGGGTTGACCAGATGAAAACCCTAGCTGCACCACCTTTGGTTGTGGCCTCTTGTACTTTGCATAATGGCTTGTCCAAACTCCATAATGACTCTCAAGACATCCAATAAGCTTTTGTAATTCTTTACACCCACATCCATGGATTCAAAATCATCAGATAACCTTCATTGACCCCCAAGATAGGAGGTAGGCACACTTGTATCCATCCCCTTCTCCAAGGGTCTTTGACTTCTTCATGAAGGCTAGTTGAGGATGATAACTTGGCTATAGCTTCTTGATTAGCCTCAGAACCTTTTGTATCCCCTTCTAGATAGGCACATCTCTTGATCCCCTGCATAAATGACAATGCAATGCATATGCTAATGCTACAATGAATGCAATGAAACATAAGGTAGGTAAAGAAAAAGGTTAGGCAAATTTTTGGGGTGTAACAGCTGCCCCTATTCAAACGTCTTGGACCTGAATGGGTGAGAAGCGAATGGCTCTCAGACAATCAAGGTGAAAGACGGTTGAATACCAATAAACTCAGAAATTTGCGAACCACATAAATAAACTGCAAACTAAATGGTAAAAGATCTCTGGAAACTGAAATGATAGTTGCACGACAACCCGCTGGTGAATTACTATTTCAAATCCTTGACACTACGTCTGAAAGATTATCTGATTTCGCCGTCATACTTCATCATCAAGTTGGGAAGAAACAATTGATTATTCAGTAACTGATAAAGGATAACTGATTCTGCCGTCAGGAACTCTGCATCATCTGACAGACTTTCTTAACATCACCTCCGGACTTCCTCATCAAATCAGTAAGGAAATTTGACATTACTGTCTTACTTCATCATCAAGTCGGTAAGAAATATTAGGCATCTCTTCCGGACTTCCTCATCAAGTCAGTAAGAAAATTTTTGTTGAACTTCGTCATCAAGTCTAGAAGAAATTTCTGACATCGTTGTCGAACTTCGTCATCATGTCGGAGGAACACTTCTAACATTATTGTTGGACTTCGTCATCAAGTCAATAAGAAACCTTTGTCGAACTTCGTTATCAAGTCGGTAGGTATACTTCTAACATCACTGTTGGACTTCGTCATCAAGTCTATAAGAAGATTTCTAACATTGCCTTCGGACTTCTTCATCAAGTCTGGAAGAAACATTGTTGTCGTACTTCGTGTCATTGTTGGACTTCATCATCAAGTCTAGAAGAAAGTTTGGCATCACTGTCAGACTTCATCATTAAGTCGTTGTCAGACTTCATCATCAAGTCTGAGGAACATTTGTGGCGTCGCTGCCGGACTTCGTCATCAAGTCATAGAAACATTGGTCGTTGTCAGACTTTGTCATCAAGTCTGAGAAACATTTGTGGTCGTCAGACTTCATCATCATGTCTGCGAAACCTTTGTCATCGTCGGACTTCATCATCAAGTCTGAGAGAAAATCGTCGTCGTTGTCGGACTTTGTCATCAAGTCCTTAAGAAATACATTTGGCATCACTGCCTGGAACCGGCTAGGGATAGAACTTCCTGACATCTCCATCTGACATCCTCATCAAGTCTAAGGGAAATTTATGACTCCGCTGGGGCTTCTGGAGACCTTCCTCAAGTAACTCCGTCCAATATCGACCTCAAGTCAAAGGGAAACATCTGTCATCATCGTCAAGTATCGACCTTAAGTCGAAGGAAACATTTGTCATCACTGTCAAGTATCGACCTCAAGTCGAAGGGAAACATCTGACATCACTGTCAATCCTTTGTTGGGGATAATGTTCCTAACCTCGTCACCAGGTTTCCACTAAGTTGATAACAACCACTGACATCACCGCCAATAAAACACGAAGCTGATGAACCGTTGGCCTTGCCGTCGAGCAAACCATCATCCAATAACATCCTGACATCACCTCCAAGTAAATAGAAAACCACAATCTTGGTAAATGTTTGACATCACCGTCAAAACTCCATCGACAACCTTCCAACCTCACCGCCGGATAACCACACTACCCAGAACACATCTGACCTCACCGTCAAGATTGAGCATCTGACTTTGTCATCGAACAATCACATATCCGATACACACCTGACCTCACCGCCAAGATGGAGCATCTGACTTCGTCGTCGGACAATCATATATCTGATACACACCTGACCTCACCGCCAAGATAGAGCATCTGACTTCGTCGTCGGACAATCAAATATCCGGTAAACACCTGACCTCACCGTCAAGATTCAGTAATCAATTGGAGGAAATCATCTGACATCACCGTCAACCCTCTGCTGGGGATAACATTCCTGATCTCGTCACCAGTCATCTATGAATTTGGTAACCAACTACTGACATCACCGCCCAATAAAGCATGAAGCTGATAAACCTCTGACATCACCGTCGAGCAATCTTCTCTGATAACCTCCTGACATCATCACCATATAAATGGAGAATCAAAATCTCGGTAAACTTTTGAAATCTCTGTAAGTGCTCTTGATTGGCTGCATTTTGTGGCAAAATATTAGTATATGTATGAATGTCATGTCTGATGTTGTTACATTCATAATATAGTCTGTGCAGGGTAAGTTAACTAAGCTAACTATAAGTTAAGCTGGATGTCATACTCAATGTTATGACATAGGTCGTATGACATCAAGCAGAAGTTTGTTATTCTGGTAGCTAGAACTCAGGAAACAACGCAGAAGCTCAAGCTGGAATGCAGGAGACATTTTAGACGCCCTAGGGGAACTAATATGTACCTGATTAAAGTGGCAAACGTGCAGAATACTAAAGAGAGGTTTTATGATGGATAAAACCTAATGCATGCGCCCAAGCCCAAGGACTGATCTGCTGCTATAAATAACAGGAGAAGCAATCCTAGAAGGCAGCTGTAAGAAATAGAGAAGCAGAGAAATCACCATAGTTTTTTATAAGTGAAGAGGTTGTTCTTCACGATTGTGTCTTAGGAACACTTGTAATCCAAGCAACTGCTGATTGCATTGGTTAGGTAGTTTCTAGGTTGTGTACCACTCGAAGCTGTTAAACAAGAGTGTGTGTCACTTGATCAAAGCTTTGAAGCAAGATCAAGGTGTGTGTGTGTGTGTGTATTTGAAGTGTCTCTTCATTCTACTGCTTAATTTGTTACTGTTTGATATCACTGGTGTGTGATTGTAGGGAGTGAGTGGGTATACTCAGGTCTAGAGTGTCTCTAGGTTAAATTCTCATTGGGTAGTGATTAAGTGAGGAGTGCAAACTGGAGGTTTGACTCTGAATTGATACTGCTGATAGTGAAATTTCTCCCTGGCTTGGTAGCCCCCAGATGTAAGTGTGTTGCACTGAACTGGGTCAACAACTAACTGTGTTATTTACTGCTTTGTTATTACTGCATAATAGTAGGTATGTAGTGAATGTCACAGCGGATGTTATAACTTCTGTTAGAACATCCATCGTGGGCTGGCCAGAATTTTCAGTTGGCATCAGAGCAGGCACCCTGCCTGTTTATTACTAGGTGAGATCTAGGGAAACAAAATTCTGGTACTATGGATAAAGATATTGGATTCACCAATAGACCTCCAATTCTAGATGGTTCTAATTATGACTATTGGAAGCCTAGGATGATTGCCTTCCTAAGGTCTTTAGACAGCAAGGCTTGGAGAGCTGCAAACTCTAGTTGGGAACATCCTATGAAGACTGACAAGGATGGAGTATCTGTGCAAATTCCTGAAGAGGAATGGACCCAAGAGCAAGAGGCATTGGCTCTTGGAAACTCTAAAGCATTGAATGCACTCTTCAATGGTATAGACAAAAACATCTTTAGACTAGTCCACCACTGTGAACTAGCAAAGGATGTTTGGGACACTCTCAGAACTACTCATGAAGGAACCTCCAAGGTCAAAATGTCAAGACTTCAAATGCTGACCATAAAATTTGAAAGTCTAAGAATGAAGGAAGATGAAACCATTCATGACTTTTACATGAATGTTCTTGAACTAGCTAACACCTCAGGAGCTTTGGGAGAAAAGATGGCTGAAGAAAAGCTTGTAAGGAAGATACTAAGGTCACTACCTAAAAGGTTTGCCATGAAGGTAACAGCCATTGAAGAAGCTCAAGACATATGCCACATGAAAGTGGATGAACTCATTGGATCCCTTCAAACCTTTGAGATGGGGCTGTGTGATCAGGTTGTGGAGAAAAAGAGCAAGAGTATAGCTTTTGTCTCAAACACTGCTGAGACTTCAGATCATGAAAAGGAGGAAGATCTATCAGAGGCAATAGCCATGCTTGGAAGACAGTTCAACAAACTGGCCAAAAGGATAGATGCTAAGTCTAAACCTTATTTCAAAAGCTTGCCTACTAACAAAGAAAAAGCTGAAGACAAAGCCAACCAAAGCAGAGGAGTACAGTGCCATGAGTGTGAGGGATATGGACATGTTAGAAAGGAATGTCCCACATACCTCAAAAAGAAGGGAAAAGGCCTAACAATCACTTGGTCTGATGAAGATTCTGACAGTGGATCAGAAGGAGAATCATCCAAACATGTTATTGTTCTCAACAGTGTGTGTGTGTGTGTATCTGATGGTGACTCAAGTGAAGAGGAGCTAACTTATGATGAACTAGCTAAATCATATAAGAAGTTGTCCATCAGAAGCACAGAGTTGTACCAGTAAGGAGAGCATCAGAAGAAGCTCATCAAAGAGCTAGAAGCTGAAAAGAGAGAGCATCTAGTTACTATAAACTCACTCCAATGAGAGATATAGGAGTTGAAAGGAGAAACGGAGCAAATGACAAAATCCATAAGGATGCTCAACTCTGGAACTGACACCCTAGAGGAGATTCTTCAGAGTGGTCAGACTACAGGAAATAGGTCTTGTCTAGGATTTGTTGAAAAACAAAATCCTGTCTTGAAACTCAAGAGGTTGCAGCCTAAGATTCAAAAAGTACAAAGGATGTCACATTCAAAGTTACAACATCCTTCACACAGAAACTGGAATCAAGTCAAGAGACAATTCCAAAGGCATAGATGCTACCACTGTGGAAAGCTTGGGCACATTCGTGCTGTGTGCTTCTGGTTGCATGGATTTCCTAGCCAAAGAAGTGATAACCTGGGTAAGCATGGAAAAAGGCAGCATCATGTCAACCAGAGCTGGAGGCAGCATCAAGCCAAACCCAAGAAGAAGGAAGTGCCTAAGAAGCAAGAACAATGGGATGTCAAGACTGTAGCTATAACATCTAACATTTCCCTAAGAATGCCAACCAAAGGGGATTGGTACTTTGACAGTGGCTGCTCCAAGAATATGACTGGAATTGAGGATTTGTTGATCAAACTCAAGCCTCATTCATCTAGCCATGTGACTTTTGAGGATGGAGCTAGAGGAGAAATCACAGGTGCTGGACAACTTGACAGTCCTAAAGCTCCAGAATTGAAGGGTGTCCTGTTAGTTAAAGGACTAACAGTTAACCTAATAAGCATAGGTCAGCTATGTGATCAAGGTTTAAAAGTACACTTTTCCAAAGACAAATGTGTGGTGATCAATGAAGAGGGTAAGGAAGAAATGAGGGGATCTAGATCCAAGAATAACTGTTACATATGGGAGCCCAGAAGTAACATAAATAGATTGGTTAATGAGGAAAAAAAGGACCACCTAGGATTGGAGAAAAGAACCAGATCCAAAGCATCAGCAAAAGGATACTCAAAGTATGCTTCAGAAAGAAGAACAGGTTGTAAGAAAAGTCAGGTAGGAAGGTTAGACAAGAAGGGATACCCAAAGATTGGTCATCAGGTAAAGATAGATATGCTATATTGGAACCTGATGGAGTCCATGGAAACTGCCCTGCAGAAAGGAAGCAATGTCACTCCTGATGTCATGACCTTGTTCTGTTACATCCAATGCACCATTCAAACAAGTCCTGGTGAGTCCAAAGGAGGCACGTTCAGGGGTCACTCGTGTACAGGGCAAGGGATTGGTGCAATATCAGATAAGGAGGGCATGAATAGGACTGAAATTGGTGAATGTAGGGTCAAGGTCCATAAAAATGATTTACAGAAATTAAGGCCCTTAAGTAATGGTGAGTTATAGCAATTAATGGGAATAGGAAATTATAATTTAAAATTCAATCATTTACTGATTGGTCAAAACATTAAGTTCCCTCCTCATTTGCTATATCACCTAGTGAGCCTCTTCATATCAACCTTCTACTCAACTTGGTCCAATATCGAACTGTTCATCTTCCCTACAGCCTTCAACAAACGGAAACCCCTGTTCACACGATCAACGTTCTGTACAATGTCTCAACATTCGCCAAAATTCGCTCCCTCCAAGAACATGCCCACAAATGAATCCGAGATAGGAACTGAGTCAAGCAATCCTGACTCGGTGCTTGAAATAGCACCCCTGCGCATGATGACACCAGAAGGGGTTCTAGTAAAAAATCCAAGGATCCAACATGCAAGAAGGTCCAAGGATCTCATCTCAGGTAACACTTCCACTCCGGCAACCTCTGATGTGAATGATGGTGGAGCCAAAAACACGCACAACATCATTGCTGGCATGGTGGCCAGGGCTCTAATCATCCCTATTGCACCCAGCAATGAGGGGTCTGGTACAACGGTGCATGGACAAAGGGTTGCTATGCCCAATGTTGGAACCTTGAAAGAATATACTTCAGCAAAGAAAAATAAGGGTATAGACTCGGATGGTGGAGGTGATAAAGTACAAGACACCAAGAAAGCTGAGTTGGTGGACCTTGATGAATACTCTGATAACGAGTTAATTGCAAACATCAATCCAGACATAGCTAAAAGACTTATGACAAGGAAAGATAAGAAGATGACTGAACAAGTTCTCCCCAAGAAAAAGGCAATTGAACAGACAGCTGAGCAAGACAACCTCACAGAAAAGACGGGAACCGAACATGTCACTCCCTCAAGGAAGGCTAGGACTAAAAGAAGACCAGTTGGACCTCCCAAAGCCTTGAGCAAAGTGGTCACCAAGAGAAGAAAGGATGGCTCTGGTACTGAATCAAATACTAAGTCTGATGTTGCTGAAGATGTCACTGACATTCAAAACAAGAAGAAACCCTCCAAGAGCAAATTGGCTGAACAGGTCCTTGAAGTTCCAATTGACAATATTTCATTTCATTACCCCTCGTGTGTCAATAGGTGGAAGTATGTGGTTCAGAAAAGGTTGGCAGTGGAAAGGGAGCTGGGACAAAATGTGCTTGAAAATAAAGAAATCATGAGACTCATTAATGATGCAGGACTAATGAAAACAGTTAGTAACTTCTCTTCATGCTATGAGATACTTGTCAAGGAATTCATAGTTAATCTCTCAGAGGAATGTGGTGACAGAAAATCTAAAGAGTTTGGGAAGGTGCATGTAAGAGGGGAATGTGTTAGTTTCACTCCATCAACTATCAATAAATATCTGGGAAGATCAGATAGAGCTCATCCTGATATAAATGATTCAGAAAACACATTATGCCAAGTGATAACAGGCAATCAGGTACAAAGATGGCCATCCAAAAGAAAGCTAGTGGCCAGCAAATTGAGTATCAAATATGCTATGTTGCATAAGATTGGAGCAGCAAATTGGGTGCCCACAAACCATAAATCTACTGTGGCAACTGGACTTGGTAAAATCATCTATGTTATTGGGACCAAGGCCAAATTTGATTTTGGAACATATGTGTTTGATCAAACTATGAAGCATGCGGGCAACTATAGCATCAAGGGTCCCATTGCATTCCCTTCCCTCATATGTGGCATTATTTTGAAACAGTTTCCCAACATTCTCAAAAGGACTGATGTTGCAAGCAAACGAGAAAGCCCCTTGTCATTTCATCCCAAGTTGTTTCTTGGAAACCATGTCCCTGACCTTGGTGCAACATCAGCTGAGACATCACAGTCCACATCAACAAAAGCTGAAGTGATTATTAACCTAAAAGAAACATATCAAGAGATAGATGCAAGGAAAAGAACTCTTGAAGCACTAATCAGGACCCTTGAGCAAAGTGACAAGGTTGAGTTCACTGATAAGGACAGGAAAAAAGATGGTGCAGTAGAGAATGATCATCAGGAAGCTGATTCAAAGGAAGAAAGAGAGACCAGTGATGAAGATGAAGGCCCTGGAGAGACTGAGGAGGACAGGTCCAGCTCAGCTGCAGAAGAAGACTGATGTCTTATACCTCAAACCACTGCTAGCTGAGGTGGGGCAAGAAGAAGGGTTGCTGTTGTATTGGTTTGGTTTGTTGTGTTAGGCTTGTGTGAGAATTGTAAAGACAATCTATTTTTTTTTATGATCTATATGAGCAGGTTATGTAACTCCAAACACATGTATGATATATGATATGTGTTAGTTGGATCTCATTTTATGGCTAAAAAGGGGGAGAGTGCTCAAAGTGTGAGAACAGTTTAAAGTGTGAGAACAGTTTGTAACAGAAGGTACAACATATGCAGGTGGAAGAACAAGACAGTCATGAACTATACTTGTGCATATGCACCATAGTGCTTATGATATTTGTGTAACTACAGGTGCTACTAATGAGATCTGTGTGTGTGATAACAGTTGTCTGGGTTGTTACTGATATGATATGTATGCCATGTATGTTAGATCTAGGACTGACATGCTGTTGGTACTAACATGGGTGATCCTAACAAGATGCTTAGGAGTTCTGTGTATGTCTGCAAGGAGCAGAATGCATCCCTTCAGGGGGAGGTGCACAACTTAGCATAGTGCATTTCTTCAGGGGGAGTTGCACAACTGTGTAACATGATGTTATCCAGAATGTCATAACATCCAGAGCAGACGGGAGGAATATATGTAACTGCAGGCTGTTTGCAGGTGAAGTGTACAACTGATGTGCATCAGTTGAGGGGGAGTAACTTTGTTACTCAACTAGAAAAGGGTGACATCTGGAGTAGAAGCCTACAGAGAGTTAACAAAGTGAGTGTTAACATGGCTGAAAGCCAACTGTGAGGATTCTGAGAGCTTGAGTAGCAAGTGACTTACCTGCATGACAGGACCTATGTTAAGTCTTTTGCTGTGTGGAAATCTCTTATGTAAGTACAAAGTGTTTTAACCAAATATTTGCCAAAGGGGGAGTTTGTAAGTGCTCTTGATTGGCTGCATTTTGTGGCAAAATATTAGTATATGTATGAATGTCATGTCTGATGTTGTTACATTCATAATATATACTGTGCAGGGTAAGTTAACTAAGCTAACTATAAGTTATGTTGGATGTCATACTCAATGTTATGACATAGGTCGTATGACATCAAGCGGAAGTTTGTTATTCTGGTAGCTAGAACTCAGGAAACAACTCAGAAGCTCAAGCTGGAATGCAGGAGACATTTTAGACGCCCTAGGGGAACTAATATGTAACTGATTAAAGTGGCAAACATGCAGAATACTAAAGAGAGGTTTTATGATGGATAAAACCTAATGCATGCTCCCAGGCCCAAGGAGTGATCTGCTGCTATAAATAACAGGAGAAGCAATCCTAGAAGGCAGCTGTTAGAAATAGAGAAGCAGAGAAATCACCATAGTGGTTTAGAAGTGAAGAGTTTTCTCTTTACGATTGTGTCTTAGGACACTTGTAATCCAAGCAACTGTTGATTGCATTGGTTAGGTAGTTTCTAGGTTGTGTACCACTCGAAGCTGTTAAGCAAAAGTGTGTGTCACTTGATCAAAGCTTTGAAGCAAGATCAAGGTGTGTGTGTAGTTGAAGTGTCTCTTTATTCTACTGATTAATTTGTTACTGTTTGATATCATTGGTGTGTGATTGTAGGGAGTGAGTGGGTATACTCAGGTCTAGAGTGTCTCTAGGTTAAATTGTCATTGGGTAGTGATTAAGTGAGGAGTGTGAACTGGAGGTTTGACTCTGAATTGATACTGCTGATAGTGAAATTTCTCCCTGGCTTGGTAGCCCCCAGATGTAAGTGTGTTGCACTGAACTGGGTCAACTACTAACTGTGTTATTTACTGCTTTGTTAGTACTGCATAATAGTAGGTCTGTAGTGAATGTCACAGTGGATGTTATAACTTCTGTTAGAACATCCATCGTGGGCTGGCCAGAATTTTCAATCTCCGTCAGATATCCATAAACACGTCATCTTAATTGGATAGCCCCTAACATCATCGTCAGACCCTTGGAAAAAGAAGCTTCAACCATACTACTCTGAGGAGAAATGAAGAGAAATTTAACTCCACAATAGTGCTTTGGGAGTTCTAGAGAACTTAGCTGAATAACTCTGCTGAGGATCCTGGCGAACTTAACTGATTAACTCCGTTGGAGAAACACCTACACACAAGAACGATACCCACCTAGCTCATGTTTCATGTGCATATGTTCGACAATGGAGTAATGCTCCATATGACATGGAAATGATACACGTTTAGGGTAGATGCTATGCATGCATGCAAAAAAATGCTACGGAACCAAATCAGCAAAATAAATGCTGAAGAGAGAACCCTCCTGTCAAGGAGAAGGAATCATCCTGATGGGAAGGAGGAATCATCCTGCTGAGGAGGTGAAACACACCAATTTCAATTGGACTTGACCTGGGGAAGCGAGCCTCGAACAACCTTTCCGCTGGGACACAAAGTTCTACGAGAATCTGTACTAGCTCCACTGGGTATACGAACCACAAACCGCTGAGGAATAGATGCCAACCGCAGAAATAAACTGCACGACCTTCACAGATAGAACTTTCCTAAAGATACGAACTCCGATGGGGAAATATAGCGATAGCTATTCAAATGCTCTCACCTGGCTGGAGAAGATAAACAATGGCCTGAACGGTCTTCCAGGATTCGGCTCTCTTGGGGAACTGCAAACCCGACCGAGGATAGACAACCAGACGATGGAACCAAACTTACCTGCCAGGAAAAATACAACTCTACGGGGAGATCAACTTTGCCAGAGACCTCGGTCTGCATTACTGAGAGCTGAGTATCTACAGGCAATCTGCTAGAGAAAACTGCGTGTTAACCCACTGCTGGGGGAAGATCCTATACCTTTCGGGTGGAAAGAAACCTGATCTTGCCTTGCTGGGGAAAGCACATATATTTGCAATCTGCGGGGATTACCTGTGTACCGACCAAATGCCAGGGATAAGGGCACACACTTAACTACTCCTTTTAACCTGCGTACCACTCTACTGGGGATAGAGCTGCCAACTCCAATTGCTGGGGAATGGACTCTGGTTGGGGAGAATCTATCTCCGCTTAGGGAGACAAATCAATGCTCACAGTCCGACGTTCAGCCTCTGTGGGGAAACACAACTGAATCTGCTGAGGAGTATGCTTAGAACTCCACATATGCTTCTGTTGAAGATATGACGAGGATACACTTCTGTCAGATGCCCCAAGGGTTATGACCTTGCAAAATGATCTCTGGGACATTTTATCTTGAATAGAAAAAGTTTGCCATGAAACGAACTCGAGGTGGCTTGCCCCAGAATCTGTAACAACTTTTAATAAACTCTGCAGATACGGAGAGGAACGATTCCTTCGCTTTCAACTTTTGCCCCAGCCTGTGGGATCTTCGTAACATCCTCTCGAAGGGAAACCTGAGATCTCTGTATTCTGGCGGTTTGATATGAACAGCCTCAGCGTTTTGAACCTCACAGAGGTGCTTCAAGCTAATCGTCTTCGGGATAAGGGTAGCTTCGGTGCTATCGGGGTGGCCTGCCCCAGCCTTGCCATGACTTTGCCCCTCATTGGCAGATTCGTGGAGCAGTACCCTTGGCTGCGAGAGATTCACTGAATCTCGACCTGATTGCCCCAGATTACTGACTTTTGGATGGCTGACTCCCCTATTGTGATCATCTAATATAGCTTGCCCCGGTTCCCCGGAGTATTCAGGCATTCTGTATTTCATTCTGATCAAACTTTCCATTATGGAAAATTTCCTGCTGTCAAGCATTTACTCGCAAGTAAAACAAATTATTCTACATAAAAGACATATTAAATGCAATGTATATGACAGTTTTGAAATCCAAGCATGTTCACTAAAAAAAATTTTGTGACATAAAGTGAATAAATCATTTATCAGAATGTCAACATTAATACCAACATGGTAAGAGGAATCCTTTTAGGAGTCAGTTTCGATGCGATCTTTACCGGAGTATGCTTTTGAAACAAACCTGCTTCAATTAGGACTTTTTTAGGTTGTAACGTGGTCAGGTTCACGATTTGAAGGAAAGGATAAAGGCTCAAAGTCTATTCTAACCCACCCATTCTCCTTGATATTCTCCGATCCTACATTCAGCTAGTTCGACCTTAGCGTTTACCTTTCAAAGGTTGGATGGCAGGAGTGATAGTTCAGGAAATCACACGTTTTTTTGGAGTGACAGTCACTCGCTTTTCGTCTTTGGTGCCTGAATTACACGACTTGTTTTTCGAGGATTTTTCTTTTGTAATCTTTTTCGTTTTTTTTTTCGTCTTTCCCCTAATTTTTTTCTTGACTAACTCTTTTGAGTTTTTCTCGATTTTGAAATCCAGCGGGATGCCCTAATTTTTGCCTAAGTCGCTTGCTTGCAAGATTTGACTTAGCGGGCTTTTTCTTTTGATTCTTTTTCTTTCTTCTTCTTTTTTTATGAACAAATCATGTGACACCAGCTTTTCCGACTTGTTAAAAGAGATTGTGACTGTTTCACTCCTTGTCGGCAAGGTTTAACCATTGTGGTTTTTTAGGTACGACCTATACAGGTGTGACTTATCCTCGAACGGGAACACTCCTTTTGTAATTTGGACGCTTGGTCAAATTAGCTAACACCTATCTTGCCCCAGGTTAAAATTGAGGGTTTTCGTTTTCAGAAAGAAACTCCTACTACTAGGCTCAAAGGGGTTGACAAGGGATTATCTTCCTTATATCTCCGGTGTTTGTGGATTTGAAAAAATGCATGTACATCATCAACAGTTTTCATCCAAAAGCATACAATCGGAAGCTTACGCGTCTTTCGATTTCGTCATCCTCCCCAGATTCCACTTAAACAAGCGCTTTGAAATAAATGAAAGCAATAGAGTGAACACGAATGGATTAATTCAAAACATGCATATTTATTTCATTATCAATATCAATTGAAAAACAACAAGTTTTACAAACAAATTTTGCATATAGAGAGGAAAGAAACTATAAATGCAAAGAAATAACATGATAAAATGCAGATTGCCAGCTTCTAGGAACTGGGCTTCTTGTATCTTGACCTGCTGCTTAGGGAGATGCGACCCTTGAAGTCTTCAAACTCAAACAGATAAGCGATTGACGTGTACGACAAGCTTCCCTTTTGAAAAGGAAATGTACCTCTTATCCATCAACTGCTGCACTTTCGCTTGAAAGGCTTCGCAATCTTCAGTCGAGTGCCCCATGGATCCCCCATGATATCCACATTGAGCACTGGGATCATACCCAGGAGGGTATCACTCTGGCACCGGCTTGAGCGTCTTGGGCTCCACCAAAGAATTCCGAATTAGATGCGACAGCAGCTGACTGTATGACATAGGCACGGGATGAAGAGGAGCATTCCTTCTTTCTAGGTTGTTGTGAGGCTCATCCTGATTCTGGCGCTGATTGTCTTACTGTCGAGGAGCACGAGGTTGTTGATATCGGGTTGACTGCAGAACAACATTGTTTTCTTTCTCCTTCCCGACATGAGGCATCTTTGCAACTTTAGAAGAATCAAAAGTACTTTGGAACTTTCCCATTTTGATACCTCTTTTGACTCTTTCGCCTGCTGCTACCAGATCTGAAAATTCTGCGGACACGCAACCTACCAGCTTCTCATAATACAATCCGAGTAGCGTAGCTATGAACACGTCAGTCATTTCTCTCTCCGCCATGGGAGGTTGCACTCTCGCCGCTAAGTCTCGCCACCTCTGGGCGTACTCCCTGAAGCTCTCAGTATTCTTATGCGACAAACCTTGCAATTGTGACATGTCTGGTGCCAGATCATGGTTGTACTAATTAAGGCACTCCTCATGTTCGGGCTCTTTCATTCTCAAACTTGTCCTAGGAAAAGGTAGATGTTGCGGGCAGGGGGATTCAGAAATCAAGGATTGCAGTATGTAGTCCTGACCCGATGTAGCTTTAGGGGGCAGAGCAGGAGTATCCACCTCTTTTGTAATACATGGACTAACACCCTCTGGTATGCTTACGCCGCCCAGCATGAATTCAATCGTCTTTGAGACAATTAAATCCTGGACCTGGTGCTTAAAAGCTTTACAATCCTCAATGTTATGCCCTGGTGCCCCAGAGTGGAAATCGCGGTGGGCACTTACGTCGAAGCCGGGTGGTAGCTCACTAGTCAATGAAGATATAGTTAGGAGTTTAACTAACTGAAGCTGGAGCAAGATCTGCAATAACTGAGCATAATCCATAGGGATCTCATCGAAGATTCTATTGTATGGTCTCGTTTTTTGGGCATATCTTCTAGGAACCTGACGTAGCTGCCGACGGGAAAAGTCTTGAGCTCCGAGTTGTGCAGAGGATCTCTGACGTACATTACGCTCTAGTATAGGTTCCATAGACAAAAGTGGAACAAGCATCTTTGCTGCAGCTTCAGGCACCTGATCATCTTCTTATCTGAGCACCTTCCTTACCACTTCCATAATCAAGCCTACCTGAGTCTTCAACTGCTGGTTTTCCTCTCTGAGCATCTCTTGATCCAGTTGCAACGCCTGCATGTCCACCCTGAACTGCCTCATCCGGCCCTGGATTTCCCTCAGCTCTGCTTGAACTTGTTCCATGACCAACTTCTTGACGTCTGAAATTTCTGAAGAGAAAACCGGATCAGGATAACGAAACCAAACCTTGAACACCTGTGATGCAAATGAAATGCGAATGTCATGTTCGAGTATTTCCAAGGAACCTGTCTACTCCGATTCATGTTTTACACAGACGAACCACAAGGAAAAGATTTAATGCTCAACAGCGAGTCTCGAAGTTAAGATCCTTAGAAATACCAGAACACGTATGTCAAAATGCAAACATGCTAGGATGATGCAAATGCGAATGAAAAGATGCAACAAGGGATCAAGATTGTTGTGTTGTCGACTGAAGGACCAAAGTTCTGCTTCGGAGAGAACATAACACAACTCTGATAATAGGAACCATTGATACCAAGAATACTGATTCATACTGTCAAGAAAAACCAGGTTGTCTGAAAGTCAAGTTTCCTGCATAACCCAATCCCTCTCACATGTATGAACTTATCCACTGATAAGGTTCGGCATCCTATGCGTTCATTAGCATCACAAACTTTCAAGAAATGATGATACGTTCACCAATTTTGGTTTGGCATCATAATCTCCCGAAGAGGCCTCACTTAGCTAAATCACAAATGATCGGTCCCCAGAGTCGACAATCCTCAGATCTAAAATCAGTTCCAATCCTAAGGACCAGAAAAGAAATCATCAAAGAGAATCTCGTCTGAGCGTGAATTTCATGGGAACTTGTGCTTGCTAAGCAAGAAGGTTCACCACTAATCTCCACTACTAACGCTATGTTTGTACTCAAGCTTGGGTCTGGCTTATCACTCATCAGAACTTCCCTCCCCACAGCACAGCAATAATGATAATATATAATGCTGAAAATAAATGCGGGAAAATAGAGTGCGGAAGTAAATAAAGTACAACACGTATGTACAAAACCCAAAAAGATAAACAAACAAGCGCTAGGATTGACTCGCATAGGGAACCGTTGGAGTCCCCAGCAGAGTCTCCAGCTGTCGCTACTGCGAAAAAAGGTGTCGGCAAAGACAAAAGAGTCGCCACCTATCGTTATTTATCCCAAAGGAGGGAAAGGAAACGATCAGGAGAAACCTAGCGAAAAGGGATAAGATCGGTCATCGCAACCAAATCTCAGGTTCGGGAGTCGGTTACGTAAGGGGAAGGTATTAGCACCCCTCACGTCTGTTGTACTCAACGGGATCCACGCTTGTTTGTTTATCTAAAGGATTGTTTATCTATCTAGCTAATGTTCTAGGACAAAAGAGAAAGAAAAAGAAAAAGGACTCGGCAGGGCATCGCAGCTCTGGGCCTACGTATTCCCTCGTGCAATGGGAAAGTCAGAGTCAATGTAGTTCGCCTAACTACGGGTAAAAAATGGGGAAGGTTGCTCGCCAAGACATCGCATCTTGTGCCTACATACTCCCAACAGGTATGAGAGATCAGAGCTTATTTAGTTCGGGATAAAATGGAACACAGGTTTGTTCAAATCTTTTTACCCGAGTAGGGTTAACAGGTAGTTCTAGCAGTTGGTGTATGCAGCTCGACCATTGGAGACTTAGGCATTACCGTTTGTGGTAGAACTGAGAGTTAACAACACTCTTTTATCTGAGAAGATTTTCCATTAAAGGAGCCCCAAAGGGCAAAAAGAGTTTGATGTTTGTTTTTGTCTTTTATTGGAGAAGTGTTTTTGATGAATGTTTGTAATTCATACTGCACTAGAGACTATGACTTAGGAACGAATGTATCGCATATCGTCCAAAGGACATACGCTAACACTCTAGATAATTGAGAGGCAGCCACACAATCATCATTTCCCAAGTAGCTTAAGGCTCGTAACGTATAATATAAATTAGCCTTTATTAGGTGTTTTATTATTGTTTGAAGATGAGAAGAGAGAAAGGACTGTAGAGGGGAACTAATCAAAACCCTAGTGTTGTCATGTAAAATGGTCCTAATGTTGAGTTTTAGAAAGGAATCTATCATTTATGTTATCATGCAAAGGATTCAACCTAAAGTTCTATCATCACTCCTTAAACAAGGAAGTGATAGTCCTAAGGGAACATTTCAAAGGGAGAGAGAAACACATCTATCAAGCAGGTGAAATAGGAATGTAAATAGATGCACATGCAATGCAACAAAACAAGCAAGGGAGGACACCTCAATCTTTAATGCAAACATGAGGTGCAAATAGAGAAAGCACACAAGCAAAGGGAGGCAACCCTCCACCTTTAAATGCAAACATGGAAGTGAAAAGAGAAAACTATCAAGCCTACCCTACTTCTAATGCACAACATCACACAATCATGAGGATGAAAGGGCAAACAAGATGAGGGGAACCAAAGTGACAAACTACTCACTAAGTTAATTGTGTATCAACATAAGAGTCTATCAAAGGCTCAACTTATTTATGGAATGCATATAATTCCTCCTCGGGAGGAATTAGGCTCTCACAAGAAGGATCCTAAGAGTGAAGGACAGATAGGAAGGAATGAAGAGAATGATGATCAGAAGCAAAGTAAGATCCACGGGAACTTACTATGGCACTCAACCAAGTTCATCATACAAGGATAGTCCTCAAAGGATCTACCACTCATGGAATGCATAGAGTTCTTCCACAGGAAGAACTAGGCTCTCACAAATGGGATCCTTAAATCATAGGACTAAGGAAGGAATGAGGATAAGCATAGTGAAAAACAAAGGGAACTCACCATGTTCAATGTGTATCAACATAGGAGTCAATCAAAGGCTAAAACTTCTCATGGAATGCACAGAATTCCTCCTCAGGGGGAATTAGGCTCTCACAAGAAGGATCCTAAGAATATAGGACATGAGAATTAGAAGGTGTGTACAAGGTACTTGAGTCCTCAAAGGCTCAACTTCTCATGTAATGCACAAAGTTCTTCCTAAGGAAGAACCAGACTCTCACAAGAAGGATCCTAAGATTATAGGACTTGGAGGAGAAAAGGAGCATAATGTGAACCTAAGGAACCCACCATGTCATTGAATGTCCATTAAAGGTTCAAACTTCTCATGGAATGCACAGAGTTCCTCCTAAGGAGGAACTAGGCTCTCACAAGAAGGATCCTAAGATTATAGGACTTGAGAAATGAAGAGAATAATGATGGGAGACATAGTGAAAACCTAAGGAATTCACCATGTTCTCAACCAAACTCATCATTCAAGAATAGTCCTAAATGGTTCAACTTCTCATGGAATGCATAGAGTCCTTCCTAAGGAAGAACCAGGCTCTCACAAGAAGGATCCAAATATCATAGGACTACGAATTAGAAGAATCATGTAAAGAAGGAAAATCAGTCAAAGGCATCTTGTGGAAAGACTAAAGGAAAGTCCTAAAGGGAGCCTAAGTTGGGAACTAGTTAAGAACATGGTTTGAACTTGGAAATGCACTTACAAGTGCCCTAATATGTCTAGGATATGGATATGGGAAAGCTAGATGCACAAGCATTGCAAAAGGATCACACCAAATGCAAACTAGGTCAGAAAGTTAACATCTACTAAAAATAGAAAAATGAACCTAAAAAATCTAGGAAAAATCCTAGGGTACCCTTATAGTGTTAGGGACCAAGGGTTAAAATTTGGGAGCAAAACTCTAAGACTAGATATGCCAACAGGGGCAAAACCATGAGGTGCTCTATGGATAAGGCAAAGGGAAAGGGTGCTAAAAATCTACTTCAAACCCTAACTAAATGATATCTAAAAATCAGAACTAAAATGTCTAGAAATCAATCAAGGTGTCTAGAATCATCACACAAAAAATCAGAAGTTTATTCTATGCTTTGACAAGGAAATAAAATTCAAGAAGTAAACATGTATATTTCTCACACTTAAAGAACAATCAATCATGGAAATTTCACATTAAATTGAAAAATGATCTAAAAATCAATCTAACAATTTGTAAAATCATTTAACATGTTGTGGGATATTGGGAAAAAATTTCATGAATTTTGGGTACATTTTACTATTTTTAATGAAATAAAAGTAAACATGCACAAAACAAAGAAAATAAAGAAAAGAAATGAAAAAGAAAAAAGGTTGTGGCAAATAGCAAGAAATCTACGTTGTTTTCAGATGGGCCAAACAGAGGGGGTGCAAGAATCAATTTGAGCCCAGTCCACAAGGCGCGCTGAATCCAGATGGATTAAGTGTGGTTAGTCAAACACGCGTGCACGGTGAGACGTGTTAATGGCCATGGGATCATTCAAGTCAACAAATCAAGTGGTACAGATACACACGCGTGTCTCAGGCTAGCGTTTAAGTGAAACGCAACGTTTTGGACGGATCATGTAAGGCAGGTCAAACAAAGTGCATGGTAGGTCTTAATCTCAGCCATGGAATCAAAAGTAGACTGATCTAAGGCACAACAAAGTGCCACGCCATCATCTTCCCCATTCAAATGATCAAAATGGAGAGAAAATCAAGTGGCCGGAGCACGGTGGCTCCGGTCACCTTCTCCGACAAGGCAAAAACACAGAGGTATATCTACTTAACCAAAACAGGAGAATGAATAGTCCAAAATCATCTACATCTCACGTAGAATCCAAATCCACGGTTTGTTTTTAGTTTCAGTCCATAATCAAGTCAAATCGAAGACAACAAGTTTATGCACCATTTTAAGAATTGTAACAAACATCCCTAGAATCTATCTAGAATCCATCTACTATCTATGAGGATCACATACATGTGAAAATGGCACCAGAAAAACTCCTACACATAGAGCTACGATGAATTTTACATACCTGGTTAAAAGCTTCCACAGAGCCTTAAATTGTTGATGATCCTTGCACAAATTGATTCAGAAAGTTTCTATGAACCTCAGTGGAGCTCTTGGTGATCTTGAATTGAGTTGAATTTACTTGATTCTTGAAAAGGCACTTCCACTTTTGCCTTCACTTATCTAACTACTTCTAACAGAATTCTCCACCAAACTTCATCCATCCAATCATGGAATTATTCTACATCTTATATAAAATTGATTGGGAATGGATTTGAGGCCCAATTGTGGCTGTATTTGAGAATGGATATCCAACTTTTTTAAAACTTGGAGGCCCATGGAAGTGCATGAATTTGGCTTGCAAATGCTCTCAAGCTTGCTCACATCAGTTGCTGGTTGTGTAATGTAGTTCAATAGATATGATTTGCTCCTTGTTTTGGATCAATGGTAGATTTTGAAAGTGTTACTTCAAGATGAAGTAACATGTGAAATGTCATGTTTCTTTGGCTCAAATTGCAAATCCACAAATGCCATTGTGTTTGAAATGTGAAATGCACTCAAAATATGCATAACTTTGCACAACTTTGGTCCATTAT
This sequence comes from Lathyrus sativus, assembly GCA_963859935.3. Lineage (NCBI taxonomy): Eukaryota > Viridiplantae > Streptophyta > Magnoliopsida > Fabales > Fabaceae > Lathyrus > Lathyrus sativus. The sequence goes on along the minus strand of OZ012740.1, from coordinate 595,245,582 downwards.
GAATTTATTTGAATTTTTGAATTTTAATGGCTTTTAATGTTCTTTTTATGAAAATTTCTTCATCAAATCTTTAATCCAAGCCATATCAATGGTTACTTGATGTTTGGTCGAGCAAATGACCCTATTTTGAGCAACTTTCAAGTTGGAAATATTTCCATTTGAGATGTGCAAAGTGGTGAAATTGACCTATAATCCAAAGTGACCTATAATCAAAGTTTCCCAAAATACCCTTGCCTTGCAAGCTTCATATCTTGAGCTTCACAAATCATATGAAGGACTTCTAGTACTCTTTGGAAATCTAAGATCATGAGGAACAACCTTCATATTTGGGTCAAGATGAGGAGAGGCATCCTTCTAGGTCAAAAATGTCTTGGAAGTTGGTTGACTTTCAAGTACCAAAATCACATTTATTTTATGACCTGTAACTTGTCTGCTTCATAACTTGAGTTCTAGAAATCAGATGGATGACTTCTAATACTCAAAAGAAATCTAGAAACATGCTCTACAAGTCTCATGTTGGAGTCAAGATGAGATAAAACTTTTATCTTGAGATATGTGGTCTTGAAGTTGGGCACTAAACAAGGGATTTTACACTGATAAAGCTTAGAAACCCTGGCTTAGTAACTTCTCAAACTCTTGAATCTTGATAAATTGATCTTGAAATGATATATGACATGTCTCAACACAACATTCCATGATCATAGTTTCTTGGAATTGAGTTTTAATCTCTTCCAATTACACAGTTGACTTAGGGTTGACCAGATGAAAACCCTAGCTGCACCACCTTTGGTTGTGGCCTCTTGTATTTTGCATAATGGCTTGTCCAAACTTCATAATGACTCTCAAGACATACAATGAGCTTTCTTAATGCTTTACACCCACATACATGGATTCAAAATCATCAGATAACCTTCATGGACTCCCAAGATAGGAGGTAGGCACACTTGTATCCATCCCCTTCTCCAAGGGTCTTTGAATTCTTCATGAGGGCTAGTTGAGGATGATAACTTGGCTATAGCTTCTTGATTAGCCTCAGAACCTTTTGTATCCCCTTTTGGATAGGCACATCTCTTTATCCCCTGTACAAATGACACTGCAATGCATATGCTAATGCTACAATGAATGCAATGAAACAAAAGCTAGGTAAAGAAAAAGGTTAGGCAAATTTTTGGGGTGCAACATGGTCCAATAAAGCAAGATGAAGGCTGTCTACTCAAACTTGCTATCAGTAATGATGAGGCTCTTCTAAATGGCATAATGAAGGACTGGATTCATCAGCATAATGTCTTATCAGATGTTGTGACACCCAAGAGTAACTTCAGAGCCTCAATGGATGTTGTGATACATCAATTGAAGATAAGTTGATCTGCTCAGGTATGAGTCGAATTGATACTATCTTATGCAGTTTGCAGGAGCTGTGAGAAGAAGGAGGTGTTACAGGTCTAAGTCTTGGTGTATCTAAGCTTCCTTGGAGCATGTAGGATGTGAAGATCAAGCTTACTTAGATTGTCTAGAGCTCTGAAAGATGCTAAGTAACCAAAACAGTGGCATTCGGTTATGTAAGTAGTGTGCCTCAGAAAACTACTATTGTGCAGAAGGGTAGTATTTGAAGAGCAAAGAAGGTGTTGGGTTTGTTCATGCTTGGAACTAATTACTCTTGGGCAGAAGGGTAGTTGGTTGAAGATCAAAGAAGGATCTGATTCTATTCATATATTGGAGTTTGTGGCAGAAGCCCTAAGCTGTGTATGGAAGATTAACCTCTTTTGGAAATGTAGTTGATCAAGCTGGTGGAGCTATGTTCTCTGAAGATCTTCAGTTGGATTACTAGGCAGAAGTAAGTCCAGTTGTGGGCAGATAAAGAACCAGTGGATATGGTTTGGTTTCCCTTGGCAAAGGTCTTGAAGATCTGGTGCAGAACTTGTGATTCACATCTTGACTAAGAAGTACTCTATCTTATCATACGGGAGAATGATGAGGTAAAGGGACTGTCTTGGAGTATGATGTGAAGGTATTGTACAAGACTGGAGTGGTTCACTGGTTGATTGCATTCTTATGTGATAAAGCCCACAGCTGAATCAGAAGTGTTCTAACTTATCATATAGGAGAATGATGAGGAAAGAATGTCTTGGATTATGGGGTGTCTATCTTGTACTCAGTCTAAGGTTAGAATACTTGTGGAGAAGTGGTCTCTTCTGCTACAAGTAAATCTAAGAAGAGGTGGATCAGTTTGATGTCCTCTCACTGTATGAGCATGGAGTTGGTCATGAGAGATAATGTGGTGATCTTGGAGCATCTTTTGTCAAAGATAGAGGGAGAGCTTTTGGTTGATGGTTGTACTATTTGCTTATGGTGAATGCGTTCAACATGTGTGTCGAACAGAGAATGAGTTCTTGAAGACATGAAGATGTGTCTTATGTTTTCCATTCATGTACACTGGTTACCCTTGATATGGGGAGCTATACTTCTATCTAGGATGGGTTGCTGCAAGAGTGCAGTTATGTGTCAAGATTGTTTGTGGTTTCAAACAAATCTGGGACTTGATGAAGGGAGAATGTCAGACAAGATGTGGTGACATTAGGTTACTGCTCCAAGCTCATGGTGAAGATGACAGGGTATTCCTTTTGGGTCTGTCATTAGGTGCTAATGGACCAAATCAGATTGCACAAAGGTGAAGATCAAGACATCATCAGCTCTGGTTCTGTAAAAGTCAAGGAAACATGGCATTTACCCTGAATTTTTGGAGACCTTCCATATAGTTATCCTGCATCTCTTCTGCTATCTGTGAATCAAGGAATGAAAAGCTGCAGTGTGTGAATATGAAGATGATGAAGAGAGTCTTCATGTGATTGGGTTCTCTCTCTTAGGGGGAGTAAGGATTATGTAAGACAGGGGGAGCTGTGTACCTGTCTAATGTGCATCTGCATTACTTGTGTTGGCATCATGCTAATATGAAGCTGAGTACAAAGACTGTTGAAGCTCAGGAAAGCTTTGTCACTCCTAAAGGTGCAGCTTCAGACAAGACAAGAACCCAAGATTCAAGACTACTTCAAGGTGCACTCTCAAGGAAGTATGGTTCAGGGCTGACTTTACACTGGTTGAGTGAGTTCAGCAAGTTTAAGTCATTGTCCATGATTGTTGGTGCAGCCTTTAGAGATCAAGAAATGGCAGACTTGGACACCATGGGCAGTATGTACACTTACTCTAATTTTTGTCAATTTCTTACTAAACCAAGGGGGAGTTAAGTGCTGTTAAGCGTTGTTATCTGTTGCAACTATCAAGGGGGGGCATGATAGTATGTGAGGCTGGAAAAACTACTGTTGTTGCCTTGATAAGGTGTTTGGTTGTTTTAGCCAAAATTTGCCAAAGGGGGAGATTGTTAGTTCCATGGCTCTATGACAAAATTGCCCATGGTTTTATGATTGGCTAAAATTTGGTAAAACATGATCCTATGCTGATGATTAAGCAGGATGTTATAACATCTCCATCTGCTGTGGTGACAGAACTACTGTGAAGTGTTTTAATGTGAATGTCATGTTGAATGTCGTGACATCCATCAAGACATCCGCTTGTTGTCATGACAGAACTACTGTCATGTGTGAGAAACAGCAGGAGCAGTGGTGTAGCAGGGCCTGATGACTCATGACATCGCTACTGGTGCAGCAGAAACTAGCAGGAGCTGATGACAGAACTGTTGTCATGGATGTCATGGATGCAGAAGGAGCTAGCAGGAGCTGAGTGTTATGACATCAATGTCTAGTACAACAATAGCTGCTATATGTTAGAAGTAGCCATAACAGGTTGAGTTGTGATGAAGTTCCTCACAGGTGGTGAGTAAGGTGTATTGTCATGTGCTTTAACATGGACATCGCTGCATGACAAAAGAAGGAGATGCTAGTGTATATCTCTTGACAAAATTGGTTTGGATTGATGAGACCATATTGAAAATACCTCATCAGTAAATATGTCAAGGAGATTTATTAGGAACAAGAACAGATTGTATTGGTATTCATAAAAGGATCTTGGAGACCTTTTAGGAAACTTTAATATAATTGTTTCTAATTTTATTCTGCAGAAGATTGGGTGAAGCCAGGACTGGTGTAAAGAAAAATCTGCAGAAGAGTGGAAGTCATGCTGAGTGTCATAATATCAAGCGTATGACATCAGGTAGCTGACATGCACAGCAGGCATGTTGGTTTTCTGGTATAATGTGTGAGATAGCTCAGGCTAGATTTGAGGAGGCTTAGTAGGGTTCCCTAGTTATCTCAGGAGAGATTCTAGGCAGTGTTGACCATATCATGAAAAGCCATGACCTAATTGGACAACACCTTGAATTGTGGAAATTAGATTTACTTTGTTAAAACTAATGTTTGTTACTTGTGACCAGCCCAAACCCAGTCTGCACTACTATAAAAGGAGGAGCAGAAGCAGAGAAAAGAAAGCACTCACATCAAGAAAAACCAGAGTGTAAAATAAGGTCTAGGGTTTGAGAGTCCCTTGTGTGTAAGTCACCCTTTGTATCTTTTGATACATTGTGGTAGACATATTTGTGAGTGAAGAGTGTTACTCTTCACATGGGTTTTGTAAGTGAAGAACTTTGTTCTTCACGTGTGTCTAGGGATCTTAGAATTCCTTGTGTGCCAAGCAATTTTAGGTTGTATTATTGCTATGGTTTATTGTGTATGAACAAGTGTGTTCATTGTGTCACTCAAAGCTTTTAAGCAAGAGTGTGTCTCACTTGATCAAAGCTGCGAAGCAAGATCGTGGTGTGTGTTTGGAGTGTATCTCAACAACTGTTTTCTAATTGTGTATTGATATCACTATGGTGTGATTAAGGGGGAGTGAGTGGGTATACTCAGGTCTAGAGTGTTTCTAGGTTGAAGTGTCATTGGGTAGAGATTAAGTGAGAAGTGCAAACTGGTTGTTTGACTTTGAATTGATTATGCTAATAGTGAATTTTCTCCCTGGCTTGGTAGCCCCTAGATGTAGGTGATATTGCACCGAACTGGGTTAACAATTACTGTGTTATTTATCTTTCTGTATTTACAATTCTGCATAATTTAAATGGTTAGATAAATAAGTCTGTCAGTTTGCAGATGTCACAACAGAGGTCATGACGTTGGTCATGACATTGGCACAATTTAAATAAATTTAAATTGTTCATGATTTGTCCTCGTCCTTGTTTCAGCAGAGATCAATGTTCTTGGGACATCTGAAATCTGCATACCAGAATTTCATTATGCATTCAGGTTCCTATAGGTTAGGAACTGCATTGATAATAATGACGTTGGTTCAGAAGTCAACAGACCTTTTTGAAAAGGCAGCCACTACTTTCCTACGCTTCGAACCACGCGTCATTTTGATTCACGGTTCTCCCGTTACGGCAAAAATACGAAAACCACTTTTGCCTGCCCATGACGTCTTCGCTGGGCGAACACCGTGGCGAACGAGGAGCCATTCGCTAGCGTACTCGCTAGGCGAGGACCTGGCGAACATGACAGTCCAAAATCTTATTTTCGATCGTCACCTGACTTCCAAGTGTCCGATTTCGATTCCGTAAAAAGCTGCGATCTTGGAATTCGATGTACAACAACAATTTTATACTTAGGAGGCCATCCAACACACTTTCAATCTTTTGAATATTTTAAAGCCCGATTACTTCTAATCTCAACAGCAGGTCTTGGGGCCTCCTGTTGCGATACAACCATCGATCTTTGATACCACAACCACAACAACTCTACTCGAGGTCACACGACCCAGGAACTCACATTCCTCGATCAATTGTTCCATCAAATCCTTAACTCTTAGAAGAGAATACCGATCCTTGATAGTCACCTTGTTCACTTATCTATAGTTCACCCAAAACTTCACAAAACCTTATGTCTGTCTAACCAACAAAATTGGTGCACCTTACGGTAATACACTCAAACAAAAGAACCTCTCTTCCGGCAGATCTTCAAGTTGACTCTTCAACTCTTCCAATTCCAACGCAACACACAATACGAAGTCACCAATATCAGACTAGTTCCAAAACTAACTCGATTGTAAGCTCCACTTCACATTCCCGGTAGTAAATCACTTATCTCTGTAGGAAAACTCCGGACAATCACAAATAGCTGACAACTCCCAATTTTTCACTTTCCTTCTCATTCAAAGTTTCCGTCCAAATAAACACCTCGACACCGTCTTGCGCCGATTCCTCAAAATAATCCCTTAAGCACTTAGCTTAACCCAAGACTATTCACTGTTCACGCCACCCAAGCTTGCAAGATACGTCTATCCCATCCAACACAATCCCGTCCACTATTAACAAGAGATTAAGGGTGATCAGTTCCTCAATTTGTTAATAGACAGCCGAAATCATGATGGGGTACAAACCATCTTTACCAAACTATGATATCACTCCTCAACACACTAAGCCACCACACTGTAGCTTTTCGGAGAAATACAACTTCTCCCCCACTGGAATCATTCCACTTCTACCAATGAAGTTAACCAACAACATGTACCGACAGTGTTTTTACACACATGTCGCATACCAGGAAACAATAACACTAGACAACATTGGCCGGACGGACCAACCTGCTTTGATACCAATTGTAACACCCCACTTTCCCAAATTAAATAAAATATGAATATTAAAATAATAATCAGAGTTTTCACCAAAAAGTGGGATATCACATCTCCAAATTTTATAAAAATACTTTATTCATTCTTTTCAAAATAATAGAGCGGAATTTGTTTCATAAAGTAAAATACATCAAATTCATGATACGACACAGGAAAAAGAAATAAGTTCAACATAGACACAACAAAACACCCAAGTCCCGTGCTACGTATCAGAGCATCCTAGACTCGACTGGCACACCACCATCCAAGCTATCTAAGTACCTGGATTATCTGTACTTCCGGAGAAGCACAGACACAACAACAGCAAAGGGGTGAGAAATCATGATCAAAATATAATGGTAATGTAATACATGTAAATACGGCAGTAAAACACATCAACACATCAACTATTCACCCCAACAACACCATATAACGAACCTACTGTTCAAATTACAATATGACATATTATAATGCAATTATGCAACACAACACCATGCATGCGGTACCGACTCATTGGTTCATTCAATCGAACCTGGATAGATCACTTACGCTCCTCCTGAGACATGATCTATCCCTCACCATTCTCCACAAAGGAGTACGGATGAATCACTTACGCTCCTCCTGAGACATGATTCATCCCACCAACACACCATGATATGCACACACCAATGCATAACTATCATAATTAGGCACTCAAAGTGCACACGATCCTCCTGATCATATCATCATACATCAATGCATATATGTACAGATATAACATACACCAACACCGTATAGATCAATCAGATGGTAAACAACTTCATACTATAACACCAGATATAACCACATCCCAACACTCGGGAACGCACGATCCTACTGATCACTACATATATATACATTAACTAATTGTTCACCAAAAATATCAAGGAAAACGAGTACCATCACCAAGTAAACAAGTTCATACTTTATCACCAAGATATAAACACGTCCCACCACTCGGGAATACACGATCCTACTGATCACTACACCATGCTCCGCATGATTCATACACCAACTAATTATCCATTTAAATAATTAGTAACGGAAATCACATACTATCACCGAGTACTCACTCTATAACACTCAATCATCTCCCCTATAATCAACAAAGTCCAAGGGCACTACACTCTTAGCGCACACAGCATAACAGCATAGAAAAACCACATTCTGCTACGCTCGCTACACCCTCGCTAAGCGAGCTCCCAGCGAATGCTCGCTACCTGTTCGCTTAGCGAACCTCCTCACGAATGACAGCAGAACCTACTGGACTCACTCGCTACCTCACTCGCTAGGCGAGCACCTAGCGAACGCTCGCTGCCTTCTTGCTAAGCGAAGTGCTAGCGAGTTGCCTGCGAATTCTCAAGTTCTCACCATTCAGAATTCTCACTCTTCTCCGATTCAAGCCTATTCTATAACATCCACTTCCTATACTATCCGTATTACGACCAATGCATATTAGGCTTATCAATCTTCTTATAATTCTACTCCAGATCAACATGACGGCACACTACCGGCACTTTAGAGTTACTCTGAACCTTACTCAAACCAAACCAACACCAACAGTCAATCAACAATGGCAACATCAAACATCCGTACATCATCATATACATATTATTCCAAAGTCATCACTTAAACAATCTATCGACACATCAAAAAGGTCACACAGAACTTCCCTAAAACCGTAAACCCAACCTATACGCCAAATTAACCAAAAACAACAATTCACCAACAATCAACATATTTCAATCCATCAACATCAACATAACTCAACAATCAATAGCATGTCAATATAAAACTTCATCAACGATACATTCCTACGGGGTTAAGGAATCCCCACTACCCTATACATGTATATACCATTCCCAATCAAGTTTCTCCCCCCTTACCTTGTTAATCGGTTGATCGATGAAATTCTTCCTGGATTTGGTCTCTTGGCCTCCTCTTTTCTTTCCGTTCTTCGTTCCCTTTTTCCTTCGTTCTTCTCACTTCTCTCGTTCTTTCCTCTTCTCTCTTTCTATCGCTCTTTCTCTCTTCCCTCTTTCTATCGTGTTGTTTTCTCTAATACTTCCCCCACCCCTTCATATTCTATTTTCCTTTTTTTATTTCCTATCCCAATAATAATAATAACTAATAAAAATAACATAATAATAATAATAATAATAATAATAATAATAATAATAATAATATTATCACACCAATTTCCCACGATCTATGGTAATCCCTTCTCTCTCTATTCCAACTTTTCTCAGCCCGGCCAGGGCGCACGGAGGTGTGTCCCGGAAAAAAAATAAATATACCAATCCCGATCCATTAGGTTCTTCGATGTGTTCGTAGATTTGTTGCTAAAATATCGGTATCAAACCCGAAACTTCCGGCGGATGGCCAAGAAATGAAGCAAAGAAAAGATTGGAACGACGAGAGAGTGACTAAGCCGAAAAGGCCAATAGCATTTTCTCTAGCAAGTGTATTCAACACTATATGAGAATGAGAGAAAGCCTCAGCTTTTTTGTTTGTTTACACCTACCTTCCTTTTGAACTCAGCTATCTCCTTGCTACCCCTTCATATTTCCTTCCTCACGATTTCTATCATGACTTTTCATATTTCCATTCTAACTTCCCAATAACCCTTCCACCTCTTATTTTACTTATTCCAACCACTAATATTCCCAATAATAATTCTAATATAATAATTATAATAATCATTATAATAATAATAATAATAATATAATATAATACTATTATAATATTATAGTAATATTCAACATAATAATAATAATAGTAATACACCCAACAATAATTATAATTATAATAATAATAATATTATCACACCTATAATAATAATAATATTAATAAGAATAATATAATAATAATATTAATAAATATAATAATAATATTAATAAATATAATAATAATAGTAATACCCCCACCAATATTACTATTATTCATTATATTATCATATTCACACCAAAGCACCACCAATATTACCATTAGTTATTATATTATTATATCTACACCAATTCACCACCAATAATTCTCTCATATCAGGGACACCCACCAATAATAATATTCATACTAATGATAATAATCATAATAATAATAATAATAATAATAATAATAATAATAATAATAATAATAACAATACCACCAATATTACTATTATCTATTATATTATTATCTCCACACCATCAATGATCCTTACATATCAAGGGTACTCACCAATCATATACCAACACACCCCACCTAAGGGCACACCAACATAAAATATTTAAAATAATAATAAAATGACTAAATAATTAAAATGGGTGTTACAGATAGCACCGAATACCAGATGCCTCACCACTATAAGACTTCTGCTGAATTTTACCTTTCTTCTTATCGAACATACCATCCTTTCACAAGAATTTTCCCCTAACTGCCAAACCTTCACCAACCGTTGAAGGTTTATGCTGCTTTCGTTCATTCAAATCCTTAGAATACAAGGCTGATTGAACTTCTTTAAAGTTCAGGGACTCCCTTCTATACATGAGAGTTTCTTTGAAGTGAGAATGTGTTCTGGACAAAGTGCACAATATCAACAGTGCTTGATCTTCATCATCGATCTTCACATCAATATTTTCAAGATCAAGAATCATCTTGTTGAACATATCTAACTGCTCGGCCAACACTTTTGTCTTCACTCGTCTTGATGAATACAAAGCTGTTAGAACACAAATTGGTGTTTAAATATATCTCATTGTTTTGATGATAACACTAATGAAATCTTGTATTAAGAAAATATATACTCTAATTTTGTTCAAGTTTTTCTGTTTCAGATATTAAAATTGAATATTCTGATAAAGACAAAAATACATCTGAACATTCTCTACGCAAGGCTCTGAAGCATCAGAAGCAACTCATCAGAAGATTCTGAGCGCTGCCAGAAGACTCTGAAGCAGAAGCTGCAGAAGACTCTGAAGCAGAAGCTACAAAAGCATCTGAAGCGTAGCTGAAGAATTTCTATGAAGAGTTTCAAGCACTATTTTCAGAAGAATCTGGAAGTACTTCACGCTGCAAGTACAGAGGATCTGATCTTCAAACTCTGCTCTAATTGATATTCACACTAAAGCACATTGGCTGCAAAACTCTGATATCATCAAGACTCTGATGTGATAACTTTGAGAAAGAAGCTTGTTGAAGAAGATGCTATTCAAAATATATCCGTTGGTATATTCCTTGTCCTTATCTGAACGACTCTTTCCTTATTTGTGATAGACACAAGAATTCAGGCAAAAGACATTTATCTGAACATTCCTCTTCTGAGAAAGGAAAAGTCATTAGAAGACAAAAGGCTACAACTATTCTATATGCAGGGTCTTCAAGCTTGGGACTTTCAGCACTATATAAGGATGTCTTCAACAACACTTCAAAGTTGACGTTTTGATAAATCCTTGTTATTATTCACAACTCTCATACAAACGTTCATACTCAAAAGCTGAATATTTTTATTCTTAGTTCTTAATACTTGTGTAAAATATCACAGTTATGATTAAAGCTTTTTAGAAGCAATCTTCATACACACTTGTTAGTTTACATTCATTTGTAAAGGTTCCTTAAGAAGACCAAGTTGTGGTCAGTAGTTCTTGAGAAGACTAAGATAGTTATTCTTAGTGTTTGACACTGTAATCAGTTTGACTATAGTGGATTAAGTCCTTGTGGAGAAAGACAAATCACTCTTGATAGGGTGGAGTGGATTAGTCGAGTTCAACGAACCAGGATAAAAATCATTGTGTTTTATTGCCATAATATTTTCTAAACCCTTATTCAACTCCCCCCCCCCCCCCTCTAAGTGTTTTTCTCACCTTCAAAAGCTTGCTTCAGGTAGAGTCGATTCACTAGAGATTTGGTCATGTACAAACTTTCAAGTTTCAACCATAACCCTAATGTCGTAGTCTCCTTTGATATCTGTCGGAGAACCTTATCACTAAGGCTCAACAATATTGCATTGTGGGTTTTCTCTATCATGGTCGTCTATTCAGTTTCCGTTAATGCAACGTTCATGGCTGGCTCTTCGTTCAACGCTTCCAAACAACCCTGCTGAACCAGTAGGGCTTTTACCTTCAAGCGCCGCAGACCGGAATCATTCACTCTGGTGAACGTTTCAATCTCATACTTTGTTGACGACATCTTCTTCCATGCTCACGTCACTAATTTGTTGTGAAAAAGGATGCCTTAAAATAGAGTATAAACGGTTACTTTATCGGCAAGAAACACACAAGGGTTAGGGTTAACGGAAAAATAAGAAGAACAAAAAAGGATTGGTTATAACTGTTATTCTTTACTTTCTCTTCAAATCAGATTACAAGTACTCAAGAATAACAAATAACGCTCTCACCCTAATTAGGATTTGTCACAATTAAGATGAGAGACTAATATGGTATTTATAATAAAAACCTAACATACTAAACTAATGGGCTTTTAACAATTACCCATTAGAAACTAACTTAGGGTACAAACTAACTTAAGCAATTGAACATAACAAACAAGCCCAATTCGACAGGCTAACAAATCATGCATTTCCGACAACTGCATGTTTGACCCTACTTCGACTACAACATATACTACTTCGACAATAATATGTGAACGGCCTTCGACTGCATGCTAAACATCTGTCAATCTGTCGAACTAAGAAACTACTTTCGACCATACTAGAACTCAATCAAATATCTCACAATCACAATAATACTTGAACTTTGATATAAATAATGATTTAGTAAACACATTTATTGGATTGTGTTTTATAACTTTTTCAACCTTTATTTCTTTATATTTTATGACATCGAAAATGAAATATGATTGACTATCGATGTGCTATGTCCTCTAAAGATTTACTTGTGCTATGTCCTCTAAAGATTTACTTGATGATTTTTCAAATGAATTGCACTTTAGCCATCAAAATTTTCCTTCACACATCATTGAGTAATTCCTAACTTCTTAATCATATCTTTCAAAATATCCTCTTCAACCCCCCTAAAATACTTAAACTTAATTTTAAAAGTTAATTTTCTTCTAAGCTTAACGGTGTCATTGATAAAAATTGCCATTAAAATATCATATACATAGAGAAGTAGGTTGATAATGACTTTCTCACCACACTTTTAACCAAACTCATCTTCACAAGAAAATCATCAAATCAACTACTATGATAATTTTGACTTTTAAAATTAAATATATAAATATTATGGTATTCAATCCAAAGTTTTTGCAACTATAAAAAGTTTCTAAAATCTTGTTTGACTTTTTATGTTTAAAAGATATTTTTTCGTTTATGTTTCTATTAATACATAGATATTATCAATTGTGATTGAATTCTAAATTAAAATTTTATATTTATTTAACTCAACTAATACATATCGGATATCTCACTCGCCTTCATTACTATCTCTTTCATATTTTTGATTTTATCTTTATTTTTTGTGTGTTTGTATATTTCTCACCTCTCTCACTTTATTCATTTCTTTTATGTATTTATAATTTTTCAAGTCTCTTTTTTCTCCAACACTTTCCATAAACGTAAATGTGATAATATTATTTTTGTCACTCGTCAAATATTTTATTTTTGAATAGTCATCACACATGATATATCAAAAATTATAAATATTTATTTTCAATTTTTTTAATAAAAAACATCAATTTTTAGATCTTCAAAATGTGTAGTGTAATAGAGATAAATTATTAATATACTTGACACATTTATGCATGGTTAAGAAATTTGATCAAGACAATGAATTAACAATTATGTAGCATCGAAAATTTGAAATTGATCCCAACATCAACAATTATAATTTTATTTATTTATTTTTAAATTATTATTAGTGGTGATGTATAGTGTCAATGTCCTGTTTTCGTGTCCGTGCATCTACTCATAATCAGATCTCAATAATAAAATTTTTGCAACTTGACAAATTAAAGGAAAATTTTCAAGTAATTATTTATTATTTCATCGACGAAAATGAGAAGATTTGTAAACCCGATCTATACAGTAATAAAGTCTTGAATCCATTCCATTTAAATTAGTTTTTTCTCCATCATTTCTAAACTCTTATTCAACACCCCTCCCCCTCTAAGTGTTTTTCTCACCTTCAGTTGGAATCAGAGCTCCAATTTTGCTAGTGCTCTCACTTCACCGTGAACAGAAAAGATCCAGTTGAGAAAACTCTTGATATATATTTTTGGTTGATAAATTATGGCTGAAGCTTCAACATCCAACTGAAGGTGAGATAATACTTAGAAGGGGGGGGTGAATAAGTATGGAAAATTAATACTTGAATAATAATCACACAATTATTTTTATCCTGGTTCGTTAAACAACTACTCCAGTCCACCCTTCCAGAGTGATTTGCCTTTCTCAACAAGGACTTAATCCACTATTAAATCAAACTGATTACAATAGTATCACCTAAGAACTACAGTTCTTAGTCTTCTCAAGAGCTACTGATTCACACTGAATCCTCTTAAGGAAAATCCTTTACAATCAATGTAAATTAAATACAAGAGTTTTTAATGCTTCTATAAAGCTATAATCACAACAGTGATTTTTCTCTTAAGTTTAAGTACAATGAGATTCTATGAAGAATAAGAATGAGAGCTTATAGAATATTATAATTTCTTTCAGCAAGCGTGTAGCACTGAAGAAAGAAGTGAAGATCTCCTTTTATAGGAAGCTGAATTATGCAAGCTGAACATTGAAAAGAGAGTCCAAAAAGGTCTGAGCCTTTTTGTCTTCACATGCACTGACATTTCCTTGAAATAGATGGCACAGATAAATCCTTTTTGTCTGTGTAAGTGTGTCTAGCACAATTAAGGAAAGAGACGTTGAATAGTTCCAACAGATACATTCTTGAAAACACTTCTTCAGTTTCAGCAAGTTCTTCAGAGTTTGAATAGATCAGAGTCTTCTGATGAGATTCAGAACTATGTTGTATCAGAGTCTTCTGCAGCGTGTGTTCTTCTAGCGTGTTGATCATCAGAGCATTTTGACACAGAACTTCAGTACTTGGCAGCGTAGATACTTTCAGAAACTTCTGTAGACTAATGCTTTGAGAAACTCTTCAGTCAGTATTCTTCTATACTTCTGATGCTTCAGCTTCAGATGCTTCTGATTATCTTCAGATGCTTCTGACTATCTTCAAATGCTTCTGACTCAGAATGTTCTGGAGCTTCTTGCTTCAGATCCTTCTGGAGACTACGCTCAGGATCTTCTGTAAGGAGCAAGCAGATTCTTCTGTAAGGTGCATCTGGCGCTTCAGAGTCAGAATAGCTTCTTGTATTCAAGGCAGATTTGCTTCTAGAGAGTTAATATAATTTTAATCTGCAGTAAAACTCTCAAACAAATTTTAGAGTATATAATTCTTAAATATAAATTTCCTAACAGTTATCATCAAAACAAAGAGTAATTATTAAGAACCAATCTGTGTTCTAACAATCTCCCCCTTTTTGATGATGACAAAAAGTATCAGAAATTTTATTTAATAGAACATAAAGAATTATAACTCCCCCTGAGATGATGAATCTCCCCCTGAGTTGAATATGAAAAAGGAGTAGAAACTTCCCTTTTTATCTTGAGTAATCTTCAGAGTCAGATCTTGTTTGTCTTTGTAATAATCAAAGGTCAGACTGTCTTGCAGATATAAGATTCAGAGTTTGATAAAAGATAAATGATCTGAGAAACTCAGAGATTCTTTTATAGAGTATTCTTATCAAATGTTCTGAAATAGTCAATTTAGATATTAGAAAGAATAGATATGTCTGAAGATTCATTCTAGTGAAATTATATTAAATAGTTCAGATCTTTATTTTCTCCCCCTTTTTTGTCATAAGCAAAAAGTAAAAACTTTTAGTAAAGACACATAAAAGGAACAATAGCAGATAAGACAATGGAGAATACCAAACTGTTTCATTTAATTATAACAGATCAAAAGTACATCAGAGGATATAACAAAAACATTCAGATGCAAAAACAACAGATGCACAAACATGAGAAAAAAATCTAAGTGTGTTTAGACAAAAGCATCTTCAATAGGTCTGTGATCTCAGATTGTGATTGCTCTTGCTTTGACATGAACTTGGTTATTGTCTCATTCTTCTCATCTTGTTTAGACATCCATTCTGACATGTCCTCATATTTCTTGTCTTGCTTCGCCATCCAAGATCTAATTTCAGATTGACCAGCTTCTAGAGCAGCAATCTTGTTTCCCAAATCTGGATTTTCTGTCTTTATCTCTGATGATGGAGGTTCTGTATCCTGAGCAGAGTCAATTGCCATATGTTCTGGAGATCCTGAAGAGGGTTCTACCAGAGTCATAGTCAATTCATTGGCAATTGGTTCTGGTGGAGGAGGAGGTGGAGGAGCATCCAAACAAAGCAGAGGTTCAGTCTTGTTTACAATCCAGAATTGAGTTCTTTCAGCTCTGAGCTTTGCATCATCAGAATAGATGTTCTTCAGATTAGAAGCTACAGTGTTGAATCTATTCAGAAATCCTTTCCAGATGATTTCAGTCTCATTTGCATCCATAGTTTCAGAACATCTTTTCTGAACAGTACCTAAAGACATCTGTATTTCTTGCAAAAACGTTTGAAATAAATGTTCAATATTAAGTCTGGGTGGTGGTTTAAGCAAGGTTTCCAGAGTCATCTGTTTGGGTTTTGGAGTTGGTGGGATTAGTGATTTTGGAATGGAAATCAGAGGAGGGGGAACATATGGAAAGAATGGAATTTCTGGTTTCTGAGGTAAAGATCTGTTTAATGCATTAAGCAGATTTGGTTGAGGTCTGGTGCGTGGGTAAACAACATCAAAGAATGCATTAGAGTATGGTACGAAAGCAGAGTTTGATGGTTTATCAGATGCAACTGTGTTGTCAGATGCAGGATGCAGAGCTGAAACAGCAGCTTTACCAGATGTAGCAGATATGGGGGCTAAGGATCCTTCATTTTCCATAGATTTAATATATGAAAGGATTACAGATGGAAGGGTCGGTTTGAGTTTAGGTTTTAGAGGTTTCAAGGGTTCAGAGGGCTCAACTCTATCATAAAAATCTTTAAGTTTGAAACCATAAGATATGTTATGATAAAGAGAAGACACTTGGGCACAGGATATTCCAGATGATGATGGATTAGTAGTAGGAACAATCATCTAAGATGAAGTTACAGGTGGAGGCATAGGTTCTGGAATGGTAGTTTTGGTAGTTAAGGTTGATTCAGGTTCAGGTTCAGGGTCATGTACAGGATATTTGTCAGATGGATTAATCAGAAAATCAGGATGAATTTCTGATTCAGATGAATTTGAGGATGTTTCAGGTGTACAAGAGGTAGAACAAACTTGAAACACTGTTTTTAATGGAGTGATGTCAAGAACTTCTGTCTCAGGGATATGAGATGGTTCTGAAGGAATATCAGGTTGTTGAGATGGTGGTTCAGATGAAACAGGAGCAGAAGTTACTTTAGAGGGTTCAGAAGTAACAGGTGCTACAGGTTCAGAAGATGGAATTGTTGATGGTGGAATGACAAAGTCTTTTTGTGGTTGATCTTCTGTGGTTTGTTTTTCTGGATGATTTTCTGTTTGTGGTTGTGCAGAGTTTTGTTTATCAGAAATTTGTGGTAGTTCTGATGTTTGTGGTTCTGTTTGTTGTGGTTCTGTTGATTGTGGAACAGTTGGTGAAGGACGTGGAGTGAAGTGTTTGATGTGTAATTTAGGTTGAGGTGGTTTTGATACAGAAGCAGTGGGTTGTTTCTGAGGTGATACAGAACTGGGGGCAGCAACAGATGTTGTTTGAGTGACAGGGGGTTTGGGTACAGACTTAATAGATGAATCATTAATAACAACATTTTTAGAAGTAACAGAAGCTTTAGTACCTTTGAGTTTAATCCTTTTTGCAGAGACAGCTTCTCCAGAATCTTTTCTCTTCAGAAGATCCTTGGGATTCTCAGCAATCTTAGCCTTCTTCTGGACAGGTTCAGATTCTGCTGCAGGTTGAGGTCTTTTCCTCTGAAGTGGAACTTCTGCTTCTTCTTCTTCTTCTCCTGCATCTGGCAGGGGTTGCTTGACAAGTTGAAACACATTTGCTGGTACAGGCACTCCTTCCCTTTTACATTCCTCTATATACATCAGAACAATGTGTCTAGGTTCTTCAGCAAAGAATAGAGGGAAGTCTGATACTGGAATCCTTTTGTTTAAATCAGACATGTTTAACTTCTTTGGAGCAGTAGTAAGTTCATCTACAATCTTGAGTCTCAGAAGGATCTTAGCATTCAGAGGCTTTCCCATAATGAACTCTAGTTCTTCTGTAACACCAGCATCATACAGAGCAGCCACTAAACCATTTTCAGTGAGAAGATCTGAGAGCAGCCTTCCAAAAGGTATCCAATTCCTGATCTTCTGGTTCTTTTCTTTTACAGATTCTCTGGATGTGTTGATGTGATTCCACAGATGCATGAACAATAAGTAAGGAAGATCTACCTTATTACTCTGACTAAGGCAGTACATAAAATAGATCTGTTCATTGTTGACATAATCTGGGGAATTTGTTGACTTTCTGTGATGTATGCATCCCATGAAGATCTTGGCCCAGATCTTGTAGTCAGGCTTCAGATCTTTGAATCTGTTAGAGGCTTGTCCAGTAGTCATAACCTCTTCATAAACTTCATCCATATCAACACGCCCAGCTGGCAGATGTGAAACACCATCTGTTTCTTCATAACCAATCAGTCTTCTAATCAGATCCTCTGTGATGATGATCTCATTTCCCAGCACAGATGATAGAATAAACTTTGGATACACAGATGCATGAATCCAGAATTCCTTAACAAGCAGAGGGTAAACTGGTCCAAATAGTCTATCAAAGTATTTTACCCAACCTTGAGCTCTAACAATGGAGCGAAAATCAAACCCATTGTCAGCCAAAGAATCAAATTCCACCATAGATTCACACAATACTTCTAGTTTATCAACTGGTGTGAGAAGAGTTCTCTGAGGAGGAGTATATGGATTTGCACCTAGATTATCTGAAGTCACTGCAGCCATTGTTGATTGAAACTGTGCAGTTGTTGATGAAGAAGACGCCATTGAAGAATGCCTTTTAGAACACTTAGGTTTTGAGTTTTTATGAAGAGAGAACAAAAGATGAAAATGCATATAAATTCTGAGAGTGAAAAGTGTGAAAGTGAATACACATCAAGTATTTATACTAAACACATAGGCACACCAAGAGACAGAAATAACGCACGTTTGAGCAGCATTAAATGAAAAGAATAAAATCATTTCAAATAATAAATGCTTCTGACAGATTTGGGGGGAAAACCAAGATATTCACTATTCAAATTTCACCTCAAACGTCTTTTCAGTTGTCCACACGCCACCTCTTCAGATTTTGTGAGACACGTGTTTGCTTGCATGTTGTTCTGAATTCTCTCAAGAAATGAAACGTTAGCCACGTTCAGATCTTCTAAAGATGGTTAGTTCAGATTTTCACATCAGAAATAATAATCAGAATAGAATAAATGAACAGAAGAAATACTTCAGATCATTAAATATTTTGCATCTGAGAGGTTGCTTCTGATAAATATTACTCTGGACAAAAATCCATACAAATATTTTTCAGAATGAACTTAAATCTATCTTCAGCAAGGGGTTTTGTAAAAATATCTGCCCATTGATGATCTGTATCAACAAAGGCTAAATTTATGATTCCCTTCTGAACATAGTCTCTGATGAAATGATGTTTAATTTCTATATGTTTTGCCTTAGAATGCAAGATTGGATTTTTTGACAAACATATAGCAGAAGTATTATCACAAAAGATAGAAAGATTACTCTCATAGATTTGATAATCTTCTAATTGAATCTTCATCCAGAGCATCTGAGTACAACATCCAGCAGCAGCAATGTATTCTGCCTCTGTAGTTGATAGTGCTATGGTAGGTTACTTCTTGCTGTACCATGAGATCAGATGACTTCCAAGAAACTGACAGCTTCCAGAAGTGCTTTTACGTTCAACTCTGTCTCCAGCATAGTCAGCATCACAGAATCCAACTAATGAAAATTCATCAGATCTTCTGTAACACAAACCCATGTTAGCAGTATCTTTCAGATACCTTAGAATCCTCTTAACAGCTGTTAAGTGTGATTCTCTAGGATCTGATTGGAATCTAGCACATAAGCAGACACTAAACAAAATATCTGGTCTAGAAGCAGTCAAGTATAGAAGAGATCCTATCATACCTCTGTAGAGTTTTTGATCTACCTTCTTACTTACCTCTTCCTTACCTAGAGTGCTTGTAGGATGCATTGGAGTCTTTGTCATTTTGCTATCAACCATGTTGAACTTCTTCAGAAGCTCTTTAACATATTTGGTTTGATGTATGTAGGTACATTCTGGAGTCTGATTGACTTGGATTCCCAAAAAGAATCTCAATTCTCCCATCATGCTCATTTCAAATTCTTCCTGCATACATTTAGCAAACTCCTTTCCAAGCGTAATATTTGTTGATCCAAAAATAATGTCATCTACATAAATTTGACAAATCAACAGATCTTTCTTAACAGTTTTACAGAATAAAGTTGTATCCACTTTTCCTCTGATAAAATTTTTCTTCAGAAGGAAGTTGCTCAACCTCTCATATCAAGCTCTGGGAGCTTGTTTTAATCCATAAAGGGATTTCTTTAATTTGAAAACATGATCTGGAAAATTCTCATTTTCAAAGCCAGGAGGTTGGTGGACATATACTTCTTCTTCTATAATACCATTAAGAAAAGCACTTTTAACATCCATCTGATACAGAGTGATGTTATTCTGTGCAGCAAAAGAAATAAGAAGGCGTATGGATTCTAACCTTGCCACTGGAGCATATGTCTCAGTGTAATCAATACCTTCTAGCTGACTGTATCCTTGAGCAACCAATCTTGCCTTATTCCTTTCTACTTCTCCCTTTTCATTCAGCTTATTTCTGAAGACCCATTTTGTTCCAATAATATTGAATCCTTTAGGTCTAGGAACCAGATCCCACACTTCATTTCTGGTGAATTGATTCAGCTCTTCTTGCATAGCTATAATCCATTCATTATCTTCCAGAGCCTCATCTACAGATGTTGGTTCTATTATTGACACTAAGCCAAATAAAGAAGATTCAGAAGTTCTGAGAAATGATCTTGTCCTTATTGGATCATCTTTCTTTCCAATTATCACATCTTCTGGATGAGAGGATTTGATTCTGGAAGAAGATCCTCTGACAGTTGGTCTATCAGAAATATGCAAGTTGTTTAGTTGGGAAGTCAAAGGTGTAGCATCTGGGGTTGCTTCAGATTCTTTGATTTTTGCCTTTTCTGCCTCTGATCCTTCAGAGTCTGTGAGAATCACTTCTCTATCTGCAGAACTTTCAAACTGCTTTGGCTTTTCAGAGCCAAGCTTATCATCAAATCTAACATGAATAGATTCTTCAACAATCTGTGTTTCAGTATTGAATACTCTGTAGCCTTTAGAGCGTTCAGAATAACCAAGCATGAAACACTTCTGTGCTTTGGAATCAAACTTGTTCAGATTATCTTTAGTATTAAGCATATAACAAATACATCCAAAAGGATGAAAATAAGAAATGTTAGGCTTTCTGTTTCTCCACAATTCATAGGGAGTCTTTTCCAGAAGAGGTCTTACAGACACTCTGTTCTGAATATAACAAGCTGTGTTAATTGCTTCTGCCCAAAAATGTTTTGCCAGATTTGTCTCATTGATCATGGTTCTGGCCATCTCTTGCAATGTTCTATTTTTCCTCTCTACAACTCCATTTTGTTGTGAAGTTCTAGGGCAGGAGAAATCATGTGCAATGCCTTTTTCAGAAAAATATTTTTCAAAATGTTTATTTTCAAATTCTCCACCATTATCACTTCTGACTTTAATAATTTTGGAATCTTTTTCAATCTGGACTTGATTGCAGAAGTCAAAGAACACAGAATGAGACTCATCCTTGTGTTTTAGAAACTTTATCCATGTCCATCTGCTGTAGTCATCTACAATGACTAACCCATACTTCTTGCCTCTGATGGATGCAGTTTTCACTGGTCCAAACAGATCAATGTGAAGTAATTCCAATGGTCTGGAGGTAGACACAACATTTTTTGATTTAAAATGAGATTTTGAAAATTTACCTCTTTGACATGCTTCACACAGAGCATCTGAGTTGAACTTCAACTTAGGAAGTCCTCTGACCAGATTGAGTTTATTAATCTGAGATATACGTCTCATATTAATATGCCCCAATCTTCTATGCCAGACCTATTGCTCATCATTCACAGATAGGAGGCATTTTACATTTTGAACTTTAAGTTCTGAAAGGTTAATTTTATAAATGTTGTGTTTCCTCTTTCCACTGAATAGGATAGAGCCATCCTTTTGACATACAGCTTTGCAACATTTTTTATTAAAGATTATATCATAACCATTGTCACTTAATTGACTTATGGACAATAGATTATGTTTCAATCCTTTAACTAACAGAGCATTAGTAATAGAGGGAAGCTTACCATTTCCAATAGTGCCAGATCCAATGATCTTGCCCTTCTGGTTCCCTCCAAACTTCACGTCCCCTCCAGATCTAAGTTCCAGGCTTTGGAACATAGACCTTTCTCCTGTCATGTGTCGTGAGCATCCAGAGTCCAGGTACCATGATTGGTGTCCTGACTTTGCTGCTAAGAACATCTGCAACAGGAATTATTTTGTCTTTAGGTACCCAGATCTTCTTGGGTCCTTTGGGGTTAGTTGGTTTGCAGGTTTGTCTAAACTTCTATTTTGCAACATAATGTTTATTCTGACTTGCCTTTGGTTTAAACACATAAGTACTCTTCTCAGAGCTTGTGTGTTTAATGTCATTCAGATGACCAAATTTGAATTGAGAATACAGAGGTGTCTTCCTGATGAAAAGTTTGTCAACAGGTTTTGGATTGCTTCCAGATGAAGACTCATATCCAATGCCTCTTCTGTTGTTTCCACTAACACCATAGATCATGGAAGCCATCTTGCTTCTGTCTATGCTCTTAGTGAGAAACCTCTGAAAACTAGAGTCATATTTTTCTAAAATATTTTCACAAGACTTAGTTTCAGAATCAGATTCTTGTTGAGTTCTATCAAAGTCATTTTTGATTTTTAAATTTATTTCTTTCTGCTCAACAAGTTCTGTTTTCAGAAGATCAATCTCAGATTCAAGATTGCTTTTCAGCTTCTTGTATTTGAGTTTGATGTTGTTGTAACTTTTAAGAACTTCTGTTAAAACTTTAATGAGTTCTTCTTTGGTAAGTTTAGCCATTACCTCTTCTGCATCATCATCAGATTCAGATTCTGATTCATATCCAGAGGTACCTTCCTCTTGATCCTCTATCCTGGCCATCAGTGCAACGTTTGCACATTCTTCTTCTGATTCAAAAGATGACTCACACTCATCTGAGTCATCCCATGTTGCCATCAGAACCTTCTTCTTCTTGTTGAACTTCTTCTTAGGTTTTTCTTTCAGAAGTTTAGGGCAGTCATTCTTGTAGTGCCCGGGTTCTTTGCACTCATAGCACACCACTTCTTTCTTGGCAGATCTTCTGTGACTAGAAGATTCCTTTCTGTTGTCAGATCTTCTGAAGTTGTTAAACTTCTTTCCCTTGTGCTTCCAGAGTTTGTTAATCCTTCTGGACAGCATGGACAACTCATCTTCTTCTTCAGAAGAAGATTCTTCAGAGCTTTCTTGAATAACCTGCAAAGCTTTAGCAGTTTTGTTAGATTTTAAAGCTATGGATTTACCTTTATCTTTCTTCTGGGGTTCATCTTCCTCCAGCTCAATTTCATGGCTTCTCAAAGAACTGATAAGTTCTTCTAAGGAGATCTTGTTCAGATCTTTTGCCATCTTCAATGCAGTCACCATTGGTCTCCATCTGGTGGGAAGACTTCTGATGATTTTCTTGACATGATCTGAAGTTGAGTAGCCCTTGTCCAGAACTTTCAGACCAGCTGTAAGAATCTGAAATCTAGAAAACATAGTTTCTACATTTTCAGAATCTTCCATTTTAAATGCCTCATACTTCTGTATGAGCGCCAGAGTCTTTGTCTCTTTAACCTGAGAGTTTCCCTCATGAGTCATTTTGAGTGATTCAAACATGTCATGAGCAGTATCTCTGTTAGTAATCTTCTCATACTCAGTATGAGAGATTGCATTAAGCAATATAGTTCTGGCTTTGTGGTGATTCTTGAAGTCTCTTTTCTGCACTTCAGTCATTGATTTTCTATCAATCTTTTTGCCATCCTCTCCAGTAGGATGTTCATATCCATCAATGACCAAATCCCAAAGATCAGCATCATACCCAAGAAAAAAACTTTCTATTCTATCTTTCCAATAGTCAAATTTTTCTCCATCAAACATTGGAGGTTTGGTACTGATCCTATCCCTCTCTTCATATTTATTATTGATATTTGACATTGAATTATCAGCCATGATAACAAATAAATATATTGATCAAAGTATATCTCCTCTGGACCTTTACTGACACTGTTAAGTGATAGCACACTCAGAACCGGAGCTCTGATACCAACTGAAGGTGAGATAATACTTAGAAGGGGGGGGGGTGAATAAGTATGGAAAATTAATACTTGAATAATAATCACACAATTATTTTTATCCTGGTTCGTTAAACAACTACTCCAGTCCACCCTTCCAGAGTGATTTGCCTTTCTCAACAAGGACTTAATCCACTATTAAATCAAACTGATTACAATAGTATCACCTAAGAACTACAGTTCTTAGTCTTCTCAAGAGCTACTGATTCACACTGAATCCTCTTAAGGAAAATCCTTTACAATCAATGTAAATTAAATACAAGAGTTTTTAATGCTTCTATAAAGCTATAATCACAACAGTGATTTTTCTCTTAAGTTTAAGTACAATGAGATTCTATGAAGAATAAGAATGAGAGCTTATAGAATATTATAATTTCTTTCAACAAGCGTGTAGCACTGAAGAAAGAAGTGAAGATCTCCTTTTATAGGCAGCTGAATCATGCAAGCTGAACATTGAAAAGAGAGTCCAAAAAGGTCTGAGCCTTTTTGTCTTCACATGCACTGACATTTCCTTGAAATAGATGGCACAGATAAATCCTTTTTGTCTGTGTAAGTGTGTCTAGCACAATTAAGGAAAGAGACGTTGAATAGTTCCAACAGATACATTCTTGAAAACACTTCTTCAGTTTCAGCAAGTTCTTCAGAGTTTGAATAAATCAGAGTCTTCTGATGAGATTCAGAACTATGCTGTATCAGAGTCTTCTGCAGCGTGTGTGCTTCTAGCGTGTTGATCATCAGAGCATTTTGACACAGAACTTCAGTACTTGGCAGCGTAGATACTTTCAGTAACTTCTGTAGACTAATGCTTTGAGAAACTCTTCAGTCAGTATTCTTCTATACTTCTGATGCTTCAGCTTCAGATGCTTCTGATTATCTTCAGATGCTTCTGACTATCTTCAGATGCTTCTGACTCAGAATGTTCTGGAGCTTCTTGCTTCAGATCCTTCTGGAGACTATGCTCAGGATCTTCTGTAAGGAGCAAGCAGATTCTTCTGTAAGGTGCATCTGGCGCTTCAGAGTCAGAATAACTTCTTGTATTCAAGGCAGATTTGCTTCTAGAGAGTTAATATAATTTTAATCTGCAGTAAAACTCTCAAACAAATTTTAGAGTATATAATTCTTAAATATAAATTTCCTAACAGTTATCATCAAAACAAAGAGTAATTATTAAGAACCAATCTGTGTTCTAACACCAACAACAACAGATATGAAGACATGGATAGAATCAGCACAAAACCCCATATGTTTGATGGGGAGAAGTTTGACTATTGGAAAGACAGAATAGAGAGCTTCTTTCTTGGATATGATGCTGATCTTTGTGACATAATCATTGATTGTTATATTCACCCCATTGATGGGGATGGCAAGAAAATTGATAGAAAATCTATGACTGAAGCTCAGAAGAAGGAGTTCAGAAATCATCACAAAGCAAGAACAATCTTATTAAATGATATATCTCATACTGAGTATGAGAAGATTACCAACAGAGAAACAACATTTAATTTGTTTGAGTCTTTGAAGATGACTCATGAAGGGAACTCACAAGTTAAAGAGACCAAGGCTCTGGCACTGACCCAGAAATATGAAGCCTTCAAAATGGAAGAATCTGAATCTATAGAAGCTATGTTCTCTAGATTCCAGATCCTCACAGCTGGATTAAAAGTGCTGGACAAAGGCTACTCCACTGCTGATCATGTAAAGAGGATCATCAGAAGTTTGTCGATCAGATGGAGACCAATGGTCAATGCTCTGAAGCTAGCAAAGGATCTGAACAAGATCACGCTGGAAGAACTGATCAACTCTATGAGGAGCCATGAGATTGAACTTGAAGAAGACGAGCCTCAAAAGAAAGGTAAGTCAGTTGCTTTGAAGTCTAACAAATCTATTAAAGCGTTGCAGGTTTTAGAAGAAAGTTCTAAAGAGTCTTCTTCTGAAGAAGAAGATGAATTATCCCTGCTGTCCAGAAGGATCAAAAAACTCTGGAAGCATAAACAGAGGAAGTTCAAGAACTTCAAGAAACCAGATCAACGCAAAAAGTCTTCTGGAAACAGAAGATCTGGAAAGAAGGAGGTTGTCTGCTATGAATGCAAGGAACATGGGCACTACAAGAATGAATGCCTAAAGCTTCAGAAGGAGAAGCCAAGAAGGAAGCCTGAGCATAAAAAGAAAGTTCTGATGGCAACCTGGGATGATTCAGATGCATCTGAATCTTCATCAGACTCAGATGAAGAATGTACAAACATGGCACTCGTGGCTGATGTAGAAGACCATGCAGAATCATCTGGATCAGAATCAGAATCAAATTCTGAGGAGGTATTTTCTGAACTCACTAGATCTGAACTTGCTGAGAGTTTATCAGAAGTCCTTGAAAACTATAGCAAAATTAAAATCAAATACAAGAAGCTTTTAAAGCATATTGCATTTGAGAGTAATAAACTGGAATCTGAAATGGCTGAGCTTAAAGCAGAAAATTTTAAATTGAAAATTGATTTTGAAAAAGCTCAACAAGATTTTAAATCTGAAATTAAGTCAAATTCTAAAAACATTTTAGAAGAATATGACTATAGTTTTCAGAAGTTTCTGTCAAGAAGCATAGATAGAAGCAAGATGGCTTCAATGATCTATGGTGTTAGCAGAAACAATAGGAAGGGAATTGGATATGAATCTTCCTCGGGAAAGGATTTAAATCCAACACCTGTTGATAAACTCATCATTAAGCATACTCCTTTATATACTCATTTTAAGTTTGGTCACCTTAATGATATTAAACACACCAGTTCTGATTAGAACATTCCTGTGTTTAAACCTAAAGTATGCCAGAACAAACCTGTTGTAAAAAGACAGAAGTTTAGACAAAACTTTAAGGCAACTAACCTAAAAGGACCCAAAAAGATCTGGGTACCTAAGGACAAAATAATATTTGTTGCAGACATCTTTAGCAGCGCAGTCAAGACACCAATCATGGTACCTGGACTCTGGCTACTCACGTCACATAACGGGAGAAAGGTTTATGTTCCAAAGCCTGGAACTTAGATCAGGAGGAGACGTCAAGTTTGGAGGGAATCAGAAGGGCAAGATAATTGGCTCTGGTACTATTGGCAATGGTAACCTTCCCTCTATATCTAATGTTTTACTTATAGAAGGATTAAAACATAATCTATTGTCCATAAGTCAATTAAGTGACAATGGTTATGACATAATCTTTAATAAAAAATGTTGCAAGGCTGTTAGTTAGAAGGATGACTCAATCCTATTTAATGGAAAGAGGAAGAACAACATTTATAAAATTAATATTTCAGAACTTAAGGTTCAAAAAGTAAAATGCCTTATGTCTGTTAATGAAGAGCAATGGGTTTGGCACAGAAGATTGGGCCATATTAGTATGAGACATATATCTTAGATTAATAAACTCAATCTAGTCAGAGGACTTCCTAAGTTGAAGTTTAACTCAGATGCTTTTTGTGAAGCATGTCAAAAAGGAAAATTTTCAAAATCTTCTTTCAAAGCAAAAAATGTTGTTTCAACCTCAAGACCATTAGAGTTACTTCACATTGATCTGTTTGGACCAGTGAAAACTGCATCCATCAGAGGCAAGAAGTAAGGATTAGTCATTGTGGATGACTATAGCAGATGGACGTGGGTGAAATTCCTAAAACACAAGAATGAGTCACATTCTGTGTTCTTTGACTTCTGCAAACAAGTCCAGAATGAAAAAGATTTTAAAATTGTTAAAGTCAGAAGTGATCATGGTGGCGAATTTGAAAACAAATATTTTGAAAAATATTTTAATGAAAATGGCATTGCTCATGATTTCTCCTGCCCTAGAACTCCACAACAGAATGGATTTGTAGAAAGGAAAAATAGAACATTGCAAGAAATGGCCAGAACCATGATCAACGAGACTAATCTGGCAAAGCATTTTTGGGCAGAAGCAATAAACACAGCGTGCTATATTCAGAATAGAGTGTCTGTAAGACCTCTTCTGGAGAAGACTCCCTATGAATTATGGAGGAATAGAAAGCCCAATATTTCTTATTTCCATCCTTTTGGATGTATATGTTTTATGTTGAATACTAAAGAGAATCTGAACAAGTTTGATTCTAAAGCACAAAAGTGTTTCATGCTTGGATATTCTGAACGCTCTAAAGGCTACAAAGTATACAATACTGAGACACAGATTGTGGAGGAATCTATACATGTTAGATTTGATGATAAGCTTGGTAATCAAAAGCCAAAGCAGTTTGTTAATTCTGCAGATAGAGAAGTAATTCTCACAGACTCTGAAGACTCAGAGGCAGAAAAGGTTCAAGTGAAAGAACCAGAAGCAACGCTAGATGCAACTCCATTGGCTGCTCAGATGAAAAATTTGAATATTTCTGAAGAATCAAATGTTAAGGGATCATCATCCAGAATCAAAGCTTCTCATCCAGAGGATGTGATAATTGGGAAGAAGGATGACCCTATAAGAACAAGGTATTTCCTCAGATCATGTGCAACGTCACTTTTTGGGTTGGTGTCTATCATTGAACCAACTACAGTGGATGAGGCTCTGAATGATAATGAGTGGATACTCGCTATACAAGAAGAGCTAAATCAATTCACCAGAAATGACGTTTGGGATCTGGTACCAAGACCAAAAGGATTCAATATTATTGGAACCAAATGGGTGTTCAGAAATAAATTAAATGAGCATGAAGAAGTTGTAAGGAACAAGGCAAGGCTAGTTGCTCAAAGGTATAGTTAGCAAGAAGGAATTGACTACACAGAGACTTATGCTCCTGTGGCCAGGTTAGAGTCTATACGCCTACTCATTTCTTTTGCTGCACAAAATAACATCACTCTTTATCAGATGGATGTTAAGAGTGAATTCTTAAATGGTATTATAAAAGAGGAAGTGTATGTTCACCAACCACTTGGTTTTGAAAATGATAAATTTCCAGAACATGTTTTCAAACTTAAAAAATCTCTTTATGGTTTAAAACAAGCTCCCAGAGCTTGGTATGAGAGATTGAGTAATTTTCTTCTGGAAAAGTTTATCAGAGACAAAATGGACACAACTCTCTTCTGTAAATCATTTAAGAAAGATTTGCTAATTTGTCAAATTTACGTAGATGATATTATATTTGGATCTACCAATATTACGCTGGGAAAGGAGTTTGCTCTTTCTATGCAGGCTGAATTTGAGATGAGCATGATGGGAGAACTCAGATTCTTTCTGGGCATCCAAGTCAATCAAACTCTAGAATGCACTTACATACATCAGACTAAGTATGTGAAGGAGCTTCTGAAGAAGTTTAACATGACTGAAAGAAAATCAGCAAAGACTCATATGCATCCCACAAGCACTCTGGGTAAGGAAGAGGCAAGTAAGAAAGTAGATCAGAAACTCTACAGAGGTATGATTGGCTCTCTTTTGTACTTAACTGCTTCTAGACCTGACATTCTATTCAGTGTATGCTTGTGTGTAAGATTCCAATCAAATCCTAGAGAATCACACTTAACAGCTGTTAAGAGGATTCTAAGTATCTGAAAGGTACTTCTAATATGGGTTTGTGTTACAGAAAATCTGATGAATTTAAATTAGTTGGATTCTATGATGCTGATTACGCTGGAGACAGAGTTGAAAGAAAGAGTACTTTTGGAAGCTGTCAGTTTCTGGGAAGAAATTTAATCTCTTGGTACAGAAAGAAGCAACCTACAATTGCGCTGTCAACCACAGAAGCAGAATACATTGCTGCTGCTGGATGTAGCACACAGATGCTCTAGATGAAAAGTCAGCTAGAAGACTATCAGATCTTTGAGAGTAATATTTCTATATTCTGTGATAATACTTCTACTATATGCTTGTCTAAAAATCCTATTTTACACACTAAAGCTAAGCATATAGAAATTAAACATCACTTCATTATAGACTATATTCAAAAGGGAATTTTAAGCTTAAGCTTTGTTGATACAGATCATCAATGGGCTGGTATTTTCACAAAACCCCTTGCTAAAGATAGGTTTAAGTTCATTCTGAAAAATATTGGCATGGAATTCTATCCAGAATAATATTTATCAGAAGCAACTTTCTTAGATGTAAAATGTTTAAACTCTGAAGTATTTCATCTGTCATTTATTTAATTTCTTGAATTATTATTTTTGTGTGTATCTGAACTAACAAGTCTCAGAGGATCTGAACGTTGGCTAACGTTTCATTTCTCAAAGAGTTTTCAGAAGCAGATGCAAGCAAACACGTGTAACTCAGAATCTAAAAAGATGGAGTGCACAATACTGAAAAGACGTTTGAGGTACTGTTTGAATATTTGGTTTCTCATTTTACCCCCAAATTGTTAAAATCATTAATGCTTGAAATGGTTATATTCTTTTTATTAAATGCAATTAAATTCTAAGTGTAAACGTGCTGATCGTGTGACCTTTTTGTGCCCTAATTTTTTTATATAAATGCCACAACTCAACACATTTCACACTTTTCACTCTCACGAACACTTGTTTATGCATTTCTGTTTGCTGCATTCGTTCATCTTCTCCTCCAAACCCAAACATCTTAGTAACCCTAAATCTTCAAGAACTTCCATGGCTACTTCTTCATCAACATCTGCTCAATTCCAATCTATAATGGTTGATGTGTCATCTTCTAACATAGGTGTTGTCCCATTCAAGGAACCAGTTAGAACACTTCTCACACCAGTTAAAGAACTTGAAGTATTGTGTGAATCTATGGTGGACTTTAAGTCCATGGCTGCCAATGGTTTTGATTTAAGGTCTATTGTTGATACCCAAGGATGGACCAAATACTTTGATATATTGGGTGGACCAGTTTACCCCCATTTGATAAAAGAATTTTGGATTCATGCTTCTGTTTGCCCCAAGTTCATAATCTCTTCTATTCTGGGTAAAGAGATTATCATCACTGAGGATCTAATTAGGAAGCTGATTGGATATGAAGAAACTGATGGAGTTTCTCATTTGTCAGCTGGGCGTGTTGACATGGAAGAAGTGTATGAGGAAGTGATGTCATCTGGACAAGCTTCTAACAAGTTCAAAGATCTGAAGCCAAATTACAAGATTTTGGCTAAAATATTCATGGGTTGCATCCATCACAAGAAGTCCACAAACTCTCCTGACTACGTCAACAATGAACAGATGTACTTTATGTTCTGTCTAAGTCAGAGCACAAAAGTGGATCTGCCTCATCTGCTCTTCTCTCATTTGTGGAACCACATCAAGATGTCTAGAGAAGACATGAAGACTAAACACAACAAAGTCAGAAATTGGATTCCTTATGGAAGATTGGTCTCAAACATTCTGACTGAGAATGGCCTGGTGGCACATCTGCATGAAGCTGGTGTAACAGAAGAACTTGATTCTGTCATAGGCAAACCTCTGAATAAAAAAAGTCTCCAGAGGATGAAAGTCATAGATGAACTTACTTCTGTACCTGACAAGATCAATACAACAGAAGTAAGCCAACGGAGAATTCCTCTAGAAGATTTTCCAAACTTCTTTGCTGAAGAACCAAAGGAAGTTCTGATCAAGTTTGTTGGTTCATGTCTGGAGCAAGGAATTATACTTCCATAAGGTTTTCTACAATGTCAACCTATGCTAGATCTCTATGAGGAACATAAGAGGCAAAGAAAACAAGCTTCAGTAGAAGAAGCTGCAGGCATACAGAAGAAGCGGAAAACTTCTGAAGTACCACAACAGAAGAAGATCAAGAAAAGAAAAGCTACTGGAGAAGCACCTTCTGTCAGAGTTAAGAAAGTAAAGACATCAGGTAATTCTACAACTT
The DNA here is from genome assembly GCA_963859935.3 of Lathyrus sativus. Classification (NCBI taxonomy): domain Eukaryota; kingdom Viridiplantae; phylum Streptophyta; class Magnoliopsida; order Fabales; family Fabaceae; genus Lathyrus; species Lathyrus sativus. The sequence goes on along the minus strand of OZ012740.1, from coordinate 595,213,551 downwards.
TACCTCTTATTTCTGAATCAGTACCAGTAGTATCAACGTTTAACTCTGAACCGTGACCTACTTCACAAAGTTACTCTGAACCACTATCAAAAAATAATGAATATGTTCCCACATCACAACCTTCACCACAAACCTCTCATCAAGAAGAACAAATACTAGATGAACCTACACACTCTGAACCACATCCTTATGTAATCCAAACAGAAGAATCTATTCCTATTAACCCAGAACCAGAACAACCAGAAATCCCTCAACCAGAACACACTCAGCCATCTGAATCAAATAATGTTGAATCAGATATTTTGAACATTCAACCTCTGAAAACAGTGTTTACAGTTTCTTACACATCCATTAACACCACAGATTCTAGTGATTCCACTGAATCTGATACCACCTCTTCATCTGAAACACAGCCCATTCCATCTGAACTTTTTCACTCACAAAATACTATATTCACTCCATATGATTCCAAACCTTTTGATATTGTTACCTCTAACTTCAGAATCAAACATTATTTATTTCCCGGAAAACCTTCACCTACAGTTACCACTTCATCTGATCCATCTCCTTCCCCAACTTATCCTCGTCTTTTGTTTATTATCCCCACTTTCACCATTCCTTCAAAACCTTATACATCTACCAACCTTGAATCTTCTCTAAAAACATTTTTAGAAGAACTGTTTAAACATAAACCTATATTAAACGTTGGTACTCTGCTTGTTGGTTTTGAAACTGAGTTAAAAATGTGGATATCATTTGTTGAGAAGGAATGTCTCACTGGCCTTGACCCAGATGCTTCTGAAGCTATTTGGACAAGATTCAAAAATAGATTCAACTCTGTAGCTGATAATCTCCAGATCATCTGTGCTGAAGATGCCAAGATCAGAATATCTGAAGCTATCAGACTTTCTCGTCTGAATGATCTTCTGAGTGCTCCCAAAACTTCCACTCTGCTTCTGGATCCTCCACCAGCAAAACCTGTTGTTCCTGTCGCTCAAGAAGCTCTGCAACTCTGATAGATAATCCCTCTGCCCTGATGATTTTAGACAAAGCATCTGCATCTGTGCCTCCAGAATCTGCATCTGCAATGGTTATTGAATTTGGTCCTACTCTTGCATCTGACTCTGCTCCTTCTGCCTCTTCTGAAGTTAAGAAAGATAATTGGAACTAGAAGACAAGATTGTTGTGCTGGAAGCTGGTCAATCTGAAATTAAATCTTGGATGGCAAAACAAGATGAGAAAACTGACAACATACAGAAGTGGATGGCTAATCAAGAACAATCTTCCTCTGAAATTACCAACCTTCGGAAGATGCTTTTATCTCGACCATCTTAGATCTTGTTTTCTTATCTGATGTTTGTGCACATGATCATGTTTGTTTGATGTTTTGGTTTTCTAAATGTACTTTGAATATCTTTTATAAATGAATCTTTTATTTCCATATTTGTTTATATCTTTTCTTCTGTTATTCCTTTATGTCTTTAAAAGTTTTCTTTTTGATTATGACAAAAAGGGGGAGAAAAAGAAATTCTGAATGTTCAAATAAACAGTTACTAAAATGGAATTCAGACATAATGATTATAACTAACACTGAATTTTAGTATTTCAGAACTTCAATCTTTCATCTGACAAAATTCATTGAAGGTATCCTGAGAATCCCCAAATCAGAACTAATTCAACCAGACTCTGTTTCTGAAACATTAATTCTAATCAGACTCTGATTCTGAAATGTTTAATCAGACTCTGAATCTGAAACGTTTATCCAAACCTGACTCTGAATCTGACAAGAATACTTATGCAAAAAGGGAAGTTTTCTATTCCATTAGAGTATTCATTTCAGGGGGAGATTCTGTATCTTAGGGGGAGTTATATATTTATTTCCATTTATTGAAAAAAATTTCCTATATTTTTGTCATCATCAAAAAGGGGGAGATTGTTAGAACACAGATTGGTGTTTAAATATATCTCATTGTTTTGATGATAACACTAATGAAATTTTGTATTAAGAAAATGTATACTCTAATTTTGTTCAAGTGTTTTTGTTTCAGATATTAAAATTGAATATTCTGATAAAGGCAAAAATACATATGAACATTCTTTATGCAAGGCTCTGAAGCATCAGAAGTAACTCATCAGAAGATTATGAGCGCTGCCAGAAAACTCTGAAGCAGAAGCTGCAGAAAACTCTAAAGCAGAAGTTGCAGAAGACTCTGAAGCAGAAGCTGCAAAAGACTTTGAAGCAGAAGCTACAGAAGCATCTGAAGCGTAGCTGAAGAATTTGTATGAAGAGTTTCAAGCACTGTTTTCAGAAGACTCTGGAAGTACTTCACGCTGCAAGTACAGAGGATCTGATCTTCAAACTCTGCTTTGATTGATATTTACGCTAAAGCATATTGGCTGCAAAACTCTAATATCATCAAGACTCTGATGTGATAACTTTGAGAAAGAAGCTTGTTGAAGAAGATGCTATTCAAAATATATTCGTTGGTATATTCCTTGTCCTTATCTGAATGACTCTTTCCTTATTTGTGATAAACACAAGAATTCAGGAAAAAGGCATTTATCTGAACATTCCTCTTCTGAGAAAGGAAAAGTCATTAGAAGACAAAAGGCTACAGTTATTCTCTATGCACGGTCTTCAAGCATGGGACTTTCAGCACTATATAAGGATATCTTCAACAACACTTCAAAGTTGACGTTTTGACAAATCCTTGATATTATTCACAACTCTCATACAAACGTTCATACTTAAAAGCTGAATATTTTTATTCTTAGTTCTTAATACTTGTGTAAAATATCACAGTTGTGATTAAACCTTTTTAGAAGCAACTTCATACACACTTGTTAGTTTACATTCATTTGTAAAGGTTCCTTAAGAAGACCAAGTTGTGGTCAGTAGTTCTTGAAAAGACTAAGATAATTGTTCTTAGTGTTTGACACTGTAATCAGTTTGACTATAGTGGATTAAGTCCTTGTGGAGAAAGGCAAATCACTCTTGATAGGGTGGACTGGATTAGTTGAGTTCAACGAACCAGGATAAAAATCATTGTGTTTTATTGCCATAATATTTTCTAAACCCTTATTCAACCCCCCCCCCCCCCCCCCCCATCTAAGTGTTTTTCTTACCTTCAAAAGCTTGCTTCAGGTAGAGTCGATTCACTAGAGATTTGGTCATGTACAAACTTTCAAGTTTCAACCATAACCTTGATGTCGTAGTCTCCTTTGATACCTGTCGGAGAACCTTATCACCAAGACTCAACGATATTGCATTGTGGGCTTTCTCTATCATGATCGTCTATTCAGTTTCCGTTAATGCAACATTCATGGCTGGCTCTTCGTTCGACGCTTCCAAACAACCCTGCTGAACCAGTAGGGCTTTTACCTTCAAGCGCCGCAGACCGAAATCATTCACTCTGGTGAACTTTTCAATCTCATACTTTGTTGACGACATCTTCTTCCAAGCTCACGTCACTAATTTGTTGTGAAAAAGGATGCCTTAAAATAGAGTATAAATGGTTACTTTATCGGCAAGAAACACACAGAGGTTAGGGTTAACGAAAAAACAAGAAGAACAAAAAAAGATTGGTTATAACTGTTATTCTTTACTTTCTCTTCAAATCATATTACAAGTACTCAAGAATAACAAATAACGCTCTCACCCTAATTAGGATTTGCCACAATTAAGATGAGAGAGTAATATGTTATTTATAATAAAACCTAACATACTAAACTAATGGGCTTTTAACAATTACCCATTAGAAACTAACTTAGGGTACAAACTAACTTAAACAATTGAACATAACAAACAAGTCCAATTCGACAGGCTAACAAATCATGCATTTCCGACAACTGCATGTTTGACCCTACTTCGACTACAACATACACTACTTCGACAATAATATGTGAACGACCTTCGACTGCATGCTAAACATTTGTCGATCTGTCGAACTAAGAAAATACTTTCGACCATACTAGAACTCAATCAAATATCTCACAATCACAATAATACTTGAACTTTGATATAAATAATGATTTAGTAAACACATTTATTGGATTGTGTTTTATAACTTTCTCAACCTTTATTTCTTTAGATTCTATGACATCTAAAATGAAATATGACTGACAATCAATGTGCTATGTCCTCTCAAGATTTACTTGATGATTTTTCAAATGAATTGCACTTTAGCCATCAAAATTTTCTTCACATATCATTGAGTAATTCCTAACTTCTTAATCATATCTTTCAAAATATCCTTTTCACCCCCCTAAATACTTAAACTTAATTTTAAAAGTTAATTTTCTTCTAAGCTTAACGGTGTCATTGATAAAACTTTCCATTAAAATATCATATACATAGAGAAGTAGGTTGATAATGACTTTCTCACCACACTTTTAACGAAACTCATCTTCACAAGAAAATCATCAAATCAACTACTATGATAATTTTGACTTTTAAAATTAAATATATAAATATATAAATATTATGGTATTCAATCCAAACTATTTGCAACTATAAAAAAAATTCTAATAAACTTGTTTGACTTTTTAAGTTTAAAAGAAATTTTTCCACACAATTGATATGTTTATATTACTACATAGATATTATCGTTTGTGATTGAATTTTAAATTAGAATTTTATATTCAGTTAACTCAACTAATATATATCGGTTATGATATCTCAGTCACCTTGGTTACTATCTCTTTCATATTTTTGATTTTATATTTATTTCTTGTGTGTTCGTATATTTCTCACCTCTCTCACTTTACTTATATTTCTTTTATGCATTTTAATTTTTCAAGTCTCTTTTTTCTCCAACACTTTCCATATTTAGTCACAACCATAAATGTGATAATATTATTTTTGTCACTCGTCAAATATTTTATTTTTGAATAGTCATCACACATAATATATCAAAAATTATAAATATTTATTTTCAATTTTTTTAATAAAAAACATCAATTTTTAAATCTTCAAAATGTGTAATGTAATAGAGATAAATTGTTAATATACTTCACACATTTATGTATAGTTAAGAAATGTGATCAAGACAATGAATTAACAATTATGTAGGATCAGCGAAAAGGATGATTTATTCGGATCGACATGAGAGTCCAACCACATTGCATTGCCAAAACCTATGTTGTATATTGGAACGACGTTGATCTACTTGCTTTTATGATGTTACAATCCTCTTGTTGCCTTTCTCCTCCGCCCACAGCGATAAAATGTAGCTAGTTCATCACGAAAGAAAGGACTCTCTGAACCGAGATCATTAACTAATATATAATAATAGAATAGTATACAATACAATTGTCTTTTCCATATATTCTCTCTGGGTTCCGTTGCTACTACACGCTTTACACAATTAATCGTAAAAATTAGATTATTCTAAATATGACATTTTTGAAAAAGATGTGTCAGTATTTGAAATTGATCCCAACATCAACATTCATAATTATATTTATTTTTTTAAAAATTATTATTAGTGGTGATGTATAGTATCAATGTCCTGTTTTCGTGTCCGTACATCTACTCATCATCAGATCTCAATGATAAAAATTTGCAACTTGACAAATTAAAGAAAATTTTTCAAATAATGAAATATTATTTCATGGACGAAAATGAGAAATTTGTAAACCTGATCTATACAGTAATATCGTTTTGAATCCATTCCATTTAAATTGATTTTTTCTCCATCATTTTTCTTGTGAAAAAATGCTTACAATAATAAGTCTTGGACAATTTATTTGTGAAAATATATGTATAGCTCAAATGAAAAATGGACCACACCTAAAACTAAAATCGAGTCAAGTTATAACAGTTCAAATGGATTCTTTAATAATAAGATCGGTTAATTCTTATTTGGTGACTCTAAAATCAACCATTCACAGCCATTACAGAAAGATCCTTTTTTAAAGAAATATTTTAGTTACATTCCTATATGAAAAAACGAGATCCAGTGATATAAAACAAGGTCTTCCAAAAGTGAAACAGATATTCGAAATACGTTGATGATTAACAATAAGTAAAACATCTTGTTCACATGGTTTGAATCATGTCAACGTTGTACTTGTCATGTAATCCACTTGGGAAGTGGATTGAGGAATCTTACAAATTTCTTAGATAAGTTGTTGTATAATGGGCCCAAACAGGGTAAAACATGGATCAATTTGCAAAAGTGGCCCAACTTTTATCACCCACATGCTTCCATGTGACTAACTGGAGTTACACACATTCATGCGTTCAAGATATCCGACAAATAAAAACTGATATGTTTTTTTGGACATAGAAAATTACATTAACTAAATGGGGACAAAGGGTCCGTTTTATATATAGAAAGAAATTATATTTGTTTTAGAAATTGTTAACAAAATATGTTACGTTGAGTTTAGTCAAAATTATAAAAAAAGATTTGGTACTTTTCTTTACTGGTTTTTTCAAAAGCTAATCAAAATAATTTTTATGTGTAACAAAATTGATTTTCTTACAAAATACTTTCCAAAAAATTTAAGAAACATTGAACATTTAAAATTACACTTTTAGTAATCTTAAGGTTTAATAAGTACTTTGAGTCCAAGTAGTTAGATGACATGAGTCAATTTTATAACAATTTTTCAAAAGTTGACTCTAGTTAATGTTTTACAAAGTTTTTTTTTCTTATATAATATTTTTAAAAATTAAACGTGTAAACTTAAAATTAAAATTAGGGATAACAAACAAATATGTGCATTTTATTTAGATGCATTCTAGAAAAGTCTAAAAAAAAATGGGATAAAGTGTGACAGACATAATTGATGTTGTACGTCTAAAAATCCGTCTCGTTTCAAAACAACATAGGGGTGGAGCAGATATTTATTAGAATATGGACTATAAAACTTTCATTTTTTAAATTTGAAAATGCAAAAATTTCACATAAATAGTAGCACCTAAAAAAAAAATTGGATGAAGTGGGACGAATACATCAAAAGGTGCGAGCTTAAATTCTTTGTTCACTAAAAAGAATGGAGGGTGAAACATATATATCCGACTAATCGAACACGTTTTGTCACCTTACTTTAAAAATTTATTTCACATTAAAAATTTTAAATTGTTCATTATATCTATTTTTAAATGAGGGACTCAATCTTTTATATATATATATATATATATATATATATATATATATATATATATATATATATATATATATATATATATATATATATATATATATATATATATATATATATATATATATATATATATATATATATATATATATATATATATATATATATAATTTTATTAGAAAAATTTAATAGTTTAAGTTCGACATAAAAAATATAACCCTAATTTTTTATTTATTAAATAGAACAGAGCATTTCAAAATTAAATAGATCATACTAAAACTTATATAAATCGATATGATTTATTTCTTGTCTGTAGATATCGCAGCACCGCAATTTCAGTCCTTTGTTTTTTTTAGAAATTTATGTCCTTTATATTTTTTTTTCAATTGTAATTTGTTAGTTCTCCTTCTAAGTTTTCCAAGTTTAATTTGACATGGTATCTAACTCTCATAGTCAACATGACTTTTGTTTGAAAATGAAATCACTTTTAGAGTTTCAAATACATTTTTATTTTAGCCTTTTCAGTTTAAAATCTTAAAGAAAAGTCATATTGAGTATTAGTGTTGAAACTTACCTATACATAAATCTATGTTTAGTCTCCTAATAAATTGATTTTGTTTATGATATCATCATATCTTGGCCCTCATCTTTATTACATATAATTTATGTTTGAAAAATAATGTATTTTAGAGAAGGTGGAATATGTTACCTCCCCTATAAGAAAAAAAATAGTTTCGATATAAGTAGGGTATGATTAGTGGCTTGAACACGTATATGTAAGTGCAATGTCTCAACTATCTCAATTACATGTCCCTACCTCTCTCTCCACCCAAATATTTGGCACTTGCATTCTCCAAATAATATATCACATGCCTCAAAAACATGCATGTCTTTATCAAACCCGATTTGCAACAGATAAGATCCCTCCTGTCTCAACCCAAGAAGATCAAGAATGGATAAAAAATAATAATAATGAAATTTATATTAGGAGTGGATCTATTGAATCTAAAAATTAAAAAAAAAAAATTAATTAAAGTTCCTTTTCTAGTATACTAGCACCTTGTCCAAAAAAATATGTAACTTTTCTAGATGAACATATATATCAAAAGTAAGTCTGCCAAATTAGGAATATCTTAAAATTGATAGATGTGGCAAGCTAAGGTAAATAATTTGATTAAATACTAGTCAAATATACTTATTGAAAATTAATGTCAGCACAATCAAAATAGATTTTCTACAATCCAACTCTAGCCATAGAATCTTTATAATAAAAAAAAAAATAGTACTCTACTCATAGACCGTTAAATTAAATGACTATAATAAAGTTGTTTTCTTTAACCAAATGATCATTCATTGTAATTTGTAAGATTATATATTGCCGTCTTATCTACATTGAGCGCTTTTTAATCGTTTTTTATATTATTGGAATTAATTAACGAAAAAGTAAACCTCATTTTCAATCAAACCAATGAGAAAGTATAGTGCCTATCCAAAATCTATGGCTAAAAAACCTAAATAGATGTCGATGTTTTCCCCCCTCAAACATGACAAATGCTCATATGACAACTTATTTGGGCTTATGAACAATACTAGAATGAAGTCGGTAGAGGAATGGTATGTTGTAATTAATAATAATTTATTATGATTGATGTGTTCTTAAATGGAAAAAAAAAATTGTGAGTTAGAGATTGTTTTTTAATCGATAAATAAGCTAATACTTGCGAAAATATGCAACATTTCTGAATTGTTGTTGTAGGCAAAACATTGTAATATTTGATAAAAGTGTTTATGTAGATGAAATAGTGCAATATTTGGTAAAAATGTTGCTTCATCCGAAACAGTGCAACATTCGGTAAAAGTATTATTGCAGGTGAAATAGTGCAATATTTGGTAAAAATATTGTTGTAAGCGAAACAGTGCAACATTTAGTAAAAATGCGTGTTTCATCAAAGATCGCAATCTTGTGAAACAACATTGTCTGGCCTATAAATTAAGCATTCTGGATTTAAAAAATACATTCAAAAAATTGATCCTCTTCTTCACGCAAAATTTCAGATTTCATCTTACCTACATTCGTGTTTTCATCAGTCTTGTGCAAACTCAAGTATACGCTAACTTATCTTGGGTATTCATGCGTACAAACTCTAAAACAATTTGAGAGTGTTTGAAGTACTATAAAGAAACTGGTTTATTCACAATTCTAACATCGATCCAACTAACTTACAATCAATTTTCTAACATGGCCATGCTCTCGTTTTCAAGTGTTCTTGTTGAACAATCTCTCCCTCACTCCTCTCATTCATACCAAACTTATTTAGGGTATTACTCTTCGCATTGTTAGTGCTAATCATGCATCCTAGTGAAAAACCAATAATGCCTTTGAAATTTGAAACTTAAAATCCGGAAGCACCCAAAATGCAACCAATTTTGTGTTGTTCATATATTCTCTGGTATTATAGTTAACTTTCAAATTTGATACGAAAGTTAACTTTTGAGTTTTTATGATATGCATAGTTTGTCGGATTTTTTTTCTAATCTGTCTCCTGTGTTTGACTTTTTTGATTATGAAATTATTTTTATGGTTTAATTAACGGTAAAATGGATGACAATCAAGAAAGAATGTGACATGTTAGAGTGACTCATTATGCATCATTGGTGCCACTTCGTTTGATAGAGAAGCATTATATATCTTCCCGAATTCACATATTTCTGATATCGTTTTCCTGAAGACATTTGTCATCTACCATTCCTAATGTTTTTCTAGGAGACCCCTCAAACACCTCACTAGTTTAACAACTATGCATATTGTTTTGAACCGGCCAAATGGCCAACCCATCTCAAATTCACTTTACTTGACTCAAGATATAAAACATTTCACACGAGAAGAACAAAGTACAATCTCTGATCTCCACTTTCATTATACTCATCTTGAGCCTTAAATTGACTTGGACATTAGAGTGCTAACCATGCAGGTCCATCTCCTACCACCGTAAAGGAGATCACAACCACCGCTCAAGAACATTAGTTATCCAACTGCCTTCATTTCTGGTTCCTCCGCAAAGTTAAATCATCCATATCTAGTTCCCAAACGGAATAGTGGTACCGTGTAAGGGAATCGACTTATGAATCCTAGGTTTTCCACAAAAATCTTGTTCTTTCACGAACAGCATCAAGAAAACAGTGAATTTCTAGATCTAGATTACGGCGATTACAAATCCAAATATTCAATTTAGCAATTCACAACCTCCTTAGGTTACTGAATCAAGAACAAATCAACTTCCAATTTCTCTATTTTTGACGAATATGTGTTTTCCTTTCAGTTTTATCGTTCACAACTGCTATAGATCTCATAATCTAGAGCATTTTGAAGAAATCACAAAGACTTCTCATAGTCGATTCAGTTAACCATTATCTCTGCTTCAATTCTTCTCTGTTAAAATCTCTAATTTCCTCGAGAGCTCCGTAGAATAACGAATTCTCAAGCCCAATGATAAAAAAAACGCCTCACTGAAGCATTGCACAGAGCAATTCGATGAGACTAAAAATCAACGGTCAACTTCAAGCAATATCCCAAGCGAAGACGACCTGCCGACACACATCGCAGGAAAGTGAGGAGCGATAAACCTTGAAACTTCGTCTAATAAACGAAGAAAATTTGAAACGCCAAGTAAACTCCACCCGGATTCTCATCTAAAGCCAACGCCCAAAGACCCCGGATACCATCCATCCATGCCGAAATCTCCATTGAAGGTTTATCTACAAGGTCATTTCATTATTTATTTGTAACAAATTCAATTTATATATATATATATATATATATATATATATATATATATATATATATATATATATATATATATATATATATATATATATATATATATATATATATATATATATATATATATATATATATATATATATATATATATATATATATATATATATATATATATATATCCTATTTCTTGCTATGTTGTGTGTTTCTTTGTATCTCTTTCTGCTAGAATGTTTGAAACAGGGGAACAAAAATAAAATGCCCGAGTGTGTACCCGATATAGACTTAACGCATCTTTGTGATTCTGATACGACTCAAACACATTATGGGTCCAATTGTGTATCTGATACAGACTTAACACATCTACGCGATTCTGATACGAATTAAATGCACCACCTACATGAGTGTGTACTCGATATAAACTTAACACACTTTTGCAGTTCTAATACAACTTAAGCACATTTTATTCACTATTGCGTACCTGATACATAGTTAATGCGCGTCTGTGATTCTTATATAGATCAAACCCACACCTCACATCAAAGGTTTATAAAACACACTTCTGCCTAGTTGGCAAACCCCACCTTGGATCTCGCCAAATGGCATAGGTCATAGAGCCCAAATATGTTCATCTCAATCCGAGCCAAGTCTTAGGGGCAGGAACGAGGATCCTACCCTTGAACAAGGAACAATCCTCTATGACACGTACAAAAGTATAAAGTACAACCAAATGACATCAACTTCGTTGGTCCCATGCCTCACCCTTGAAAAAAAACAAATCTCCAAACGTGATGTAAAAATCAATACTCTACTACAACAATTCTAAATACAACGAACAAGTTTAGCAACAACAATGGTAGCTAACATTGAATGCACTGAATCATGAAAATACGCCTCCACCTAGCGACCCTTCCCTTCAACATGATCAGAAGTAACCTTATACCACTTCTTTGAATCCTTGAGAAAACCCTCCAGCTCAATCACCAAGCGGCTAATATAGAAGGAATATTGTGTATGTCTGCATCCTCTTTCAAAGAGTTGATAACTTTAACTTTTTCCTGCAGCATAACACGCTCATTCTGGAGATTAGTGCACCTCAGCTCCATAACTTTGACCTTCCCCTTCCAAGTATCCCTTTACCAGGAAGGATTACTCAGAGCCAAGACATCACCCCATCCAATAGAAACAAGAGAGAAAATGGTATCAGCTTTGAACATGCTTTGAGAAAACTGAAAAGATAGTTCCTTCTTATAGCCCTCAGAGAGATTTTGGATGAAGGTCAAATTCAACGTTGAAACAATAGTGGCAATCTCCTCAGGAGTATGTGAAAGCCGAGAAGAGAAAATATTTGACATATTTATAAAGGGATTCACTTCCCCAAAAGCATCGTCTTCAGTGGCCCGAGTCAATTTTGTAGAATACTCAGTCCAAGGAGGTTTTTTTTCTCCTCTCAGCCTTTCTTCGTCGAAACTAAAGATGGAGTTGGTTCCTCCACTGTTAAAGTGGCCACAGAATCCACAAGATGATCCACTTGGCGGTAGAATAGGGTAGAAGAAAAAGCTTCTACAACCAGTGTAGGAGGAGGGACCGGAACAGGGACATCATCCCCAAAGGAGTGGAAGTAGTGGCAGAAGTCCTAGTATTCACCACATCTCAAATACCTTGAGCATTGGAAAGGATGTATAACATATTCAGCTTGCTTATCTTGTCCATGCTGTATGCAAAATGGAATCACGCTGTAAAAAAAAAGCACGAAGGCTCTGCCTTCACCAAAAATATTCCACCTCCTACTTCGCTAATTATGCTTAAGATATCATGAATATAAATTAAACTTTTCCTGACATTAGTGGAAGACACCTCACAAGCGCCAAACTTGTCCTCACAGTCGAGCCCTTGAAACTAGGATAACATTTCTTCCTTCATTGTAACCTCGTTCGGAGAAAGAGAACCCAACTTGGCTTTGTAGGAGTAAGTTAACTGGTTACAATAGATCTTGGACCAATATTTCAGATATGAAAAGTGATAGAAGAGATGAGGCAATGATATAGCATAAAAGAGAAACGCCACATGTAACACCCTAATTTCCCCAACTATTTACTTAAACAAAATTATATGAATACTTTAATCCAAAAAGGTGTTACAAATTCTCATCAATCATTCTCCTCAACAAAACATCTATTAGGCAGCAGAATAAACTTCAAAATCTCAAATGATCAATTGTTTGTATCAACATCGAAAACTGAATGATAATAACTCAAACATCTCAGAAAACATAAAATGTAAAAAAAATTATCTTGTCCCCAGTGTTACATATCATAGCGACTCCAAAACTAATTAATGAGAAAACGGAAAAATAAATGAAGAAAAGCCTTAATGATATCTTCCAACTTACAACAGTTATCGCTCATCCCGAGTATCTGTACCACGACGTACAAAACACCACAAAACAAATAAAATACGGGGTGACAATTCATTCATATAAGTTAATGACACATAAACTATGAGGATAGTACAACCGATATGAATATTCACGCATAATGTTCATCCACAACACATTATACACAATCAGATTTTTCTCACAAATCATAGACATTCACATATGCAAGAATAAATGCAATGTACGTCACATTTACTTCAACATGCATGTGGAACCAAAGTTTTTGGAAGTCAGAGGTATGTTACTGAAATATCCACTCGTCATTGGACCGAAGTCCAACATGTCACTGGACTAAAGTCCTACCTATCTATACATTACATGATGCATGAATTCAAAACAAAACATATAATATACATCTCTACCTCCATCGTCATTACTCGTCAGTAGTTCCTCTTGAACCTAAAACTCAGTATAATGGTCGCCAATGTAAGGCCACAACAAATGGTTCCACCAAACCAAATCAATATCAGCATAACGTGACATAGTGATCATAATCATACAGTTTCTTAACAATACTCATCATTATAGTAACACAGTTTCTAAAAAATACTCATCATTATAATCATACAATTTCTCAATAATACTCGTCATTATAATCATACAATTTCTCAGCAATACTCATCATTATAATCATACAATTTCTCAATAGTACTCATCATTATAACATTCATATAACCACTCAGAGCATCCCAACATCAAAATTCCACTAATTATGCGTCAGTTGCCCAACACTTCGAAACGCGCCTCAAGCGGAGTCACAAGACTCAAGTTATGATGAAAACAATATTTTGACCTAATTTGCCTTCATGATTCAAATGATATGTAAACTGTGATTTGAATTAAATTAGGAAGGGGCTACCCAAAAGGCTATGATTTGAATATAAAATCACAATCTACACCTCTGATTCGAATCAAATCAATCTAAATTGCTTTCCTGCATAATTTTCACGAGGATTTCACTCCTAAGCTCAACTTTTTCGACCTAGACCTATCCTGAATTCAATTTTGAACATCAGTAACCACACCTACTCATACTAGCATCCAGACGGGCACTCGCGTGCCCGTCTATCCGCTTTTTTAATGCACATAAAAAGATAAACGATATTTTTTGTTAAAATATTTTTTTTAAATACAATATGTGGAAGTTAATAATAAGAAGTTATGTGGAAGTTAATAATAATAAATTATATGAAAGTTAATAATAAGAAGTTATGTGGAAGTTAATAATAATAAATTATATGAAAGTTAATAATAGGAAGTTATTAAGTAAATTACACAATAATATAAGGGTAAAAATGATAGAAAAATAGGTCACACCAAAACAAAGTATTTCCTTTATATATTGTATAGATAACATCCAACATATTAATTACCACATAGATTTGGCATATTAACATTAATTCGTCATGCTTTTTATCAACACATATCATCAACACATGAACATCATCATCATAAAATCTCTCATGGAAAATTATCATGCAATTTCACATCTACGTAACACATAAGATATTTCACACAATCAAAATTAAAAACACATCAATCAATTATGGAGGTTTTGCACAAACCTCACATAATTCACAAAATCCTCATCAATGGATTACAAGGGAGAAAGGGGAAAAGATAGAGGGTAAGGATCCCCTCTATCCTATAAGAATAAACACCTTTATCATGAAAAGTTCCCCCTTACCTTGATTATATGGTAAAGTTTTCAACTTTGATAATTTCTTCTTGTTCCTAGAGTTCTCCTTAGGGTTCCAAGCCACTTGCCTCTTTTCCACTTTTCTCAAATTCTATGCATCAGATAACAGTTCCAATCTCTCACATTATCTATATAAATGACCTAATTATATTATTCATAATTCTTAACTTTCCCTCAACTTTTGGGCTCTTACTCTTTACCACACTAATTTCACTAAAATTCTAGTTTCATCCCATAATTCATTATTTCTCTTATTTTATTATTTTTAATTAAATAAAATCTACTAATCCCCCACACTATTAGAAAATATACATTCGGTGACACAATATTACAACAACCATTTTGTCGTTGTAGTCATATCACATTTCTATGTGTGTTTTATTTATTTATTTTATTAAGAAACTTTTCATCACGGTTCCTAAAAATAATTGTGGTCAGAATTTGGATGACAAGCTTCGAATCATAATATCAACATTTTCCCATTTTTTTAATAAAAATAAGCGTGTGTCCTTTCACATTTATTGTTATTTAAAAATTGAAAGTATAACAACTACGGTTGTTTCATTCAACCGTGGTTATATGTTTCATATTTCACTACGGTTGAAGCTTTCAACCGCTGTGAAACTATTTCCCACAAAATTGCAACTATGTGTCCCTTCACATCTATTGTCATTTAAAAATTGAAAGTATAAAACAACTACGATTGTTTCACTCAACCGTGGTTATATGTTCCATATTTGACTACAGTTGAAGCTTACAACCGCTGTGAAATTATTTCCCACGAAATTAAAACATAATGTGTACTTCATTTTTTTCATAACTTACAAGGGTGCCATAGGGAACGAGACGACAACGATAGCAAAATCTTCACCATCTTCATTCATTTATGGAAATGAAATCGTCATCCTCTTTGAATTACGGTACATTACCATTCTCTCTCTGACGCTTCTTAATGTTTATGTTCTACGCTTGGGTTATTTATCATTCTCTCTCTCTCTCTCTGACGCTTCTGAATGTTTATGTTCTTTTCTAGGGTTACTGGTTTATTTTTTTAACAGATAAATGATATTAGGATGTTGTGTATATTGACATTGTCATGTGTATTGTTCATGTTTCCATGTTCATATTTTATTCAGATTTTGTGAATATGCTTTAGGTTTTGGTGTTGGATATGCATATGCATATAATCATATTGGGATGTTATGTATGTAGTATTAGTGTAACATTCAAATTAGTCTTTTGATATTAATTTTTTAATTTTTTATGGATCGCATTTGGATGAAAACTGATAGATTAGGTCCATTGTATGATAAAGGAATTCTTGAATTCCTTGAATTCGCTGAAAAAACGTTCCCAACAGTAATGGTATTTTTTATTGTCCTTTTGTTGTTTGCGGGAATATCAAAAAACAGTCAAAGAAAGAAATGTTACATCACCTATATTGTGATCGAATATGTCAAAATTATACAACATGGACACGGCATGGAGAAGTATATAATAATCAAAGTGTGACTTCACAAATGGATGAAGATGGTGAAGAAATGGGTGATTAACTAGAATATGTGATCTGTGACATTAGAGAATCGTCTTATCTAAAAGCCCATATTTATGATACTTTATGTATCGACAAAGATGTGAAAGAAAATATGATGGAAACATTCACTATGTAGCTGATTCTTTGCAATGAAAAAAATTGATTCATTGTTTTTGGATTTTGGCCTTGTGCCAAGAAACCTTAGGCTTGCCACTAATGGAATGAACCCCTTGGTTAATCTGAGTATTGACCATTCTTCGTGGTCTGTACCTCTCACGATTTACAACCTATCTCTTTGGTTGTGCATGAATCATAAGTATAAGATGTTAAGTATGATGATTTTTGAACCAAGACAACCCGTAAGCGACATAGATGTTTATCTAAGTCCATTAATTTAGAATTTAAAACTTTTGTGGGATAAAGGTGTTGACGTTGATGATGCATATTTTGGTGAAAAGTTTAAGATGCGCGCAATATTATTTTGTATAATCAACGACTTTCCTGCATATGGTAATTTGGATGGATATAATGTCAAAGGACATAAAACGTGTCCTATATGTGAATCTAATTCCTTGTTCACCAGCTTAAGTTTGGAAAAAAGACTGTTTAACTTGAGCATCAGAAATTTCTATAACCCAATCATCCTTATTGTAGATTATGGAAGGCTTTTAACGGATAGCAGGAGCTTGAAAGCACTCATAAATATTTAAATGGTGATGAAGTTTATCAACGAAAAAAACACATTATTGTTTTCTTTGGGAAGAATAAAGATGGTCTTGTTGAAAAAAATATTTGGAAAAATAGAACGTTGTTCTTTGATCTTCTATATCGCTCTAGACTCGATGTAAGACATTGTCTTGACGTGATACATGTGGAGAAAAATGTGTGTGATCGTTTGATAGGAACACTTCTAAACATTCCAGGAAAGACTAAAGATAATAAGATTTCCTATTTAGATATGGTGGCGATGGATATATGACAACAATTGCTCCAGAAGATAGAGGAAAAAGATCTTATTTGCCTCTGGCATGTCACACTCTATCTAAAAAGGAAAATAAATTTTTTGCGAGTGTTTCCATGGTATGAAAGTTCCCTGAGGTTACTATTCAAACATCAATAAATTTGTACCAATGAAAGATCTCAAGTTAATTGGCTTGAATTCTCATGATTGTCATGTCTTGATGCAACAACTTCTACCAGTGGCTATCCATGGCATCCTTCCAAAAAATAAAAAAGTAACTATAACCAGATTGTGCTTATTCTTCAATGCTATATGTAATGAAGTTCCTGATTTCAAAAAATTAGATGAATTAGAATATGAGGCTTTAATAATATTATGTCTATTGGAGATGTATCTTTCTCCATCATTTTTTGACATTGTGGTTCACTTAGTTGTTCATCTAATTAGAGAAATCAAATTTTGTGGTCCTGTTTATTTAAGGTGGATGTATTTTATAGAGTGATACATGAAGATATTTAAAGGATATATGAAGAATCATCACCGACCGAGAGCTTCAATCATTGAAAGATACATCACAGAAGAAGCTCTTGAGTTTTGTTGAAACTATTTGTCGAAAACAGAGTCTATTGGAATTCCAAAGTCTCATCATGCTGACAGATTTGAAGGTAGAGGTACTCAAGGATTAAATGTTAAGTCAATGGGTCAGGATGTAATACTTGAAGCACATTTCTATATATTGAATAATGTTAGCGTAGTTGAAACTTGCATAGCTACTCATAAAATAGTTATAAAGAAAAATATTCCCGAATGAGTGACAAGTGGTTATTGACACGACATAACAAGAAATTCATAAGTTGGTTTAATAAGAGGATTTTTAATGATGATTGTGCATCTGAGACAAATAAATGGTTGTCGTACATCCCAAAATTTACTATGATAACAGACGGCATACGACATTTCAAATTATTCCTTTTATACAAAAGCAAAAGATTATCGTAGTACAATGCAAAATAGTGGAGTTATGGTTGAGGCCGAATCCATGTGTTTTTCTAGTTCGAAGGATAAAAATCCTATTTTGGCAACCACCGTGTTCTATGGTGTCGTTGAGGATATTTTGGATATTGATTATGTTATTTTCAAAGTTCCTTTATTTAAATACAGGGGTTCCCAATAACAATGGTGTATAATCTAATAAGTTAGGGTTCACACGGTTTGACCTTGGCACGACAACTTATAACATCGAACCATTCATCATGGCTACTCAAGCAAAAAAAAATTTATGTGACAGACCCTTTGGATTTATTGAGAAGATGGTCAATTGTTCTTAAAGGAAAACACATTCCTCCTAATGATGATGAAAGCTTATATATTCCTTTCACTCCTTCCTATGTAAAACAAGTTCCTACTTCATATGAAGAAGTTGATAGAGATGATGTACATGCTATTTGTATTGATCATCAAGAAGACATATGAGAAAATTAACAACTATTTTATATTTTTCATTCATAATTTATTGTATGTTATAATTTCTAATGATGTTATTTTCTAAAAGCTATTATTATTTGAAATTATAGGTGTTTAAAGTCGAAAACCAAGAGATAAGACACCAAGACAACAAGATAATATTATTTGATGTAATGATATGTATATTGTAGGTTGTTTTGTGCCATTTTAGTTTTGATGTAATATAAATTTTTGTTCCTAATGGAATAATGTCATTGATGTAATACAATTTTTGGTCTAAATTCAATTCACAAATGAGTGTATTGCTATTTCTGATCTGATACGATTTAGAAATATTCAGGTTAAAAATTTGGGAATACTGTAAAATTGAAATATATATATATAAAAAACAAATAATATCATAATAGTTTTTAATTCAACCATTATTATAAGTAGAGCGCTATCAAGAATAATAAAAAGCAAGAATGGTGTTGTTGTGATTCAAACCTAGGACCTATAAATTATTTCACTATGGTTATCTGATTTAACCGTTGTTATGTGTAGAATGCTACTTAACTTATAACCACAGCCACTCGCTCATTGTGGAAACCAGCATACATACAATCACACACTACCTAAGAACGGACCTATAAATTATTTCTGTTGTAGTGCCAACAAAATACCACATAAATCTCACAAATAATAAAAAGCATTTTAATCACCCAAATAATTAAATAAAAAGAAATAAAAATTCAATTAAATAAATTAATTGAATTCGAGGCGTTACAACTCTCCACCACTTAAAGAATTTTCTCCCTCGAAAATTACCTAAACAAAAAAGTTCTAGATAAGACTCTTTCATCCGACTCTAGAGCTCCCATGTCAAACTCCCACCAGAAGGTCCTCTCTGCACTACATTCACCGAAGCAACCTCCTTGCCCCTAAAGTGTTTCACTTTACAATCCCCAATCTACAAAGGCGATGCCTCAACAATCAAGTTCTCTCTAGCTTGCACATCATCCAACTGGATCACATGAGACAGATCAAGAATGTTCTTCCAAAGTTGCGACGCATGAAAGACATCATGAAAATTTGAAAGAGACGGTGGTAACACAACTCTGTAGGCCGCCTCTCCCACTCTCTAGAGGATTTGATACAGAACAATGAAATGAGGCATGAGCTCTTAAGACTTTAATGCTTGACCAAAACCAGTTACTAGAGTAACTCTCAAAAACATATGATTTCCTTCTTAGAACTTAAGTACCTTCCTTTGCTTATCATGATAACTCCTCTCTCGACTTTGGGAAGCTTTCATCTTCTCGTGAATTATCTTGATCTTCTTTGTAGTCTATTGAACGATCTCTAGCCCAAGCATAACACTTTCACCAGATTTATACAAACATAAAGGAGTCATATACCTCCTTTCATACAAATCCTCATACAGTGCCATTCCAATACTCAAATGAAAACTGTTGTTATAGGTTAACTCAATCAATAACAAGTAGACATCCTAATTACCTATTTGTTCTAAAACATAAGCTTTCAACACTTCTTCAAAGGACTGGATAGTCCTATCTATCTAACCGTCCATCTGTGGATGATAAGCAGAATTCAATCAAAACTTAGTTCCCAAGATTCCTGCAAACTCTCCTAAAACCTTGATGTGAACCTCATATCTCAATCTGATACAATGCTCGAAGGAATATCATGCAGATTCATAATCTCACTAATGTAAACCTCTACTAGCTTTTGAAATAGATAAATTCTCTTTATCATAATTAAATCATATGATTTAGTCAGTCTATCAACAATAACCCAGATAAAATCACTTCCCTTTGTGGTCTTCGGAAAACCTGTCATAAAGTCTATAGAAATATTGTCCCACTTTCACTTAGGAATATTCAACGGTTGTTATCAATCCTGATGGCTTCTGATGCTCGATGTTCGACTACTGATAATTCAAATAAGAATAAATAAACTCAGCAACATCTTTCTTCATACCCGACCGCTAGAATATCTTCTTAAGGTCCTAACACATCTCCATAGCACTGGGATGAATACTCAAACTACTTATGTGACCTTCCTTAAGATTCTTCTTCTTAAGCTCTGTAAAATCTTATACACAAACTCTATCTCTAAACCTCATAACACCATGCTCACCAACTCAAAAATTCACTTCTTTACCTTGATTGATTAACACCAACTAATCAACCAATCCCCAATCTAATTTCTGACCTTTTCTGATCGCTCCTAGAACACTACTGGTCAATAACAGCATACTTAATATCACACTCTGCAACATCATATTGCATATCAAACTAAGTTCTCAGAATTACTCAATTAAGTCCATCTCTCTAACCATCAGTGCCGACAAATGCAAGGACTTCCTACACATCTTCCATAACATTAGCTTCACCAGGATGGTAACTCAACCTAAAATTATAGTCCTTTAGAAATTCATGCCATCTCGTCTACCTCATATTTAGTTTCTTCTGATCAAGCAGGTATTTCAAACTCGTATGATCATCGAACATTCCAAATCTAGAGCCATACAAACAATGTCTCCAAACTTTAAGCACAAACACCATAGCTGCCAATATAAATCATGGGTAGGATAATCCTACTCATGAACTTTCAGTTTTCTCGAAGTATAGGCCACAACCTGAACATTTTGTATAAGCACCCTATCTAGACTCATCTTAGATGCATCACAATAAATCACAAAATATTCATATAGACTCGACAAAATTAAAACTGGCGTTGACATCAACTTCTTCTTGAGCTCTTGAAACCTCTATTCACAGAGAACATTCCACACATAAGCTTGTCCCTTTCGGGTCAACTAAGTTAAAGGCAAACTAACTTTGAAAATCCTTCTATAAACCTTCTATAGTAACTAGCCAAACCCATACGGCTTTTGATTTTTATAACTGACTTAGAAATCTCCTATTGGAACACCATGTCAACCTTCCACAGATCAATTTCTATTCCACTACTAGAAATCAATAACTGAGAAAACTCACTTCTCGCAACCAGAACTCGCACTTGAATAACTTGGCATACAACTTCTTCTCTTGCAAAGTGTGTAACACCAATCTCAGATATCCTAGATGCTCTTCATCTAACTTCAAATACATCAAGATGTTATCGATGAATACCACAATAAATTAATTTAAATAGAGATGAAATATTTTGTTCATGTACTCCATAAACACACGTGGCGCACTAGACACACCAAACGACATCAAAGAGTACTCATAGTTACCATATCAGGTTCTAAAAGCAGGTTTCAAAATATATTTAGCCTTCATTGAAATCTGATGATAACCTGATCTCAAATCAATCTTGCTGAAAACAAAAGCACCTACCAATTGATTCATATGGTCATCAATTATCAGAAGGGGATACTTGTTCTTAATTGTGACCTTATTCAGTTGTCAATAGTCAACACAGAACCTCATGCTACCATCTTTCTTCTTCACAAGCAACACTAGTGTTCCCCACAGTGACACACTGGGTCTAACAAACTTCTCCTTAAGTAGATATTCTAATTGTTTCTTCAACTCACCCAACTCTGATGCATGCATTCTACATGGAGCCATTGACACAGATCTAGTACCAGGTGCTAAATCTATGGCGAACTAAAATTCATATTCCAAAGGAAAGTCACCAATATCTTCAGGAAAAACATCAGGAAACTTGCACACCACGGTGATCGCGACTTTCTATGTCTAATACAACTAACTGCAAGTGCACAGTCTACCGCGTAGTAATAATAGATATCGATCCCACAGGGACTCGTAATCAAACTAGTGTTCTCGGGAGTTACTATGTTTAGCTAGGTAGAGTATGTTTAAGGAAATAAGATTGTCACTAAAAAGGGAACTAAGATTACTATTTAGATTATAATTAATTGAATCGATACGTAGTAATTGTGTTCTTCAGGGATTTGATAAATTACTGGTGTATGAAATAGTTTTCACAGTTTATTTAAGCAGAAAATGGAGATTTGAAGACTCTCGTCTCACGATGGTTATTGACGCTAATCATAATCCTAAGGGCCAAACGTACACTTTCGTATCCCGTTCGGGGTTAAAATTATTTTTTGGAAATCTCTAAGTTCTAATTCGTTTTAAAGTGCTTTCGCTGTTATTAAAACAAATGCCTAGTGTTTACTATCTGACCTTACCGCAGCTTTCGCTTGTTGGTTCGTATCTTAATTAATTTCCCACTTTCGTGGCAAAACTACTTTTAAATAAGTTCTCGCTTTCGCGACGAAGTTTATTCAGTGAATCAATTTTAAACACTCAGACCATAGATTACTTTTGTGAAAAGAAAGTTTTCAAACCAGTGGTTATCAAATCCCATTCGAATTATTACTACATATCGATTACCCAAGTTTAGCTAGACATGGAATTGGGAAAAACAAAACATAAATAAGAATAATAAATGATAAATTGCATTATAATAAAACAGAAGTCGATCAAAATGAAAACCTGTAAATATGCCAATTGGCCTTTGGGCAGATCCTCCACAGATGTTGGCAGGATTCTGGTCTTTAGTGCCAATTTGATCGTACAGTACAATAGCAATTACAAAAGAGCGGAAATGGGAATAAGGAAATGTAAAGGGAAATGAATACAAATAAAATCTGGAAAGTAAGTTGCTCTGGAAATTAAATTCGGCAGCACTTCGTGGTATGAATGCCGCACCCTTTCTGAAGTCCTCTGCTTCCCTTTTTATAGAAGTGGAATCCCAACGGTTATCTCTGAGGATGATGGACCTTGAGGCAGATAATTTAGGGAGTAGTGGTCCACTTTATGGGAATTGGAACTGCTCTTTTGACGTGTAATCTGAGTGGGGCGTTTTTGCCTGCATGACGGTCGTCACAAGGTGTGACGGTCGTCACCCGTGTGACGGTCGTCATGAAGCTGTGACGGTCGTCACATCAGCAAAAACTGATTGATGCGCTTTTCATTGTATTTTCACTTCTTTTTCGTCCATATTTCATCTGAGATTGGTTCTTTTCTTCATGTTGCCTTGTTTAGACGTGATCGTTGAATACCTGCAAAACATCAGACAAATACACGGAAATAACCCGAAATCGGATCGAAAACGGTTAGACTTTAGTTGAATTATGCATGAAAATATCTATATGATTTCGTGTTATCAAACTCCCCTAAGCTTGAATCTTTGCTTGTCCTCAAGTAAAACATGGAAAAGTCGGCAAGCACGAGGCAACTTCTTCGTTCGCAGAGTTTGGAAAAACCGGGATTCTTGGTAGGAACAAGACGAGTATCATGACGACACTGGACTACGAGTCTCCGGAGGTCTCCTTTTTATGCAAATCGGTCTCAGTCATGCTACTGTATCTTGGTGTCAAGGTTCTCGTGGCAAGTTCACCCTGTTTGTTCTAGCGCAATCACATTAAGCCCGTTGTCCGCACACTTTCATGGCAAGTCGACCTGTTAGTGAATATGATCTCATTTTTGTTTTTGATCTTCTTCATTGATCATAATTTTATGTCATTGATTTTCAATGAGTTTTTCTTGCCATTGGGCTAAATGCTCGGGTGAGGAGCACCTAACTTAGAAGGAAACGTATCTTATATTTTTGGGCTTTTTAGCTCTCTTTTCATGATTTTTCATCTTTTTGGAGATCATACACTTGCATCGGTCGCTCGCTTAGAAGAGTTTTAGGATGGTGCTGACTGCTAGTATAAACTACTTGGGGTTGAGTTTGCGTAGACACTTGAGACTTTGGTACACGTAGGTAGTGAAACCGACTCACATAAACTAGAGATCTAAGGTGTCTGGATGATACTGGTTTTGTTAGAACTGTTGTTTCCTCGGAGTTTCAAAACTTGGTTTGAACTCAGGTGCATTCTCGTGGTGCTTTTGCTTTTGAGGAACGAACTAAAATTTTTTTTTGTTTACGTTGAATAATGTGGGGATTGTTTGCGTAACGTGAAAAATATATAGACGAGCTTTATTTGCTAGAAATAGAAAGTGTAAAAATAGATATTACTAAAATTCAAAGTGCAGTGAAATGGAAATAAAGGAAATAAGGGAAGTTCAGAGTACAGTGGAAATAAGGCTCCGCTCCCACACTATCTCGATCAGTGTCCTCACTGATTCTTGAAGCATGCGAGAGGGAGATACAACTGAAAATGAAAATACAGAATACTGAAATATATTAAACAATGAAGGAAAAAAATGAAAATCTAGTCACGGCCTCTGTCACGTCCGCGCTGGCGTCCTCTGGCTCTAGCAAGGGCTACTCTGTCCTCATAGCTCATGGCTCCGGTGTGGTAGACCGTGTCTCAGAGTCCTTCGACCTGCAGGGTCATATTCGCTAGGCTCTCAGTGATCGTAGCTTGGCCGGTGTGAAGTTGTTGCATTTGAGTGCGGTGCCAAGCTTCGAACTGGTCAACTCGCTGGTTCTGCTGCTGCAGCATCGTGAGTATCTGTGCCTGCTGGTCTAGGGAGCGACGGAGGTCCTCTTCTGTGTAGTCTGGCACGGGATGATGACGGCGGCGGCGGGAGGATGTACCTACGGGAGGAGGAGGCTGCGATGCCTCTGGCTGCTCAGACCTGTCCAACTCAGCTTGGATTTCATCTTCGGAATCGTGAGTGGGATCCTGAGTAGGAACAGCGGCAGCAGGAGGGGCAGTGAGGTCGAACAACCAGTTGGTACGGTCCTCTGGATGGATGCGGGTGCGGGATGGAAGGATGATGCTTCGGACGGTCTTGCCACGCACAACCGGATGGTATTTCCCGTCAGCTCGGGAGCAGATGAGATGAGAGGCTCTGCAGTGGTCGGTGTCAAGGAACGCCGAGGGGATGGAATGGAGGTGCTGGAGGCGGTCGCCAAGGTTCAGCCCAAGTGCAATAGTCGTGACAATCCCGCCAAAGTAGAATGGCTTCGAGCCACGGTTGCAGTTGGCCTGAATGTGAGCCAGCAGAAACGGGGCAGCGTTGACGGGTTCATTGTTGAAGACGCAATAAAGAAAGAAGAGCTCCTTGGAGTTCACTTTGTGGTTGCTGTCTCTGGCGAAGATAGTTTTACTCAACGCTCTGTGAAAGTACCTGATGGTGGGGTTATGGATGTGAGTGGCATGCAGGGAGTCCCAACCATCGGTATTGAGGTCGGTCAACTGATACCACAGCGCGAAGGCTTCGTGCTGGAACTGATCGGTGATGCGGCGATGAGCGTTGTCGCCGCGAGGTAGCTGTAGGATGCTGGCAATCTGATATTGATTCACCTGATAGTTGACGCCAAACATCCGGAAGCAAGCGGCACCTGTGTGCTGGTTAAGTTCGCCGCTGCTGGTGACGTAAGTGAACGAACTCAAGAACTCAAGAGTGAGTTGTTCGTAGGTTGGCTGTGGGTTGGTGCAGAGGTTCCAGATGCCTGCTCTTTGAAGCATCCAGGTTACACCTTCAAGGAGTCCGAGCTCCATAAGCGATGGAAGGTGCGGGTAGTGAGTTGGCTGGAGTGACCTCTGATGAAATGCAATGTAATGTGCTCGTTGTCTTTCGCCTAACTCGCCCTCAGGGAAGGTAATGTTGCTGACATCTGGGGTTTCTGCATTCCTGGCCATTGTTGGAAGATGGAGAGGTTTCTGAGGTTTTGGGGTTTTTCTGCAGAGAGGGAAAAATGACAGAACGGTGGTTCGGAGGTTGAATTTGGAGTTGAAGTTTATAGTTCAATGTGGGGAGGACGAAAATTCGTAGTGGGGTAGGAGTTTGGATGTTTGAAAGTGATAATGGGGGGAGTGGAAGGGAACACGAACCCTGTTTTATCAGATAGCAGTTCTGGACTGCGTGGCGGTCGTCACAAAGGTGTGACGGTCGTCACAGCAGCAAAATCTGCAGAACGCAGAATTTTGCTCTGAGGGCGTACTCGTGGTGATTTTAAAGCTTAGTATTGATACGGTGATGTAATATAACAGCCAACAAACAACAATTAATGCAAAAACAGAATAGTTAAATAAAAAATAGAATTGAAATAACATAAAATTGAAACAAGTGTATGTAGTACATAATGAAAACGAACAATGCGAAAATTCCAAATGATTAAATTAAACTAAACTAGACTAGACTAAACTGAAACTACGGCTAAGGACTAATAACTAATCTTTTCGTGCTTTCAACTCATCGAATTTCTACGAATAGTAGTCGAGTTGGTCGCAGACTAGATCCATGAAGCCTACCAGTTCGCCGTGCATGCTTGCGATATCAGCTTTTACATTAGTCAGAGCTTTATCAACGTCGTCCAATCTGAGTAACACGACATCCATTTTGTCGGTGGTTTCCTCAGGGATAGGCTCAGGATAAGTATTGTAGTGTGGAGGAGTCATAGGGTCTACTTCAGTTTCAGAGGCAGCGTCTTCATAGTACATATAGTCGTGTGCCTCAGAGATGTGGTCACTGTCATACATATAGTTCTGGGGTGTTGACTGTGGTGAAGGAGGTCCCATAGGCTCATCCAATTCGTAGAGCCAGTTATCCTTGTTGTGGATGCTTGTCATCAGATGATCAGGCAGTGTGAATAGCTGTACTGGTTTTTCGTTAATAAGGTACTCATACGGTCCAGGTCCCATAGTCCCTAAGATGCGCCTGTTAAAGCAGAATTGTATGTTCATGGGTCTGATGGTACCAAAACGAGTGTTGGCATTTAAATGGAATCTAAGGCCAAGCTCGTGGGCAATCATTGTTACTAGGCCTCTTATAAGAATAGGTGTCTGAGGTTCCAGCGTGAGGCGTTTGAAAGATCTCATCATGAAAGGCACTGCATTTACTGTCCGTCCCTGAGAAGCACAAAACATGATGAATAACTCCTCCTTAGACACTGTAGTAATATTTTCTTCTTTTCCAAACAAGGTGTGAGCTAGTATCTTATGAAAGTATCTGAAGGCTGGGTTATGAATGTCATCATTGTACATTTTGTCTGGTTCAGGGTGATAGTCGCCTGTGATTCTACCCCAGAAGTGATCGAGTTGCAAATCAATATCGTCATCTTCTGCACTGATGAACACATGCGGTTCGCTAGGGAATCCTAGGAGGTTAGCTAGTGACATCCGGCTATGGGTTTGGTCCATTCCAAACAATTGGAAGGTAATCAACTCTGTGCTGGATCCAAAACCATAGTTGGGTGTGTATCTGAAAGAACTAAGGAATTCGTAGGTAAGATCCTTGTAGGTAGCGAAACGTGTTTTTAGAGCAGTGTTCTCCCAACCCAGTTGATTGAACAGGTATTGAATGCTATCCGTGATCCCTAGTTTATCCATAGTAGCCTTGTCATAATACAGCGTTAAGGCGAATTCTCTTTCGGTCAGTGCTGCAAATCTTGCCTTTTGAGCGAGTCCTCTGAAGTGAACCTTTGTGAAGTCGTACTCGGCCATATTCGCAGGTAATTCGGAGAAAATAGAAGGAATGTTTTGAAGACTTTAAAAATCCTGAAAAGTTTGAAACAGGAAATTGAA
Source organism: Lathyrus sativus (assembly GCA_963859935.3). NCBI lineage: Eukaryota > Viridiplantae > Streptophyta > Magnoliopsida > Fabales > Fabaceae > Lathyrus > Lathyrus sativus. The sequence goes on along the minus strand of OZ012740.1, from coordinate 595,185,102 downwards.
GTCAGGATTTTTAGAAACGAAAAGTGGTAGAAACAAAAGGCAAAAGAGAAAAAATAAAATAAGAATAAAAGTACGAAAATGAACGAAAGTAGAAAGTGGTAGTAATTTTAGAATTTTTATTTGGATTTTTCAAAGTAGAATTTTTAAAGAAAAATGAAATGCAATAACGAGGGAAATTTGGGTTGCCTCCCAGTAAGCGTTGTTTTTAACGTCTAAAGCCTGACGATAGCTTGGTGAGAAGCTATGCGGGTGTCTGAGCTGGAAGCTCGAGCAATGTTATATTGCTGACTTGAGGACTGTTGTCGTTCTTATTGTAATGTTTTAGACGTTGCCCGTTTACGATAAACGGTGCATTTGTCTTATCGGTAATTTCAACAGCTCCACTCTGAAGTACTTTAGTCACTTCATAGGGTCCAGACCAACTAGATTTTAGTTTTCCTGGGAAGAGTTTTAATCGTGAATTAAAGAGCAATACAATGTCTCCCACACTAAATTGTTTCCTGATTGAACGTTTATCATGCCACTTTTTAGTTCGTTCTTTGTAGATACGGGCATTTTCGTAAGTGTCTAATCGAAGTTCTTCCAACTCGTGTAAGTTCAAGATTCGCTTTTCTCCTGCCTCGGTGTAGTTGAAGTTGAGTGTTTTAATGGCCCAAAAGGCCTTATGCTCTAACTCTACAGGGAGATGGCAGGATTTACCGTAAACTAATTTATAGGGGGTAGTACCTATTGGTGTCTTAAATGCGGTCCTATAAGTCCATAAAGCTTCTTGTAGCTTCGATGACCAATCTTTTCTCGAGGTAGCGACAGTCTTTTCCAAGATCTGTTTTATTTCTCTGTTCGAGACCTCTACTTGTCCGCTAGTTGGCGGATGATAGGGTGTAGCTACTCGGTGTCGGACTCCATATCTAGAGAGAAGTTTATCGAATATTCGTGATATGAAGTGAGATTCGCCGTCACTAATGACGAGTCTGGGTACACCGAATCTAGGAAAGATTGTGTTCTTGAAGAGTTTGATTACTACTCGTGCATTGTTTGTTGGAGCAGCTATGGCTTCTATCCATTTAGACACGTAATCGACAGCGACGAGTATGTAGTTATTTCCAAAAGAAGGAGGGAAAGGTCCCATGAAATCTATTCCCCAGACGTCGAAGATTTCTACCTCTAAGATTCCTTTCTGAGGCATTTCATCGCATCGTGAGATGTTGCCAGTTCGTTGGCATCTATCGCACTTTTGCACAGCGATGTGAACGTCTTTCCAGAGATTAGGCCAGAATAGGCCGGCTTGGAGAATCTTAGCGCACGTCTTGGACGTACTAGCATGACCACCATATGGTGCTGAGTGGCATTGGGAAATAATATTTTCTATTTCTTCCTCTGGGACACAGCGACGATATATGTTGTCGGCCCCTCTCTTGAAGAGTAGAGGTTCGTCCCAATAATAGTGTTTCAGATCATGGAAGAATTTCTTGTTTTGCTGATAAGTAAGATCCGGTGGAAGTACGCCCGCAGCGAGGTAATTAACGATGTCAGCATACCAAGGTAATGTGACTTGGGCATAGACGGCTTCTACGGCTTTTTCGAATTCTGGATCTTCCGAGATTGAGTTGGATATGTCACTTTCTAATTTGGCTATCAGACGTTCGTACGGGAAATCGTCATTTATCGGTACGGGTTCATGTCTGATGCCTTCTATTCGGGATAAGTGATCTGCAACAACGTTCTCGGTTCCTTTCTTATCTTTGATTTCTAAGTCAAACTCTTGTAATAACAGGATCCATCTCAATAGTCTTGGTTTGACATCCTTTTTGCTTATTAGGTACCTTATGGCAGCGTGGTCTGTGTATATTATAATTTTTGCTCCTACTAAGTAAGAACGGAATTTGTCAAGCGCAAATATAACTGCTAGAAGTTCCTTTTCTGTGGTAGCATAGTTCATTTGGGCAGGATCTAAGGTTCTACTGGCATAGTAGATGGCATGGAGTTTCTTGTCCTTCCTTTGTCCTAGAACTGCGCCTACAGCGTAATCACTCGCGTCGCACATGATTTCAAACGGTAGTCTCCAATCGGGTGGTTGCATGATTGGTGCGGTGATAAGGGCTGATTTCAATGTTTCGAATGCTTTTAAACAGTCGTCGTCGAAGACGAACTCAACATCTTTCATCAGCAGGCCGGTCAGAGGTTTTGTGATTTTCGAGAAATCTTTTATAAATCTTCTGTAGAAACCGGCATGTCCTAGAAAACTCCGTATTTCTCGTACGGATTTTGGAGGTTGGAGATCTTTTATAATCTCTATTTTAGCTTTGTCTACCTCAATCCCTCTATCTGATATGACATGTCCTAGAACTATTCCTTGTCGGACCATAAAATGGCATTTCTCCCAATTTAGGACGAGGTTTACTTTTACGCAAAGTTCTAGTACCATTTCTAAGTTTTGTAAGCATCCTTCGAAACTTTGTCCACATACCGAGAAATCGTCCATAAACACTTCCATAATGTCGTCTATGAAATCTGCGAAGATTGCCATCATGCATCTTTGGAAGGTTGTTGGAGCGTTACAGAGTCCGAACGGCATTCGGCGGTAAGCAAAAGTACCGTAAGGACAGGCGAATGTAGTCTTTTCTTGGTCATCAGGATGGATGGGAATTTGGAAGAAGCCTGAGTAACCATCTAGATAGCAGAAATATGAATGTTTGGCTAGTCTTTCTAACATTTGGTCTATGAAGGGTAACGGGAAGTGATCTTTGCGCGTAGCCTTGTTAAGCTTCCTATAATCAATACACATCCTGCTTCCAGTCACGACTCTTTTTGTTATTGATTCGCCTTTTTCGTTTTTAACTACTGTTACTCCTCCTTTCTTTGGTACGACATGAACTGGGCTAACCCATTCACTATCGGAGATCGGATAGATGATTCCTGCATCTAGCAATTTCTTTACTTCATCTCTGACTACAGTGCTCAGGATGGGGTTCAGTCTTCTCTGATGCTCTCGAGAGGTTTTAGAGTCTTCCTCTATTGTAATTCGATGCATACAGATCGAAGGGCTTATACCTTTTAAATCGCTTATGTTATAGCCTAACGCGGTGGGGTACTTCTTTAGGACTTCTAATAACTTTTCGGTTTCTGGTTGTCCTAAGTCGGCGTTGGCTATCACTAGTCTTTTTAGTTCATCGTCTAGAAATTCATATCTAAGGTTTTTGGGTAGTGTTTTAAGTTCTAAAGATGGGTTCTTCGGACCTGGCATATGGTTTGGGGTCAGTGCTAAGCTTTCGCTTAGGCTGTCGTCTTTATACGGTTTACGCCAATTGTCGTCTTCAGAAATGTCGGGTATTTGAATCTTTATTATTTCTGAATACGTGGTCTCTTCATTTTCAAGTTCTCTTATGCATTCGTCGATTTCATCTACTAAATAGTAGGTATTGTCTATTGCTAGTGCTTGTAGGAACTTGGTGAGAATGAACTCTATCTTTTCTTCTCCTACTTCGAATGTTAGCCTTCCTTTCTTCACGTCTATAATGGCTCCGGCTGTAGCTAGGAATGGTCTTCCTAGGATAATTGGGGTTACAGTGTCCTCCTTGATGTCCATGATTATGAAGTCGGTTGGAATTTAGAATTGTCCTATGCGTACTGGAACGTTTTCCAGTATTCCGACGGGGTATTTTACTGATCTGTCAGCTAATTGTACGGACATTTTGGTTGGCCTGAGGTCTCCCATATTCAGCTTTTTGCATATAGATAAGGGCATAACACTGATACTGGCTCCTAAATCGCATAGAGCTTTGTCTATTACGAACTTTCCTATGACGCAGGGTATGGAGAAACTACCTGGGTCTTTTAATTTAGGAGGCATGCGGTTCTGAATAATAGCGCTACACTCTGTAGTAAGTGTAACTGTTTCGTTATCCTCGATCTTTCTCTTATTCGACAGGATCTCTTTGAGAAATTTAGCGTATGACGGCATTTGAGTTATCGCTTCTGTAAAAGGAATAGTAATATTCAGCTGTTTAAGGAGCTCTACAAATTTCTTAAACTGTCCTGAAGTTTTAGAGTTTATTAGTCTTTGCGGATAAGGGATAGGTGGTTTATATGGCGCTGGAGGTGCTTGAGTTTTTTCACTTGCGGTATCCTCCTTCTCGTTGTCCTCCTTCTTCTCTAACTCAGATTCCTTTTCTGCTTGTTCAGTTGGTTTTTGTTGCATGGCTGAGTTTTCGGTCCTGAGATCGATCGGTTCGTCCAATTCTTTTCCACTTCTTAGTATCACAGCATTTGCTTGGCCTTTGGGATTCTGTTCGGGTTGTCCAGGAAATGTGCTAGCAGGTGCGGCAGCAGATGCTTGTTGTTGAGCCACTTGTGATATCTGAGTTTCTAACATTTTGTTGTGGGTGGCTAAAGCGTCTACTTTTCCTGTCAACTGTTTAATTTGCTCACTAGTGTGTATGTTTCAGCTCAAAATCATTTCGGGTAATAGCTGGGGCAGCAATGCTACTTCTAGGCTCCATCTGAGATGGTGTAGCGTATGCGTTCAGCGGTTTGTTTGGAGGTCCTTCAGCCATCTCTGGTTCTTCTTCTTCTGATTTGGGAATGGGAGTGAGAGGTTCGGGAGTGTTATGTTTGAGTTGTTTGAGTTGGTACTCAATGATTCTACTTCTTAGGTGTAAGAAGCGTTCTAGTTCTGCGACTGAAGGTTTTACGATATCGCTTTGCGGGCGATTTCTTGGCATACAATCGACAGAACTAGTAAAGGAAAAATGAAAATTGTTAACCTAGTCTATACGGCGTAACAGAAGGTTACACTATTGACTAAACGGGTCCCCGGCAACGGTGCCAAAAACTTGATCGCGACTTTCTATGTCTAATACAACTAACTGCAAGTGCACAGTCTATCGCGTAGTAATAATAGATATCGATCCCACAGGGACTCGTAATCAAACTAGTGTTCTCGGGAGTTACTATGTTTAGCTAGGTAGAGTATGTTTAAGGAAATAAGATTGTCACTAAAAAGGGAACTAAGATTACTATTTAGATTATAATTAATTGAATCGATACGTAGTAATTGTGTTCTTCAGGGATTTGATAAATTACTGGTGTATGAAATAGTTTTCACAGTTTATTTAAGCAGAAAATGGAGATTTGAAGACTCTCGTCTCACGATGGTTATTGACGCTAATCATAATCCTAAGGGCCAAACGTACACTTTCGTATCTCGTTCGGGGTTAAAATTATTTTTTGGAAATCTCTAAGTTCTAATTCGTTTTAAAGTGTTTTCGCTGTTATTAAAACAAATGCCTAGTGTTTACTATCTGACCTTACCGCAGCTTTCGCTTGTTGGTTCGTATCTTAATTAATTTCCCACTTTCGTGGCAAAACTACTTTTAAATAAGTTCTCGCTTTCGCGACGAAGTTTATTCAGTGAATCAATTTTAAACACTCAGACCATAGATTACTTTTGTGAAAAGAAAGTTTTCAAACCAGTGGTTATCAAATCCCATTCGAATTATTACTACATATCGATTACCCAAGTTTAGCTAGACATGGAATTGGGAAAAACAAAACATAAATAAGAATAATAAATGATAAATTGCATTATAATAAAACAGAAGTCGATCAAAATGAAAACCTGTAAATATGCCAATTGGCCTTTGGGCAGATCCTCCACAGATGTTGGCAGGATTCTGGTCTTTAGTGCCAATTTGATCGTACAGTACAATAGCAATTACAAAAGAGCGGAAATGGGAATAAGGAAATGTAAAGGGAAATGAATACAAATAAAAACTGGAAAGTAAGTTGCTCTGGAAATTAAATTCGGCAGCACTTCGTGGTATGAATGTCGCACCCTTTCTGAAGTCCTCTGCTTCCCTTTTTATAGAAGTGGAATCCCAACGGTTATCTCTGATGATGATGGACCTTGAGGCAGATAATTTAGGGAGTAATGGTCCACTTTATGGGAATTGGAACTGCTCTTTTGACGTGTAATCTGAGTGGGGCGTTTTTGCCTGCATGACGGTCGTCACAAGGTGTGACGGTCGTCATGAAGCTGTGACGGTCGTCACATCAGCAAAAACTGATTGCTGCGCTTTTCATTGTATTTTCACTCCTTTTTTGTCCATATTTCATCTGAGATTGGTTCTTTTCTTCATGTTGCCTTGTTTAGACGTGATCGTTGAATACCTGCAAAACATCAGACAAATACACGGAAGTAACCCGAAATCGGATCGAAAACGGTTAGACTTTAGTTGAATTATGCATGAAAATATCTATATGATTTCGTGTTATCACACGGGCATATCACTAGCCCTAATGTCTCTTTACACTCTCAAAGAAGGTAACATCATGATAACCTAATATTCCTCCCTCAAATACATCTTAACTTGACCATCAGACATGAATCTCAAATCCATGCTCTTCTCGGGTTTGGGAAACATCAAAGTCTCAAAAACACATGCCCTCTTGCAATCATCGGCATGCTGAACCAACCCTCCACACTTGAAACATCTCAGTGAATTAGAAGTTTCTCCCCACTTGTTTCAATCCTTCTCCTACTAGAAAGCGATTATAAAAAATGAGCACCGACAATGTTCACACACATGTCGTATGCCAAGGAACAGATAAAATCACAAAACCTGGTCGGATGGACCCACCTTCTCTGATACCAACTACGTTACACCCTAACTTCCTCGACTATTTACTCAAACAAACTTACATGAATACTTTAATCCAAAAAGGTGTTACACATTCTTATTAATCATTTTCCTCATCAAAAAATTTATTAGGCATCAAAATAAACTTCAAAATCTTAAATAATCAGTTATTTGTATCAACATCGAAAACTCAATGATAATAACTCAAACATCTCGAAAAACATAAAATGTAACAAAATTAACTCTTCCCTAGTGTTACATATCAGATGACTCCTAAACTAATTAACAAGAAAATAGAAAAATAAATGAATAAAATCCTCAATGCTATCTTCCAACTCACAGGAGCTATCGCTTCTCCTAAGTATATGTACCACGGTGTACAAAACAAATAAAAGAGGGGTGATAATTCATTCATATAAGTTAATGACACATAAACATTGAAGATAGTAAAACCAACATGAATATTCACACATAATTTTCATCTTCAACACATTATACACAATCTAATAACACTCACACACAATAGATATTTACATATACAAAAATGAATGCAATGTACTCGTCACCTCTACTTCAACATGAATGTGGTACCAAAGTTTTTGGAAGTAAGAGGTATGTTGATGAAATATCAACTCGTCACTGGACCGAAGTCCTACTCGTCACTAGACCGAAGTCTTACTCATCATTAGACCAAAGTCCTACTCGTCACTAGACCCCCCATAAATATGAGAACCCCTCTCACTTTTCTTCAATCAGTACCCTATGTCATACCCCAAATTTGTCCTACCCTGTATATAGCTTTCATTTTGTATGCTCGGTCCCTAGCCATGACTCAGGAAAAATACAAAAAATGTCGCTTTGACTTTTTATTTTATTTTATTTTATTTTTGCCCAAGTTCAGGTTCATTTGAGGCCATCAGGATAATAAGGTGAGGTATTGGGGGGAGTTTATGTGACTTTGACCTGGGTCGTTGGTCAGAGAGGATTTGGTCTCTCGATTGAGACCAGGAAATGCTTTATTCAATTGGCGAGGTTTAGAACTTTCAGTCAAGGTTTTATGCTAATTCAGGGCATCGGGGTGGTCTAAGTTACCAGAATATGGCGTATTGTTAGGTGTCAAAGTGTATAACCATTTGGATCCAGTTGTTTCTATAGACAAAGTTTTGTGCAAAGTAAAATCTGGAAAGTCTTAGTCAATGCCTTTTGTTTGATGTCTCAAGTCCAAAGTTTTTTGTGTAAAAAAATTATTATAAAAAATACATTGGATCAAAGATTTAGAACACATTCTCATTGGTTGTTCTCGCGAGAAGCCCATTCAAAGACTATTGTGGAGAAGGTTAAAACATAGTCGAAAGCCCATTTCATTTCAAAAGTTCAATAAAATGTGAACATATCCAAATAAATTACAAGCCAATGTTTTTTTCTCAAACTACAAGCGGAGCCCATATTACAATTTACAAAAGAGCATAGGAAATGAGCAGAGGAGAAATGGCAGCTTTCATAAGTGGGAGAATGGTTTTCGCAAGATGAGGTTTACGCTCCAATAAATATCGCACCTAAGACACCAACCACCTTCATACATGTACCTGCATAAAAAGGGAAGCTAACGGAATTCTGCAGCACAACAAACCGTTATGCCCTTTTAACCTGCACATAGGCTTGCAATGAACCATTACGCGTACTAGCTCATAAACCTCAATACAGTAGCAGCAACATCATAAGAGTCTACCAATAGTTTTCTTGCATCTAATATTAGCTTTGGTTTAAGAGTCTTTGCATAGGCTATATAACTCTTGAGTTATGTTGTAGTGAACGTTGGAGCAAGAATATCTTCGCACTTTTGATAAGTCTGCATAATGAAAGAAGTTATATGGTGATATGTATTATCGTCCAGGTCATAAGTCATAATGTATACAAGAGCAAACCATTGAAAGTATTGCCAATGAAAGAGCCACATTGTACTTCAACGGCTCAGACTTATCGTACCGGCATCCAGCAAGCATCAAAACACCAGGCTCAATAACCATCACCACAACATCCTTAAACACCTGCACATGAAAGCGACAGACATGAACATTACACCAAATAAACCAAGACAATACCTGCTACTCAAAATGATCAACACACATCTTGCTTCATAGTACAAACGCGAAATTTTGCGTAGTCACCACATAAAACAGTGAGCAGCAGTTGGCCTCCAAAAGATACACAGCCAATTCACATACCGGCTCGCTTAATTTGACGTACCAACCCGCAAAACTTGCATATAGTACCAACAGGTTGCAATAAGATGAGAATGAATGTCACACACATCCTTGGCTACCAAATCGCAAATCTGCAGCATAGCATCACAAACCATGAGTAACAAAAACACCTGCAAAACAAGACTTTCAGTTAGCAAATTGAAAACAAATTTCAGACCAAAACCGCAGACCCCCACACTTTGAAAAATCCATAACAGACAAAAGAAAAATGTTACACAAACCGCAACTTGTAGAAGGCAATTCAAAGCATTGAGATTGAGTCTAGACATACGACAATACCTTTGCCAAATCGCCAGCACAGCTTGTCCTGCAATAGCAGAAAAAGCTCAACAGCAATTCATACCAGTTGCCTTTGCCTTCTGTACACCATACAACCCAGAAGAGATACCGTGGGTCGGGACTGATAAGGGCGCCATTATTGAGTTTACGAGATTGTCGCTCGCTGGAAGCCTTATGCCAAGTCCATTGTTCCAGCTTCCATTAAGGATGATCCCATATGATGTTGACATGAGTGAATACAAGCCTCAAGTTAATATCGTGTTGTTTTAACCTTCTGGCTAAGTGAATTCGCATGCTTCATAACGATGCTCGGCATGCTGGCTTGGAATTTAATAATGTCTTTGCTCACTTGACCTTTGAACCTGTGAGCAAATATGACAGGAAATCAAAGTTTTGTTTCTAACAGAGGTTTAAAATAAAACCAACACATGACCTTATTTCAAAATAACAGACAGTAAAAAATAAAATGACTAGCAGTAAAAATCAGGGATTATGTGGTGTTTTGGTAAAATTTCTTTATCTCACTACAGACAAAAGAGGAGATTGAGTAAATTGTACTACTTTACCTCAATCCTCTGCATACTCTCTCCATATATAATTGTGTGAGAAGTGACAGCAGAGGGGAGAGAGGACCTAGCCGACCCTAGCACACAACCCAGCCTCCAAACCCTAGACCAACAATCCCTAACCTTAACGCAACCACCTTCTTTCTCCATCCAAACATCAAACTCCACCATGAACACTCATCTGAAACTCATTAACATCTCAACCAGACAACACAGACCCTAGCTTCCATTCTCTTTCTCCCAACTCCTCTCTTCATCTTCTTCGAAAACCCTCAACCTCTTCTCCCATTTGAATCCGAAAACCTTCCATTAACAAAAGCTCCATATATCTCTACCCCAAAACTTCAAAACCCCAACTCATCCTTCACCTACAGCAGAACTTTACCTCCAAGATAAAACCTTCTCTTCTCCTTTAATCTTACCCCTCAACTTCAATCGATACACATAAAATCCAGCAATCTCTCTAATCCTCTTCAACTCAATCTTCAACCCGTTTTGAACCCACTTGCCATCTTCCTCCAGAACCCCAAGAATACAGCGCCCCTTTCTTCTTCTTTCCCAAACTTCAACATATTACAGAATCTTCTCCAAACCTTCAATATTAAACCATCTCCTTCCTCTATCTCGCAGCTTGAAATCCATTTCTCCCCAACTTTCATCAATAAACCACAATGAAAATCACAAGATAACACCAACCCTTTTTCTTAAATCTAAACCAGAAAGAGAAGAAGGATTGAATCCAAACCTAGAAAGTAGAAATCCCAAGAAAACCAGGACAAAACGAGAAGGGGATTTCACTCGTGAGAAGGTTGAACTCGCAATCCATGTTGCCTTCCTTCGATTTACCCTTTCGTTGGGTTGACGCATTAACATTTTGAAAGGATGGATAGTTGGATCAATATGTGATTTTGTTTCTTTTGGTTCTTAGTTTTTTGGTCAGAGCAGAGTTTAGAGAAAGAGATGACTGTTGGCAATCGCAGTTTGTATCTGTTAAGAACACTCTTTTTCTCTTTGTGAGGGCGGGCTTGGAGGCCCATTTTAGTTTTTTCGTTTGCCTTAAGCCGCTCGTGTTGGACGAGATGATGGGCTTACGAGCCCAGATGAATCTCACGATGTTCTCCCAACATGGGCACCCTTCTTTTCAGCATACACCTCTTCTTTTTTCATTAAACTTTTGAGTTTAATTCCCTTGTTTAAAAAATAATAAGTACTAAGTTTTACTTTAATTATTTTATTGTTTATTTTGCTAAGTATGTTACTAATTATTTTATTAATGACAATTTGTTGTCCTAAATCATTTTATACTTCCGTATTCTTCACTTTAATTTCATCTTGGGTCTTGTTTTCATATTATCGTGTTTACGGTCGATGACGAGACCTCCGTAAACCGTTATTAAGTCAAGCTATTGATAAATGACGTTGGATCTGAGACCACTTCTTTTCAACACTTTCCATCCATTTTCAAATCTCATCTCCTTAAGATCATTTCTTTGTATTGAATTAAAAAGAGAGGATTGGGTGTAGACCTCTTCTTCTTCGAGCGTTGGGATGCCCACTGTAGTGAGGGTGGTTTCGACGCTCGTCTTTCAATACGAAGACGTTTCCATACCATCTCTCCTAAGACCTCGGTTTCGTACCAAGTACACTTTCAATGATAAATTGATTTCTTTTTGTATCGAATTAAAGAGAGAGGATTGGGTGTAGACCTCTTCTTCTCCGAGTGTTGGGATGCCCACTGTAGTGAGGGTGGTCTCGATACTCGTCTTTCAATACGAAGACGCGACTTTTTCCACCATCTCCTTTCACAATTTCCTCCCGCAACCCTTGTCACCTAAAAACCTCGGTCTCGCGCCGAGTGCATTTTCAAATTTATTTTAACAAAAACTTGAATGGTCGTGGAGAGGTTAGGCGTAGTCCTTCTCCTATCCCGAGTGCTGACGTTTACCGTAGGGTTCTCTGTCGCAAAGCACTTACCATTCAAAACCAAAAAACATCTTTAATAAGAGAACGAAGTTCTCTTTGCATTGAATTAAAGAGAGAGGATTAAGTGTAGTCTTCTTCCTCTCCGAGTGTTGGGATGCTCACTGTAGTGGGGGTGGTCTTAATACTCGTCTTTCAATACGAAGACACTATGTTTGCCACACCATTTTCATAACAAAAACCTTGGGATAAATAATTGGATACTTCCTGTAGGGGTTACTATCCGAGGACTTATCTCGCCCCTAAAAAAATTACCTCATAAATCAAATGGGACATCTTGCCTCGCGTGGCGAAAACCTAATCTTTCAAAAAGGATATGTTACGTCCGTTCTACCGCAAACAGGTAACGCATAAGTCTCCTCACATGCGAGCAGCAAAACACCTAAACTGCTAGAATGCGCACGATAGCATCATCCACAAAACATCAACAAACCGTAGGCCGAACTACGGCTGCTCTGATTCTTTACTTCTTTTAAGTAAAGATATGTAGGCACAAGGGCCACAATCCTTGCCGAGCATATCCCCCCCATATTCGTAGCCCCGAACTACGTCGACTCTGACTTTCTCATATCAGTTGAGAATACGTAGGCCTAGGACCGCGAAGTCCTACCGAGTTTGTTCTCTCTCCTTTCTTCCTCCTAACCTCTCATTTTCCCTGTTTCTAACCCTTCTTTTACCTTGTAGAACACTTCTTATAGCATAATGTTTAAGCAATTAAATTCACACATCGACAAACAAAAGGTTCCCATCGAGTATGATGGATGCGAGGGGTGCTAATACCTTCCCCTCGCATAACCGGCTTCCGAACCCGTTCTTGGTTGCGAGACCATCTTATCCATTTCTTTCTTAAGGTTTTCTCGATATTTTCCTTCCCCCTCATGGGATAAATAAAGTTCAGTGGCGACTCTTCTGTCTATCTTTTTCGCTTCCCCGTCGTTGCACGATGCATTTTTCGAGTAGCGACAGCTGGCGACTCTGCTGGGGATTCCCTAGCGAGCCAAGCCTATTTTGTTTGTCGTATTCGTGTTTTATTTGTTTTATTTATTTATGCTTTATTCTCTAACTGTTGGGTTTATTTGGATGGTTTGTAAGGATAAAAGCTTTCTACCCGAACTTTTGAGTATACACTAAGATTAGGAGGTGGTTTCTTTCTGATTTGCGAGACTTAGGACCCGTTGAGTTGGATTGAATTCCACCGCTCAGATGAGACCCTTTTGGGATGACTATGTCTTACGTGTAGTCGTAATGGCGTTCTCATTTCCAACTTGGTAGTCCGTGACTCTGAGGACCTTTGTAGAAGCTTATTCCAAAGGTTACTAAGACATAACTCTGTGTTCATCCTTTGAAATGATTACCGTCTTACGAGTAGTCGTTATGATGGAAAAATTTTGAGGGTTAGTGCATGGGACTTTGTTTAAAAACCTTTGGGATACCCTCTTATAAACCAATAGATAACCCACCCGAGGAGAGAGATGTTTTTTGTGTTGTTTTGCAGGACCTATGACTTTGATCTCGCTATCGTTCTTTTATCATGTGCTCATTACATTACACGTGCATAAGCATCTTTGCATCATTTCTCGCATTCCTTACAGCCCGATCTTACACGCCGCTTACCCTTTCAGAAAGAGTAAAGCAAGCTGACTTCACGACATCGGTACAACACAAGGAATAATCAGAAAAGAGTCATGGATCAGATAGAGCAAGACCAAGCTACTATGAGGAGCGAGATGCTAGGCATGAAGACGCAGATGAATCAACTCATGGAGGTGATTCAGAACATGGCCAGGAGTCAAGAAGAAATGAGGCAAGTAGCAGAGAGGAGTGCTAATCAGACTTCGGCTGGTGCAATTCCCAACGCAAGTGGTGCAATTCCAATTCCTGCCGAGGCCACCCCAACCCCTGTTGGGGCAATTCCTACTTCTGCAGGTGCCATACCTGTCAATATCGTCCATCCACCAGTCGGTACAACTCATCCTCATGGTACTACGATCCCAACACAAGTCCAGTATGATGATCATGAAGGTTTCTATGAAAATTCAGGTGAAGCATATGGACCACAGACCGCTGAAGTAGAGAAAAAGTTTAATGCTTTACAAGAGATGGTGAAGGCATTGCAAGGACCCGATGTTTTGGGACTAGATGCTGCTGAAATATGTCTTGTACCCGGAGTTAAGATACCTCCGAAGTTTGTAATCCCAACCTTCGAGAAATACAAGGGTAACAGTTGTCCTAGGACCCATATAAGGTCTTACTGCAGAAAGATGGCCGCATATTCCGATGATGAGAAGCTGTTAATTAATTTTTTTCAAGATAGTTTGACAGATGCTTCTCTAGAATGGTACATGCATCTTGAACGGTCCAATGTGAAAAGCTGGAAGGAGTTAGCAGACGCTTTCGTGAAACATTATCAGTACAATACTGACATGGCTCCAAATCGGATGCAACTCCAGAGTTTGACCCAGAAACCGAATGAGTCTTTTAAAGACTTTGCTCAGAGGTGGAGGGGAGTGGCTGCAAGAGTACAACCCCCGTTGATAGAGAAAGAGCTAACAGACCTCTTCATGGGCACGCTGCAAGGACCGATCCTTGAGTGTCTAGCGTCTACAACCTCTATAGTGTTTTCTGAACTTGTCACGGCTGGAGAAAGATTAGAAAGTTTTATGAAGATAGGAAAGATTCAGAATGCTGGCGAATCTTCAAATGGGATCAAGAAGCCCTATCAGGGTTTCGTTAAGAAGAAAGAAGGTGAAACTAGTGTTGTGTTCACAGATATAGAAAGAACCCATCAGGGTTATCACCATGTTGCTGCCGTCGCTCCACAACAGTCGTTGTCCATTCCAGCAAATCAACCCGCGTTTCAACCAAACAAGCAACAACAATCCTATCAACCAAGACAAAATCAGTACCAGGGTCTACAAAGATCGAAGAAACTAGAAAGAAGATTCGATCCAATTCCGTCAACTTATGCCAGGTTACTACCATTCTTGTTGAAAGGAGGCCTTGTTCAGCTTAGGGAAATGAGGGATCCTCCGGAGGTTCTTCCTTTTGGATTTGATGTCAATGCCAAATGTGAATTCCATTCTGGCTCCCCAGGCCATGACATTGAAAATTGCAAGACTCTGAAGCACATTGTACAAGATCTCCTCGATTCAAAGGCGATAAACTTTACCCGAAACACCCCCAAACATCAAAACTAATCCAATGTCAACTCATCACTCAACAAATATGATTGAAGAATCCTATGGTCATCTCCAAAAGCCAGTGGTCCAGACCGGCAGACATCTTCAACATTAGCAGTCCTTAGGCGCTTTTATCATTTGCATTTGTAGTTTATTTTCTGTCAATTGCTACTTGTTGTTTAAACATTGTTGTTTTGAATGGTAACATTAATGAAATAATTATGCATTTTCCGAATTGGTCACGTCGTATTCACTCATTCTTCCCACTTATCACAGACACATATATTTTTATCCACTCCACTTTTTCACTGTTGTTTAGCAATATTGGAAGGAGGATGACGAAAACGAAATACCCATAATTGCAAATCGTATGCTTTCGGATAAAACCTTGACGATGATGTACAGGCGTTGTTTCAAATCCCTTAAACACTATAGATATAAGGAGTTAATCCCTAGTCAACCACTTCAAGCATAGGAGTAGGAGTTTCCTTCAGATATTCAAACCCTTAACACTCAACCTGGGGCAGGGTAGTTATTGAGTTAATCCAATCCCACACTCAAAAGCAAAATCCAGAAGAAGGTTGTTCATCAAAGACCCGTGACATGGCAGTCACAATTTTCCAACAAAATTCAAAAAAAATCAAAAGCCTGCTAAGTCAAGCACCTCAAAGGGGACTTAGGCAAAAATTAAGGCAATCCCGATGGATATGACAAGCAAAATCAGTCCACGCAAAAGTTAGGGATCAATAAAAAAAAAATCAAAAGAGGTCTTCAAACCCTCAACAAAAATAAAATAAGATTCAGTGGCCATCCAAATCAAAGGGTCACTGACATCCATCAAAATAAGGTGACTGCCATTTCGAGCAATTTTTGAACTATCAAGCTTACACCGTCAAGCACGTGCAGAATTAGCTAAATGTAGGTATGGAGATCATCAAGAAGAAGGGGTGGGTACAAATCAAGTTTGAGCCTAATATCCTTTGTTTCATAACCACGAACCAGACCACGTTACAACCCTCGAAAGACCTAATTGAGGCGAGGTTTATTCTGAAAGCATATTATCGCAAGGTTGCGTAACCTGACTCCTAACAATTTTGCTAATCATCAACATTGGTGTCGATATCCTTGCTATATCTTTCACACCAATCAAATTAGCACAACTTTTGGATTAACGGTCCATTCGTCTCACAATCACGACACGTAATAAAAGACAATTATTTCAAAAACTTGCATGAACTTTGCATTGAGATTACCATTCGTGAACAAAAATTTTGTTTACAAGTTAGTAGTTGGCATTAAAGAAATTCCAACACAAAGCAATCAAGCATGACTGGATTATTCAGCGGTCTGGACCAGAACCAAGTATACCATATAACCTTATGGACCTGGGGCATTGACATCCGAGAGCATGAAATCAGTCAGTCTGAGGCAAATCCCCAAGCATCGGCTGACCATGGGGCAAATCATTCAAGAAGTGGTTGATCGGAAGTAAATCATCTCGAGAATACTGATCAAGGGCAGGCCACCCAGAGTTTCTTTGACTTGAAGATAGATCCCTCCAATGTTCAATCGAGATAAGTTAAGTCGCTTCCACGCTCTTTCAGGGGAAAGCTACTCCAAGAGTACATTGAAGCCAACTACCACAAGAATCGGCCAATCAATGATGAATCCATTTGTGGTACAAACTCTGGGGCAGACCATCTCGAGTTCGTCTCATGGCAAGCTGCTCAAGCAAGTTCATTCTCGTCAACAACTGTTAAGTTTAAAACGATGTCAGGAAGTCAGGCTTGTCCTCCACTTTCCCACATAACCCAGAGTCCAATCTGCATTGGCAACTACCAAAAGTCCGCCACGTCGGCACCTGCATTCCCAATTACCCGTCTGCATCATATGCATCATACGCATCGCATTCGATTTCATAAGCATCTTGTACCATATGCATACCCAGAATCATATCATACTCCCCCAGCTCTTGCATCTCCGCGTGTTAGCATTTGCATTTGCATTTCCACTTGTTATGGAATATCATTATCATCAAGCATTCGCATATGCGAGCTCAGATCCAGGATCAATCACGAAGATTTCCAAGATCATCAGCCCAGACAGGGGCACCTCTTGCAAGACCGTGGGTTTCTCTTACTAGAGTCAGAAGATATCAAGACAAGATTGAGCCCAATCAGGGGCATTCTTCCACAAGACCGTGGGTGTTCCCCACGAAGTTTTGCAACTTTTTAAGCTTCAAGGCAATCAGCAGCCCAGTCAGGGGCATTATCTGCAAAGGCCATGGGTCCTCCCATGGAATTCAAGATTATCAAAGCAAAAATTCAGCCCAGCCAAGGGCGTCTTTTCAAGACCATGGGTGTATACATGACGTATTTAAACCCCGTGGTTAATCAGATCTTCAAAATCAACATTCAGCCCCGTCAGGGGAATCTTCGGTAAAGCCTAGTTGTTCCCTAGTGATTGTATCCAGCTTTCATCAGTGATAAGTGGCAATCTCTTGGGAGAAGCTTATCCATCTTCAGCGATAAGTGGCAATCTCTTCAGAGAAGCTTATCTTTCTTCAGTGATAAGTGGCAATCTCTTGGGAGAAGCTTATCCATCTTCAGCGATAAGTGGCAATCACTTCAGAGAAGCTTATCTTTCTTCAGTGATAAGTGGCAATCTCTTCGGAGAAGCTTATCCATCTTCAGCGATAAGTGGCAATCTCTTCAGAGAAGCTTATCTTTCTTCAGTGATAAGTGGCAATCTCTTGGGAGAAGCTTATCCATCTTCAGCGATAAGTGGCAATCTCTTCAGAGAAGCTTATCTTTCTTCAGTGATAAGTGGCAATCTCTTCAGAGAAGCTTATCCCCCTACATCCTTTTGGTGTTAGGGTTGATTTTCTTCCGCTCCATCATCCTTTTGGTGATGGGTCTAGCATCCTTTTGGTGTTATGACTAGCGTTCTCGCTCCATCATCCTTTTGGTGATGGGTCTAGCATCCTTTTGGTGTTATGACTAGCGTTCTCGCTCCATCATCCTTTCGGTGATGGGTCTAGCATCCTTTTGGTGTTATGACTAGCGTTCTCGCTCCATCATCCTTTCGGTGATGGGTCTGGCATCCTTTTGGTGTCATGACTAGCGTTTTCCATTATCCTTTTGGTAATAGACTCCTTACATCCTTTTGGTGTTAGGGTTGATTTTCTTCCGCTCCATCATCCTTTCGGTGATGGGTCTGGCATCCTTTTGGTGTCATGACTAGAGTTTTCCATTATCCTGTTGGTAATGGACTCCTTACATCCTTTTGGTGTTAGGGTTGATTGTCTTTCGCTCCATCATCCTTTTGGTGATGGGTCTGGCATCCTTTTGGTGTCATGACTAGCGTATTTTCCATTATCCTTTTGGTAATGGACTCCTTACATCCTTTTGGTGTTAGGGTTGTTTGTGTTTCGCTCCATCATCCTTTTGGTGGTGGGTCTGGCATTTCGTCGATGTCAGATTGCACAATATTTTGTTTGTGTTTCGCTCCGTCATCCTTTTGGTGGTGGGTCTGACATTTCGTCGATGTTAGATTGCGCGATATTTTGTTTGTGTTTCGCTCTGTCATCCTTTTGGTGGGGGGTCTGTCATAGTCATTAATGATAGATTGTGCAATATTGCTTGATGTGAGTTTCGCTCCGTCATCCTTTTGGTGGTAGGTCTGGCATTTCGTCGATGTCAGACTGTGCGATTGTGTTTTACTCTACCACCCTTTGGTAGTAATAGCTGTGTTCATTTCTTTCCATCACCCTTTTAGTGATGACGACCTTTTTCCTGTTATTTACAGTCTACTCAGAGGTTTACCTCATCCAGTATTTTCAATTCTCAAACATCTCTTTTTCTTTCGGACAAATTCAGGGTCTTCTTCATATCTAATTGACTTCTACCTCAGGAATATGAACGCTAATGCAGTTCATTTTCCTAGGTTTAATCCGATTAGATAGGGGCATCTGTCATACCCCAAATTTGTCCTACCCTGTATATAGCTTTCATTTTGTATGCTCGGTCCCTAGACATGACTCAGGAAAAATACAAAAAATGTCGCTTTGACTTTTTATTTTATTTTATTTTATTTTTGCCTAAGTTCAGGTTCATTTGAGGCCATCAGGATAATAAGGTGAGGTGTTGGGGGGAGTTTATGTGACTTTGACCTGGGTCGTTGGTCATAGAGGATTTGGTCTCTCGATTGAGACCAGGAAATGCTTTATTCAATTGGCGAGGTTTAGAACTTTCAGTCAAGGTTTTATGCTAATTCAGGGCATCGGGGTGGTCTAAGTTACCAGAATATGGCGTATTGTCAGGTGTCAAAGTGTATAACCATTTGGATCCAGTTGTTTCTATAGACAAAGTTTTGTGCAAAGTAAAATCTGGAAAGTCTTAGTCAATGCCTTTTGTTTGATGTCTCAAGTCCAAAGTTTTTTGTGTAAAAAAAATTATTATAAAAATACATTGGATCAAAGATTTAGAACACATTCTCATTGGTTGTTCTCGCGAGAAGCCCATTCAAAGACTATTGTGGAGAAGGTTAAAACATAGTCGAAAGCCCATTTCATTTCAAAAGTTCAATAAAATGTGAACATATCCAAATAAATTACAAGCCAATGTTTTTTTCTCAAACTACAAGCGGAGCCCATATTACAATTTACAAAAGAGCATAGGAAATGAGCAGAGGAGAAATGGCAGCTTTCATAAGTGGGAGAATGGTTTTTGCAAGATGAGGTTTATGCTCCAATAAATAACGCACCTAAGACACCAACCACCTTCATACATGTACCTGCATAAAAAGGGAAGCTAACGGAATTCTGCAGCACAACAAACCGTTATGCCCTCTTAACCTGCACATAGGCTTGCAATGAACCATTACGCGTACTAGCTCATAAACCTCAATACAGTAGCAGCAACAGCATAAGAGTCTACCAATAGTTTTCTTGCATCTAATATTAGCTTTGGTTTAAGAGTCTTTGCATAGGCTATATAACTCTTGAGTTATGCTGTAGTGAACGTTGGAGCAAGAACATCTTCGCACTTTTGATAAGTCTGCATAATGAAAGAAGTTATATGGTGATATGTATTATCGTCCAGGTCATAAGTCATAATGTATACAAGAGCAAACCATTGAAAGTATTGCCAACGAAAGAGCCACATTGTACTTCAACGGCTCAGACTTATCGTACCGGCATCCAGCAAGCATCAAAACACCAGGCTCAATAACCATCACCACAACATCCTTAAACACCTGCACATGAAAGAGACAGACATGAACATTACACCAAATAAACCAAGACAATACCTGCTACTCAAAATGATTAACACACATCTTGCTTCATAGTACAAACGCGAAATTTTGCGTAGTCACCACATAAAACAGTGAGCAGCAGTTGGCCTCCAAAAGATACACAGCCAATTCACATACCGGCTCGCTTAATTTGACGTACCAACCCGCAAAACTTGCATATAGTACCAACAGGTTGCAATAAGATGAGAATGAATGTCACACACATCCTTGGCTACCAAATCGCAAATCTGCAGCATAGCATCACAAACCATGAGTAACAAAAACACCTGCAAAACAAGACTTTCAGTTAGCAAATTGAAAACAAATTTCAGACCAAAACCGCAGACCCCCACACTTTGCAAAATCCATAACAGACAAAAGAAAAATGTTACACAAACCGCAACTTGTAGAAGGCAATTCAAAGCATTGAGATTGAGTCTAGACATACGACAATACCTTTGCCAAATCGCCAGCACAGCTTGTCCTGCAATAGCAGAAAAAGCTCAACAGCAATTCATACCAGTTGCCTTTGCCTTCTGTACACCACACAACCCAGAAGAGATACCGTGGGCCGGGACTGATAAGGGCGCCATTATTGAGTTTACGAGATTGTCGCTCGCTGGAAGCCTTATGCCAAGTCCATTGTTCCAGCTTCCATTAAAGATGATCCCATGTGATGTTGACATGAGTGAATACAAGCCTCAAGTTAATATCGTGTTGTTTTAACCTTCTAGCTAAGTGAATTTGCATGCTTCATAACGATGCTCGACATGCTGGCTTGGAATTTAATAATGTCTTTGCTCACTTGACCTTTGAACCTGTGAGCAAATATGACAGGAAATCAAAGTTTTGTTTCTAACAGAGGTTTAAAATAAAACCAACACATGACCTTATTTCAAAATAACAGACAGTAAAAAATAAAATGATTAGCAGTAAAAATCAGGGATTATGTGGTGTTTTGGTAAAATTTCTTTATCTCACTACAGACAAAAGAGGAGATTGAGTAAATTGTACTACTTTACCTCAATCCTCTGCATACTCTCTCCATATATAATTGTGTGAGAAGTGACAGCAGAGGGGAGAGAGGACCTAGCCGACCCTAGCACACAACCCAGCCTCCAAACCCTAGACCAATAATCCCTAACCTTAACGCAACCACCTTCTTTCTCCATCCAAACATCAAACTCCACCATGAACACTCATCTGAAACTCATTAACATCTCAACCAGACAACACAGACTCTAGCTTCCATTCTCTTTCTCCCAACTCCTATCTTCATCTTCTTCGAAAACCCTCAACCTCTTCTCCCATTTGAATCCAAAAACCCTCCATTAACAAAAGCTCCATATATCTCTACCCCAAAACTTCAAAACCCCAACTCATCCTTCACCTACAGCAGAACTTTACCTCCAAGATAAAACCTTCTCTTCTCCTTTAATCTTACCCCTCAGCTTCAATCGATACACATAAAATCCAGCAATCTCTCTAATCCTCTTCAACTCAATCTTCAACCCGTTTTGAACCCACTTGCCATCTTCCTCCAGAACCCCAAGAATACAACGCCCCTTTCTTCTTCTTTCCCAAACTTCAACACATTACAGAATCTTCTCCAAACCTTCAATATTAAACCATCTCCTTCCTCTATCTTGCAGCTTGAAATCCATTTCTCCCTAACTTTCATCAATAAACCACAATGAAAATCACAAGATAACACCAACCCTTTTTCTTAAATCTAAACCAGAAAGAGAAGAAGGATTGAATCCAAACCTAGAAAGTCGAAATCCCAAGAAAACCAGGACAAAACGAGAAGGGGATTTCACTCGTGAGAAGGTTGAACTCGCAATCCATGTTGCCTTCCTTCGATTTACCCTTTCGTTGGGTTGACGCATTAACATTTTGAAAGGATGGATAGTTGGATCAATATGTGATTTTGTTTCTTTTGGTTCTTAGTTTTTTGGTCAGAGCAGAGTTTAGAGAAAGAGATGACTATTGGCAATCGCAGTTTGTATCTGTTAAGAACACTCTTTTTCTCTTTGTGAGGGCGGGCTTGGAGGCCCATTTTAGTTTTTTCGTTTGCCTTAAGCCGCTTGTGTTGGACGAGATGATGGGCTTACGAGCCCAGATGAATCTCACGATGTTCTCCCAACATGGCTGTCGCTACTGCGAAAATCGGCGCCGGCTGACAGAAGAGTCGCCACCGTGCGTTATTTATCCCTCAGAGCGGGAAAGGAAACGCTCGAAGTAAACCTCGCAAAAAACGGGGAGAAGGTATGGTCATCGCAACCATAGCCTGGGTTCGGGAGTCGGTTACGCAAGGGGAAGGTATTAGCACCCCTCACGTCCGTCGTACTCGACGGGATCCACGCTTGCTTGGGTTGCCTACTGGATGCAAAACAATCTTATCTACGGCTGCTAAATCTAAACGGGAGGGAATTGACTCGATAGAGCATCGCACTCTATGCCTACGTATTCTCAAGAGAGAAAGTCAGAGTCAACGTAGTTCGGGACTACGGGGAAAATTGGCTCGCCAAGATCTCGCATCTTGTGCCTACGTACTCCCACTGGATGGAAGATCAGAGCCTTGCGTAGTTCAGACTAACTACGGCTAAACAACATTCTCACACAGCAGTGAGAAAGACAACTGGTTTCACAGGGTCGGGAACCTATGGTCAAAACTATGGCTGAGTCTCAAATGCATTTGGGCAAGAGAGAAAAAGGGGTACTCAATTAGTCGTCAGCGGGAAAGTCTCGATCGCACAGCCGCGAGAGAACAAAAGTTAGTCGTTAGTGTGCTCGCTAGGATATCGCATCCTATGCCTACATATCTTCGTCTGGAACGAAGAATCAGAGCAGCTGTAGTTCGGCTACTATCGGAACCACAGCTCAAATCTCGTTTTATTCATCTCTGAAAAAATGATTACAATGAGTGGACTACTGAAATAAATCTCCTAGGAACACTATCCTATTCTATCCTAAAAAGTCGAATGAAAATAGCCCCCTAACAAATGGGCCTCTAAACTCTCCTAAAAGTCGAAAAATAAAGTCTATGAAAATATCCCTAAAAGAAATGCTTGAAAAATATTAAATCGGCACTTTAATATTTTTTTCTTTTTCTCCTTTTCTAATATTCTTTCTTATTTCTCCTATTTTTCTTTTCTCAAAAATATTTTCTTTTATTTTTCACAATATTTTCTTCATATTTTTTTCAATATTTTCTTTCCACATTTCTTTTTCTTTTCTTTTTCAAATATAAACTCTTTTCTTTTTCCAAATATATTCCTTCTTTTCTTTTTTTCTCTTTGTTAATATATTTCTTCTTTTCTTTTCTTTTTCTCTTTTTTTTCTATATTTCTCTATCTCTTTTTTCTATTACATTTTCCAAATCTTTAAAAAGAAATAAAAAAATACAAGAAAATGGGGCTGGGGGGTGCACACTGTTATACAGGGTTATATGCAGAAAAAAATAAAATAAAAAAAAACAGCTAAACTGGGCCCAGCCCAAGTCTTCCCCAAAATTGCAGAAAGGGGGGGGTGTTGAAGCAATCTGGGGCGTCTGGCAAGCAGATCCATGTTAGGCCTAGGCCCGTTCCAGCCAAAAACGGGGAGGGTAATTGATGCCAAAAAAATGGTTTGGGCCAGGCCCAATCTTCTTCCTCTCCGTCTCCCTCTCTTTTCTCCAGTTCAGAAAAAAAACAAACCCTAATCTCCTTCCGCCGCCGCAGACCTCAATCCCCTCCGTCTCCATCCTTCGTCTCTCCCAAACCCCCTCGTTTCTCTTTATTCTTCCTCCGTTCTTCCTCTCCTTTTCCTTCAATCTTCCTTCGTTCTTCCTGAAGAACCATTAAAGTTTCTGGCTGAAGGTGTTCTTGAGTTGTTGATTGAAGAACAACAAGCAAACTCTGGAAATCTGGAGATTTCTTGAACGCATCTTGAAGGTTGTTGAAGATGAACCCTGGACGAACGGATCTACATGGACGGTGTTGGTGAGGACGTTTCTGGAACATGACGAATGTTCTTGAAAGATTGGATTTCTGGAGATGTTTGCTTGAAGGAGATCTTGGAGATTGTGGATGAGGATCGCTGATGAACGAATTGGAGATTGGTTGAAGTTCTGGTGATGTTGCTGATCTGAGTGTGGATCGTTGAAGGTTAGATGATTATTGATGATGATCAGTGTTGAAGGTTGAGTTTCTGGATCGGAGATTGCTGAGGTGGTTTGAACAGGTAGTTGATGGTGACGAATCTTCAATGTTCTGAGGAATTTCTGGAGGATCAATGGTGGCTGGATGATGGTTCTGGTGGATCGACGGCGGTTGGAGGAGGAAGACGGTTGGAGGAAGATGAACGGAGGGATGAAGGTTGGATGGAGGAAGATGAACGGAATCTGGGCGTGTTGGAGATCGCCGGTGAGGGTTAGTGGTGGCCGGAGTACATGCACGGCGGCCGGTGGGGATTCACGGTGAGCTGTTGCATGGTCACCACGTGGTGACGCTGGTGGAGGGGGAAAGCGCATGCGTGCCACGTGGTGGCAGCGTGGCTGAGAGAGAGAAGGTTGGAGTGATACGTGGCGTGGCCTGGCAGTGAAAAGTGGGGCCTCCCTCTCTTGGACACGTGTGGCTTCGGGGTATTTATTGCTGATGCTGCGCTGGAAAGTTCTGGATCTTTCCAGAAGAAGCTGGAAAACGCTACGCTGGACATTTTCTGATATTTTCGCTGGACTTTTTGAACCCTTTGGACAAAGACTTGGACAAAAACTGCTGGGCCTTGGCTGAAAAAAAGCCCAAAACGAAAAATGAATAAAAACTTGAAAAAAAACCTGAATTGAATCTAACTAATCCCTAATTAGTCCTAAAAATCTAATTAACTCCTAATTAAAAATCTAGTAAGAACATCTACTAATCTTTTATTAAATTCTAAAAACAAACTATTTTTATAAAAGAAAAGTTATATTTCTATTAACCTTTTTAATATCTAATATATGAAAAATCTATTCACTTATTATTTTTATAAAAGAAAATCAATAAAATCTATCTATTATTCTATATCTAATATTAAAACAATTAATTTCTATTAACAAAAAATATTAAAATCTATTTACAAATCCTATTAAACCCTAAAATGAATTTAAAATCTATTTATTTCTATAAGATGCTAAAAATTGATTTAAAAATATTAAAATCTACTTAAAATTCTATTAAATCCTAAAAATTGATTTAAAAGCTAATTAAAGCCCTAAAAAAAATCCTATAAAAATCCAGAAAAACGCAATAACTCCCAGAGGGACAAAATGAGCACCGAACGACACAAAAATAATCGGTAAAAATAAACGGGCACCGAAAAATCCCAAAAATCGATTCTACTGATCAAAAACACCTGAAACACGAGACGGGAGCTGTGATCCCTGATAAAATCAATACAAATGAACAATGCCGTGTATGCAATATGCAGATGCGAATGTGGTTATGCGTCGAAACATCGAGCCAAATGCGAGACCCGGTTGGTCAAATTTTGGGGTGCAACAGCTGCCCCTATTCAAGCGGCTTCGACCTGAATGGGTGAAGAGCGCTTAGCCTTCAGACATTCAAGGTAGATGACGGTTGAATACAAATGGAACCCTGAAATTTGCCAACCGCAAGAATATACTGCAAAGCTGCTTGAGGAATAGCTTCCAATAAACTGAAGTTTGGTTGTAACGGCAACATCTGGTCAATTTTCTGATAAATTTTCTTCTTCTCTTCAACACCTGTGTGACGCCACAAGTATTGAAATAATGCTTCATACAGCAAACACTTTGATTCCCATCTCTCTCGTGGGATCAAATCTGGTCAACTCACAGTTCATTGCGAACTTGAGGACAATTCTCCTGGGGAATTCTGAATAGAACTGCCTTGCACCTGTTTTGACAAAGGGGGCAGCTTCAGAAGTCTGATATATGTCAATCTTTGTTGTTGTTGTTGTTTTTTTTTTCCGATGCCGACGTAACGCCCAAATATGAAGAATCACTCCGCTGGGGAAGATAAGGAGCTGAACCACACAACTTTGCAGGTGAACAAACTTGAAATCCAATAGGTAACCATCTTGGTCTATGTTTTGACATGCGTATGCTTGAAATGATGCAATGTCCTATATGACATGGATATGCTATGCGTTTTGTTTGAAAATGTGATGCCTAGACGACATGGATACACTATATGCTTGATAAATGCAATGACTATATATACAAATGCTAATGCAAGCTCGAGCTGCCAGAGAACACCAGGTCTGAAAACCACTTGGCAAAATAAATGCCGAAGGTAACGCCAACTCTACTGGGGATGACCTGAAGTCACAGAACCATCTCAGCAAAATAAATGCTGGAAACGAGAAATCAAATCCGCTGGGGATAACTGCCCTGTTGGAGAAAATGGAAAGGCAGCCCTGCTTGACGACTTCACTGGGGAGAGAAAGACAACTCTGCTCGGGAATGCTCTCTTCAAACCATTGGCAACTGATTGTACTCTGCGGGGATTGACCCAAACTGAGGTTGATTACGCTCAGCACACTGCTGGAAATGCTCCTACTATCAAGGATATCAATCTTAATATGCTGAAGACACTCCTGATCCTACTCTGATACGGGGTAAAAGACAATCTCGACTCTTCCGGGGATAATAAGCAACTTTCATCTGCTGAAGAGTAGCAATTCTGATTTGACAATATCCACAAGGAATTCAAACATTACTCGGAGTACTGGCATTGATCGAGCTTCGTATCAGGGAACATGACGACATGCGAGTCATTGGGAAATATTGTGTCAGATACCTTTGGGTTTTTTTTTCGTTTTCGGTTTAGAATAAACATGGACTATGTACACAGTGGAAGATATAAGAAATACTAGACGAGAACTGGCATTCAAAGGTAGACTATCAGGCGAGAACTGATAGGAAAATAGGTTAGGAGAATTGATTTTTGTTTTTGTGTGTTTTTGAACATCAGACAGGCTGACTGGATAACAGACTAAGAAAAAGACAACCAGGCGAGAACTGGATGAAAGCTAACGTACACCAGGCGAGAACTGGTATAACGCATAGGGTAAAACACACGAGGACTGATTACGCGATGACATGTACCAGGCGAGAACTGATACAACACTTGAAGAAACGGTGACCAAACGAGAATTGGTTACCAATAAACTGCACCAGGACGGGAACTGCTGCTTACAATAAACTGCACCAGGACGGGAACTGATGCTTACGGAAGGTGGGCCAGACGAGAACTGGTTACCGATTTGCCAGGCGAGAACTGGACTTTGGAAGCGACTGGTTACTGACACGCAACAGGTTTAAACTGCAGGATAATGATCCAACGACAACAAAATCTTCTTATTTGAAAGGTTTTCGATAAGGGTATTGACATGATTCCCCGATACTCAACTCTGGCTGGGGATAAACAAGCTGGTTTGAATGACTTGCCCCTGGTACACTCAGCTGGGGGATAAAAGACTGGCTTGCACAACTTGCCCCAGTACAATTCAACTTGCCCCAATCTAATTCTTTGGGAATACCTGCTCCGAACAACTTGCTACGAGAAGACTTCGAGAATATTTGCCCCTGTATCTGCACGACAACAGAATTCAATCTCCAATTAAACACCTAACAACCCAGTTGATTTCCACATTCTCTGCGATGACTTGCCCCTGAATGAGCGTTCTAGCGACTCAACCTGATCTGATTATCCATTGGAAGTATCTGCTTTCAGATCTCAGCGCTCTGCATAACTGCCCCTGATTGGCTCTCAAGAAGACTCCTTCTGATCAACTGCTTCTCAAACAAACTGCCCCCTGCTCAACTGAAGCTTCGGGACTTGCCCTCAGACTGACTGATACTGAACTTACTGGAAGATAATGCCCCTGATTCACAAGGCTTCACAACATTCACCATTCTGGTTCAGACTGCTGGATTGCTCAGTCCTATTTGATTATTTTCTGCTGGAATTTCTTTCATGCCAGCTACTAACCTGCAATTAGAATTGCCTGTCTACGAATGGTAATCTTAATGCAATGGTTATGCAGATTTTGAAAAAATTTTGAGCTGTCACTCATTTACATGCATGTGATAATTGTGAATGACGAATGAACCAAAGTTCAAACGCGGTGCTTACGTGGTCAGTGAAAAATACAACCAAGATGTGACTAGCAAGTCAAGAAGGAGTCAGGTTACTCGACCTTATCGTAATGCGCTTCAGACTAACCCTACCTCAATTAGGTCTTTTGAGGGTTGTATCGTGGTCGGGTTCACGGTTCGTGAAACAAGGATATTTGGCTCAAATTTTGATTTGTACCCACCCCGTCTACGTGATGATCTCCGATCCTAAGGTTCAGTTAACCTGGCACAAGCACTCGCCTCTTCGAGAAGTATGTTGAATGGTAAGAACCACAGTTAAGGAATTCACAAGCTTTTCTTCCAGAGTGATAGTTACTCCTTCTTCGCTTTCGGTGTCTGTGTACACGACTTTGTGATTTGCTGGGGAACAATTTCTTTTTAATCCCTTCTTTTTCATTCTTTTGATTCCCTAATTTTTGCCTGGACTGACTCATTTTGAGTTCTATTCGATTTTTTCGATTTCTTTTGATGTCCAGCGGGATGCCCTGATTTTTGCCTAAGTATTAGCTTTCCAGCTTTTTCTTTTTACTTAGCGGGCTTTCTTTCTTTCTTTCTTTTGGAACAAAGTCGTGCGACACTGGTTGTCTTGATTGCTCCGAAAGGATTGTAACTGTCTCACTCCTGATTGGTGAGATTTGACCTCTTGAAAGGTGTAAACTGATTGGTCCTCGAAAGACAACACTCCTCTGCAAGACTTGAACGCTTGGTCAAGCTAACTGACTACTACCCTGCCCCGGGTTAAGATGTGAGGGTTTATAAGTCCGAAAAAACTTCTACTTCCTGGCTCGAAGTGGTTAACAAGGGACTAACTCCTTATATCTCCAGTGTTTGGGGAATTTGAAATAATGCCTTGTACGTCATCGGTACGGTCTTATCTGAAAGCATACAATCATTGGTTATGAGTTTCAGTTTCGTCATCCTCCCTCCTAACTTTGCTAGTCACAGCGAAAAAGTGGAGTGAATAGAATGCAAGTGTCAGTGCAATGCAATAAATGAGCGACGGCGACATGATTAATTCAGAAAAATGCATAATCACTTTATTATTATCACCATTCAAAACATACAATGTTAAAAGCAGGTAGTAACTAACAGGAAAAGAAACTACAAATGCAAATGATGTAAAAGCCTGAGAACTGCCACTGCTGAGGCGCCTGCCTGTCTGAACCACTGGCTTTTGCTGGGGAATACCCTTCTGAGTCTTCGAGCTTAGACAGCTGAGCGGTTAGGGATGAACAAACAGAAACCCTTCTCGAAAGGAAATGCGATCCTGATCAATCAACTGCTGTACCTTCGCCTGAAATGCTTTACAATCTTCGGTTGAATGCCCCGGAGAGCCACCATGATAACCACACTGAACGTGGGGATTATACCCAGGAGGGTAAGGTTCTGGAACTGGCTTAAGAGCTTTCGGCTCCACCAAAGACTTCTGAACCAAAGATGGTAGCAACTGGCTATACGGTATAGGCACTGGGTGAAAAGGAGCTTTCCTTCGTTCCAAGTTGTTGCGAGGTCTGTTCTGATTCTGACGCTGATTCTGATAACCTCGGCCATGAGTTCGCTGATTTGCAATGGAAGCGACATAAGATTCCTGGTAGAGTGCCCCAGGCACGGCTGTCTGTTCAGTATAACAAGCCACGGGAGGTACTGATCTCTGATAAGATGATGAACCAACAAAATTCACTGATTCGCTTCGAGGATATTCAATCATTGGCATGACTGAGTTGATCACAACTTCTTCTTCACTCTGATAGTCACAAGGGTATTCAGTTTCACCAGCTTGATCATATGGAGTAATCTGAATTTTCCCCATTCTTATGGAATACTCAAGGCGTTCTCCTAATGCTACCACGTCAGAGAAACTTGCCGGAACTCCGAGCAATCTTTTGAAGTACGGATATTGTAGGGAATCTACAAACATGCTTGCCAGCTCTTGGTCTAACAGCGGGGGACGCACTTTAGCAGCAAATTCTCTCCATCTCTGAGCATACTTCCTGATCGGTTCATTGATCTCTTGAGACAACTCTTGCAAATGCATGCGATAAGGAGCAATGTCTAGGTTGTAATCGTACTGCTTCAGAAAAGCTCTGGCTAAATCCATCCATGACTGAATCTGATTCCTCTCTAACTGCATATACCACCTCAAAGATGCCCCAGTCAGACTATCTTGAAAGCAATGGATCATCAACTTGTCATTTCGCGCAAACGCAGTCATTCTTCGACAGAACGTCATCAAATGCAGCTTTGGACAGCTATCTCCTGTGTACTTCTCAAATTTCGGCACTTTGAACTTGTAAGGCAACACCAGGTCAGGAACCAAACACATGCCTACAGCATCCAGGTTGACAGCATCTTTGGCTTTCAAAGCTTTCATTTGCTCTTCCAACACTCGGACTCTTCTACTATCGTCACGGGCTCTTGGATCTACCATCCCAGCTGCTGGAATATCTCTTCGGTAATTCATCACAGGGAAAGCAACACCTTGATTGTTGACAGGAGGAGGACGCTCATTCTGGGCAACAAACTGTTCATGTCGACCTTGGTTCTCAACCGAAGGCTGTACAACTTGGTCTGCAGCAACGTTGTTCACTTGCGGGGAATCTTCCATGGAATCATACAGAGGGTTGGACGCCATAGTGAACCCTG
This sequence comes from Lathyrus sativus, assembly GCA_963859935.3. Classification (NCBI taxonomy): domain Eukaryota; kingdom Viridiplantae; phylum Streptophyta; class Magnoliopsida; order Fabales; family Fabaceae; genus Lathyrus; species Lathyrus sativus. The sequence continues at coordinate 595,154,118 of OZ012740.1, read as the reverse complement.
TCAAGGTGTTAGGAGACTGGAAATTGCCTTCAGACATGGCTACCAATAATCTTCAGCTGACTTCGACACTTGATTCTGCTCAAATCTACTCAACCCCTAGGTAGGTCTTCTGACAATCAACAGCTGCTCAATCCAAACTCCGGGTAATCACCTTCAGGAAACAAAGGCTGGATCAGAACTCTGGCTAGCTGGAGGATGATATGCAATGCAACACTGATATGCATATGATATGCAAAATGCAGCAAACAATGGGACCACAGCCCCCACACAAAATCTGAATACTGCTGCACTGCTGACGGAGACGCTCTCTGAAAAGAGGACCAGAATAACGGGTAGGTTGGAAGTCAAGTTTCCTGCATAAAAAAACCCCCCCACTCACAGGTATGGACCTATATCTGACAAGGTACGGCATCCTATGCGGTCGTCAGCGTCACAGACTTTCATGAGGAATGATACGATTCCCAGAAGGAGTGGCATCGTCATCTCATGAAGAGGCCTCACTTAGCTGACTTCCAATTGATCGGTTCCCAGAGTCGACAATCCTCACGTCTGGACTCCCCTCAGATCCTCAGGACCGGAAAGGAGCACCTCTGCGAGAACCTCGTCCGAGTGCGAATTTTCGTAGGGAACTGCGCCTGCTCAGCAGACAGGTTCGTCTACTACTTCTCCGCAACTATATCTAGGTGTATACTCATACTCGAGCCCAGGTCCGGCTTATCTCAATCATAGAATACCCGTAACAGCCCAACAGCAACAGATAATATCGATAAATAAGCCCCAAAATAGACAAGCAAACAAGCGCTAGGATTGACTCTCTCTTAGGGGACGTTGGATCCCACATGCATGAGAACCATCGCAGTTCTTAGCAGCCAGGGGACGTTGGATCCCCAGCAGAGTCGCCAGCTGTCGCTACTGCGAAAATCGGCGCCGGCTGACAGAAGAGTCGCCACCGTGCGTTATTTATCCCTCAGAGCGGGAAAGGAAACGCTCGAAGTAAACCTCGCAAAAAACGGGGAGAAGGTATGGTCATCGCAACCATAGCCTGGGTTCGGGAGTCGGTTACGCAAGGGGAAGGTATTAGCACCCCTCACGTCCGTCGTACTCGACGGGATCCACGCTTGCTTGGGTTGCCTACTGGATGCAAAACAATCTTATCTACGGCTGCTAAATCTAAACGGGAGGGAATTGACTCGATAGAGCATCGCACTCTATGCCTACGTATTCTCAAGAGAGAAAGTCAGAGTCAACGTAGTTCGGGACTACGGGGAAAATTGGCTCGCCAAGATCTCGCATCTTGTGCCTACGTACTCCCACTGGATGGAAGATCAGAGCCTTGCGTAGTTCAGACTAACTACGGCTAAACAACATTCTCACACAGCAGTGAGAAAGACAACTGGTTTCACAGGGTCGGGAACCTATGGTCAAAACTATGGCTGAGTCTCAAATGCATTTGGGCAAGAGAGAAAAAGGGGTACTCAATTAGTCGTCAGCGGGAAAGTCTCGATCGCACAGCCGCGAGAGAACAAAAGTTAGTCGTTAGTGTGCTCGCTAGGATATCGCATCCTATGCCTACATATCTTCGTCTGGAACGAAGAATCAGAGCAGCTGTAGTTCGGCTACTATCGGAACCACAGCTCAAATCTCGTTTTATTCATCTCTGAAAAAATGATTACAATGAGTGGACTACTGAAATAAATCTCCTAGGAACACTATCCTATTCTATCCTAAAAAGTCGAATGAAAATAGCCCCCTAACAAATGGGCCTCTAAACTCTCCTAAAAGTCGAAAAATAAAGTCTATGAAAATATCCCTAAAAGAAATGCTTGAAAAATATTAAATCGGCACTTTAATATTTTTTTCTTTTTCTCCTTTTCTAATATTCTTTCTTATTTCTCCTATTTTTCTTTTCTCAAAAATATTTTCTTTTATTTTTCACAATATTTTCTTCATATTTTTTTCAATATTTTCTTTCCACATTTCTTTTTCTTTTCTTTTTCAAATATAAACTCTTTTCTTTTTCCAAATATATTCCTTCTTTTCTTTTTTTCTCTTTGTTAATATATTTCTTCTTTTCTTTTCTTTTTCTCTTTTTTTTCTATATTTCTCTATCTCTTTTTTCTATTACATTTTCCAAATCTTTAAAAAGAAATAAAAAAATACAAGAAAATGGGGCTGGGGGGTGCACACTGTTATACAGGGTTATATGCAGAAAAAAATAAAATAAAAAAAAAACAGCTAAACTGGGCCCAGCCCAAGTCTTCCCCAAAATTGCAGAAAGGGGGGGGTGTTGAAGCAATCTGGGGCGTCTGGCAAGCAGATCCATGTTAGGCCTAGGCCCGTTCCAGCCAAAAACGGGGAGGGTAATTGATGCCAAAAAAATGGTTTGGGCCAGGCCCAATCTTCTTCCTCTCCGTCTCCCTCTCTTTTCTCCAGTTCAGAAAAAAAACAAACCCTAATCTCCTTCCGCCGCCGCAGACCTCAATCCCCTCCGTCTCCATCCTTCGTCTCTCCCAAACCCCCTCGTTTCTCTTTATTCTTCCTCCGTTCTTCCTCTCCTTTTCCTTCAATCTTCCTTCGTTCTTCCTGAAGAACCATTAAAGTTTCTGGCTGAAGGTGTTCTTGAGTTGTTGATTGAAGAACAACAAGCAAACTCTGGAAATCTGGAGATTTCTTGAACGCATCTTGAAGGTTGTTGAAGATGAACCCTGGACGAACGGATCTACATGGACGGTGTTGGTGAGGACGTTTCTGGAACATGACGAATGTTCTTGAAAGATTGGATTTCTGGAGATGTTTGCTTGAAGGAGATCTTGGAGATTGTGGATGAGGATCGCTGATGAACGAATTGGAGATTGGTTGAAGTTCTGGTGATGTTGCTGATCTGAGTGTGGATCGTTGAAGGTTAGATGATTATTGATGATGATCAGTGTTGAAGGTTGAGTTTCTGGATCGGAGATTGCTGAGGTGGTTTGAACAGGTAGTTGATGGTGACGAATCTTCAATGTTCTGAGGAATTTCTGGAGGATCAATGGTGGCTGGATGATGGTTCTGGTGGATCGACGGCGGTTGGAGGAGGAAGACGGTTGGAGGAAGATGAACGGAGGGATGAAGGTTGGATGGAGGAAGATGAACGGAATCTGGGCGTGTTGGAGATCGCCGGTGAGGGTTAGTGGTGGCCGGAGTACATGCACGGCGGCCGGTGGGGATTCACGGTGAGCTGTTGCATGGTCACCACGTGGTGACGCTGGTGGAGGGGGAAAGCGCATGCGTGCCACGTGGTGGCAGCGTGGCTGAGAGAGAGAAGGTTGGAGTGATACGTGGCGTGGCCTGGCAGTGAAAAGTGGGGCCTCCCTCTCTTGGACACGTGTGGCTTCGGGGTATTTATTGCTGATGCTGCGCTGGAAAGTTCTGGATCTTTCCAGAAGAAGCTGGAAAACGCTACGCTGGACATTTTCTGATATTTTCGCTGGACTTTTTGAACCCTTTGGACAAAGACTTGGACAAAAACTGCTGGGCCTTGGCTGAAAAAAAGCCCAAAACGAAAAATGAATAAAAACTTGAAAAAAAACCTGAATTGAATCTAACTAATCCCTAATTAGTCCTAAAAATCTAATTAACTCCTAATTAAAAATCTAGTAAGAACATCTACTAATCTTTTATTAAATTCTAAAAACAAACTATTTTTATAAAAGAAAAGTTATATTTCTATTAACCTTTTTAATATCTAATATATGAAAAATCTATTCACTTATTATTTTTATAAAAGAAAATCAATAAAATCTATCTATTATTCTATATCTAATATTAAAACAATTAATTTCTATTAACAAAAAATATTAAAATCTATTTACAAATCCTATTAAACCCTAAAATGAATTTAAAATCTATTTATTTCTATAAGATGCTAAAAATTGATTTAAAAATATTAAAATCTACTTAAAATTCTATTAAATCCTAAAAATTGATTTAAAAGCTAATTAAAGCCCTAAAAAAAAATCCTATAAAAATCCAGAAAAACGCAATAACTCCCAGAGGGACAAAATGAGCACCGAACGACACAAAAATAATCGGTAAAAATAAACGGGCACCGAAAAATCCCAAAAATCGATTCTACTGATCAAAAACACCTGAAACACGAGACGGGAGCTGTGATCCCTGATAAAATCAATACAAATGAACAATGCCGTGTATGCAATATGCAGATGCGAATGTGGTTATGCGTCGAAACATCGAGCCAAATGCGAGACCCGGTTGGTCAAATTTTGGGGTGCAACAATGGGCACCCTTCTTTTCAGCATACACCTCTTCTTTTTTCATTAAACTTTTGAGTTTAATTCCCTTGTTTAAAAAATAATAAGTACTAAGTTTTACTTTAATTATTTTATTGTTTATTTTGCTAAGTATGTTACTAATTATTTTATTAATGACAATTTGTTGTCCTAAATCATTTTATACTTCCGTATTCTTCACTTTAATTTCATCTTGGGTCTTGTTTTCATATTATCGTGTTTACGGTCGATGACGAGACCTCCGTAAACCGTTATTAAGTCAAGCTATTGATAAATGACGTTGGATCTGAGACCACTTCTTTTCAACGCTTTCCATCCATTTTCAAATCTCATCTCCTTAAGATCATTTCTTTGTATTGAATTAAAAAGAGAGGATTGAGTGTAGACCTCTTCTTCTTCGAGCGTTGGGATGCCCACTGTAGTGAGGGTGGTTTCGACGCTCGTCTTTCAATACGAAGACGTTTCCATACCATCTCTCCTAAGACCTCGGTTTCGTACCAAGTACACTTTCAATAATAAATTGATTTCTCTTTGTATCGAATTAAAGAGAGAGGATTGGGTGTAGACCTCTTCTTCTCCGAGTGTTGGGATGCCCACTGTAGTGAGGGTGGTCTCGATACTCGTATTTCAATACGAAGACGCGATTTTTTCCACCATCTCCTTTCACAATTTCCTCCCGCAACCCTTGTCACCTAAAAACCTCAGTCTCGCGCCGAGTGCATTTTCAAATTTATTTTAACAAAAACTTGAATGGTCGTGGAGAGGTTAGGCATAGGCCTTCTCCTATCCCGAGTGCTGACGTTTACCGTAGGGTTCTCTGTCGCAAAGCACTTACCATTCAAAACCAAAAAACATCTTTAATAAGAGAACGAAGTTCTCTTTGCATTGAATTAAAGAGAGAGGATTTAGTGTAGTCTTCTTCCTCTCCGAGTGTTGGGATGCTCACTGTAGTGGGGGTGGTCTTAATACTCGTCTTTCAATACGAAGACACTATGTTCGCCACACCATTTTCATAACAAAAACCTTGGGATAAAGAATTGGATACTACCTGTAGGGGTTATTATCCGAGGACTTATCTCGCCCCTAAAAAAATTACCTCATAAATCAAATGGGACATCTTGCCTCGCGTGGCGAAAACCTAATCTTTCAAAAAGGATATGTTACGTCCGTTCTACCGCAAACAGGTAACGCATAAGTCTCCTCACATGCGAGCAGCAAAACACCTAAACTGCTAGAATGCGCACGATAGCATCATCCACAAAACATCAACAAACCGTAGGCCGAACTGCGGCTGCTCTGATTCTTTACTTCTTTTAAGTAAAGATACGTAGGCACAAGGGCCACAATCCTTGCCGAGCATATCCCCCCCATATCCGTAGCCCCGAACTACGTCGACTCTGACTTTCTCATATCAGTTGAGAATACGTAGGCCTAGGACCGCGAAGTCCTACTGAGTCTGTTCTCTCTCCTTTCTTCCTCCTAACCTCTCATTTTCCCTGTTTCTAACCCTTCTTTTACCTTGTAGAACACTTCTTATAGCATAATGTTTAAGCAAATAGATTCACACATCGACAAACAAAAGGTTCCCATCGAGTACGATGGATGCGAGGGGTGCTAATACCTTCCCCTCGCATAACCGACTTCCGAACCCGTTCTTGGTTGCGAGACCATCTTATCCATTTCTTTCTTAAGGTTTTCTCGATATTTTCCTTCCCCCTCATGGGATAAATAAAGTTCGGTGGTGACTCTTCTGTCTATCTTTTTCGCCTCCCCGTCGTTGCACGATGCATTTTTCGAGTAGCGACACCCTAGTGATCAATGCTTTCAAAATATTACAAGATTATTGAATTACAAATCAACTAACAATATACCTTTATGCATTGAATATTCAATTTTTCCTTAATTAGAGGTTCACAATAAACAACAAGAATACAAAGACTTAAAGAACAAAACCCTAGCACATTTGTGTTTCTTCAAAGCTAGGGATGAGTCTCTTTAAATAACAATCCATCTTTTGGGCTTTTCTCTAATGGGCATAATATTTGAGAATAATCATATTTTATTTTCTTTAAAAATACCCACAAAAAGATTTGATTTGATTTTATCTTTATTCAAAGTCTCCAAAAGCCTTGGCACGCTGAGCGAGCTTGCAGTAATGTTGTAGCGAGCACTCGCTTAGCCAGACTTTCTATTTCTAATCGAGGTAAGGCAGTTTTAGCTGATGTGACAAATATCTTCATGGTGAAGAAAGGTGTGAAGGTGCGAAAAACACAAGAAAATGGGGGTTGAATTGAGTTTTTAAAAACAAAAGCTTTTTACCAACTCAAAAACTCAACAATCAAAAGATTGAATAATGAGAGAGACACAAGGATTATTATCCTGGTTCGCTTGAAACTTAAAGTTAATCCAGTCCATCTGCCAAGGTGATTTCTCCTTATACACAAGGACTTAATCCACTATAATCAACTGATTACAAATGCACTAGCAACAACGGGTGACTAACAGATCACAAAGACAGACAGTCAATGTCTTCTCAAGGATTCTGACCTAACTAGTCCCTTAAGGAAATACAAAAAACAAGTTTGAATAAAGAATGTGTGTTTTACAAGTTGCTTCTACACAGGTAGGTTTACAAAAATAAAATACAAACACTTAAAGAAAAGTATCAACAAAGTTGAGAGCTTTTCACGTAGAAATAATCTTGTAAAATTGACAATTTCATTCAAGTCTCCAAGTCCTCTTTATATAGCATGAAAAAGGAATAGTTGGAGGGAAAATCAGGAATACAATAATTGCAGTTGTACACTAACGGAATAGTGACATGTGTGAATAATAGTACAATCCTTTCACTCGCAATTTCAGGTAGTGGAAGGAATATTTTTGCTTTGTGCCATGTACTATTTTGATCATGTATCCTTTTATCCTTATCTTCATATTCATAGGCTTCTGGTAGAAAGTTGATGAAACATGAAAACGAAGAAACACATAGTTGGGGTCAGAATTTTTAGTCAGAACCTTTTGACAGCGTCAGTGTCTGGCTTGAACTTCAGAATCTTCAGCTTAATAATAGAAACTTCAAAAGCTTGACATTATTTAGAAGCTTGGTGATTAGAGTCATATCTAGAAGCAAAAACAGAGAGGAAATTGCAGTAGAAACATATCATCTTCTCATAAGATTCTTAGGAGTGAATCAGCGTGAAAATGAATTTTGAAACACAAAAGATCAGAAATTGATGACGTTGCACGTCATATTCTCATAATCAAAACTGGTTGTTAAAGCTATACAACAACAAACTGTTAGGGTGCTAAAATTGTTCTCACACAAATACTACCTTGTTATCATCAAAACTTAAAGGTCTAGATGCAAAACCAAATCATGTTCTAAAAAGGTGGTCTCACTGAGTGAGACAGTGCATGGTTGAGGGAGAGTGTAATTCCAAGACCAATATAAATACCATTCAAAATGAGAAATAGGGGACTGCTTACCATTTTTGAGACAAATATATACCGTTGGCAAGAGAAAAAGTCAGAACTTAAGGAATCAAAGGTTGATATGCAACAATCATCGAGAAATCAAGATTGATTTTCATTCATCTCTATTCTTCTCACTTGTACCAAGCTACCATGATGATAAGTAGCTAACTTCTCTCTTGTTGGGATTATATGTAATTAATTGTAATTAAATGTATCTCTTCTGATCATTTTTATATGAAATAGTTATTAATCAATATTGATGTTATCTTTCTTTAAATTTTAATTTTATGGATTTGAATCGTTATTGAGAAACACCTTTTAAATCCCGACTTAAGATAATCATCTATTAAAAGCTAAATTCTAGAAATAGATTTAGATTTAATATTCACTTCTTATACCAATTCTTAATGCTACCATATTAATTACTTGGTTGAGACATCTTTGATTAAACAATACGGTAGAAACCACATCATTATTTAGACATAAACGATGTTAGTGAGCGATACATGATAATAGTGATTAATAACTAGGATTCATATAACCAATTAGTAGAATACATGCGAAATACGTTAATGAAATATAATCCTAGAAAGTTAATCCATATGTTCATTTTCTTAAACATTTACCCTTTTTACATTCCTTTAATTTACCCAATCAAATATCTTGTAAACCCTTCACTTAAAATCATATTAACTGTTGAACGCCAATGATATCACATTAGTCCTTGTGGATGCGATAACAATAATAATTAATTTTGATTATACACATCATACATATGTGTACTTGTTGGATAAAGCACACAATATATATACCTCCCTACCAGAATCATCATTTTTAACCACATTTCTAGAACTAGATGAACCCTGCTTCCTGTTTGGACAGTCCCTCTTCTAATTCCCAATCTGTTGGAAATTATAACACTCATCTATTTTAAGATTCTTTTATTTATACTTCTTCTTTCTAGAACCTCCATTACCCTTGTTACATCCACTACCTTGAACCCCTTTCACAAACAGACTGTCACCTTTGTAAGAACAAGATTTGGTTCTGCATCTGGCCTTTAGTTTTCATGATAATAATATATTGTTTCTTAGAGAAAAATTTTGTACCCTAAGGTTTTGTCTAGTGTATAGCTTTTTCTAACAGGTTCTGACTCTGAAGAGTTGACGTGTGACATCATCAGATTTTGAACTCAACATACTCTGCTCTTGAAGAGATACAAAGTGTGCTTTTACAAAGTTATGTCAAGTTATGAAATCCTCTTAGTAAACGGTTCTGATGAATGATTGTTCTAGAGCTTATGGTTGTGACTCTGATAGAAGAGCGTCTAAAGGTTTTTAAAGCTCCCAAGATTCTAAAGAACAAGTTCTGAAGACTCTGAAGACCATGTTTTAAGAAACTGTATCAAGACTCTGAAGACAAGGTTCTAAATCTTCTTTCAACCAGTCTCTTGATCCTTCTAAACATGCTTCAACATTATTTACTCAGAAGCCTCTGAAGATTATAAAATAAGATCAAAAGTTTTTACATGAGAAAAATGGTACACAGTATAAAATCAACATTCCTTCAACTATGCTGATTTTGTAGAGTAAGGATTATACTATTGTACCATTTTGTCTCCCACCTTTGCAAACCGGTATGTAAGGTGACAACTCATTTACGAAGATGTTCATTCTACCCTCCAATGCATATTTTCATGCCTATATAAATGAGACTTGGAAGAATGAATGAAGCTGTTAATCCCGCAACACTACACTTTCTCACAACGCTTTTACTGAACATATTATTATTGTGAATATAGATAGAAATCCCACATAGAGATTTTCTTTTTTATTGTGTGATTATTTCATTGTACTTAAACTTCATAATCTTCTTTTTTGAAGCAACTCTGTAAACCCAATACTTGTATCTCATTATTTTGAGGCTATTTTCCTTAAGAGACTAGGTTTTAGTCAAGATTATTGAGAAGACAGAGACGGGTAGTCTTTGTGTGTCTGTAATCTGGTGATTATAGTGGATTAAGTCCTTATTAAGAAGAAAAAATCACCTTGGCGGGTGAACTGGATTAGCTTCGTTAATAGTGAACCGATATAAAAATAATTGTGTTTATTTATTTTTACTGTTGGTTCTACTTTGTGCGGTTGGGTGCAAAAATGTTTAATTCTTAGAAATCCAATTAAAACCCCCCTTTTGTTGTGTTTCTTGCCACCTTTAATTGGCATCAGAGCTCCTGTTCTGGTATGGATTGCATATCAAACACTTAACCGTGTTAAATAAAGTTCCAGTTTATGAAACACAATGGCTACTATTCCACCACTTCCACCTGTTGTTAATGATAGAGGTCATTATAGCTAAACCTCAAGTATTTTATGGAGAAAGATTTTATTATTATAAGGTTAGAATAGAAATTTTGTTTCTTGGTCACAACATAGATCTATGGGATATGGTAGTTGATGGTTACATACACCTAATAGATGTTAGCGGTAACAAGATAGAAAGGAAAGTGATGACGGATCAACAAAAGAAAGTTTATAAAAATCATCACAAGGCTAGAACCATCGAGATGAACATAATTTCTTATACTAAGTACGAGAATATAACAAATAAAGACTCTGGTAAGTCGATATTTAATTCTTTGAGGATGACTCATGAAGGAAACACACATGTCAAAGAAACCAAAGCACTTGCTTTGATTCAAAAATATGAAGCATTCAAGATGGAAGAGAATGAAATAGTTGAAAACATGTTCTCAAGGTTTCAAACTCTTGTTGTAGGACTGAAGGTCTTAGACAAAGGGTATTCTACTGCTGATCGTGTGAAGAAAATCATCATAAGTCTACCTAAATAATGGAGTCCCGTGATAATTCTTTTGAAGTTATCAAAGGATCTGAGTAACACCTCTCTAGAAGAACTTGTTAGTTCTTTAAGAAGTCACGAGGTCGAGCTTGAAGAAGATGATCCCTAGAGAAAGAGCAAGTCATTTGCTCTGATGTCTTTGGGAAAGTATGAAAAGACTAGAGCTTTTCAGGAAGAAGAAGAAGAAGAAGAAGAATCTGAAGAAGATTCTGAAGAAGGAGATGAGTTGTCTCTTCTGTCCAGATGAGTGAATCAAATCTAGAAGAAAAGACAAGGAAGATTCAGATGACAAAGAAGGACATGCAGTCATTCTGAGTCAACTTTTGGATTCATGAAGGCTGGATCCAGCAAAGAGGTCATCTGCTTTGTGTGCAAGGAGCCAGGTCATTACAAAAATGATTGCCCCAAGCTCAAGAAGGATAAATTCAATAAGAAAGACTTCCGAGGGAAGAAGAAAGGTCTGATGGCCATATGGGACGATTCAAAATCCTTAGAAGATGACTATGAGGAAGAGAAAGAAAATATGGCATTGATGGCATGCACATAAGCTCTTGCTGAGAAAGATCTAACATAATCAGAATTTGAGTCAGTCTCAAAAGAGGTATTTATTAAACTCTCGCATTCTAAACTTGAATCTAGTTTAATAGGAGTTTTGGATAAGTATCAGAAACTTCTGAGTAAATACAAGGATCTAAAAAAGGTTCATGTGTCAGAATCAGAAGTATACTATAAGCTTAAGAAAGATTTCTCAAGTTTAAGTGAAGAAAACTTTATTTTGAATAACAATAACTCTGTTCTTCAGAATAATAGTTCCAAACCTGAAAAGAAAAATATTTCAGAAGAATCTACAAGTTCTTATAATGTCATAAATAAGTATGATAAATCCTTATAGAAATTTCTTGCTAGAAGCATAAATAGAAGCTTAATGGCTTCAATTATTTATGGTGTTAGCAGAAATGGAACAAGAGGAATTGGTTATGATTCTGATAAAGAATCTGATTATGAAAAGGATGATAAACTAACTACTATTTCTTCTCATTTTGTCACTTCTGGTAAATAAAATGTTGTTCTTCCTAAAGGTAAAGTTGTTGCTAAACCTAAGGCTAAAGCAAAAGCTCATACTTGTTTCAACTATGCCTACATGTATTCATACCTTGCATAAAAACCCAAAATTGTTAAAAAATTTGGGAGGACTAACCCTAGAGATATCTGGAATCTCGATGCATGCAGAACATGGTGGGAAGAAGGCATATGTTCCAAAGCCTGGAACTTAAGCTTGGAGGCATCATCGATTTCGAATGTGATTAGAAAGGGAAGATCATTGGCTCTGGAACAGTTGGTAACAATCATCTTCCCTCTATTACTAATTTTTTATTAGTTGAAGGATTAATGCATAACTTATTTTCCATAAGTCAATTAAGTGATAATGGTTATGATATTATCTTTAATCAAAAGTTATGTAAAGTTGTCAGTCAGAAGGACGACTCAGTTCTTTTCAATGGAAAGAGGAAAAATAACATTTACAAGATTAGACGTTCTGATCTGAAAAATCAGAGATTAAAATGTATTATGTCTGTAAATGAAGAGCAATGGATGTGGCATAGACGATTGGGCCATATCAGCATGAGGAGGATTTCTCAGCTAAATAAGTGTAATTTAGTCAGAGGCCTTCCTAAGTTGAAGTTCGCTTCAGATGCTCTTTGAGAAGCATGTTAGAAAGGCAAGTTTTCAAAAAATTCTTTCAGAGCTAAAAATGTTGTTTCCACCTTTAGACCATTGGAACTTCTGCACATTGACTTGTTTGGACCATTGAAAACTGCTTGTGTCAATTGTAACAAGTATGGACTAGTCATAGTAGATGATTAGATTCGATGGACATAGGTTAAGTTTCTTAGCCGCAAGGATGAGTCATATTATGTGTTTTCTACCTTCTGTTCTCAAGTGCAAGACGAGAAAGACTTTAGAATTGTTAAAGTCATAAGTGATTATGGTGGATAATTAGAAAATAAGGTCTTTGAGAAAATCTTTTATAAGAGTGGAATTTCCCATGATTTCTCCTAGCCTAGAACTTCACAACAGAATGGAGTTGTAGAGAGGAAGAATATGACTTTGTAAGAGATGGCAAGGACCATGATCAATGAAACTAATGTGGCTAATCACTTTTGGGCAGAGGCGGTTAACACAACATGTTACATTCAGAACATGATCTCTATAATACCTATTCTGGGTAAAACTCCCTATGAATTGTGGAAGAACAGAAAACCACACATTTCTTATTTTCATCCTTTTGGTTGTAATTTTTTTATGTTGTACACTAAAGACAATCTTAAAAAGTTTTATTCTAAAGCATAGAAGTGTATTATGTTAGGATACTTTGAACGCTTTAAAGGCTATAAAGTATACAATACAGAAACACAAATTTTTTAGAAATCAATTCATGTTAGATTCAATGATAAGCTTGACTCTGAAAAGTCAAATCTAGTTGAAAAGTTTGTAGAAACAGAGATCACTTATTCAAGCTCTGAAGGTAAAACTTCAGAAGTAAAAGATGATGAGGCAAAAGATTCTGAGACTACTCAACCTGAAGCTGTTGAAGTTCAAACTCTTATAAGGGAGAACACACAAAAATTCTCACACTATGAGGAATTAATTATGGGTGATAAGATTGAACCTGTCAGAATCAGATCCTTATTCAAACCTTTTAAAGAGACTCTTCTAAGTTTGGTGTCCCTCATAGAACCTACACCTATTGATGATGCGCTTCTAGACACTAGGTGGATTCTTGTTATGTAAGAAGAGTTGAACCAATTCTCAAGTAATGATGTGTGGACTCTTGTGCTAAGACCCAATGGAACTCATGTTATTGGAAAAAATGGCTCTTCAAAAACAAACTGAATGAATAAGGAGAGGTAGTACGAAACAAGGCTCGACTGGTTGCATAAGGCTATAGTCAACAAGAAGGGATTGACTATACTGAAACTTTTACACCAGGTTCTAGGTTAGAGTCTATTCGTCTATTAATTTCCTTTGTTGTTAATCATAACATCATCTTGTATTAGATGGATGTTAAATGTGCATTTCTAAATGGTTACATAGCTGAAGAAGTGTATATACACCAACCTCCTGGTTTTGAAATTCTTAAAAACCCAGATTTCATTTTCAAACTTAAGACATCATTGTATTGTTTGAAATAAGCTCCTAGAGCATTGTATGAAAGACTGAGAAATTTTCTTCTTTAAAATGATTTCACTAGAGGGAAGGTTAATACAATTATGTTCTGTAAATCATTTAAAAAATGATATTCTTGTTGTACAATTTTATGCTGATGATATCATATTTAGTTCTGCTAATGCTTCTTTGTGCAAGGAATTTTCTAAGTTTATGTAGGCAAAATTTGTGATGAGTCTGATGGGAGAACTCAAGTTTTTTTCTAGGGATTCATATCAATCAAAGTTCAGAAGGAACCTACATCCATCAGAGTAAGTACACCAAAGAACTTCTGAAGAATTTGACATGCCAAAATGCAAGATTTCAAAGAATCATATGCATCCTACATGTATCCTTGATAAGGATGAGGTAAGCAGTAAGGTAAAGCAAAAGGTATACATAAGTATGATTGGCTCCCTCTTATACTTGACTACTTCTAGACCTGACATTTTGTTTAATGCCTGTTTGTATGCTCACTTCCAATGAGATCCTAGAGAATCCCACCTAATTGTTGTTAAGTGGATCTTTGAGTATCTGGAAGGTACCATCAACCTTGGCTTGAATTAAGGAAAATATAAAGACTACAAGCTTGTGGGTTATTGTGATGTTGATTATGTTGGATACAAGCTTGTGGCTTGTGCTAAAGAAAATATAAAGACTACTCTTCTTCAACAATGGCTTCTCAATAACAATCTGTGCAACAAAGAAAAGATAAATAATATGGTCAATAATAACATGTTGCAACTACTCAATGAACTGTTTATGGTTCTTGATCTTCACAACAACCACAACATATTCCTTGTCTCTCTAAACCTATTCGTCAAAATTTGCTTCAGGATCTGGAAAATATGTGTTCATTGTAGATACTTATGATACTTCTGAACTCACTTTATCTACTCTTGCAGATAAATTGGAAGTTCTCTATGAACTCGGAGTTGAGTTTGGCAACATGAAAGACAATGGTTTTGATCTTTTTACTACTATAAGATTTCAAGTTTGGAAAAAGTACTATGAACGTACTTAAGGTCCAATTTTCTTTAATCTAGTTAGAGATTCTGGATTCATGCTAAGACTTCTACCTTCCAAGTAATTTCTTTCATTATCGGAAAGAAGATTGTCATTACTAAGAAACTTATAGCCAAACTCATTGGACATTATGGGTCTAGAATGAAGTGCGAACAAATGGTGGAAAAAATATCTGATCTAATTGAAATATCAAAAGTGATCTTCACTTCCGGAGTCCATTCAAACAAGATCAAGGATTTTCAACCCAATCTGAGAATTTGGGCCAGGATTCTTCTGGGATGTGTGCATCACAAAATAGCAACAAACTCTTCTTATTACATCAACTTTGATCAACAATAGTTCTCTACTACATAGATACTGAAAAGAAGTTGAATCCTCCCGCACTTCTCTTTCAATACTTAAGAGACATAGTGAAGGAAATAAAAAGATGAGGAACTAAGCTGATTTTAGATATTTTGATGGAGAGTAAACTAGTAGACTCTCTAATAGATGCTGAAAAATTCGAAAAGGGCTGGAACCTCTGGTTGGGAAACTATTTAATGCCAAAAGTTTGAAAAACATGGGCATTATAACTTAACTTTCCAGTCCTCTTGTTGAAATCCCCAAGGAAGGCATCTACAATTAAAGGATCCCCTTGAAAGACTTCTCAATATTCTTAAGGCCAAAGCTTCTGGATATTGTGGTAAGCTACCGTGACAGCCATTAAACTAGTGTCACTCTCACAAATTCTGAAACTACTTAGTAGAAGAAGAGGAAGATTTCCAAGAAGCATTCTGATAGAATGGCTAATATGTTTAAGGAAGCTAGCAATTCTCTAGACCCTTCTGATGAAGAACCTAGAGTTAAGGTTACTCCTATCTCTGCTGGAACTGTCTTGGGTAAGTCAATTCTTTCTGAAACTCCTTTTCTTTATATGGTTAACAGTTCATCCAATCCCTCAACCACCGCTCTTCCACCTATACATATTTCTGAACCAATTCACTTCCCACCTTCACATATTTCTGAACAAGTTCACTTCCAAACAATTTCTGCTCCCATAACATCTGATCCAAATGATACTTTCCCACATCTCACTTTACCTTTTGAACAACAAATTCCACCACCCACACCATCACCTACTGAAATCCTTACATCCATCATTTTTCCTACACCTCAATTTCAAATTTTACCATCACTCATATCCTTAATCAATCAACCAAAAAGCTCCACTTACCCTGACGGTCTCATTGTTGAATCGGGTTTTTCTGATTCAGAATTTGAGTCAGGCGTTGAGATTTTTGTTATACCTGATAGAACACCCATCAATACTCTAACCAAACCACTCTTCAAAAAAACATCTGCCATACACCTCTAGATGAATTGTTTTCACTGTTTGAAAATAAGGTTGTTTCAAGCTTGAACACTCTCACTGAAGGTTGTGCAACTAATGCAAACCTTTATGAAGTTCACACTCTGTGTAACAATTTCAAAAAGTGGATTGACTGCAGTTCTGAAGAGTTGGAATTTTGGTGCCTGAAGGAGACGCAGAGGAGCTTCCATGCCAGACTCTCTGGTATAGTTGAACCCTTACTTTAGAAGGTTCCTCCAACCTTTCTGCTCCCTGCACCTATTTTGGAACTCCCTCTTACTCATCCTCTATCAATTGCAAAACTAGGATCCATTTATGGATCAAAGGATGTTCTGATTGCTGAAGACTCAGGCTCTGCTTTTTATTTGTTGCATAAGAATTTAGAAGAGCTCAAGGCTGAGAATGTGGTTCTCAGAGAAAGGTTGGACAAGCAGGATGATATGTTCAAGGCTTAAGCTGGAACTAACAAAAATATTAAAGGAATACTACAAGCCATTCTATCCAGACTTCCAACCTCTTAGAGACCTTACTTTTAAAACATGCCGCTTTATTAGTTTTTAAGTCTTTATTTTTCATTTCTCTTTCTGTATCTTTACAGTCATGAAATGAAATTTTCTTTGGTGTTACTTTGTCTATTTTATCTTTTTTGATTGATAACAAAGGGGGAGAAAAGTGATGTGATTTTGATATACCTATTGTTATTCTGAAACCCAAACATTTGCCCTTCTTAATCTAATTTCTGAATCTGATTAATTCTTCTGCGAACTTTGAATAAGTTCATCATGTTAAACAAGTTTTAAAGGAATTAATTTTTTCCCGAATGAACTAGGCTGTTTGTTAAGACTTCTTTAGCAGATATTAACCAAGTTGTGTGTTGAGAACCGGATTATGTGTTAATATTTCTTTAGAAGAGTTTAACCAGGTTAATATGCAAGATCTGATGACAACCAGGAAAATAACCAAGCATATATAAGTTCTGATAGATCATGCTCTAATACGAGGCTGATAAAACAAAACTTTTGATATTCAAGGCAAAGTCAATTTTGAAATACTTCTACAACCAGGCCCCTACTTCTGTAACCAGACATTCTGGGAAGTTATTTCTTTCATGCTCATTGAGATTTTTATATGTTAAGATTATTTTAAAGTCATAAATTCAGGGGGAGCTTTCAAACTAACTTTGAAATTATAAGATGAAAAATAATTTTAATAGTATACAATTCAGAGGGAGCTTACAAACCTCACTTTGATGTTTTTATATGATTTTGACCAAGTAAAAATTGTTCATAAAAATACATGGTTTTGTCATCATAGAAAAGGGGGAGATTGTAAAAACAAGATTTGGTTCCGCATATGGCCTTTAGTTTTGATGATAACAATACATTGTTTCTTAGAGAATAATTTTGTACCCTAACAGTTTTGTCTAGTGTGTAGCTTTTGCTAACAAGTTCTGGCTCTAAAGAATTAACATGTGACATCATCAAATTCTGAACTCAGCACACTCTGCCTCTGAAGAGATACAAAATGCTCTTTACAAAGTTATGTCAAGTTCTGAAATGCTCTTAGACAAGGGTTCTGATGAACGTTTATTCTAAAGCTTTTGACTGTGGCTCTAATAGAAGAGCCTCTAAATGTTTTTCAAGCTTTCAAAATTCTGAAGAACAAGTTCGGAAGACTCTGAAGACCAGGTTCTGAGGAACTGTGTCAAAACTCTAAAGACAAGGTTATGAAGCTTATTTCAACTAGTCTTTCGATCCTTTTAAACATGCTTCAACATCATTTACTCATAAGCCTCTGAATATTAGAAGATAAAGTCAATAGGTTTTACGTGAGAAAAATAGTACACAATACAAGATCAACATTCCTTCCACTATGTTGATTTCGTGGAGTAAGGATTGTACTATTGTACCATTTTGTCTCTCACCATTGCAGACCGTTATGCCAGGTGACAACTCATTTATGAAGAATGTATGAAGCTTCTAATTCCGGT